>JAIUSX010000012.1:10000000-11250000 GCA_026573805.1 Hesperophylax magnus
ATAAAATAAATTTACATAAAAATATAAATGTCCCTAGACTAATGTGTCTGCAGCAATCACATTTGCACATTCACTATCAAAACAATATCATTATTTTTTTATACAAAGCTTAAAATTACAGATATTACAAGACATAATAATTTAAAAAAATATGTTTAAATTAGGTATTATGAGGCTAAAGGTAGTGTGTAAGGGAAGGATGTGGGGAAGAGGAATGTGGGGAAGTACCTTGCTATTCAGATCAGGTCGCCAAAGATAACAAAGGCCATTTCCAGAAACGTTTTAATTCTGAATGGTGGTCCTACACCAGGGCGATACTGAGAGTATCTTCCACTCTGGAACGTGCTTCAAGTATACTACTTATTATTTTAAATGATTAATATGTGAAATAACACAAATCCATCAAATAAAATTAACATGCGCACACCGGGCCTTGAACCCAAGATTTTCGGACCTTCTTAAAGAACCTTACCCCTCAACCATGGAGGCCGTCAATAAGTAAGTCAGGTACGTCTCTTAACACCCTGTATGCCTGTATACAACATTGCATTGAAGTTAAAAGAACCGTAATTTGAAAAAAAAGGCTTTAAGGATAGCACAGAAAAGCATAGCCTTATGGCCAACCCTAACTCCTCACATGTTTGAACCTTTGCTTTATTTTTTAATAATGTCCTTGAAATTATATGGAAAAGAAAAAAGCAGGAGTAATGCAGACTGAATACACAGAAAGTCACTTAGAAGAGTGTGTGGAGAGACAATTTATTATAGTAGGGTAGGAAAAAGAGAGCCAAGAAGGATTATTAGTATTAGAAAATAAATGGCATAACGGATAAGGTATAGCGGGGAATTATTGTTACTTACGTACGTTGGTTTCAGACGAGTTTTTTTAAAAGGAAATGCACGAACAAAATTTTTAATTGGTTGTGTTTTGGGTTGCATTGAAAAACCCCAAAAGAAAATTATTTAGACAATAAGCTCAAACGATAATTTTTTTTCAGTACCCTTAAGTAAATTTAATAAATGTACAGTAATCTTAAAGTCAAATCAATAAATGTATCTTGTAAAAAGCCTAAAGTCAAGTTGTTTGAAAGAGAGAGTACGAAAACAGTTGCAATATAGTTGTGAATGAGGAATACTTAGAGCAGGTGGGTGATTTTGTTTATTTATGAAGTATGTTTACAAGAGATGAAAAGGCTGACAGAGATATTTATAGAAGGGGTAATTGCAGGTAACTCCATTAATGGAGAACTGCTAACAAAAAAATGCCCAAATAAGCGAAGCTAGCAGTCCACAATGCAGTGCTGGTACCTACCCTGATGTATGGCAGTGAGGCACGGAACTAGCAGAGGAAGGATGAAAGTAGACTAAATGCTGTAGAAATAAGATCCTTGAGGCGTATGTGTGGTAAATCCAAGTATGATCGTGTGAGAAATGTGAAAGATTAATAAAGTGACTCTTAGATGGTTTGAGCATGTAGTTGTAGAGCGTATGAGCGAAAAAAAGAGGTTAAGAAGAATATACGATAAAAATGTGAATGGTAGCAGAAGTCGGGGACGCCCGAGAAATACATGGCACGATGAAGTGAATCCGATACTGCATTTTTTTTCGTATTTTTGGAATTCATTTATTAATCTATGTGATTTATGCAACAATATATTTCTACTCTTCCCATATTATTATGAGCCGAAACCGTTGTTGCTCTTTAAATAACTATATTAATTTATTTCGCATCGGAAGTGCTTGATTGGAGTATTTAGAATTTAGCGAATTTTATAATGTATCTACCTTAATATAGAATAATATTATCAGAAAATTATAATTTGCCATTTTCAAAATATAAATTGATTTGTCAAGAATTCAGACTATCTCCATTGATATATTAAGATGAGAAACGAAGGGAAAAAATTAATTCTACCTTTTTAACTTCAATTAGTCCAATGACCGGAAACTATCGAATCCGGTCCCCGCGCACTGCTACTGCCGTGATAATAGTGGAAAATGTTTCGACAAGATATTAATACGCAATAGCGCCTCCAGGCCTATTCCGTGATTTTTTCACGGGTCCGCGATAGTAAACAATTTAAACACAATGATAAAACATCATTTTTAAAAATACCTAAATGAACATGCGAAAGATTCAACGTAAACTTTCCATCGGAGAAATTCCGAGCCGAAAGACATGTAAAAGGTTCCTTGTAGTAGCATATTTATTCAGATTCATTACAACACAATCCTTTAATGAAATGCCGTGTTGGACGATTGATGTATTACATTTAGATGAGACATGAAGCGAAACAATTGGTTCCGCTTTTTGAACTCCAACTAACCTCCAACTCTCCCAACGTTCTAACTAAAACTACCGAATCCGGTCTACGTGCACCGCTTATCGCGTTCTAATAGTGGGACCAGCTTAGACGAGATATTAGTACGCAGTAGCGCATCTAATTGTAACAATTTGTTTTGCAAATATATTCGATTATTTCGAAAGCATTTTCTTTTTAATTTAATCCATTTCTTATAATCAGTTAACAAACTATTAAATAGTTTAATTTCAATAAATGAAAATAAAGCATAAAAAGCCATTAAAAGTAAACGATTAACTAGTAAATGAAGGCAAACGCCAATGGACAGGACATATCGTTTGGAGAAATAAGGGGGTTGAATGTTGCTTTACAATCCTCTGGGTCGATTAGATAATAGGTAATAAGTTAGACAGAGAGTGAGAGTGTTAGAGTGAGAGCAGCATTTAAAGGCCACTTTTAAGTGAATACTGCGCAAGAGTTCCAACCGCTCCCTGCTAATCGGAACCAATTAGACTATGCCTTCCCAATTGTGGTATATTTGAGGGTTTGGGGTGCGGGGAGGGGAATAAGATGGAATAAGAAAAAATCAGATCTGCTCACCAAACGTGTCGATTGTTTTTGGTGATCTTTCACCCGGTCTTCAGTGAGCAATGGACAGAAATTAGCTGATATTGATGATCTTCTACCAAATAATTATACGGCTCCTTCTATTTACCGAGGCTTGTTATTTATCCTGCCAGCTAAATCCTTTCTGCACGGGATGCTGATCCCAATTTATCTTCTGAATATAAATGCATACATTTTAGCTATTGTAATATATTATATCATGTATCTATACTATCATATATTTTAATCAATACTAATCTAACCTAGTCTACCTATAAGTTTTGCGTTTACTTGTATCTCTAACTTTTTATATCCATCTAGAGTTTCTGTTAATTGTATATTTCCTGATGTCACTGTTTATAATTTACTGTATATGGTATATTTTATACCGTTGATATTAAAATAAATAAATAATTTTTTTAATACGAATACTGCACAAAAGTCTCAACTGCTCTCAACCATCTGGAGACTGTGAGAATATAGCATCCCCAGTTGGGGTATGTTGTGAGACTGAAGGTAGTGGGAAGGGGAAAGAGATGGGAAGATGAAGATTGGGAAGTATCTTGTTATTATAATATGTTCACCAAACACAGCTAAAGCTATTTCAAGCAACGTTTTAATTCTGAATGTTGTACTCACACCAGGGCAATACTGAGAGTATGTTCCACTCTAGAATTTACCGCAAATATATTTCATATTATTTTAATTGATTAAATTGTGAAACAACACATATCTATCAAATTAAATTTATTTGCACATGCCGGGGTTTGAAACCACGACCTCCGGATAGCTAGTCGAGAACCTTACCCCCCGACTACGGAGGCCGACACCATGATGCTTATGATTTTTTTTAAATGATCCACATCCCCAGGATACTAACAAACTGACATTATTTATTCTATCATTATTATAAGGGGAAACTATTGCAAGTGCAATTAAAAATGACTTGGCTTGCAGAAAAATGAACAACGACGCCCGGGGGGGAACTCGTCGCAGTGGACCACTACACGAGTAAAGAAAAACATTAAAACGCAATTAAAATACTGAAAATCATGACAGAGATAGCTGACATGTACTTACTTTGTAAAATACACTAGACGTATCCATTTCAAAAAAGTAAATATTGTATACTCATTGTGAAATATCATGTCTGAATGTTCCGGCTTTATTCTATTCGCTATTGCAAAATTGCATTTGACGTTTTCCTCCGGCGAAAAATAAGCGAATTCCAGCACAAAGCAATAACTAAAATGAAAGTATTTTTCGGTTATTTCGCTGCAGGGCAGTCCTCGCCGTTTGCTAGAAGGATCTTCTACCAAATAATTATACGGCTCCTTCTATTTACCGAGGCTTGTTATTTATCCTGCCAGCTAAATCCTTTCTGCACGGGATGCTGATCCCAATTTATCTTCTGAGTCTAAGCGCATTATGTGGAGCTATACTTGGGATAACTGAGGGAGTTATTTGACTTCATATAAGGCCTTGATTTAGAAGACGTAAGATTGGTCTTCAAGGAATCATAAATACTTGTAACAATAAAAAGGCGCCTTTCATTTTCTATGATATTGTATTATAATAATGTGGTCTATTTATTCTACTTGCAAATTACAAAAAATTCAGAATCAATTCTTTAAAAAAAATCTTATTTACTCTTTTTTAATGATTTTGTGAAATTCTACCACAGACCTCTAATTTTTACTTATCAGATGTGAAAATTTGCTATCGAATAATAATATTTTTTTTGATTCATCAATGCAAGATACATAGTTGCACGATATTCAAAAGTTGTTGTCGAGAGCAAAAAATATTTGATTAAACATTTTATACCTATCTAGGAATGAGTTCGAAGATAACTCTAACCATTTTCTCATTTTAAACTTGTAATAATCAGAGATAACGGTTTAAGATAAAACGGTTTTTGGAAATTTCTATAACTTTGTTTAGTGACCAGATCTGGAGAGTCAGATACTTCATCTGACCCTTCGCATATCTATATTAGTTGATATTCACTTCTTCTACCTTTAATGTTCTATGATGTTATAATAAGTAAGCTGGAGTATGGTGGTGGTTTTTCGAATTTGCAACAGAATAAATATATAATTTTAATTATTGAAGACAATATTAGCGATTTCTAAACGAAAATCTGAAACAGAAAAATCAGAAAAGGATACGGTCACATCTAGGACTCGAACCCAGGACCCTTGCCTTGCTGGGGCACCGCTCTACCACTGAGCTAATGGGACCCTATCCCCTTCGGTCACTTTTAACTGTATCATACTTCGAATAAGAACTACCAACATTGTCTTCATTTTTTCACCGCACATTTTTATTGGCACTATCTCTTCATTCTAGACTTGCAGAAAAAACGCTAATATTGTCTTCAATAATTAAATATTACAATTTGAGGTTTTACTCAATAAAGTTATTCCGAAAAATAAATATATAATTATTTGTTTTTATTAATTTATTTATCATAAGTTAGCTCACATCGTCGTGTGTGCTAATAGTTTTAGAAACATAAAAAATACAGTAATTGGCAAACAATGGATCTCTAAAAATTTAAATGTAATTATATATTATATGTCACAAAAAAGAAAAAAAACATCAATATTTAATGAAAATATGTTTTCTCAATTCAATTTTTCTCAATTATGCTGAAAAAATCCTAAAAAACTTTCCCAGGTATGTCTAAATACAGACGCAAGGAATTTATCCGAGGTTTATGCACCATATAGACGTACTTGAGGCAACACATAGATTAACTCTATAAACCAGATGTGATGCAAAACTTGCAATACTTAGTTTTGATATATGTAAATCATAATATTAGTAATAGCCCACTTCTATTGGAATGCTATGACTTATACGTGCCTGAAAACTTCAAACGGCCGTAGTCAAGATAAGACTTGCTCAAGATACCATAAGGTAGAACCGAAGTTTTAGCACAGCGTAGCATGACAAGAGGATTGGTGCTATTTAATGTAATCTTTGAAATAGTGGACATATAAATGTTCTTTAGATGACCTTAAATCTTTTTTGTACTCATTTGTAAACTGATAGAGCACAGGTAAAATTTATTTTTTTTTCAATTTTTAGTACTTGGTGGAATTCCATCAAAGTGTTCATTTTAAAGAAGTTTTATTTTAACCCCTTGCTGGGTTCCCTTGTTCTTTCTACATCGTTGCTATAAACCTTCTCAGTTCTATGAAAGGAGGTGATGGCGGACGTCTAAGCCAAGGGACGTCAGGAAACTAATTAAATGTGAAGAAAGTATTACATAGTTCTGTCTTTTGTTATGATTTTCCTTACACCTTTATACGCGGGGATATTCAGACGTCGTCCGTGAGGTAAAACAAGACTTACCTTTTACCGAAAAAAAGATAAATGATTTTATTTTTTTCTTTGGTGAAGTGTATATAGGATATGACGTAATATTTATAGTGGAATACGAAGTTGAGTTACTGGCAGTGGTCGAGATACCTGCCAAGGAGACAAAACAGACGAAACGCGAAATATAAAATAACCAAGATTAACCCCAAAAGTATCCCAAATTCCTTTTGGCAAATGGGAACCCGTGTTGTGAAGATTGTGATGAAGTTGGCTATTCAGATATGTTTATTAAACATAGCCTAAAGACGTCTTAAACAATGTTGCCTTTCTTCTGTGAGAGTTTTTTTCAAGTTCCGTTATTTTTTCAGTATTGTGAAGCAACTATCCAATAATGATGAAATTCTCTCAGATCAATCCTGAACCTTCAAACAATGAGATGCATATATTTTGCACTTTTCCAATCAATAGCTACATACGGTATCGTGAGATGGGAGGCTGTGCAGCTTCAATTATTAATCCCATGATCTTAATTCAAAAACTGCTTCTAAGGATTATATTAAAATGTCACCCGTCTCACCCTTCAGACCCACTTTTTAAAAAATTCGCAATCCTAGACATTAGACAATTAAACGTAAAGACAATTCTTATACACATAAGGAAAAATGATTTAACACTCAAAACTCAACACAATATTTGCACCCGCTACTCATCACACCAAAAATGTAAAATTCCTCCAACAAAAACAGCCTTCGCCCAGCGACAGTTCTCTTATATAGCGCCTAAAATGTTCAACTTACTGAGTATTGATATTAAGACATCGAAAACTGATGATCTTTATGCTATTAGTGTACAGAACTGGTTATTTGCTCAAGGAAGGAAATATTATAAAGAATGCCTTTCAACTTAATAGTGTTCTTATTTTTCGAGTAAAAATTTTATCTCTAAATTAACTTTCAACAAAAACTTTATATTACGCTGATGCGATTATTCTTATTTTTATTTCTATTATCCCTAGCATCTATTATCTATTATTTTTATTTGTATCCTACCATATTTTTATTTTTATCATTATGTTTACAAGATTCACCTACTCCAATTCTTTTCCTGTATGGAGATCATGTACATAATATTATATATTCAGTATTGGTTATTTATGAAGGGAAAGAACTACTTTAAAGAATACCTGACATCATTAAATAAGTTCATTTTGCTTTATTATTCTTTTTTTTTATTATTCTTTTTTTTTCATTTCAATTCATGTTTAAAATTTCTTTTTAAAATAATTATTTAATTTATCTTTATTTTCATCGCTTTCTTATTTTCAGTTAAACCTATTTAACCTATACCTATTTTACAACTGAATGAATCATGTATTACATTTATATAATTATACATAAATTTCGACTACCATAATACGGACATGTGTCCAGTGTGATAGTCGAAAAGCATGTAAAAAACCTGTATCCAAATATATTTTTTATGAATAAAGAAAATTAAAAAAAAAAAAAAAAAAAAAATGATAAAATAACAGAACTTGAATAGGAGTTTTACGAATTGCTTAAATTATAAGCTAAGGGTGTATCACACTGTAGAATGGTGTAAAAACTAACCTAAGCTTACTTTACTATTTTATTATAAAAACCTCAAAGCAAATTTAAAAAAACTTATTTTGGGGTAAGGATCCCGCGACCTCTGCGTTCAAACCCTACCCATCTCAAAGTCATACACTATAAGTTATTGTTCTGTAACTCATTACACTACAAATGCTACGAAGGGAAAAAGCTATTAAAATTCTTAAAAATATCATTTGAAAATATAAATTAATTAGAAATTTCGAGCCAAACCTCATAATACATTCGATTTTGATTAGAGATTAAAGAAAACAAACGAAAGGTTTTGTTACAAACTGCTTCACTGAAAATTGCAAAAAGTATGTGTATCGAAATTTGTAAAATCGACGAAATATTCCTGGAATACGAAAATCAGACACGATCAATAATTATTATTGTACGCCGGAATGTTCACACGTCGCTGGCAAAGTGGCAGTCGTACGTTAAACGTTAAACTTTGGACTCCGAAGTTAAAGTTCACGCGTGAGCTCTATATCTGAACTTCAGAGTTAAGGGACATGCGTGAAGCGTATCGATATTTCGTACTGAGAAGATTTATCTCGGCCGAAATGGAAACTGACTCAAAGAGTAAAGTTACCGAAAGCGCCAGAAATTAACATCCTGGAGTTTTTTCTAGTGACATGTGGTAGCTTATGTTGCGGGCTTGTAAAATAATCATGTGTTTTGATTTTTCTAATTCATTAAATATATTGGTGATAGCAACTATAATAACAAAAATCTTACCAGTGTTGATTGAAAGTTTTGACCACGAATAAAAATGTAAAAATAATGGTAAAAATATGACGTTTTTTAAGACAGTATCTAAACATGAAAATAATATAAAATTTAGGCTGTAGGTAAGGCCGTGAGATTTTTGTTTGTTTTAACGACAGCTTAAAAAAAGACTTAATTTGCTTTGTGTTCAAATGTTTTATTTTATTTTTCTGGTTAAACTTCCTTCCTTAATTTTCTCTTCATTAATACAACCCCTCTTTTTTAGCTGCAAAAAAGATGCAGTTTTTTGAGTTCACTAAAATAATTTTTAATTCTAATATAAGGGACATAAAACGAAAATTCCCTACAAAATAGGACTCAAACAAGATCACTCGATTTTTCTTCACATCTAATTCCGTCCTTTGTTACTCTATCCCAATCCTATTTCCCCTCCCCAATATATTATTTCAGTTGTGGAATGTTCATAATAATTGGTAAAGTTAACTACCTATTTATGTGCGTTTATTTTAAGCCCCCTCATACCCAATTTCTACAGATTTATACCATATTTCTCGTCAACTATTTATGTTTTTAAGTTCCAAAAAGGAGTCATTTTTGAAAATAATATCCAAAGATATTAGAAGAACGAGATGTGCTATGAACAGTTCATACTGTGTGGAATTGCTTTGCCGAGTGTCGCCGGTTTTGTTCACCAATACTACTGCACACCTTCGCTTACGCTAAGGCATCGCTAAGGTATCCGCACTAATACATAGAACTGATTTCTGTGCGTACACGTCCCGATACCGTTCAAAGTACCCTAATTAGTTAGTACTCCGCCTACGGTCCGGTGGCCAACATAGCATATCTCTGATAATATCCAAGCATTTGTTATGCCGAAACGTTAATTATATGAAATTCCCTTGATAGAAAAAAATCGTAAAGTAATCTCCGAAAATTATTAAGAACACGTTTTGTTCTGTTATTCAATGTGTTATAGGCATGAAAAAATTCACAGTGTATTTTTAAATGCAACTAAAGAATTTGACTAGAAATTTTTGCTATAATTCAAAAGAGTCGTGATTTATTAAATATTTTAACCATTTCGCTAAATTATTATCGTTTTTAATATTAGCGCACTCCCTCTAACATTCGTATTTACATATCTCACTTTTATACCATCTATAAACGCTTACTACGGGGCTTTAAGATTTGCTGTCAACTTTCATCAAAATAATAAATTAAATATTTTTTGTAAATATAAATTGATTTTCATTTTAAGTAACTTTTTGAAAAACATATTAATTCTAAGCAAGAGGCTTTGAGGGATCTCCTGTAATAACCATTTAAAGTAAATCGATGATTGATTATTTTTTAAAATATTTGAAAAGCATTATTTTTCATTCTAAGAATATACATTTTGTATTTAAAAAAAAATGCAGTTAAGTTTACCAGTAGAAGGAACTGATACGCCCGGTATCATTGACATCATTGACATGAAAGATGCATAAGTTTTTCACTATAGGAGGGTAACGCACTTTTTTTATTTTCCGAAATGGTTTCTCGATGTTTTTATATGATATCATCGACCTCTTAATACCCATTAAATTATATCACGTGCAAAAAAACCGTTTAGAAAAATGCATTACAATAAAAAAAAACCTAAAAAACAACTTATCGTTCCATTTTCAGGAGTGTAATACATTAGAGTTTGGTTAACTTCCGGCGTCATGAGTCGCTCGGTGTCGTAAAACGCTGTAAATTGGTACTAAATATCATTCAGAAAAACATTGTCTATTTAAGTACCAAGTTGGAGGCTTTTTATACGATCGTAATAAGGATTCCTGAATCACACTCGCTGATAAAACTACTGAAAAATATCAGCCAATTTGGTATAGATATATTATAAAATCAAATGCACCCTGAAAATCAAGGTTTTGTTAAAATTTTCGACAAAGAGATTTATAACTGAGAAATCTGAATAAATTTTGAAAGTCCGATTCTAGTTAAAAGTTTCTAATCACCTAGTTTCTGGTTATTACAACCAGAGTATTATAAGTTGTCCTTTGAGAAATTCCATTCTGTGCTTAATACAACATCTTCATAATTGGTTGAGAAAAATACAACAAATACGATCGAAACAATTCAGGAGCAGTATCTCAGCGAATAATTTCTCTCACGGCCAATTTTATGTTGTAATGTTGCAAACATCCAAAAATACCAATGATGTGAAAGAGTGATGTATCAAAAAGTACGTGTTCACACATGAAAACATTTAAAAAAAATCATCAAGCGTCGAATAATACTTAACGTATAATGGGAACAAAACACTGCGAAGCCAGGTAAGAGACATGGAATGATTAAACTCTTTTACAATACTTGCCTCATAAGCAAAACGCTAGTTAAATAATACATAACCTTAAAACGGAATGTTAAAAAAGTGCTAAATCCAATGCTTATGACGAATTTTATTATTAACACTTTTTGTGTACAAACTCTAAATAACAACATTACTTCTAATTAAATTTGTTCCTCAAATGTAATTACACATCAGATTTTATATCACTCAACCTAACGAAGGAAACCCCCACCCTAACCCACCCCTTCCTTCTATGTGGTGACATTAATTTTCAATAACCTTCACGACAAAACTTTAACACGCTTTCAACTTCCAAACATCAGTTTCCCCATTTGTGATACGTGTTGTTTCTCTTACCAAATGCGTACAAAGAAAGTTAAAATATGGAGTTTAAACTTGTGCTTCTACATTATGAAGGACAGTTTCAAAGTTCCTGAATATTTTGTATAACAAATATGACAGAAAGCTATCAAAAACAGTAAAATTCTATTGGTCGATTAAACCAATATTTATACCAATCGATAAAACCACTCGGCTTGCCACCATACATCTAAGAAGCCTTTTAGAACTGAAGGTGGAAAACAACTTCCTTGAGAAAATTCCCATAAGAGACTTTGGGCGAACATAGTGGCATACTTACAATGTAAAAAGGGAACTTATTTTTAGGGACCTCTCAATGTACGCATACACTACGAAACTAGACACTCGACACCATGGAACTATATTCTTAGGTCGACACTGAGTATAGGTGTGTTTGGGTGTGTTCACCGCTGGTCGCTCTAGCGGTAGAGTGTCGACACCATGGAACTAGTTTGGAGGATTGGTTATCATTGCCAGTTTAAATGGATTGATGGCTAAATGATTCTGCGGTTTTCCAAATCCACAGAATCCGAGGTTGCCTGATTATTTTTAGTGTGAAATAACGAGAATTTGGATAATTCTAATTTAGTTTATTATTTTAACAAAACACACTTATAATAATTTTACGAACAAATAAATCGCGTACGCTAGAGGAGGTTTAGCGTCAACCCGACGGTAAGACTGCTGAAGACAGAATGATATTATTTACCGCGCGAGGTATCGCGCGCAGGTTTACAATGATACCAGCCTCACAAGAATGTGGGTAAAAATAATATTCAAAATGAAACAAACACTTAGTTTTAAACCACTTTATTTTGAGCTATATTCATCGACCGGTTTCGATTGGATTCAATTTTCTCCAGGACAATAAAATATAATACTAAATTATAATACATATTGTGGTTATTTTCGGTAGATGCAAACTCCCTATAATTTACCCCACACTAGGATATCAATACTCTTTGGTCGAGACACTGATGTCAGTGTCGCGTTGTTCGCTGTGTGTGCGGGTGAATCAGAGTGCAGTCGGAGTGTCCTCCTCGGTGTATTGAGTTTTGAAAAGTGAGATACTTTTAGCAGTACTTACTAGATCATGTAGCGTTCGTGGAGCTGTAACAGAAAAAAAATTTGAACTCGTGTAAGAGCTTCCAGAGTTCTGGAAAATATTGAGTCCTATTTATAAAAACAGGGTAATAAAACGAAAGCGATTAAGAATTTGGTAGTACCTAGTCTAAAACAACTGTAAAAATAAAGAGGAAAATACATAAGTTGAGTTACACGTTATAATAAAATTATTTATGATACCAACTGCGAAACCCAATGAAACAGTAAGAAGTTGAAGTAAAATTAAATATATTTTTAATGTCAATCGAAATTTGAGTTCAATTAGAAGTTATTGAAGTAATTACCTTTAATAAAATCATAGACAATAGTGTAATATTGCTGATATCTAGGCTTCCTACCTATATACGGATTACATTCCTAGCTACGTAATCTTCACATTCCAACAAAGCCGAGCTTTAACAACTGATATACAGGACCATAGACACCCCGGCCACAAATGTAGCGATATCGCAACTTGGACACTGTGGACGCTGATGTAGGTACTCAAATATGGTTGACGTATGGACGGTTCATACACTAGTGTCTATAGTTCTAGAGTCGTTGGGTATGTGATTCATTATGGCCTGGGTTTTCTCTTCGGAAATCGTAAATCATCTGCTTTCACATTTCCCTTGCTCATATGCGACATAAAAATAGAGGAATAAGTACTGCATTGTTAATGCAGAGAAGTTTAATCCGTCATTGTTGAAAAATATTCACTCTACCCAGTACAGTGACACGTTGTCGAATGCTTAAAAATCTTAGCGATTGATGCGTGAAGAAAATGACAAAATCTTTTTCCTATATAATTTGAGGATTTGTAACATTATTTTTATGAAAATAACTATGACTAGACGACAGATGATACTACTGAAGACTTAAGCAGAGAACTGCTGCGAAGAAACAGCAAATTTGATGATGATTTTCGAGAGATTCTTATGTTCAAAGCAGGACGCTTGATGTACAAACAAATGACAAGCCTTTGTTTTAAATACGTGATTTTTATTTAAAAACTTAATTCTGTGGTTCCATGGATAAGAAAAATATCAATATTAGAAGCAAAACAGAAAATCCATATAATTTGTTTAGATATTTCACTTTATAATAATAAATTCCCGAATCTTTGATACCACCCTCTGTACATTGTAAGGCAGAAACTAATGGAAGGAAATCAGAACTTGCTGGCTTTAAGGCTGTCGTGTAATGGGAAATAATGAAAGCCTTAAGTGAATTCAAAATAAATGTTGTGTAATGAACGTAATTCTTTAGCAGGGCTGCGGAACCTTTTGTTCCTTCAGACCCGCCGTTTGTTTGTTCAGTGCGAGTTTAAACTAGATTTCTGCAAAACCATGGACCTGGTATTCCTGTAAGGGGCGGTTGAGTATTATATTATGAAATGGAAGGCTGCGCGTTAGTCAGAGTAAATGAAATGGAATCAGTATAATAATAATTTTAGTATTAGAAAGTATAAAATGATATAAAATTTCGCAGGTATAACCCTTATTTTGTTGCAAATATTACATGTTTGCGGGAATATCGCGGAAGAAAAATTCAGTATAAAAGTTATTCTAATTAGCGATGTGGCGGAAATAGTTCAACTTCTTCAAATTATTTACAATTTTATTTTGCAAATTATTTATTAGGTTTATAATATAACATTTTCACCAGACAGACGTAATAAGTAACTATATATGATTTAAATGATGTCGGTGACGGTCACGTCAGATAAAAGCATAATAATATTAAAACATATTTACACTCAGCATACTTGCAATGCACTCTAAATTCATTTGTTCGATTAAAAAATCTCTGTCGAAGGTCATTCCATAAGGTCGCGGATTCATGGGGTGAGATTTATCCAGGTCTTGGCAGCGCAGTTCAAGGAATGCCTTCGTACGTTCTAGACATACGAACCCCCAGATTCATACCCTCCCTTCATACCCTTTTCCTACCCAGAAAATTCTTTCCCTTCTTTCTCTAAAAATACCCTCCGCAAACCACCAAACACAATATTGGCCCAAAGGAATTTTTTTTTTTTTTTTTTTTTTTACAGTAATACCGCACAAGAGTCCCAACTGCTCCCGTCTGGAGCCAGTGAGACTATGGCATCCCCAATTGGGGTATGTTGTGAGGCTGAGGGTATATTGGGGAGGGGAGGGAGATGGGGAAGAGGAAGGTGGGGAAGTACCTGGCTATTCAGATCTGGTCACCAAACACGGCTAAAGCCATTTCAAGCAACGTTTCAATTCTGAATGGTGGTCTTACACCAGGGCAATACTGAGAGTATCTTCCACTCTGGAACGTGCCGCAAATATACTATATATTATTTTAAATTAATTAATTGTGAAATAACACAAATTAATCAAATAAAATTTTATTTGCGCACGCCGGGTTTGAACCCGCGACCTTCGGATCTGTAGTCAAAAGCGTATACCACTAGACCACGCCGGCCATGATTTTCCTCAGGGCCTCCTGTGTTAAAATAATGTAAAAAATGGAAGTTATCTCCCAGAAGAGAACACCGAATACTAAATCAATAAGGAGATCACGCAGGAATGAAGGGCTATGCTGATTTTGTAAATAAAACCTTACTAGTTGAACATTTTTATTTGTCCGAAAGTCAACAAAATGGTAAACAAACCCCGTTTAATTCTCGAATTAAATACCTATATTTATTTATTTTGTACCCAAAAATCTTACACCTAACCCATTTATATTGTATGTAGAGAGTAATGGTAGATTCCCTTTGGCTTTAGTTATGTCCAGATATTGGAAAAAGAGCCAGATATACATTTCATAATGTTTCTCTTATTTTTCCCCTTTCACTGTTCCACTGTTTCACCCAACTAAACGTACCATAGTTCCACTGGCTTCGGGAAGCAAAACAAAACTGTGGAATAACTCCGTCTCTTGATACCAGAAAACCGATTTGCCTGCGACTCAACGAAATAGTGAGCACATCACGTTAAAGGCTCGAATTAGAGAAATAAAACACCCTGGCATTGGTCTGGGCCAAGAAGGTAGCTGGGTAGGTCTGACTCTAGGGTTACTCGGGGGTAAGACGGGGAAGATGGGGTAGACGGGGTCGGTAGAAATAATGAATGCAGACGGAGGGGGAAACTGTCAAGTGCACTCGGGGAGGACGATGTATGATGGCGGAGGAGATGGCATTAGGGAGTGTGGGAGATAAGCGTTATGAATTGGATAAGGGATGCTGTGCTTTTATCGCCGAGGGGATGTTGATGAAAATAAGGGAAAAAAAAAATTAGCACAGTCTAAAGTCTACGTTAAGAGAGAGAGATTAGGTAATGAAGTACGACGTTATGATAATGCGTGAAATGTAAGGTTTATCAATCTGGTATTTTTGTCGATAAAAGGAGGAAGATACTTAGTAAATTTATTGAATTCTATAGGCAGAATTTACAAATAACAAAAATTAAAAAAACAACAACATGAGTTCACTAAAAAAGCTTGGCAATGGTATTTGATTATTTGTCTACTTTCCAAAAGTATTTTGAATTGTAGTGTAAAATCTTTTTAAATAATGATTTGTCAAAAATCGCGCGTTTTACAGAGAAATGTTGGCGATTTCGATATAATGTAGAGAAGTGAGTGGATTAAATTTATAATTCAACGGTGATCCAATAATTCAGGGGATAATAACAATGTTTTGATGGATTTTAAATTTAACAACTTTACTTCCACATAGAAAAGTTGGGTTAATTAATCCATTTAAATTTCGATATTGTTTTCTTGATTGAATGAAGTGGAATTTTTTGAGAAATTAATCTACTTCCCGATATTCGATCAAGCTGAAACTCGACAGATATACTCGTTGTCAAGGACAATGCAATCTACAAAATCAAAGCCATTTTAATCGTCGTTTGCACCACTTATAGATAATATGAAAAATTACCGCAAACCGTAGCGTTTAACGTCGTATATAATAGTGTTGCCACGAAATGTTTAATCACGTTGTTATTGTGAAAATATCCTCAGGTTATGGGAATATATAATTCAATACATTGTATCCTATAAATGTTCTCTGTATGTGGAAATTTGAACGTAATATTATTCATTACGTTGAATTGAAATGTCAATTGCATTTGAACTGTGAAATGCTTGGATAATAATACATTCAGTTCTGGTTCTGAATTGATATTTTTGAAAGGAAAATATACTGCACGTTTTCGATGTACAAAATATTTATATTTGAAAAAAAATAGTAAACCGCAGTTTTATTGTAATATGAACAAAAAAACCACAGCAAATATTGTAGTTTTTTTACTGTATTTTTATTGGCAAACCTTGGAAAAGGTAATGTTTGCGCTACAACCTTTGTTATACTGTTAATGATCACCTATGTAGGACATGTAGGTATCTATTTGTAATTATTTACCTTGCCAATTTCTCCACAACAGTGCAATGAATACATAGAAGTGTTTCGTATCCGCGCAAACTTGGTAATAATAACAAATCAAAGTAGTAGAGAATCATGGCGGGATTAAAGATAACTTTGATAGTGGTGGTATGAAATGTGGTGTAAATATTACGCGGCGCGTAAGGTCAGAACAGTGAAAAACTTGACTTATTACCATGGCGTTTGTTTTTTTTAACTGTCTTAAATCGGGCTTGTTGCCGGCGTTACCACACCAACGTTGAACGGGCGTATAAAAATAAAATTAGTAAGACAGTTAGTGTTTAGAAAAAATGTGATTATAGCTTCAATTTATAGCATTCAAATCCCGGTCAAGTCAATTAGCTTTATTTTCGAATGGTTTTCTAATGCACTATAAAAACTAATATTTAAGTAAGTTAATTGGGCTTACCTATGGCCATAAAAATAATTGGTTCCCGGGGCGGTGGTACCCAAACGCGATTCCCAAATCCCATATATGTATATCATTGAATTATGGATACGGGATATCATTGATACGGGCATTTGCCTTGTTTGGGATATTTAAAAAAAATATAAAAACTTTTGAAAGTAATTTAGCGTAACGTGAGGTAGAATTTAAAATTTCCATTTAAATGCCAAAAACCGAACCGGTTCATGTTTGTTCTGGTGGACTAATGGCATTTCGTTTTTTGAAAGCTTTTCTTATTTTTTAGAAAATGTTGTTAAGTAAAAAAACATATTTTTATTGATAGATCTTTCGTTATTTTCCCACCATTCTTATAAACAACATATATAATGTAAATATGGACTAAAATTGTGCTCTCGGTGGCAGATAAATAAACAATTACATATCTTCTTGCAATTAAAGACTAATTACACAAAACTCTTATGCAAGTATCTTTTTTAGATTATTTAGAGGAATCTTAATGTAAAAACTAGGGCAATGCCATTAAGTCTTCAAACTCGTCCTAGGACGTGTTACGATAAAAGTTCTTGAAAAATTACAGAAAATAACGATAAATTAATATTAATTGCATTTAACTCTCATAAAGCACCGTGCCAACTGTAACATTTATTCAATGGGTTAAATTTTAATGCTACTAGGTCGTTAATAACCTCGGGGACATTTATGACTTTAAGATTCTTTGAACCCGAAATCCAATCACATAATCAATTGTCATGGAATACTTTACGTAAACATTTCACTTGTAAAACAAGAATATAAGTAAAGTAAACGCAAGTAGTTAAGAACCACCGATCTAAATCTAATAATTTTATAAATCAATGATCAGCTCGTTCTGGTAGTTTTTTTTATTAAGTTTATTAAAATACTGATTTTTTTTTCTACAATCTAAATCTACAACCTGAGTCTAGAGGTTCTTGCAATTTCATCTGAATGTAAATTTGTTGGTATGGTTCAAGATGGTGACCGTGTTGGACACTACCTTTTTATCCCACCAGAGTTCGCACGATCGAGGTTCCTACTACAAGCTACCAAATCGAAAACGTCAATATCTATAGTACCTACCGGCCGGAAGAAAGTTTGTAAATCGAATTATCATTGAGATTTGACGTTCGAAATAAGAGAAAAATTACTGTCCACAACTGATTTCGAAAACGCCGGTACTTCAGATAGACTATATATATCCGGGGTGGATCAACAAATGCAAACGGATTAACAAATACCTGGCGTACCGTCGCGCGAGATCAACAAAATACGAGAGGGGATAAATATATATATATATCAAAATGAATAATTCTTTGTTTTTCCTGTATGCGTTCCCAAAACTACTGGACCGATTTTGAGTTTAGAGAGTGGTTTGAATGGTAGGAGAAGTCGGGGACGATTGAGAGAGACTAAACTCATTATCAATGCACTGGAATGAGATGCGGAGTCGAATCAATGCAAAAATAATGTTGTTTTTACAGTAACAATTTGGAATTCACAATACTATATGAAGTGAATAGCAGAAAAAGTCGGGGATGCCCGACAAAGACATGAATCAAATAATGGTTATTAAAGATTTGTAAGAATAAAACATGACTTGGAAGTGAAGTTGAAGGGGCTGAGGACGTCCGAGACAGACATGGCACGATCAAGTGAAACAAATTTCCACATTAAAAATGTACCCAGTTGTCAGGTACTCTAGAATCCACAACCTCAAAACTTTACCCCAAACAATTTAATAAAGTCCCCGAGAAACGCGGAGTATATGTCAGCTAGTATCATATAAGCACGAATCATGATTTAATTGCATGCATTACTAATTATTTGAAAGTGGATAATTATGTTTGATAATGCCTTCAGAGGGCAAAACAGCTGTTAATAATAATAATAAGTTACATTTTCAAGACTCTAAGAAATATATTGGACATAGTTACATTAAAAACTGTATATTATGCGCTCGTTCGATCAATGCTTTCATATAATGTTGTCTGTTGGGGCTCTTGTCACAAGACTACCCTAGAGCTTTTAAATGTTGCACAAAAATTAATTAAAAAAACAATGTATAAGAAAAGTTTATTGTATTCGTCACAGTTATAAATTATATGGTGAAAATAAAAAATATGTCGATAAGGAAGTGGTACATAATACAGGCTCTCTGTAATTTTTTTAACAACCTTGATACTGCCAAAAAATTTACAAGTGCGCAGCACTAGACTGGGTTTTTCTTTAATGTATCACCCGGTGAAAACCAGAATATTCTTCGGATAAATGAGTTTTCTTATACAGCTCCGTTGCTTTATAATATACTTAGTGAAAATATTAAAACTATAGGTTCGTTAAATCTTGTGGTGATTTTGGATTTCATTTCATCCATTTCGTGGCTTCTGTCATAAATCACCGTAGAAACCCCATATTCGGTATAATCCATATCTATGTATGTATTTGTATTATGTACTTTAATTATTTGATTAAATATAACTGTGAAGCTACTCTTCCCAACACAGGAATTCCCCAGTTATATGAGTTAATAAATAAATGAATGCATACATAATTAAATTACACAGCAGAATTGGTTTTAAAATAAACCTAATAAATTATTTTTAATAGTATAGAGTAAGAAAACTTTGAAATGAATTATTATGACAAAAATGGCAGTGTAGTTGCGGGAGTAGGCTTTAAGTGAATCTTTTTCTACAGTAGAATACACTTCATAAAATTGTGCATTTGTAACAAAAACTCTTGAAACCGTATTCATCTTTTCAACTACAGAGTTAACCAGAACTCACCGGAGCGTTGCGAAAGGCGGCATAATAATTCTTCAATCCAGCAAAACCCACTGGGAGTATGTAGGATAATAGGGGGAAGAATTTCAAAGTGGAAAAAATTACGGGATTTTTCACCTGCATTATTTGAAGTGTCTAATCAGAAGGTGGTGCATTGGCGTGGAGAACCAATCATCATTGTTCTTTCTGTTGTTTTCTTAAACTTAAATGAATATATTATACTCAGAAGTCTGCATCTGTGGTGGTTATCACAAAGAACTAAGGATTTAAATGAAAATACTTCGATATTATTATAATGATCAAACGTTTTTATTGCTTCAAAATGAAACTTGGAAAACATTTTCAATTTTTTAATTCATATTTGTGTACTATCGAAAAACTATAATTTAAATTATCGCGATACTTTTTTGAGTAATTAGGTATTATGCCGTGTGCGCTTCCTCCCTCTTTAGTCAACGTTTCGGACAGAGTTACAGTGTCCATCATCAGGGCAGATGTAATAATTTAAATGATTTATTACTTACATAGATTTTGAGTCATTAATGAAAGACTCTCGACTAGCGATCCGGAGGCCGCGGGTTCAAATATCGTCGGGCACAAATAAATTTTATTTGATTGATTTGTACTATTTCACAAATTAAACATTTGAAAATCATATAAGACGTATTTGCGGCACGCACCCCATTCAGTGCTTGATGACAAGATAGGAATAGTCAGGTACTTCTCCGACTTCCTCGTCCCCATCCCCTTCCCCTCCCTACTATCTTTAGCCTCCCAACACATCCTAATTGGGGATGCCATAGCCTCAGTGGCTCCAGATGGTTGGGAGCGGTTGGGACTCTTGTACGGTATCACATTAAAAAAATGTATATTTCTACCATAAAAAAATATTTTATTTCCAATGCCTAATTTAGTTTGACCCATATGGTTTCATTTAAAAAACTTTTGGACTATTTGAGTTTTATTTTCATACATACTCCGAAAATACGGTTTCCCCAAATATCCCATTATTGTACATTAGTTAAATGTCATAAGTTATGAAATTATTGTACATAAGTTGAAATGTCCTGTTTGTGTCTCGAATAAAATAAAATAAAAATAAATAAAAGTTGTTTTCAATATTTTTATGATGTATAGACTAGATTCAAAGTAGATATATCGATTTTTTAAAATGAAAGCAATTCAACAAATCATTTTAAGACTACGCCAAGCATTGAAAGGATAAAAAATCCGGAATAAAATCTATCATTATGTAAATAAAACAAAACACGAATTCTTTTCGTAGTGATCCTGTAAATGCGGTGAGCACAATCCACGATCCTCAATACTGTATGTGAGCTATGGTTTTATCCTTCATAAGAAAGATTGGCAGATATGAGTAGAAAAGAGGACGAGGCAGAGGAAGCACGTACGTTATGGATTTGCTAAAGCCTCCGGGCATTATCGTATCCGGAGCTATGCTTTGATACGTACCACGGATACGGTATCGGTGAAGACGATGCGAAGGGCGGAATTATAAAACGCTGCTTTATCTACTGAATCGTGACGAGTTTAAAAATTCATTGTTTGCTGGGAAGAATATTGACTGAAAGTGTCAGGTCGACGTGATCAAAGACAGTATGAGATATTATTATTTTATTAACACAAGGAGTTGTATTAGTCCCAGCTAGAAGTCTTACGTGACGTCATCGTCTTCTCTGTTTTCATTTTCATGCAAAAGAGGTGAAAGTAAGAGGAAGATCGTCAGTGACGTAACTTTATTCGAAATTCCAAAGTTTTCAGGTAGTTTCAGGAAAAAAAACAATATTTTTTTGAATGGAAAAAGTAATTCTTCCATGGAAATTATTTTTCTATGAAATTTTTTTAAACTTTTTAATCTATTTTGAAGGTTTTTTAAAAAATATTTTTACTTCTACCTTTACTTCAAATCATCTTCCGAAGTAAGACTTTAAGCCTGAAACCCCATAAGCTTGAACCCCTTCTAAGTCACCAAACGAAGCAAACCACTTGGGGTGACCTATCACAGAGGTGTTAGTTATCAGTCTCCTTGATGGGGAGGTTACCTGTATTGTGGAGGATATTATCCCATGATTCTATTCTCTATAAACATGTTATGCATCTTTATTTATGCAGTATTAAATTTTGATGAGAAAAATTAAAGAATTAAAACATAACAAATAAAATAACAGTAAAGAAAGAAGCAATGACAGAAATCTGTCATGAAGTGACCTCATTAAAAAAAGTGGCGTTAAAATGTGTCATTAGTGCAGCTTTATACTTTACAAGGGGAATATTAAAAGTATCTGCGATTTTAGCATAAAAGTTCCCAAGTGTGTGCAATCTATTTATAACTGAGTTATTTATATCTTATCCTTATTGATTAAATTATAAGCAATGACTCAATTCGTTTCATAACTAACTTTTCTTAACAATAACACAACTTTAGTAATGGCAGTTGCTAAAAGAATGAAGAGTTAAGATATAAAACAGATGCTGAATTATGTTGAAGATTAGGTATAAAATATAATAAATAAAGCAGAAACTTGGTTAACTACAAGTCTTCAAGTAGTTTCTGATCTCCTTCGAGTTTTCTAATCTGCATAACTTCTTCTAATAAATATTCTGTTAATCTTGTGTAATACCATAATTTCCCAGAACCTAGTACATAGATTACAGTAAACAATATATTCTGTACTTATAATCTGATATAGAAAATACTAGAATGGGCATTCTAGTAATAAAAAGAAAAACATCAATTATTTGGAATACCCATACTACTACTTAGTTAGTAGCCTGACGTGGAGTCGTTAAGCTTAAGTAAAAATAGAAATGATTACAGAACAACTGCACAATTCCTTTAAAATGGGGTACTCTGCTGTTTTTTTTCTTGAAATATTTGAGAAAATTTACGGGTATTTTAATTTAATTTTTATGTTGACGGATAAACCATCTACAACGATTTAAGATGTGAAAATGTCACGCCAGGCAACGTTAGTGACAGCCGTCTTTTCAGACAGTGGCGTTTTCTACGGCATAATGACGTTGTAGCCAGTTGGAACCGTTTCCGAATATGCGGTTTTATATAATTCTTAAAACCATTATCATCAGATCATTTATGAAAATTACACATTTTTCATCAGAATCAGAAAATAAACTTTGTATCTCAAATTTGTTTGTGGAAACACCCCATTACAATGTTTACATTATAATTATTGCATAATATTTTGCATCAATTGCATAATTAAATTCACAAAAATAATACAATGACTGTTGCACAATGATTACACACTGATAGCATAAAGATTTCACAATGATTTCACTACGATTTCAAAATAATGTGTGAACGATTGCTAATGATCAATGACGACCACACAAGTATAGCTCAAAGTTTCCCAACTATAGCATAATGAACTCAAAGTAACAACACAGCGTTTGTTACACAACCATTGCACACTGATTTCACAAAATAATCACAATTAATGCACAACGCTTACAGTGATTTTTAAATAATTTCATAAAATTTTCTTGATGATTTCATAATTATTCCGTAAGGATTTCACGAAGGAGGCCAATTACTAATAATGCAGTTAAGATCATATCTTTTGAAGAAGTAAATCACTTATTGGGGTTTTAACATTGGCTCCGCATATCCTGGCAATAACTATGACAGAAGATGATTAAGAAGTGTGAGATGTTCTATGAAAAGAATTTGGTATTAGGTAAAGTGCCCATCTAACGTGTTCTATGTCAAAAGCAACATGCCATTATCTATAATCTCGGTGGTATAGTAAAGTTTTCTAATATCGTGGAGTATTGTTCGTGTGGCGTATTGTCTCCTAACTTGCTGATTGAGAATCGTTCAACTTACGTGAACTTAAGCCCGATTGTTCAGTAAACAAACAGACATAAATTGCAAATAAAAAAGTATGAGAGTAGGTACCTTACTTTATGGACAGATAAAGATTGTAGATTTAAAAAAAGTTCATGTTGTAAATAAAATAACTCAATAATACAATATAGATATCTACATAATTACTAATTAAATTATCAATTCTCTAAAAGCAGACCGTTTTTAAATGGTCTACTTTCTAATAATAACGGATACTGTGGGTTGCGTCACCGTAATTGAGGCATAGAAAGAAAGCGGTCATTCACCTTATTCCCAAGATAGGTGACCGCTCCAACCCAGCGAACTACCGCCCCATAACGATCACATCAGTTCTGTCCAAAGTGATGGAACGTGTGATCAACGACAAACTGCTCACATACCTCGAGAAGAACAAAATTATCAACGACCGTCAATACAGATTCCAGCGGAACCGCTCGTGCGGTGATCTTCTCGCGTATGTGACGCATGTTTGGGGGCGGTGCCTGGAACATCACGGTGAGACCCAAACGGTCGCACTAGACATATCCAAGGCCTTTGACCGGGTCTGGCACCGAGGACTTGTCAGCAAATTGCCTTCTTACGGACTTCCCGCATCCCTGTGTACGTGGATTGCTGAATTTTTAAGGGATAGGTCGATTCAGGCGGTTGCTGACAGTTTCACCTCTTCCTCGCACTCTATAAATGCTGGCGTCCCACAGGGATCGGTTCTGTCTCCGACTTTGTTTTTGTTGCACATCAATGTCCTTTTGACATGTGCACCGATTCATTGCTACGCGGATGACAGTACAGTTCATGATAGCTTTTTTTTGACAAGCCCCCAAAGGGCACACAAACTCCAACGGCTCGGAGGGCTTGAAGCAGAGAATGAACGGTTATCTCGAGAGTATTTCCTCCTGGGGAAAAAATAATCTCGTCGAATTTAATGCTTCAAAGACCCAATCCTGTCTGATTACGTCTAAAAGGGATCCAAATGATAATCTAGTCTCCTTCAACGGAAGCAATCTTCCGAACAGGCCTTCCATTGATATGCTTGGTGTAACTATAAGTGACCAGCTCAGGTTCGGGGGTTCCATTGAAGCCAGAGTAAAGTTGGCCTCTCAGAAGCTGGGCGTACTGTACAGGGCCCACAGATACTTTAATAGTACACAACTGCTGACCCTGTACAAATCGCAAGTGCGCCCCACTGTCGAATTTGGCAGCCATCTCTGGTCCGGAGCCCCTAAATACCTGAAAAAAACCCTTGACTCTGTGCAAAAACGGGCGGTCCGTTTGATAGATTCCCCAATCTTAACAAACGGACTGCATATCTTTAGAGCACAGGCGTCAGGTAGGTATGCTGTCCTTGTTCTATAGGTATTACAATCGAAGATGCTCTGAGGAACTAGCGTCATTGATCCCTTCGGCACCGGTGCGTAGTCGGGATACATGCCAAACGCGCGCCCAACATTTGTACACGGTTGACATTTGTCACATGAGAACGGGTCGCTTCTACAATTCGTTCTTAAGTTCAACAGCTCGGCTGTGGAACGTACTGCCGGCCTCTGTGTTTCCTCCCTCCTACAACATGGGACTCTTCAAGACCCATGTTCACTCCTTCCTCTCCACAAAAAGACCTTCCACACAGCATCCCCAAATATGACATGGGCCCTGAGGGAAATTATTTTCTTCAGGGCCTCTTGTGTGGAGTTAATATAAAAAAAAGAAAGGCGTTCTATCCTCTCTCTGTTCTATGGAGAATTGTATTTCGATAGGAAATTGCGCTGCCCCCAATCAACACACAAAGTAATCGCAAGATTTCTGTACTTACCAGGTTTGGTGATTCTTTCGTATATTGATGTCTAGCGAAGCCCGCACTTGGGAAGAATGTTCCATGAATGAATGAATCACAAGTCACTTTTTAAACGTGAACTAATGCACACACAATCGGCAATCATGT
The DNA here is from genome assembly GCA_026573805.1 of Hesperophylax magnus. Lineage (NCBI taxonomy): Eukaryota > Metazoa > Arthropoda > Insecta > Trichoptera > Limnephilidae > Hesperophylax > Hesperophylax magnus. Next base: position 10,025,842 of record JAIUSX010000012.1, read on the forward strand.
GTCGCGAATAATTATATTTAAGGGCGGTTTTCTCTCCGGTAAATAACTCTTCGATCTTGAGTCGACGACGGTTGAATTCTTACTTACCGCACTTTTCGCTAGGTGCGTGCGGTCGCACGTACAAAAATCAAGCGTGGAGTTTGGATTCCTGTTCTATGGTTGGCGGGAGCAGAACAAAGCTGAAAATGTGGCGTAACCAGAAACATGACAAACGTCGTAACGAAACAGATTCATTTCTGAATTTTCATAAAGAAGTCAACGGCTCACTGATTCTTTAGAAGAACGAATATTTTTTTACCGTTCATAAGGCGAAACCAAAAATTCAGGTGTTATATTGTATATTCAAAATCTTAGAATAATGCAAAATCAATATTATTTATAACTTTCTATTGTATTATCGTCTTCCGCTGATTGTTGTGGCCAACAAAATAAATAAACGTACAAGTTTTTCATCTTTAATATTATTTTGTTGTGTTTTATTTTTTCTAGGGTAGGCACAGCTTTTAAGCCTTTATATTGTAATGGACCTGTTTGGGGTAAAAGGACGTAAAGAATTTTTTTTCATAAATTAAAATACGTTCAGAGAATAGGGAGAAACGAACAGACTACGGACATCTTTGGGACATACTAGAAGCTTTATTGTAGAAACCTACGTCGGTAATAGGTGTTAACCACGTAATAATTGAAAAGGGGCGTCATGGGACTCAACGAATAACGAAAAAAGGGGGAGACGGATTGGTGAAAGAAGAGGGTGTTTTAGGATGTTTTGGTCCAGAAGACATATTACGAGTTGATCCTTGTAGAGAGAATTGTTTTCGTTCGCTGGAATTCTGAGTGCTTTTTCAAGTGGCCACAGTGAACACGAATTTTAACTTAAGATAGGTCGTTTGGCCGAAATTGCCTAATTAAATTAACACGGGGGAGATGCAAGTTGGGTAATTAAGAAAAGACATAAAAGTTAATGGGTCACGAAGTCTTTGATTAACGATCAAAATTTTATGACCTTTTTTGCGCGTAAACAAAGTTACGAGGATAATATATTGAAATTCCTAGATGAAGCGAGAAAGAGTATATGGGTTGGGCTAAAACTAGACGCAAAAAAAACTGTAAAAACAGGGATGTACTGGGCGTAGATCACCGAAAAGAAAGGACCAGGAATCGAAAAGAAACCCGAAAGGTAGTTTAGCTCATGATGGAAGAGGTTTCAACGACTTGGGTAGTGGATAGCGATGGGTTACGAAAGATTACCAGAAGAGATGCGGCGGATATCACGAAAAGAGTCAAACAGGTAGGCGAAATTACAAAAACGTGTCGAATCAAATTTTGGAACGAATGCCTACGTATGTCATCACCGAGAGGAAGGTATATGTGTCCTGGGATCACCCACGGATCGTGTAGACACCAATCAAATGCTAGAAGGCAGCACACAATGAAGGATACTGTATGCGCAAGCGCTGGACATAATGGGTGAAAAACTTCCGGTAGTTGGGATAATTTATCGATTATATTATCGATATCAATAGCGGATTTCTCGGAAAGATTTCAAAAACAACGATATAGAAATGAGCTACACCTAGTCTATAGGCCGGAAATCAACCAATATTACAGACACAACACGTGTACGAGGAAAAATAATCAAATAATTTTGCGCAATAATCTACATCGCCGAAAATCATTTACGGGAGGGCGCCCGAAAGTCAGGTCACCGAGTACACGCCTGTACCCGCCTCGGCAGGGTGGTAGGTGTTTACTTCAACTCGGCAGGCGGGATCCAGAAATCCTGAAACGGGGTTGTGCAATTCTAAACTTAACGGGAAGTGAAACCTCGAATTCATAAAGGCGAAAGTCGCACAAATTTTAAGTCGATTTATTCGAAAAGACATTATTAAATAGCGTTGTTTGGAGGAAATCGGGGCTTTTTCGTTTTAACTTGGTTGGAGTCGGTTCGAGAACTATACGTCGCGACAGTTTCGCGTGCCATTTTTAAACTAAACTGATAGAGTTTAAATGTAGTGAAGTTGTGTATTTAGAAAATCAAGGTATTTTCACGAAGTTAGAGTGCTTTTAATATTAATTGGAATAATTGAAGTGTTTTAAAATTTAATTAGATTCAACCAAAAAAAGGGTAGACTCATAATTAGAAAATACTAAATTCACGGGTTGGCGTCTATTGGTTTAGACTAATATAAGACGATGAAACTCAATTGCAGTAATGTTTAATAATAACGCGTGTGCCATTAGAGGGAAAAAAAATAGAGAGCCATAATAATTATCAAATGATCTGACGAAAACGGCTAAGACAAGGTTCTAAATTTATTGTGAAATTGAAGAGACAGTGTTTTCCTTGCGAGCACGGGAAGGATTTTAACGGTTTACACGATATAAGAACTTAGTGAAAAAATCGAAGTGAACGCGGCAAATAATATATGAAAGGTTCTAGGGAGGGGGAGGGGGTTTTGGGTAGATCTCGGCAAATACTTACTTAGATACTCTAAAATAGTCGATGGGGAGAGATATCTAGACTAGGTACAGTGGAGGCCAACAAATACCTATGCATTTCAAAAAAGCTGACTATGTTAAAATTTCAAATTTCCTTAAACAGACTGACTGGTCATTCTTTGATAGTGACGATGATATTAATGTACACCTTAAAAAATTTTACTTCATCGTTAATTCTGCAATTGAACAATTTGTTCCTTTAACGACTTACAGTGAAACTCTATACCCAAAATGGTTCTCAAAAGACCTGATAGACTTAATTTACCTTAAAAAATTATCTCATAAGAGATTCAAACAAAGTCGCCTGGCCATCGATTATACTGCGTTTCAAAAATTGAGGGCAGAGTGCAATAAGCTCTCCGCAAAATGTTACAAAAATTACATTAGTGATGTCGAAGGCTCTATCATGGACGACTCAAATTTCTTTTGGAAATATGTTAAATCCCAAAAAGAAAATGGTACTTACATACCTAGTAGTGTGTCATTCGATTCTAAATTATCCCAAAATCTTCAGGAAACTGTTAATCTTTTTGCTGATTTTTTTAGCGGCGTTTACATTAATGCAAGTGAAGACAGCAATATTTCGTGCTTTGATTTGGTTGAAACTCTTGATATATCTGACTGTAATGTAACCATAGACGATATTATATCTAAGCTGAAGAGTCTTGATTCCCGAAAATCCGCAGGACCTGATAATGTTTCGCCCAGGTTTTTAGTAAATTGTATGCATACATTGTCATATCCTATTCATATGTTATTTACAAAGTCACTCTCATCAGGTGTATTCCCGGACCTTTGGAAGTTTAGTCTTTTAACGCCCATTTTCAAAAAAGGTAATAAGAGCGAAGTAACAAATTATAGGCCAATATGTATAATGTCTACTTTACCCAAACTTTTTGAAAGCCTAGTACTAGATAAGTTGATATCCCGAATCAATCGAACCATCTCTCCCCTTCAACATGGATTCATTAAAGGTAGATCTACTCTTACCAATTTGATATTGTACACGAATGATATTGTTAATGCCCTTAATGCATCACATCAAACTGATTCCATATATACTGACTTCAGTAAGGCATTTGATAAAGTAAACCACAAAATATTATTACGTAAACTAAAATTGTTGGGAATAAGAGGGAGTATGTTGGAATGGTTTAAGAGTTATCTATTAGGAAGGTACTTAGCAGTCAAGATAGATTCGTTTACTTCTTATACATTTGCTGCCTCGAGCGGAGTACCACAGGGATCTCACTTGGGCCCAATATTATTTTGTTTGTTTATCAATGATATTGTTAATATTTTTACTAATGTTAAAGTCCTGTTATTTGCCGACGATCTGAAGATATACAGAATAATCAAAGACGATGACGATCGCGCAATTTTGCAGTTGAACCTTAATAAACTATGTGCGTGGTGTTCTGTCAATGATTTGCAACTAAATTTAGGTAAATGCCAGATTATCAGTTTTTACAAAGGCAAAAATCCACTTAATTTTTCCTATTTTATGAATGGTGCTAATCTTCTTCGTGTATCACAGATTCGTGATCTTGGTGTTATATTCCACGAGAGTCTACAGTTTAACGAACACATCGATGAAATAACAAGCGATGCGATGAGAATACTAGGTTTTATTTTGAGAATGGGAGCAAATTTTAAAAGTATGTCAACATTAAAACATCTGTATTGCTCGTTAGTACGAAGCAAATTAGAATACAATTCCACCGTATGGTCACCGTACTACAAGGTCCATTCTCAATCATTAGAAAAGGTACAAAATAAATTCCTTCGGTACATTAATTTTAAAATGAAAATTCCAATCGAATTTATAAATTACAATAACTTGCTTGCTGAAACTAAACTTCTTAAATTATCTGATAGAAGAGTGTTAATTGATTTGCTATTTTTATTCAAAATTATTAAATCTTTAATTGACAGCCCTAATTTGTTGGAACTTATTTGCATTAATGTTCCTGCTAGGCAAACTCGCAGTAAAGATACTTTTAAATTTAACAAGAACCTCAACACTAATTATTCTATTTTTTCACCAATTCCTAGAATTCACAACCTTGCGAATAAATACTGTGAACTTATAGATATATTTGGTTTTGACAATTTTGTGAGCTTTAAAAGGCAACTTATTTCGATTCTATCGGCTAATAATTAACTTTTATAGCTTTAATAATTTTATTACATCTTCTCCCATTCGAAACCTTTCAAGTAAATTATATCCATATTTGTTTGTTTTTTATTTGCTCTACTATACACTTATAATTGTATGCTTATACCTACTAACTACTTTTTATACATAACACTATGTTCCATCTCAGATCTTATTATTTCTTATTCATGTCGATATTGCTAAATTCTATTAGTTTTTGCTTTTACAGGTGCAACTCTTATTTTGTTATTTTTTTTTTTTTTTAAATCTCTGTTATAATGTTCTTTACCTCACGAGTAAGTTACACTCTAATTTATATTGGTTTATCGATTTGTTAAACACACAATTAATACTGGGTTTAAACACACCCACTTACTTACTTTTTATGTTGAACTTTCTTTTACTTACTATTTCATGCTTGGGTATATTTTATATTGAATCCATCTTATTAGTGTTTTGCTAATTTGCACAAAATTTTATTATATGTTTTGCTTTCTTACAATTAACTCCTTTTATCTTCTTATGTTCAATTATTGTAATCAATGTAAATGTATATTTTCATGTAAAAGCCCATTAGGGCGTAAATAAAATAATAAATAAATAAATAAATGTCAGCTATCAACTTACGGTTAGGGAGGAAGAGATTGAAAGAAATGATCCGCTTGAACATTCCGAAATCTAGTATCCGGTAATTTATGTGCTATCTATGGGGCGGCGTATGAAAGTAGAAATTTTAGCTAGAAAAATTAGATCCAATATGGTTATAGTTTCTACTGGCGAGTAGACGGGTGACATAGAGAATCGATTTCGAATTTAATACGAACCCTTAACGGCTTAGGGGCTTCTACTCATACCTACAGTTCCTGGACGCGGATTAATGTACATGTCGTCGATATCCCGACTGGACTGGTAATATTACGATTTTGGGTGAGTGAACTTGCATGAATATATATTTCCAGAACATTAAAATTACAACGAAGATGGGGCTGCAACCAGCAGCTCGGACAGGGCTGCGATACTGATAAATATCACATTTAGAACTGTTTGCTTGCTCCTAACAGCTGTGTTTAGCACGAGGCCAATGACCTACTTATTTGTAAGCAGTTAGTGTCGACGCACGACCTAAAAAGGAAGAAAAGGGACCCCCATAAATCACTTGACGTCCGTGTCTGACGACAAAAGTCGTACACTCTACCGAGTTGGAAGCCGCGCAGAGGCACCCCAAATCAACATGGAAGCGACTAGCTGCAACCAACTCATGCTCAAAACAAATAAAAAAAAATCAAATTAATAGTATGTGTATAACCTTATATGTTCACTAACAAATTCCCAAATACCTTTGGCCTCGGTTTAGAACTCGCCGTTGGAGTATGTTGTCCGTAAGCTGTCTTGGGAAGCACACAATTTCCCCAGCTCAGAAGATTTTCTACTTTCCTCATCACGCGATTTCGGGGCGTCAACGTTGTATGGCGAATCACGAAAATCGGAAGGTCATCCCTTTTCGCGGAGCCGGGTCGGGTGAGAGGACACGAGAGGCAGTATGAAAATTAATGTCAAGTTGGAATGTTTGGGCCTTGGTTCGCTGCGAAGGCGTTTAATTGAACGGGTTCCAAGTCTTTCAAAATCGCGTGGAGGGGACGTCGGCGTGATGAACGAGGGTTCAAAATCGGAGGACGAACACATACTAAAGCGGGGTTTACCCGGAGGTTGATGCAACTCGACTGGAAAACCCTCGAGATCCTTTGCAGCAGCCTTCGTGAGGTGGATAGTAGGCCTGGCGGCTAGTGGACGTTGAAAGCCTCACCAGAACAAACCTATTTGAAACATGCACGCGTTTAGCATCATGACAAGGGACGCAATGAAAATTCCCCTTTTACAGTCAGTAAAGTAGTCCGTCGGAGGAAGCGGGGCGGGGTGATTTGGGATATTCCAACAGGTGTATTACCTCTCCCTCTGACGTGAGCGGTCCGGAGGTGTCAGGGCGACTATAAGAAGAAGTTAGACCAGACCTCGGGGAAAGCCAGACACGTATTGGTTCTTGGGGTTTTGCATTTGGAAGAATAGCGACCATTTAATTAGGGGCAGTGAGGTGCCGACCCAGTTTGCAAAAAACCTTTTTCTCGCCATTCAATCCGTTCCCATCACCCTTTTTTTTCGTTTCCACTCCCATCCGCAACATCCAAAGTTTACTAACCACAGCTAAATTCATCTATCTAGTTTCAGTACACCATTACAGAGGTCGACGAGGGAGTCCCAGTACTTATGCGGAAACAACACCCTATTCAACGAAGGTTTTAATAGCGCGTACACACAAGGGGGGGGGGGGGGGGTACGGTTCTATGTCGCAATCTAGAATTTATAAACACGGGGACATTAGATAAGGGCGGGGATACAAGGCAATCGTAGGGATATGATAGAAATTGATAGGTCGATTAGTAATAGAGTCCAGTATTCGAAAGTTAGGTGAGACACGTACTCGTTCCTTGTAGAACTCACTGGGGGTCGATGGACGTTTTCCCCACACTTTGGCTAAAAAGAACCGGGAGTTACCATGGAAAGGAGACATTAAATACCTACCACCCCATAACGGTGGGCTTCGAATTAACAAATCACACAACGTGAAGTTAAGGGATTTATTGTAGATCAACCCCAAAGCGAAAGCCTTATCTTACTGTGTGCAATATCACAGGGGCGGGGGGGGGGATATTCAGAGTTAGCTAGGCTCAGCACGATATCATTTTGCAAAAGCGAAACTGAACGCTGGAGAGAAAGAGGTATAAAAACCTCATTCAAGCGAGTTAGTACAGTTAGGAGGTCGAGTCAACACAATATATCACACGCCACTGGGGATGGGGTAACACAAAAATTATAAAGTGATAAAATTAAGTTATTTTTTTCTAAGGTACTTGGAATATAAATTTATTTTCAAACGAATTTATTTTTCTACAGCACGCCAATAGCTGATTTAATACAAATTTTATTTGAGCTGGGATGAAGAAATGTATTTATTGTTATTAAGTTTAATTTGTAGAACTCCATTTTATTTTTTTTATTTTTTGGGTTTATAAAAACAGTTTATTTTATTAAGGTTTAACAGGTTTGTAATAATAATTACACAGCAGAACTTGTTTAAAAATAAACTGTTTTTATAAACCCAAAAAATAAAAAAAATGAAGAAATGTACATTAAAATAATCAAAAATATTGCGGAATTAGTGTGAAACACAGTTATTAGTATAGTATTAGTATAGATTCTTCAAAATATTCACACAGGATGCAATATTACGCGTGCAGTCCTCATAGACACATAAGTACTGCCTACCTTACCTTACTCGTATAAAAATATAGAAACAAAGTGTATAGTATTAACGGCAAGAACTAAATACGCAAATCACCACACGTTATTTTTAGAGAATGTTGTCTAAATTCGACATAAAAAATATACATGTGTGTGCGATGTTTATTCAATGGACGACTTGTTTGTGTTAGTGCCGAAAAACGCCGTGCCTGTTGGAATAAATCACAAATGTAGCTACTTTTATAAATTAGATCAAATTTACTGAATAAATTATTATCCTATTATTTTGGTTTTATTTCATGAAAATATGCAGCCAAAAAAATGTGGTAATTTTATTAAATCCAGTAATTGGCTTTTAATATGCACAAATAAAGAGTTATTTTTTAAAAGACTCAGGTAATCCCAACCAACATCAGCTAAAGCCAGCCGCTTATCCATTCTTTGCGAAATCTTACTACGTCGTCGGATGTTTTTTTAAATTTTAATATCAATTAATAACGCTATATTTCCTACAGCCTTTCCTGAATAATATCTGGAAACAAACTGCAACAAATAGACTGAATAATTAAGCTGAGAACAACCAAATAAGTAGGACTAATTTGAAGAGGAAACCACTCCTGCGCTGTCTCCGACGACCAATATTGACTATTCAGTAAGCAACCACTAAAGGACTTACAGTCAAGAGATACACTCAGATGCGAGGGGACAGCTGTTGATGAAGACATTGTATTGTTCACGCCCTGAACAATCGCCTTCAATGAATCGATGTCAGTTAAATTACCTCCTCTAATTCAATTAGTCAGTATCATGTCCTAGCGTGACGTTTCAATACGGTATATCTTCAGAACCTAAGGTTTGAGCGTTCATTTACTAACGTAACGTAATTAACAGAAATAAAGTTATTTCAGAAATCGCAGCTAACACATAAAATTTAAAAAAACCTTTTCAGTGATTTTAAAATTTGCGTCCGTTTATTTTTCATTATTGGCAGTTTATTTTCTGAATCCTTTTTCATTAATCCACAGCTTTGTCATCCCAAAATATGTACTTACTTGAACACCAATTATCGTTTATTAAACCAATTTTAATAATTGGTACTAAATTATTCTCCATGAAGGTATGGAGAGTAGGCTAGAGCGGCGATGTATTGAATTTTGTTGTCGTTTGGATTTCGATATTGTAATAGCAGAAAAAAATTGCGTTATATTATCCACATTCTCGTAAAAAAAACTTAAAAATTCTCTTTGTATGTTTTAAAAGGGCCACCTTTCGATTTGAGAATGAGAAATGAACAAAAATTTTACGTTTTTTTCACGAAATCTGTTTACAAGTGTCAAAAGGAACTGAAAATATCATGTTTCAATCTGTTTTTTTAAATCGATACACCTACTTGGATAATTGAAAAAAAAACGAGAATTTCTCGCACAGTGGAGAAAAACATACTAACATCGTGAGATTGCTTTATATCACTATTTTCGCTAAAACTTCAACCAAGAGAAAACCTGTGTGATTATTTATATTTATAACTTAACGTTGAATACATAACTTGACAACAGTTTACTATGTAGGTCTCCATTTCGATTTTTAATTTTTTTTAATAATGTTTTCAATAACATTATTATAATTTTTTTTATTTATTAATTAACAAGTTTTGCCACCTAATTATTATAACGTCTGACAGATTTGTCACCTTCTGCAGGCATTATCAAACTGTGATGAGGAAATTTACAAATAAATAATGTCCCTCGGGGTCTATGTCATCTTTGGGTATTCTGTACGAGGGGTCTTTTTAAGCGAAGGAATAAGAGAGAGTTCTGGGAAAGAAAAAAAATATGAAAGGTGGGTAGGAATTTGGGGGTTAGTATTTCCAGGAATGATAAATGAATCCATCCCTTCCACTGCGATGGAAGGCATTGGGGTCGAGAGTTTGACTGAAGAGATCAAAGCGTTTCCTCATTCTGGCCTCTCCCAATCTAGCGCGCCACACAGTTGGTGAAATCTTGTGACAAATCTCACTCCTTAAACCTAGGCACCCTTGATAAGTCACCAACCGTAGCGAACCACTTGGGGTGACCTACGACAGAGATGTTGGTTATTGTTGGGAAGTAAGAGCTTCACAGATGCCCTCATAGAGGGCAGTGTATAGAGCTTGCGTGGAAGTCCGCAAGATGGCAGCCAGTAGCCAGTAGTCGTCAGGGCCAGTGGGAATGCTCCCAGTCAAACTTACTGTTTTCAGATCTCAATTAGACAGCTTCTAGTTAGGTCGACTATCGAGTCACCATTGTAATACGCGAAGTATTAATAAATCCCTGATTCATCACAAAGAAACATTATTTATAATCTCCTTCCACGACGATTTGGAGAACTGTTAGTGGGAACACAACAGTTATCCAATGATTTGTTCCCAAGGCAGTGGTACCCATACCCGCCTTTAAACAAGTCTTTAATTGAACTTGGCTTAAGTGCTCCCAACTGCTCTCAATCGTATTGAGCCAGTGAGACTATGGCATCCCCAATTGGGGAATGTTGTGAAGCTGAAGGTACTAAGAAGGGGGAGGACATGGGAAAGATCGAGATGGGATTATCAAAAACGGTTAAAGCCATTTCAAGCAACGTGATCTTCTACTCTGTAACGTGCCGTAACTATACTTTATATTATTTTAAGTGAATGAATTGTGAAAACACACAAATTTACTAGATTGCTAATCAAAAGTCTTACCCCTCGACCACGGAGACCTTCATTGCTCTAAAAGATTTAGTTTGCGGCCTTTATTACATGTACGAAACAAAATCCGCTTATTTAATCTATTAGAGCACTTGGAAATTAATAAAAACTGTATTAATTCTAAAGCCAATTTAATAAATAAACAAATAAGTTGAAAAACAGCTGTCGCGCGTAGTAATAATTACACAGTAGAACTTATTATTAAAATAAACTTTTTTTTAGTGGTAAACTAATGTTTATAAGGCATGGTTTTAATGCATAGCACAAAGAATAACAAATTATTATAAGCAATAATTAGTAGCTTAAAATATCCATATAAATTGAAAATATCTCCCGAGTAAAAGAAAATGCCGCCGACGGGAATTGAATAATATTATTTGTCAAGTCAAAATATTTCACCAACAAATATAGATATAATATGTCTCGACGCCATCTAGTGAGATATTTAGCACTAACAAAGCCTTTCCTACAAAATAAAAGTTAGTTGTTTACAAGTGAAAAAATATAATAAGCAGTAATTATTGATGGAAGTACTAGAACACATTGAATTATTTGGCATGTTGGAAATAAACCAACGTAGCTTAGTGGTCTCAGAGCACCTGACCGGAGGTGCGGGTTCAATTCCCGTCTTCGGCATTTATTTTTACTCGGGAGATATTTTCAATTTGTATGGATATTTCAAGCGACTAATTATTGCTTGACTAATAAATTGTTTATAAAAAAATATAAATAAAAAAGGCAATATCCATTGTTTTGTACAGCATAGGTTATAAACGCCTACGTAATATATTTGAATAAATATTATGAAACAATGAAATTAATGAATAAGTTTGTTCTTAAGTAACATGAAATGAAGGTTTTTAATATTCATTGTGAGATATAATCCATGTTTTCCACTGTGAAGGTATAATATACAAAAATGAGAACACATCTGCGAGAAATACCATGGACCACCTTTAATTTAATGAAAAAGTTTGCGAGTGTAAAATCTGTTTGATAATAAGATACAAAGGATACAGACATTATTCCCGGATGCGTGCTTTACGGAAATATGACCAATAGTGGTGTTGTGAAATCTAATCATGTTACACAGCACTTGGTTAAGAACGGTCGACAAACGGCTGCTGTGTCAGGAAAACTTTTTGCGGATGCAAGACTTTTGTTCAAAGCGCCGTAAAACAAAAAGCTCCGTTCGTTCGTCAACCCCCGGTTTACATTTGATTAAGCTCAGGAGGCAAAAGCTCCGTTTGTTTAATGTCTGCAGAGTACAATAAACCAGACTTTGCTTTTAATATAAAGTTTTAATGACCCCATCTGGGCGAATTTAAGCTCTCCGGACTCAAGGCTAACGACTCGCGGGTTTCACTATTTAAGGCATAATTTATAAACATGATTTATAAACATGGTTTCGACTTTGACCAGTGATTCTGTTTCACTTTAATCGAATTGTCTACTTAAGTGCTCAATTGTTTCACTTCAAGGCGCGCATATTATTAATTTTGAAGACGAACGCTTGAAATTTATATTCAAATCATGAATTCAAATCAAAATCCTTGTCAGATGTTCAACGAATAGCTGAAGATAAACTTGAGATAATTAAATATATAATTAGATTGGGATGAATTAAGTTTCGCGTTAATTTATCATTGTATCAATATTATGTACGATTTTACTACTAAGAAATTGAATACATTTGGCTTTTAGTAGACTATTAAGTACTAGTAGGATATATTAAATGCTATAAATATAAGAAGAGGAAAATAATACCAATAAATCTAAGCGAAATATGAAACAGAACAAGACATAGAAAAATAAAAAAAGGTAATGGTATCAACTGGGAATCGAACTGTGTCTTAATGGGACAACGCCTCGAACCACTCGACTATTGGGACCTAATTATATTACGTCATTTTTGGCGATCTCATATATTAAATTCAGAATTAACAGTATTATTTTCAATAAATTTTTAGAATTTTGAAATCATTCAAAAAAGACAGCAGCCACAAATATGGAAAAAAATAATTAGATAATATTGTTAATTCTGAATTTGAAATACAAGATTACAAAAATGACGTAAAATAAATTGGCCGAGTGGTTAGAGGTGTTGTTCTGGCAAGACAGAGATCTTGGGTTTGTGATGAAAGGCTTAAATCACAGTGAAAAACAGATAAACCATAGCTGCTAAAAATATACAAATTATTAATGAAAACCGTCATTCTAGCGACATCTGTTGAGGTTAAAATTGATTCAGTTTGTTTTTCAGTAGGCCCCTGTAATAGTTGGAATTATGTTGAGATTCTATAGTATAAACACAGAGGTCATTAAAATCGTCTAGGAACGACTAGGAACCCCCTTTTGAGGCTTCAAAATAAACATTGAATTTTGTCAACCAATAGATCTGAACAAAGAGCTATAAAATTTTGAGTAACCAATCAGTGAACGAAGAGGCGTACATCAAATGCAGACAAAGGAATGAACTGTGGATCAGGCAATAAAAAAAGATAATTAACGACATTTCGATTCTCACAGAAATTGGAGGTGAACGCACTTTAGGGTCAACATCGACTTTCAAGGTGACAAACTCCTGGGAATGTTTACAATAACTGAGACATTTATGGGGTATCGAACCGTTGAAATCGGGTGCTTGGAAGTTTTACAGGTTGTAAAGCGCACACACAAAAATGCAATGAAAAAAATTATAAACGTGATAGTATAAAGGAAGGACGGGAAAAGCGAAGGAAAGTTGCTGGCGGAATTTCAACTGTAGTGCAATTATTTATGATAGAAGGAGGGTGTCATGTTCGATAAAAATCGTACTAAAGAGAGGAGTGAGTGTTGGAAACAATGGAAATTAATCGTTATCAATTTAAGATGAAACGGACATATTGGTAAATCAATCTTGAATGAAAATCTCGCAAAAAAAATAGACATTTTAGAAAAGTGCGGCGACCGGATGGAAGGATAATATAGAGATTTTGGACTGCTACGAAGGTCCTAGGGACGTGAAAATCGAGTATCAGAAGAAGACAGAAAAATTAAACATATAGCGATAGATTAGATTCAGGAAAAGTAGACATTTTACATAATTATTAGGTTAGATATATATTAGAGTTACCCAATATTACGGAGGGATCGAAACAAGATAAAAGGTTGGCGGTCTCATGTATATTTTGAAGGGTAAACAATCGAAATCCGAACATGGTTTTTATTTACGTTAAGGTAATAACCCATTAGAAGACCAATAAAATTTAACGTGGAGCTTATGGAATATTTATTTAAAGCAAAAGATATTAAAACTAATGGCTCTAAAATTAAACTAAATTTACGGCCGTAGTACATAAAATCTGAGACGTAAACATATGTCCAGACGTATAATTTATGTGAAATCTTGTAAGTGAGGGATGGAGAATGGGCGGAGATTGGGTCAGACAATAAAAGTGACACATATACCAGAGTCTAATTAGGTATATCTTCCATAGAAGTGTGGAAAATTATATATTAATTAATAATAGATGAAGTATGAAATTTTCCTGGAGACCACACACATCGGGAAAAGTGAAGAAAAGATAAAAGGAAGGGTAAAGAACGGAGATAGGAAATGATCCATGTGGAGAAAAGCGATACAATTCGAATTTATCCGTGAAATTAATAAATACGACTTGGAAAATGAGTAATTATAAGAGTTATGAGAAATGACATAAGAATCAAGAAGAAATTGTGCAAGAAAACGTCGCGGATAAATATAAAATTCAAAGATAAAGGAAAAACTCAAATCTGCGACAGGGAGATAGAGAGTACGGGTGGAAATGGAAAAGCTCATATAAGTAACAATAAAATTAAGTAGAATTTAAACAAATCGAAATTCAAAAATGCGTAGTAAAGATTTCGACATGGATTTAAACAATTTTCGCACGAGATGCATAAAATTGAGATGTATATATATATTATTGAGGACGGACCTATCGCAAATTGAGAAAAAAAGGAACACAAAATCATGAGAATTTAACTACATTTTGTATGAACACAGGACAAAGGAAGCTTGGGCGATTAACACAGACTTACCCGATTCGGACCCTATCGATTTAGATTTGTGAGATGGAAACTGGCCACCGCCTTGAGCCGGAAAGCAGAACATCTTATGGAAGAACGATCGAAATTAGGGGAAGGGGTGTTCGGATTTACGAGTTGATAGGAAATAGAATTAAGCATCAAGAGAAATTCAGATACGTCTTTTGGGACCTGAGAGGGATATAAAAGATGGAACACATCAGTCAGGAGGCAGTCGCGCCGAGGATTCGAAAAGTTGTTACGTGGCGGTACTACGTTCTTTGGTAGGATTAACAGTGAAAAATCTTTAAGTGTTAAATTTTAAATAAGTCCCTGACTTAGGAAAATTTTGTGGAAAATACAAGTGCTAGAGTCAGTGAAATTTAATAAGTCAGTTAAATTAAATTAAACAGTGAAAATAAATATAATTTAAACGAAGTGCTTAAAAGTGTTAAAAGTGAATAGTGCAAAAAGTGTTAAAAGTGAATTATTAAAAATTTAAAAATAATTATTTCATTCAAAGTGAAGACATTCAAATTAAACTTAAGAGTTTGTTATCGTTAAATTAAAATGGATGTGCTCGTGAATTGATATTTAAAAATAGATTATAATTTTGTTTAAAATTATTAATAGTAAATACTTCATCTTAGGTTAAAAGAAACACAAAAACAAAAAAAAGGATTCGATAATAATAAACGTTTAAACCTTTGTTCTAAAATTAACAGTTAGAAAAAAAATTAATTTATTAAGAGTCGAGTTTAATTAAAAGTTTGCACAATTCGGAATAAATTTTCTTATCAATTTATATAAAATGAAATTTAGAATTAATAAATTGTTCAATTAAAATCCATCGTGCGTATAGCGACAGTGTTAAAAGTGTTTGTCGTTTTAACCGGAATTTTAATCATCAGTCTATCATTTCGAAAAGGAATTTGAAACAGCTATCATTCAAAAGCCTAAACTAGAAAAGTGTTATTAAATCAACGGGTTTTCTGAATTAGGATTTCGTTCGGAAGAAAAATTAAATATCAGCTAATTTATATGATTCAAGCGAGAATAAAATATTAAATAGGAATAAATAGTCGAAAAGATTTATTTTGAAATTAGTTGAAAAATACAATTAATTAGGTAGGATTTCTTCATCAAGGTTGTTGTGTACACCCGACCGGAAATACCTTGACGGGGGGTAAGTTTTCTTTTTATAAATAATTTTCAGGACCTAGGAGTGAGGAGATACAGCTGATTATGGTATATCAATTAAATTATTAAAAACAACAAAACAAAGCATTACACATTAATATATGTATATTGTGTATTTATTTATATAAAATAAAGTAATATATTGTATATAAAGAATAAATATATGAGTAATGTATTTATATATATGTATTTTACTTATTAATCGAAGCATCGAAATGGTAGCGATTCTTAGATACCTACCTATGGACATATCTACTTTATTGAAAAAGAAAATATGTATTTATTAATATTCCAGACTATGTAGAATCATATATTTTATATTTATTTATTAATATATGTACTCTTTTTTTTTTAACATATTTTGACAATCGAGATATGTGTACTTATATATATATATATATATATATATTTATATTTAATTTTCACCTAACTTCTAGTAAATTTACTAAATTCGGAAAATGAAAAATGGTTTAACTTCAATACAGGATTTAAAAATATTTAAATTAACAATGCACAATAAAAGTAAAGAGGCACATATGACTTCTAAGGAATTTTAAAATAAACAAATCTCACATTTAGGTTAGTGTGTCAAAGAAGGTGTTTATATTATTCGATTTGTTTACAAATAGAGACACCAAAGATCTGGGTCAACCGCATGGTTTGAAAACGACCTTGGCCGTAACTAGATAATTTATCAGGGTTATAAGGATAACCATCAGGATGTCATTGTGCAATGTGCAGCGATATGGGTCATTTACAAATACCTATCATTCACAATCTACAATTGAAAAATCATGGGTTAGCAAGATTTATATCGAATATTACACGAAACATTTGAATACCGTTGATTAGATAGTCGCATAGATTTTTATTAGTGACTTGAAACAGCTGGGAGCCGCGTGTTTACAATTACCTACCATTCACAATCTACAATTGAAAAATCACGGGTTAGTAAGATTTATATAGAAATATTATACGAAACATTTGAACATTATTGATGGAGTGTTCGCATAGATCCCATCAGTTGCCAGAGACAGTTGAGAGTCGTGTACCCTCTTATGTGGCAATCAATTACTTGAAACAATCGAGAAATCACGGGATAGGATGAACGAAATTAATGTTGAAACCTGGAGGTAAAGTTTAAAACAAATACAGTTCATCAAACAGGAGGCAGTGGTCGCTCCTACAACAAGACCATTGACCAAACCAAATAGAGATGACGATATTACAACTGCATAGCCGTGTCCAGGAGGTTCAGGTTTTATAAGATTGGAAAAAAAAAGGTTTTATTGGTCAACCTATTGCAAAAACGGAGAAAATAATAATAATAAATAGGACGTAATTAATTAAAGAATTAACAAAAAAAAAAAAAATCAGAAAAGTGCGACATTACATAAATACACAGTGAAATAAAAAAAAATAATAATAGATTAACGTAAATAAACAATAAATCCAAAAAGAATGTGTTAACGAATAAACTTATAACACAAAAAGTGTCCTTATAAATAAAAATGTGTTCATTCAAATGACCGTGAACTTAAGAGTCAATAAAAAATTCCTTTCATACGATAATGTAAACAAAAACAAAGGATATGTAGGTTAATGATGTCATTCAGTCAAAAGGAATGCGTTCTGTAAACAAAAACATTGTTTATGTTTTGGGTTCACCGAACAGATCGGAATGTTGATATGAAGCAAGTTTAATAAACAGACAAGCCCGAAAAACATCGAACTTATTGTGAAAACAAAGAACATCGAAAAAATTGATAAGATAAACATCGGGCGTAAAAACATCTATATATCTTAAAAGTCGGAAACATCGTTAAGTAATACGTATCACTCCGAGGAACAAAAAATTAAATAACAAACGTCGAGATTAAATAAACAATGACACAAAAACGAGATAGCTGGAACAAATATAACATAAACATTGCATTCGGATATCGTGGAGTATTAACGTAAACAATTATTGTTTATCTTATATTCAAAAATACAGACCAGCGGCGGGCCGTGGTACTTAACAAATTATTCACAAAGTCAGGAAAAGATATTATTATTTTTATCACTAGACATTCGACAGATTTATTAGAAGAATAGAAAGGTTTAGAGAAATTAAATTGATTAATGTATTACAACACCCAATGTACCTTACTAGATATCATTGGTTTTACAAAAATAATGATTACTTAAAATATAAAATTGATTGATAGCAATTGATTAACAAAAAAAATAAATTTTTTTTTTTTTTTGATTAACATTAATATCATTATAAAACAAAAGAAAAAACAATTATTATGACATGTTGGGGTGTTATCTATTATGACCATCTGTAACATAATAAATAACGGAAATATTACACCCATATCGTGTGATAGGTAGATCTATGAAAACAATAATATCAAAATAGAAAAGTGTAATTGTATTAAATCATAGTTAATCATTAGGACCACGTGTTAAATTCAAATGATCGCTCTACGTGCCGCCAATGCACGAGTAGATAGATTTAGTCAGGATCACAAATCTCGATAATCGACAGAGTCATTAATGAGGGTGAAACATTTGATGTTTTGTTTTGTGAGGTAAGATTAATCTTACATAATATAATTTACCATATAAACGGGTAAGTTGAAATAACGTAAGATTTACTCATGATAAGTTTGTTGACATTCAGGTTAGGTTGTTGACTATTGAGGCATATTTTAAGACACAAAGAACCCAGTCAATGGATTCGATAAGGAATTCAAGTATGGGCCAAACAAATAAACGTTGTTTTGAAAAGACAAAGTGTTAGTTGAGAATTCGACTTTCAATCTCAAAGAAAAAAATACAATCCAGAGTCGGCTCGAGACTTTTAATGTCGTTGACGAATGTTTATGATGGGATTATATATATGTGTATATATACCTATTAAAAGGAAATTCATTTTAGGCATTGAAAAAATCCTAATAGATTTTGTAAATTGAAAATAGATAAACGGAACATCTTGATAGGTATTGTAAAAAAATTTAAAATAGGTCGGATATCGAACAAGGCAAGTGTATACAAGAGGATGATGTGAAAATCATAAACGAACTTGAAATTTTACAGGAACAGCCAGGTGATAAAATACAAGAAAAATCTAGAAAAACAAAAAAAAATAAGAAAAACGAGAAAAATTTGAAAAAAAAAATATATAGAATAAAAAAGGCAACATATATATAAAATAATTAAGAAAATTAAAATAGGAATATTGAGGTTGTCGCTTAGTAAGAAAAAAAATAGATACATAAGCCGGTAACATTCGGAAGATCTAAGAAAATGGTGGGAAAACGTGGAATGGGGAGGCAAACAGAAGCTTTAGTGACGGCAATCGAGGAAAATGCTACAGCTGGGACGTCAGCAGTGAACATCGGAGATATTACTACAATAATTCAAGCAGCTTTAGCACCGCTTGTTGATAAAATGCAGGAACTTGAGAAACAATTAGGAAGACCAACAACAGTGGCGGTGACAGGAGAGGATAGTGCGCCGAAAAACGTTCTCCAAGTAGTGGAAATGCTACCGCAGCAGGAACGACCTTCATTTTCCGGTGGAAACCAAAACCCCATAAGTTTCTTAGAAGATTTAAAAGAATACACTAGAAAAGTTAAACGTACAGATCCATTAATTGTCGTACGGGAAAATTTGAAGGGAGAAGCAAAAACGTGGGCCAAGTTATACAACAAGCGATGGGAAACAATGTTGGATTTCGAAAGAGATTTTTTAGCTACCTATTGGGGAGATATAAAGAAGAATGAGGTTCGCCGTCGTCTTGCGGAAGGGGTATATGATTCCAAGAGAGATATATCCATGCTCACTCATTTCGCAAATTATTGGGATTTAGCGAAAGCATTAAAAATTACCGAGACACCGTTGGGCGTAGTTGACGAGATTATGAGACATTACCCTAAAGATGTTCAATCGCTATGGTTTTCAGGGCAGTCAGGAGATGAGATTGTCGCTGCTGAGTTTCTTCGAAAACTAGATACAATGGTTTGCACACCGGAAGAACGGAACACAAAGAAAAGGAGTGGGGAGGAGATCAACAAGAAGGACAAATACCGTGACCGTTATCACGCTATAAAGAAGAGAATTCACGCAATAGAGAGTGTGGAAGGAGGCGCTAGCTGCAGTAAGTGTGCAGAAGCTACGACATCTTCACAGGGAGGTTCTACAAAAACTACAAGCGGCAAGGAGTTAGTAATCGCAAACAATTCGGGAAACGGCCGAGGGTTGATTCATTAGCCCTCATGAATACGACTCACACAGGGAGAGGGACGCCGGCACCAAAACACAACACTGCATTGAAGATTATGATGAAATGGGGGTGGAATCCAATGAAAGGATTGGGAAGAAATGAACAAGGGATGACTGTTCCAATAAAAGCAGAAAGGAATGTGAGAAGACGAAAGGATGGAGCGGAAGAAACGAGAACGGAAGCGGAAATAGATGTGGAAGTATGTGTCAATTCTTTACAACAAATAACGGATGAATGGAATCAATTGAAAGTGAACGAAGAGAAAACAAGAAGGGAAATTAGTGGGTTCAACAACATTTTCGAAGACAGAGATTATGAGGAAGTAGAAAAGGGTAGCACTTTACCGTTATTACCGGAAGCCAAAGCACAGATAGATAACACGGAAGTTCATTGTCTAATAGATACCGGGAGTCAAATCACGTGCGTTTCTCAAGAATTTTATGAAAGTTATTTAAATGACCAAACACTTTATCCTATTATGCCTGTAACCACTATACAAATTAAAGTAGCGATAGGACATAAAAGTCAGAGAATATCTAGGTTGGTTTTAGTACCATTGCGATTTGGAGATGTTATAATAAATACGCCGTGTTTAATAATACCGAAGTTAATTAGACCAATTATATTGGGTATCAACTGGTTAGACGAATATACAGCTGAATTTAAATGTGGAGAAAACAGAAAGTTAAAAATAAAAACAGGAAATGGGAAGAAGGAAATAGAGTTAGTAAATTCAACCGTAATTCATAGGAAACCTAAACAGGAGGTTAGAAATCAAAATTTCACAAGTGGAAAAATAATTAGTATTGAAGTAAACCCTGAAATAAATAATACGGCGTGCCTCGAGCGTAGAATAACGACCTTTGTGTCCGAATTAAATTTAGATTCAAAAGGAAAAGAAGGGTTAGAAAAGATTTTAATTAAACATAAGAATGTATTTATAGACAAACCGGGTCTAACTACCTTGTACACTCACGAAATAAGAATGACGGACGAGACGCCTTTCTTTAAGCGATCCTACCCAGTACCTTTTGCTTACAGGGATAAGATTGATGAGAAAATTAGAGAATTGGAGTTATTAGGAATTATCAGTAGAGAGGCCACACAGTTTTCTAGTCCTCTAACATTTACCTTGAAAAAAGATGGGACGGTTAGGATACTCTTAGATGCTAGATTCTTAAACACCAGAATGCAGGCGGAAGTAGAAAAACCACCATTAACTTCAGAAATTATACAGCGTTTTCATGGTGTAAAATTCATAACCACAATAGATCTAAATTCAGCTTACTTTCAAATACCTATCAGTCCAGAAAGTCGCAAGTATACTGGGTTTGTATACAACGGAAAATCGTACGTATACAAGGTATTACCGCAGGGGTTAAAAACATCAGTAGGAAGTTTTTCAAGAGGAATGGACAAAATTCTAGGACCAGGGGTGAGGGAATTCTGCGCTAATTACTTAGATGATTTAATAATATATACGTGTGGTAGTCAAGAAGATCATTTTGAACATGTAAACGCAGTGCTTGAGAGGTTAAAGGAAGCAAACATGACTTGTAAACTTGAAAAATGTCAATTTTTATTCACAGAAGTACGTATGTTAGGACATATTATAACGCCTTTGGGAGTTCAAATGGATCCGGAAAAGATTGATGCTATAAAAAATTTTCCGGTACCCAAGAAAATAAAACAAGTTAGAGCTTTTCTAGGACTTTGTAATTATTACCGTAGATTCGCGAATAAATATGGGGAAACAACACGGGTTTTGTGCGATTTACTTCAGAAAAATAGAACCTGGCGATGGGGTGACTCAGAACAGCGCGCATTCGAGAGGGTGAAAACATTATTTTTAGAGACAGTTATTTTACATCATCATGACCCAAATAGTACTTATTATTTACAGACAGATAGTTCGGGGTTCGCCATAGGAGGAGAATTATATCAGTTGGATGAGGAAGGAAATCACCACGTTATTGGATTTATTAGCAAAGCTTTAAGAGGACCGGAGTTGAAATGGACCACGTCAGAACAAGAGTTATGGGCGATAATATATGCTTTACACAAATTTGAGACATACTTAAGAGGAGTACACTTAATAATTAGGACGGATCATCAAGCATTGACATTTTTAAAGAGCTGGAAGATGTACAGTGGCCGACTAACACGGTGGATTTTATATTTAAATCAATTTAACTTCACTGTAGAGTACGTCAAAGGGAAGGAAAATATAGGGCCTGATATTTTATCTCGTTATTCTTGTGATGCAAAAAATGTACAGGAGGAGAAAAACACGTGCCCAGAGATAGCAGCTTTTGCAGTTAAAGGTAGACAACAGATTCGGAAACACTTAGAAAATATAACTGAACTACAGAAACAAGACACATTTTTGGGAGAAATTTTCGGATATTTGCGCAAGGGAAAATTTGGGCCGCCGACAAAAAATGTTAATAGGTATTTAAAAAATTATAAAAAAATAGGCAAGACTTTATATTACACAACAGGGCTAAACAAAACGGTGTTAGCAGTACCACAAGAGTTGACTGAAGAACTAATAAAAATGATACATTTAGAAATCGGACACGGAGGAGTTTTTAAAACAGGGATAGCTTTGGGAGATAGGTATTATTGGCCAGGCATGCACCGAGAGATAAAACGCATAGTGAGAGGGTGTCACCTTTGTCAGCTGGCGAAGCGCGAAATTCGACCAACTGTAGGGCCGAGTAAATCCATAATTACCAAAGAAGTAGGACAATTAGCTATGGCAGATTTATACGGACCTTTACCGAGAGGAATAGGAGGGGTTAGATGTGATACAAGATTCATTCAGTAGATTTGTAAAATTATATAAATTGAGGATAGCAAGTACTAAGACCGTGTTAAATTGTGTAGAGGATTTTAATAAAACAATACAAATAGATGCTTTGTTAACGGACAACGGATCTCAATTTACATCGAAGAAATGGGAAAACAACTTAAATAGGATGGGCATAAGAATCGTACATACGTCAATACGAAATCCCGGACCGAACATAACAGAGCGCGTGAATAAGGAACTAGGTAGAATTTTCCGTATTTATTGTCACGAAAAACATACCAAGTGGGCGGCTTTCCTTAAAGAAATAGAACAAACCTACAATAATTCGATACACTGTTCAACAGGATTCTCACCTAATGAAATAGCTTTTGGGAAATCACCAACTTATAGTTTAGACAGGTATACTCAAGGCTGCGGAAAATCTACGAAAACAATAGATGAAATAAGATTAGCAGCACGGAAAAATTTAGAGAAAAGCGCTGCAAATCGACAGAAATACTATAATCTCAACAAAAGATTAATAACTTATGAGATTGGGACCCTGGTCAAGTTGAAAAAATTTACACAATCAAACCTACTCAAAAAAGAAATAAAAAAATTCAATCTGCTTTACGATGGACCTTATGTAATTGGGTCAGAAGTTTATAGTAACACGTATACGCTAATTGATCCGGTAACTCGGGAAATAAAAGGAGATTATAGCGCAATTCATTTAGCGAAATATTATACATGTAATAAGGAACAAAAACCGAGTTTAGAGATAGTGGAAATCAACGAATAAAATGCGAAATTTACAATATTTGAAACTTTAAATAAATAAACGATTGAGAAAAATTTAAAATCTGTTAGGATACGATATAATTTAAGGAGAAAGAAAATTACTAAAATATTAGACTATCAGTTCGTTTGCGAGGGGCGGGTCGTCCTTAAGTCTTTAAGGTTGAGTGAACAAATCTCTTAATAAGCGACAATCATATTCTAATTTACTAATAGAGTAAGAGGAAAATTTTTTCGATAATATTGATTTTCTAGTTTAGGAAAAAAAATTGTGTGTTAGTGTGTAGGAAAATTTTGTTAGATAAGTAAGAACACAGAAGGAAAGCGTATGGGAGTTATATACCCACAAAAGGAACAAAAAAAAATACATATATTATAAATAGGATAGGGTACGTTTTATAAAACAAGATTTTAAATTGACAATGCATAGAGTTAGATTTTTTTTTTTTTTTTGAAAACTTGAAATAAGGCTATCTATAGATTTAGAGTAGACATTAGGTAAAGATAAAAAGGGAACATTAGAATTACGATATGGTTAGGTTAAAATTTCAAAAAAAAAAAAAATTTTAAAAGGAAACAGGAACGATGAGAAAATTGGAGTTTAGTTAAGAACATTTATGAAATTTAAAAATTAGGGTGGGTAACACCTAGGCTAGAACAACTTGTTTGAATGATCTATGAAAAGACAATTAGAAATTACACAAAAAAAAAAAAATTTGCGAATAAGAAAAAAAAAAAAATGCTGGAAAAGTTTAAATGAAACATGTATACCACTGATTTTTGGATTGGGTGAGGTCGTGCAAAGATACATATTTCACAAAAATTATCATACTTACAAAACAAAAACAAAACGAAAAATTATTTGCACACCAAGAGACCATCCACTTTTCAGTTGGTCAATAGACCGCGAGATTGCAAACAATCTTTACATGAATCATTGTAAGGGAGGTCTTAGTCCAACCAGGTTGAGGACCACCTAAACACGCGAGTCGAGGGGCGTGTTTTTTCCAAAAAAAAAAAAAAAGAGAATAATTTTGAGTTTATCAAAATTAGAGAAAATTCCATAAAATAAAATCTACGCGAAAAGAAAATAGAAAATACAATGTGATTCAAAGTCAAGGTTGTTAACAATCCAAACAGAATGAAGAAAAAGATAGGGAATAACAAAATGAGGGGGGGGAGAAAGGAAATAACAGGAAGTGATGTAGGAAAAGGAATAACAGAATGAAGAGAGAGAAAAGGAATAACAGAATGAAGAAAGAGATAGGGAATAACAGAGTGAGGGGGGGGAGAAAGGAAATAACAGGAAGTGATGTAGGAAAAGGAATAACAGAATGAAGAGAGAGAAAAGGAATAACAGAATGAAGAAAGAGATAGGGAATAACAGAATGAGGGGGGGGAGAAAGGAAATAACAGGAAGTGATGTAGGAAAAGGAATAACAGAACGGGGGGGGAGGATAGCTAGACTACATTTGAACACAATTTCGATGTCTAAAGTAGTATACAACGTTAGCCACAGCAAATTGAGTTCAGAGGGGGGAACTGTGATGAAAGGCTTAAATCACAGTGAAAAACAGATAAACCATAGCTGCTAAAAATATACAAATTATTAATGAAAACCGTCATTCTAGCGACATCTGTTGAGGTTAAAATTGATTCAGTTTGTTTTTCAGTAGGCCCCTGTAATAGTTGGAATTATGTTGAGATTCTATAGTATAAACACAGAGGTCATTAAAATCGTCTAGGAACGACTAGGAACCCCCTTTTGAGGCTTCAAAATAAACATTGAATTTTGTCAACCAATAGATCTGAACAAAGAGCTATAAAATTTTGAGTAACCAATCAGTGAACGAAGAGGCGTACATCAAATGCAGACAAAGGAATGAACTGTGGATCAGGCAATAAAAAAAGATAATTAACGACATTTCGATTCTCACAGAAATTGGAGGTGAACGCACTTTAGGGTCAACATCGACTTTCAAGGTGACAAACTCCTGGGAATGTTTACAATAACTGAGACATTTATGGGGTATCGAACCGTTGAAATCGGGTGCTTGGAAGTTTTACAGGTTGTAAAGCGCACACACAAAAATGCAATGAAAAAAATTATAAACGTGATAGTATAAAGGAAGGACGGGAAAAGCGAAGGAAAGTTGCTGGCGGAATTTCAACTGTAGTGCAATTATTTATGATAGAAGGAGGGTGTCATGTTCGATAAAAATCGTACTAAAGAGAGGAGTGAGTGTTGGAAACAATGGAAATTAATCGTTATCAATTTAAGATGAAACGGACATATTGGTAAATCAATCTTGAATGAAAATCTCGCAAAAAAAATAGACATTTTAGAAAAGTGCGGCGACCGGATGGAAGGATAATATAGAGATTTTGGACTGCTACGAAGGTCCTAGGGACGTGAAAATCGAGTATCAGAAGAAGACAGAAAAATTAAACATATAGCGATAGATTAGATTCAGGAAAAGTAGACATTTTACATAATTATTAGGTTAGATATATATTAGAGTTACCCAATATTACGGAGGGATCGAAACAAGATAAAAGGTTGGCGGTCTCATGTATATTTTGAAGGGTAAACAATCGAAATCCGAACATGGTTTTTATTTACGTTAAGGTAATAACCCATTAGAAGACCAATAAAATTTAACGTGGAGCTTATGGAATATTTATTTAAAGCAAAAGATATTAAAACTAATGGCTCTAAAATTAAACTAAATTTACGGCCGTAGTACATAAAATCTGAGACGTAAACATATGTCCAGACGTATAATTTATGTGAAATCTTGTAAGTGAGGGATGGAGAATGGGCGGAGATTGGGTCAGACAATAAAAGTGACACATATACCAGAGTCTAATTAGGTATATCTTCCATAGAAGTGTGGAAAATTATATATTAATTAATAATAGATGAAGTATGAAATTTTCCTGGAGACCACACACATCGGGAAAAGTGAAGAAAAGATAAAAGGAAGGGTAAAGAACGGAGATAGGAAATGATCCATGTGGAGAAAAGCGATACAATTCGAATTTATCCGTGAAATTAATAAATACGACTTGGAAAATGAGTAATTATAAGAGTTATGAGAAATGACATAAGAATCAAGAAGAAATTGTGCAAGAAAACGTCGCGGATAAATATAAAATTCAAAGATAAAGGAAAAACTCAAATCTGCGACAGGGAGATAGAGAGTACGGGTGGAAATGGAAAAGCTCATATAAGTAACAATAAAATTAAGTAGAATTTAAACAAATCGAAATTCAAAAATGCGTAGTAAAGATTTCGACATGGATTTAAACAATTTTCGCACGAGATGCATAAAATTGAGATGTATATATATATTATTGAGGACGGACCTATCGCAAATTGAGAAAAAAAGGAACACAAAATCATGAGAATTTAACTACATTTTGTATGAACACAGGACAAAGGAAGCTTGGGCGATTAACACAGACTTACCCGATTCGGACCCTATCGATTTAGATTTGTGAGATGGAAACTGGCCACCGCCTTGAGCCGGAAAGCAGAACATCTTATGGAAGAACGATCGAAATTAGGGGAAGGGGTGTTCGGATTTACGAGTTGATAGGAAATAGAATTAAGCATCAAGAGAAATTCAGATACGTCTTTTGGGACCTGAGAGGGATATAAAAGATGGAACACATCAGTCAGGAGGCAGTCGCGCCGAGGATTCGAAAAGTTGTTACGTGGCGGTACTACGTTCTTTGGTAGGATTAACAGTGAAAAATCTTTAAGTGTTAAATTTTAAATAAGTCCCTGACTTAGGAAAATTTTGTGGAAAATACAAGTGCTAGAGTCAGTGAAATTTAATAAGTCAGTTAAATTAAATTAAACAGTGAAAATAAATATAATTTAAACGAAGTGCTTAAAAGTGTTAAAAGTGAATAGTGCAAAAAGTGTTAAAAGTGAATTATTAAAAATTTAAAAATAATTATTTCATTCAAAGTGAAGACATTCAAATTAAACTTAAGAGTTTGTTATCGTTAAATTAAAATGGATGTGCTCGTGAATTGATATTTAAAAATAGATTATAATTTTGTTTAAAATTATTAATAGTAAATACTTCATCTTAGGTTAAAAGAAACACAAAAACAAAAAAAAGGATTCGATAATAATAAACGTTTAAACCTTTGTTCTAAAATTAACAGTTAGAAAAAAAATTAATTTATTAAGAGTCGAGTTTAATTAAAAGTTTGCACAATTCGGAATAAATTTTCTTATCAATTTATATAAAATGAAATTTAGAATTAATAAATTGTTCAATTAAAATCCATCGTGCGTATAGCGACAGTGTTAAAAGTGTTTGTCGTTTTAACCGGAATTTTAATCATCAGTCTATCATTTCGAAAAGGAATTTGAAACAGCTATCATTCAAAAGCCTAAACTAGAAAAGTGTTATTAAATCAACGGGTTTTCTGAATTAGGATTTCGTTCGGAAGAAAAATTAAATATCAGCTAATTTATATGATTCAAGCGAGAATAAAATATTAAATAGGAATAAATAGTCGAAAAGATTTATTTTGAAATTAGTTGAAAAATACAATTAATTAGGTAGGATTTCTTCATCAAGGTTGTTGTGTACACCCGACCGGAAATACCTTGACGGGGGGTAAGTTTTCTTTTTATAAATAATTTTCAGGACCTAGGAGTGAGGAGATACAGCTGATTATGGTATATCAATTAAATTATTAAAAACAACAAAACAAAGCATTACACATTAATATATGTATATTGTGTATTTATTTATATAAAATAAAGTAATATATTGTATATAAAGAATAAATATATGAGTAATGTATTTATATATATGTATTTTACTTATTAATCGAAGCATCGAAATGGTAGCGATTCTTAGATACCTACCTATGGACATATCTACTTTATTGAAAAAGAAAATATGTATTTATTAATATTCCAGACTATGTAGAATCATATATTTTATATTTATTTATTAATATATGTACTCTTTTTTTTTTAACATATTTTGACAATCGAGATATGTGTACTTATATATATATATATATATATATATATATTTATATTTAATTTTCACCTAACTTCTAGTAAATTTACTAAATTCGGAAAATGAAAAATGGTTTAACTTCAATACAGGATTTAAAAATATTTAAATTAACAATGCACAATAAAAGTAAAGAGGCACATATGACTTCTAAGGAATTTTAAAATAAACAAATCTCACATTTAGGTTAGTGTGTCAAAGAAGGTGTTTATATTATTCGATTTGTTTACAAATAGAGACACCAAAGATCTGGGTCAACCGCATGGTTTGAAAACGACCTTGGCCGTAACTAGATAATTTATCAGGGTTATAAGGATAACCATCAGGATGTCATTGTGCAATGTGCAGCGATATGGGTCATTTACAAATACCTATCATTCACAATCTACAATTGAAAAATCATGGGTTAGCAAGATTTATATCGAATATTACACGAAACATTTGAATACCGTTGATTAGATAGTCGCATAGATTTTTATTAGTGACTTGAAACAGCTGGGAGCCGCGTGTTTACAATTACCTACCATTCACAATCTACAATTGAAAAATCACGGGTTAGTAAGATTTATATAGAAATATTATACGAAACATTTGAACATTATTGATGGAGTGTTCGCATAGATCCCATCAGTTGCCAGAGACAGTTGAGAGTCGTGTACCCTCTTATGTGGCAATCAATTACTTGAAACAATCGAGAAATCACGGGATAGGATGAACGAAATTAATGTTGAAACCTGGAGGTAAAGTTTAAAACAAATACAGTTCATCAAACAGGAGGCAGTGGTCGCTCCTACAACAAGACCATTGACCAAACCAAATAGAGATGACGATTCTCTTAAATAAAAACGTCAAAACCAAACAAAAAGCCTGGAGTTCGATAGCTCTCCAAAACAAACTATCAAATAATTTCTTATTCTACTAGTATTTATTAGTATAACCTTATTCTTACGTATATATTCGGTTACCAAGCTAAGAATTGTGCAGAATTCTTCGTGCGAGATCCGAGCTCGGAATGCGAGGTAGATAGCCTCGTATTGCGAGTTATAAACCTTTCCCAAACTGTATGTATACATATATTTATTCGTATGTACTGTTTACTGGAGAATGCGGACCTGCATACAGCTTGCATTTAGGTCGGTAGACCACTCTCGCATTCTCTTTTAAACGTGGAATGAGGATTCACGACCCGTAAGTCCACACCAACCGTGAGTATATGATTGTATATAGGACGAAACCGGTTCGCCCTAAGTAAATTGTAGTCCAAGGAGGTGTTGGAATTTGGAGGTTTCGGGACCCGAGGGAAGACTTGAAGGCAGTGCATGATGACGTGGAAGGCTTTTTGGGACGCGATAACTAAGGTATCAATCAAAGAGCCGTGTCAAAGGATTGTACGAATTTCTTGTCGACTCACGATCATCTCGTTTACTTGCAGGAGGAAGGAGCCAAATTTTTGCTAGCAAAGGGTTATTCTGAGTTCGTCAAATATGCAATTAACTAATAACATTACCATACTAAATCAATTTTACATGTACCTTATAGCAGCTGAGTCATGGAGGAGTGGCGTCAACCAGACACAATAATTAATCATTGCCAAATTTACTAACAATTAACCATTTGAGTTATATTTAATTATCTGTCCAAATAAACATGTATAATATCTTTTATCAGCGTTTAACTACGATTTTGTTAGGGTGCAGGGAATCAATAATTACATTAGGAAAGTTAGCTCATCCAGAGAATTCATTTAAGTCTAGGTTTGCAATGGAAAGACCAATTAAAATTGTAAAACTCAACACCTCGATCAGAACCAAGGGGGTTACCACAAAATGAAAGTAATTAAAATCCTATATCATAAATCAAAAAAATTACACAACGTTTGATGGAATTTAATTACAATATAAATACGGGTATATTTGCGTTCAAGATCGTAAATAACGTATTAATTAGTTAAGTACATATGTCTATAAAGATATATAGTACAAGAGAGCTTTAAGTAGCTTTCTGAAGTTATCAAAGAAATTAAGGGTCCAATTTTCATGGAGGCTTATGTGTTGTAGGGGAGGAATTTTCCATCCCTGCGAACACATATGCAAAGCCTTAGAAAAAAAAAAGAAGTATCGATCATAGCCAAGAGAGAAGAAAATTTTATATTGTTCTAAACAAGTAAAAGAAAATGGTGAAAAGGCGAAAACATTACAGGTTCGATTCCCAATTCAGACCGTTTGTTTTTTTTTACATCAACCCCACACAGGTGGCCCTTGGGAAAATAACTTCCCTCTGGACTTACGTCATCTTTTGCGATTCTTGGCGGAGGGTCCTTTTTAAGGAAAGGAAATATAGGAAATTTTTGGAAGGTAAAAGGTATAAAGGGATGGGTAGGAATCTAGGGATTAGTGCGTCCAGGAGGATTCCATGACAGTTGATCCTCCGGACAGTTGATTCCTCTGCCAGTTAATTCCTCGGCAACACATTATCTCTGCATACCCCTTTGGGGACACTTAATTACTTTACAGGTAAGTAGAAATAGTGTATTTCCCTAAACGGACTCTATTTATAAGTATTTCTTATTTGATATTCTCATTGCACACTCTTCGGGGACAGGTCATCATTGTTTGTACAAATATTTGTATAGTGGATTTAACTCAAGACGCCAGCAGATATAAATAATTATATCGACTTTTTTATACCTACGGCAGTATATCCTATCTGTATACCCCTTCGGGACACGATATTATTGTCATTTAAAATATTTGCATATCGGATTTCCACTCAAGACGTCTTCAAAGTATATCGATTCTTGTTACATGGCCGTATATCCTCTCTGCATATATACTTTACCGACGAGGACGTACGTGCAGAGTAAATAATCCTTTAAGGGCTCAACTGTTTTAGGGATCAACTGGCAGGGGTATCAATTGTCTGAGTGGTCAACTGCCAGGGAGGCCAATTGTCGGGTCACCGTCCAGGAGTGACGGTCATATGAATATATCCCTCCCACTGCGGAGCAAGTTGGAGAGGTAAATGGGTCTCCCTGAACCAGCTTCTCTCGATCTGGCACGCAACTGATCTGAACACACCTCACCCGATGAACTTAGTCGGGCCACCCCTGCTAAATCACCAAACGTTGCGAACCACTTAGGATGACCTATTCCCGGAGAGGGGGTACTCAAACCCGCCTCCCAAATTGTAAATAGTAAAGACAGTTACCTTTTGTTATTCGGTGTCTTGTTCTGTTTCATGTTTTCGGTTTCGTTTAGATTTATTAGTATTGTCTTCTTATTAAATAAAATATTACACCTTCGATACATTATACTAGCGCAAATAATATTATATAATATCTGCCTTTAAATTTACCCTGTATATTCATTGATTCACACAAATTGCTTCATAAAATCCTTGAAAAATTCATCTGTCGTAGAAAAGTGAGAAAAACCATAATTTTATTGCTAATTCCTGGAGAAAAACAAAGCTGCAGCTTTTCACGGGTTTATTATTAATGGTTAAACGAAAGGGAAGAGACGCGATAAGGAAAAATGCATCGAGAGAGGAAAAAATAAGTGGCCGTCTGTTTTCCCACTAAAGGGTGCCGTTAGCCTCGAAAGTATGAGCGGTTGCTCCAGGGAGCTGAAAGAACAGATTGCAAATACGGGGTGCACCGCTATGGAAAACATATATATTATCCTTGTTTATATAATACGTATATTTATCCCCAAGTTTTTAAGCCGCCGTCACTTTTGATCGACTTTAGTAAAATTTTAACAGAATTAACATTTTAGACAATTTGAATTATCTTCGTTAACTGCCTACTCTCGGCCCATTTCAGTGCTTGATTTAATGTTAGTCATATAACATCGTCAACTACGTGACTTTTTTTGATGATAAATCCCTCATCCCCAATTAAATTTTCTTATTAGTCTTATGTGATTGAGTATGAGGATGAAGGTGGTGGGAAAGGGTAGGAGATAGGGAAAAACCAGGTGGAAAAGTATCCGGAAATTCAAATATGGTCACTATATACGGCTAAAGCCATTTCAAGCAACGTTTCGATTATGAATGGTGGTCATTCACCAGGCCTGGAACGTGCCACACATATAGTACAATTAATTAGAAACTTGTGAAATAACAAAAAATAATGAAATCAAATTTACTAATTCACGCTGGGATTTGAACCCGTAGCCAACGATCATAGCCACTCAACCATGGTAGCTGTCAAAGAGGCAGACTTGTGTATTTTCCAACTTACATCATTATTTTCCTTCTTATTTCCGCTAACAACATAACAATCTTTAATTGGGCTGTCATAGTTCAAAAGGTTCTGGGCAGTGGGACTCACGCGAGCTATTTCCATAAAAAGTTATTATTCTCCTTATGGTGGTTGAACAGCAAACGAATGATCCCAAGACAGTTATTAAGCAAATAACATCCCTAATCTCATACCAGAAGGTTGCTTTATCTGGCAGTGTTGCAACCCTGTAGCTGGAAGCCGTCTCGGAAATGAAATCTCCTCTAGGAAAATCACACATTTGGACCGCCCTAATAAAGATGAAATTCCCGGATAAAAGTGAGATTTCCACAGACTTCCAGTCGAAAGAAATGCAGTGCTTTCTAAGCAAAATACTTTTTCGTAAATTTATTTATTTACATGTAAGTATAAAAGATCGTGAGGTGGTTTTACTATTTAATATAGCAAAAGATATTTGCTAAACTGTCCATAAGTGACATTGAAAATGTCGATGGCGTTAATTGGCGCGTTCTGAGAGGCAGAAGTCCTCGCTTTCGGAGCATGAAAAAGTACATGGAATCTTCCACAAGTATACTTGTAAGGGACATATAAGTTAACATCTTTTAATATAAGTGAATTAAGTATAGTTCCTGAATTTATTAATAAATGTATTGTAATGTAGGAACATTCCTAATGTTTAAATGTAAAAGTGAGATCTTCAGGATCAAGTAGAGGGTTCAAAAACGGCAGAGCAGAGATCTCAATCTCATGATTGTGGGGTTAATTTTTTGTCAAGTAAGGTGGGAAATCAGAAATAAAAAGAGGAAGTACTTAATCAAAATTATAATGAAACCATCAAAAGTACAACAACAAGGGAGTACAAAGAATACCAATGTAACAATAGGAATAAAAGTAGACACATACCAGATGGACTCCTGAACCAAACTAAGCTAACTTTACGTGGCCGAGAATCGAAGGAAAAACAACGGGTGGCGAACGAAAACTTGACTCCGGTAGAGGGGAACAGACCCATGACGGAAGCCAGGACATCCTTCACTTAGTGGAGACAGGAAGGCGCAACTCCTTCAACGAGCGCCAGTAGAAATCTACATCCGAGTAGCACGTGGAATCCAAGGAAGCAAGGTCATCCTTCTCTTAGTGGAGACAGGAGGGCGCAACTCCTTCAACGCGCGCCTGTAGAATCTTCATCTGAGTAGCACGTGGTATCCAACCAGACTCGTCTTACGGACTTCGGGAACAGCAATCCGTGACTTCGCGACGCGGGGGTTAAACAGCCATAATCTACTAGCCACAGCTAGGACCAATCTATTTACGGTTTCAAGTCCAAATCACAAGAACTACAAACATGAGCACCGGCCAACACCGAAATAAAAGCGGGGTTCCATAACCTCCACTAAAAATAATAACCTACACAAACTATTCGTGTTAGGAAAAACACCCCGCTTCTTTTTTAAAAGATAAGAATAACTTCTAATCACATGATTAACTCAGATTAAAAAACCTCAAATGGCGAGTGACTACATCACCGTGCAGCTGGCCAAGCTGACGGGGGAGGAAGTGACCATCAAGAAAACTGTCTTTTCTTCCTCAAAAAATATTGCCAAACTTAAAAAAAACACCATAGACAAAATAACCCAATTAGGCAAGAACTACACTTGTCACAAAATATTTATGTGACAGTATACATAAATATATATTTTTCGGCGTGCTTATAAAGTGTTGAAATAGAGCATTCCTACTAAGAACAAGGAAGGAAATAGGAATGGATAGTGAATATATTCTTTCATATATATAGATAATGCACAAAACTCTTTTGTACTTTGTCTATTTCTAGGATATGGTTTTGTTCAGAAGGGGCCCAAATTATCGAGATATAATTTAGGATGCTGCAAACAAGGGCGTATATTCTTCGTATTGCGATTCCGTTAGTAAACAAACCCGAAAACATTTTAAGAAAAAATCTAATCATTTTTTTGGCGTGGGAGACATTATCAGATGTGTGGGATTATATACAACAAACATGTTTATAATATTTGTAAATAGTATAGCAATGCAGTATGGATTCATGCATAATTTCCTAGCATTTTAAGTTTCCTTGTCATCAGGGTTTTGAAGAAAAATTGGTTTAGATAATATGATAATACAATATATTGGGAAATAACACCACTCAGAATTTAAAGACTGTTTGAAGCCTCCCACTTTCTCATCTTCCGCGCACGCTTTAGCCTCAAAATAGAGTATTCTCAGAAAATGTGCGGAATATTAAAAAATTATTTTACTGTTTCTGATCATTGTACTAAAAACGTGTAATTTTAATACATACATTAATATTATTGATTGTTATTTTCAAAACGGTTCCAACTGGCGACAACTTCACTGTGACGTAAATATCGCTACTAGTTGGTAAGACAGCACCATCACCGACGCACGTTGGCCGGTGTGACATCAACAACGTCACACCCATGAATAAAACGAAACATGTCGTTTGGCAGCAAATCCAAAAATTTTGCATTTTAAATCGTAATAAAATTTATTTATCGACAAAAAAATTTAATTCCATTTTTTCTTAATATTTTTCGAGAATAATTAAATAAAATGAAAATAACCTATTGGGGATCCATACATAGTCAATGTAAATAAAAATAATGCATACAATTCCGATTTTTGGTCGCTGTTCAAGCACCTTAAGTTGCCGATGAATTAGGCTTCTGTGAGTTAAAATGAGGCTTCTATTAAAGTTTGTATTGAGTTATCGGAATGCTTACATTACTATAATGGCTATTGAAGAGCTTTAAAATATCACACATCAAACCTAGTATCGTGATTTTACTACTTCAAATTTTGATAATTTCTGATTTTGAACATTTTTGAGAAATCTCCTTTCAACAAATGAGTATTGGAGAGTTGAGCCATTCAGGATATAGTCATTAATACTAAAAATTATACGAAGCATATAATCAAAGATACAAATCTAATTGATGATTTATGTAGAAAATTTTTGGCTTTCCGGAAACTATAGAACATATTATAGCGGGATGTTCTATATTAGCACCGTCCAAGTATACATTTAGGCACAATCAAGTTTTTAAAATAATTCATCAAAGTTTAGTAATTAAACTTTGGATTTATTAATTAATACTATATTATGAATACGAACCAAATTCATATTTAGAAAACGAATTTATAAAATATATTATGATAAAACTATACTAACAGACCGAACGATTAGTCATAATACCCGATATAGTTTTACATGACAAAATTTAAAAAAATAACTTATATCATTGATGTCGCTTTTCCAAATTCCTGTAATATAAAATCTGAAAAAATAAGTAAATACACAGATCTAGGAAATGAGATAAAAAGAATTTGGCATTCTCAAACTATAAAAATATTACCATTTGTTTTTCGGCTACTGGCATTATACCTAGCTCTCTCATTAAAAATTTAGGCGTATTAGATCTATCAAAAAATTTATAAATAAAGATGCAAAAGTCGGTCATTTTAAATACATGCAGGATAACGAAAGATTTTTTAAATATTAATTTTGAGGGATCAGTAGGATTTATAGGCCCTGTTAGAAGTTCTATCGAGCCGAACCCTCTGATATGAAAATATCTGGAGTCGGTGAATTAATTTCCTATTTGATCTCTGGTGGGTTGACGTATTGTTCTTATATTGTTTTGTATTAATTTTGCATATATAATGCACTTGCATAATGTTGATTGACTAGATGATCATTTGTGGAAAAGTGTGTGGAAGGGTTTAGTTTTTCCTATGGGGAAGATTTAACCCGGACATAAAATCGGAAAAAGTTTATACACCAGCACAAAACACGATCACATAATAAAATACACTTATCGTCATCTACTTACACGACTAAATTTGGAATTAACTTGGTATCTATGTTGTCTTGTCTTTATTATAATGTTGTCTTTCCGGAAATGAGTATTGTAAACTCACTGGGAATAATACATTATAACTTATTATTTTGTAATAAATAAAATAAAAATAAATAAA
The DNA here is from genome assembly GCA_026573805.1 of Hesperophylax magnus. Taxonomy (NCBI): domain Eukaryota; kingdom Metazoa; phylum Arthropoda; class Insecta; order Trichoptera; family Limnephilidae; genus Hesperophylax; species Hesperophylax magnus. The sequence goes on from JAIUSX010000012.1 coordinate 10,062,953, forward strand.
CCCAGAATAAAGAATAACACAAAAAGTCTCTTGTGTGCGTGTTTCGTGATCCAAATATTTTTTCAAATCTATATTAAAGTTTTTCATTATAAAACTGTTTATAAAAAGTAAGTGACACAGAGCGCTGATGGAACATTCAAATTTGTATGGAATGTATTTCTAGTTTTCCTCATACTAGTTCAATAGTCATAAAGAACTAGTTGACAAACTTCTGTCCATCAGTTTAACGGACCTTATTGTAATTATTTTACAATAAAAAGGTGTTATAAGTACACATTATTATTAAATATTTTTTAAAAGGATTCATGGAAGCTTTATTAGTTTATCTTGGATAACGAGTTGCTTACTCTTTTGAGCCCTCTTATCTCTGAGTAAAGAGCTTAAAAGGTTTATTATAAAATAATTATCCTTCGCACAAATCGTTTGAATTATTAACGTTGAGAACACGTTGAGACCTGAAGGTTATATTTAAGAACGGATTTTTAGGGAACGTTGTACGAATTGTAGAAGGTAAGCATCAAAACGTATTTTGATTAAGTAATTACATTTTCCTCCCTAATTTTAAACGACCTCTATTTATTAATTATTTTATTTATTATGATACTCCGTACAAAAGTTAGAGTACCTAGAGCCAACAAAAATATGATAGCAAGAGTCCCAATACCAGGAGCTAGCGAGACTATGGTAGCAAGGTAGCGCAGAGATGGAGAATGGAGATTGAGAAGAGAAAAGAAAGGAAGGAATATGAGAATAGGTGCAATTGAAAACTTTCCCTAAAAGATTCTGCCAAAAATAGGATTTTTTTGATTTGATTAACTCATTTTCGGCCTGTTTCAGCTATTGATCAAAGGTGAGTTGCAGTTTGCTCCACCTACAGATAATACCCCGGACTTTTGATTCTCCGAACAATTTATCCCTCTTGAAGTTAATCCCCCCAGACATTTCTTCCTTTAATATATATATACCTCCCTCATACATAATGTGTTTTCTCCTTTTTCTGTTTAGTAACATTTTCGAATTAATTGACCTTACCCCTTATTCTCTAAAAATATTTGTAAACATTTGTTAATAGACACTGTGCACTTTCTCTTATTCTATTAATTTACAATTGTTAAAATAATATTTTATATTAACAACTTGTAATATTTATTTATTTATTTTTTTAAAAGAAAGGCAAACATTCCCGGGTTACGAATAACCTGACAATATTTAAAAATCTCCTACTACCACCACAGTAAGCTGAAAATGTTGCTTGTGTTGTAATGGAGGACTTAGCCAGCCGAGGAATTGAACACACTACGCCTGAGTGGGACCCAAGCGCGATGTCAACTCGGCCACCGACCGGTTGATATTATATTTGTTAAGGATTATTATTATTATTTTTAAAAGCTGCCTGTTAATGTTAATCTCTGAGAAATAATAACGATGCAGGTGAATTCTCCAATTAATGTTTTTTATTGTCTGCATCAGTGTTTTCCACAATAAAAACAAATAAATATATATATTTCATCACCTGAATTGTCGATCCTCCATAGTTGATCCCTCGAACACATGATACCTCAGTGAATTATTTCTGTTGTACTTCCTGCCACATAACGTGTGCCGAGATACGGCCGTATGGTTGCTATACTTATTTCTACAGACATTATTTATTACTTTTTCGGAGACCCACCATTATTGTTAGCAAAACTATTTGTACACTGGATTTCCACCCAAGACGACTGCGGATACAAGTATATAGACTTATGCCGTGACGTACATCCTCGCGGCGTAAGTTACCAGGGAGGAAGTGTAACAGAAATAATCCTTCGGTAGATCAAGTGTCCGAGGGATAAACTGACAGACGGATCAACTGTCCTGGGGATCAACTTTACGGGGATTCACCCGTACAAAGATCAACTATCACCATACATTCGGCCCGCTTCAACTATTGTTCAAATTATGAGTAACTGACCAGCATCGGCGTTTAACAGGAACCATTCAAATGCCAAAAATCAAAATGACGCTGATCGTCGTTATGATGATCATAATGGTAAAGTTCGAAACATCCTTTGAGAGTACGAGAAGTTAATCGTACACTTCTTAATTCTAAGAAGAGCGGCGTATAACTTTTGATTTATTAATATAAATTAATGGAAGCCTTTAATCTATTCAGCCGAAAACTTTTGGACTGTAAATAGAGCGCATAAAATTAAGAATATATTTCGTAGGAGAGAAAACCAGAAGATCTTAAAGTAAATATGTAAAAGAGACTCGAAGTGCGTTAGCCTCCGACGATTTTATGTGTAAATTACAAAATGAAGCTTAAAAAGCTCTGAAGGAAATGTCCCGCCGGCGCGGCGCAGCGCCGCGGGAGGAATACGGAAATATCACATCTCGTAGAAAATCAACGAGCTCTATGCTGACGGTTGCTTTCAAAGGGAGTTGATATATAATATGCAGGAGTGGACTAATGATATCTAATAATGACAGATGTACATTTGATGCTCAACCTCCGACTGGTGAGTGAGCCAGAATTGAAGATTGAAGTCAGATAGTTACTCTTTAGGAATGCATCAGGTATTATTTAATTGGTGGAATGTGCTGAATCAGCGACAGCCAGCCGGCTTTCGCATCTCTTCAGCATCTCGAGGGGTAAAACATGACAGCAATTGAGTTTGGTGAAGAGTCTGTTATTAACTGTTTGGACTTTAAGTGAAGGGAGCGTAACGTTACATAGTCGCCAGAACTGCAATATTATAACTATTGTTGACGCAATTATTAATCTTCCTTTAACACTCTCCTTGCATTTTTCCATCCCATTTTTACCTAAACGTACCAAAAAGTACCTATATTATCTTACTATACACACGTGTTTGTGTGACATTTTACTGTCAAAGCAGTTTATTGATGGAGCCTGTTTGATGAACATCTATTTGTGATCAGTGCTGTTATTAATATAAACTCAGGGTAGAAAGCCTGTGCAGCGAACATATTCGGTTCCCTCAGTGTATTTCGTATCAAAACTGGATGTTATGGAAGCTTGTGCGTGAAATAAATCATATCTCCTGTAAGTGAAACCAACCATCATCATCTTTGAAGAACATCAAAGGGGTAAGTCGGATTCCTTCCTTACTCCATGTTCACCATCTCCAACCATTGTTGTGTACAGTCCACTCTTGATTCGCCTATTATATTGCGATCACAAATATTTTTATTTACAAAAAATTACCAATGATAAGAATTCTTCGTCTTATCAAATGTGCTGTCTTAAAATGTTGTGTATAAGTAACACATACGAGTACCAAAAGTACGTAAAAGATTAAGAGTCATTCTATGCTCTTAGTAAAGTGCAAAAATATTTCCAGACACATACCAAAATCATAAAAACCATCAGTTGGCAATTATACACTCTTTTGATTTCCGATTGAAATCAAGCACCATAAAACATTTTACGGTCAAGACAAGAAATCTTTAAATTTCAGCCATTTTCGATCTGCCAAACATAAACATAAAAATATTAACAGGCACATTGTAAACCGACTGTAAAATTTACATAATCGAGGGCATGTATTTAATTTTACTCTTATGCTGGAACGAAACCATAATTCGAGGCTCGGCTCGCGTTTCGGTTAGCAAATGTATCCGTAACTTGAGACCAACATCATATTGCGATATATCTTTCAGCATTTATTTTCAGAAATATGTAGCATTGGATAAAGTCTCATTTATAAATCTCATAAAAAATCTTTAATAAAATGATAGTGCTAATAAAAACAGTTGCTGAATAGTCCGAATAATTTTACTGGAATTGTTTTTGAATTCAATTTAAGTCACGTGCTCAATTTATGCAAATCAATCAAATAATGAACGTTAAAGAAGCGACGGCATAAATTAACATTTGTAGGCTTAAAAAATAAGCAAGGGTCCCGAGAGATTTTATTATAGAGTAGATTTAACTAACAAGAAACATGGAATATCGGAGTTATGCAAAACGAAATAGCTTACATTTTTTTACAGTGAATTTTTTTAACACAAGAGTATAAAATTTTGGAGTATCTGGGACACCTTGGTTTGATTTAGCGAGATAACAGTGTTTGAATGACTTGGTAATATATTTAAAATTAGTGGAAAGCTAAAGTTAAGTTGTATGCGGTTACTTTCCGAATGGCCCAGGCATTAATATATAACACAAAACAATTTTCTTTTTGATTTTATGTGTTATACTCTGATTCACCTCTGATTCACCTCTGGAATTTAAGCCAAACGTAATGTAATTATGCAATGTAATTTCACGTTTGGAATTTAGCCAACGTAACTAACTTCAGTATTCAATGTAATTTCACGTCTGGAATTTGAGCCAACGTTACTAACTTCAGTGTGTAATGTACGTCCACGTTTGGAATTTAAGCCAATGTAACTAACTTCAGTGTGTAACATAATTTCTATCATTAGCTATAAAAAATGTCTATGGGTTATATTGATTCTCAATTATAGTGAGAAATAAGACAACACACTATAATGTTTTTTTATAAAAAAAAAATTTCTGATCGGCATTGGGCGATAATTTAATAATTATAAGAACAACTTTTGTACGTTTGAATACCGACTTGTATAAACAATTTCACTGGCGTAAAATTTGTGGGTTATAATAAAAGTGAAGGAATATTTGAGAGTAGAAACCTGCGTTTGTTTATAATGTTCATGTGTCTAAATCGTAAAACATGTTTTTCCTTTGTTGCGTGACTTATTTCATTGCGGTTCCTGAAGTAACATATGATTTTTTTTCACTTTCCTGGATTTCTATTCGGCGGAAATTTTATCTTTTGAAGCCGCCTAATAAAATTTACCATTTCTTTTTTACTAGAATACTTACGAGTGGCATATCAAAACCTTATAGCACGGAGAAAACAAATTCTTATAAGTAATAATTTTTAGCCTGAAACACCCATATAAATTGAAAATATCTTCTAAAAAAAAATGCCGCTGACGGTAATCGAACCCACAGCCTTCTGATTGCCAGTCAGGTGCATTTGCCACTATTCTACCTTGGCTTATTTTTAAACAATCAAATAATTAAAAAAATACAAGTATCTAATAATAAATAAAAATAAATTCAAGCGGCTAAGAGGTGCTAGTACAACATGCTGCCATTAGAATATACGGGAAATGGTATAAGTTTGAGGTACTATTAATATTAAGGCGAAGCTTAGTGCCAAATCACTATTTTGATTCATCTTTATAACGAATTGGTGTACATAATGAATACAAAAAAAATGCTTTAGATAAATTGAAGGTTTTCCTATCGCTTCGCTTGAGTAGCATACAAATAAATATATAAATTACTCAATTAAAAATATAAATGCAAACTAATAAAAAAAAAATTTTCATTAGAAATGTATGAACGCATAAAGGAAACAACTAACAAAAAATACAGTATTATAGCTAAGACTATCTGTGACAGTTTCACTTGATTAAATTTTTGCTTTCTAATAAAATTATTTACAAAATAAATAAAAACCAGTTATTTGCTTGAAATCGAACGTTTCTAGACTCCATTTGTCAAGCGATTTTAATGCCTATTATCTACAATATAAGGTATACCAAGAATATACACATTTTTGGCTTGTAGCTTCCTCTTAAAGGGCTTTTGCCTATGCGCACCTACAACTGAAATTAGCACGTTTAATAAAATATTGAGTTTTATAAGTTAAAACTTAATGGAAACACGGCGAGGCCGGAGAGTAAGTATTGTAGCTGCTATTCGCAAATCATTAAGATAAACATGTTTAACAATTAACAGGTCTAGACTGACTAATTACTGAGTCTTACTTTGCCGAAATAAAAATAGCGCATTCATTTTGCAAGATTTTGAACCCTGCCAGGAAAATATTGGCCCCGTACTAGATTAACTACCCGATCCAATAAACTGAAAAATTTTAAATTTTCAATTTTTTAATTGGGGTTTTCCGTTTCCATTCCGGAGAGTACATTTTTCAATGTCCCTTTTATTCTCGTCATCAATCAAAAATGGCAAACGCCAGTGGCGGAACGAGCTCTGTTGCGAATTTTTATTATTGATTTATTTGCCCTTGAATCAAAGGTCATATCAATCAAAGGTTTGAGAAACTTACGCTCTAACTAACGAACTAACCATCACACAGTTCCTCCAGTTATGATCAATCTCCACATTATCCTGTTTTGGCATTTACTTTTCAAATAAACCCATTTGTATTTTAATTTTGTTTTCGGGAATGATTGAATGCAAATCTTGGAAGTGAAAATTAACCTACTTCCCGACATCCGATCGATCTGAAACTGAGCAAATAGACCCGTTATGGATGACAATCAACATTCTATCAATTTGGTGGAAATCACACATACACACGCGGATATCTACGTGTTTCTCTGAAAAAAAGGTAATAGAATATCTTTACTAAAATAATGATTTGAAAAACGATTACGATTCAGTGGATGCAAACATATTATTATGATGGACTTTGCTGAAAAAAATTCCGTAATTAATATTTTTTTCTTTTGGGGATTTCAGACAATTTCTCAGATTATTTGAAAACCATTTACTATTATTTTGATGTAGATTTTCTTTTCCATGTTTTTTAAAGAAATACCTTCAACTTTCATTCTCTTAATTGATATTTTCAGTTTATTAGAAGGATATTGAAGTTGAAAACGAAATAAAAATGTCAACAAAATAATCCTTAGGAATTGATATATATATATATTAGTGACAGTGATTGATTTCAAATTTTATGTAGAACGTTTGATATTGATTAAATACACATGTTAATATATGCAGCCGGTCGAAAAGCGTGTGACATCACGGTATACGCGTGGCTGTACTGCGGCACTGCCATTCAATTAATGGATTAAACTGAATCCTGTCGCGTAAGAAAATCCCTAGACAACATTGCATACGTTTAACCCAAGTTAACTTTTTTATTTGCTTTTTATTTCTTAATTTTTCCATAAATTTTATAACAACTTATCATTATTGATTTACATTATTATTACATACACTCTCTTGATAAAGCTGATGCTTGTGCTCAGGAGAGGAGAACTTGTATATTACCAACAACTTGTTTATATAATTGTATAAAGTTTAAAAAAAAAACGAAATGTACATTTGCTAGGCGAAGTTTAAAGTGACTAGTTACAAAATAAAATTTTGAGGTGAAAGGTTACAGAGTTAAATGAAAATTTTGATATGTATATTATAGTGTAGAGCTATAAAAGCTATAAAGTGATAGTTTTCAAAGCGAAATTTGAGGTATAAGTGAAAAGTTACAAAGTGAAGTATTAAAGCGAAAGGTTACAGAGTGAAGTTAAGTGAAAAGTTTGACATTTATATTAAAGTGTAAAGTTATAAAAGTTATAAAGTGATAGTTTTCAAAGCGAAGTTTAAATTTTAAATGAAAGTTACAAAGTGAAGTATTAAAGCGAAAGGTTACAGAGTGAAGTTAAGTGAAAAGTTTGACATGTATATTAAAGTGTATAGATACAAAATTATAAAGTGATAATTTTCAAAGCGAAGTTTAAAGTTTAAGTGAAAAGTTACTAAGCAAATTATTAACGTGTAAAAGTTAGACATGCAGACATATAAAATAAGTAATGATTATTATTTTCCAATACGAATTTCTAATCTAAAATTAATTAGACAATATCATTATTTAACCAGATAAAATATAAAAGCAATACGGCTTTTTTTTACAATATTTATTTTCTAATTTTTATGAGACTTTTTAAAATTAGAATTTTTCAGAAATAAGGTAAGTACATACAAAATAGTATTAACACTGTTTGTACATATTGTGCGATTTGAATACAATTCTTCCACGGAAGCGTTAGGGTTAGGATTATTTTTTTATTTTTTATTTTTTATTTTTATTTTTATTTTATTTTTTTTTTTATTAACGACAATTTTAATTACAAAGTTAAGTATATTATTCGCAGTCCTCCTCACTAGGTATTCCTGTTCCGAGGCGGACTGTAGGTTTTGGTATAGGTGTAGATCGTGATTTCCTTGTTAATTTATGAAAGAGGATGGAAGAGGAGTACACAGTACATTATTGTGGTTATTCATAAGTAACTAATAATATGGTTGGTACATGTATTTTGAAGTGTGGTGAGTACATTGCTGTGAGAAATTAAAAAATATATATTTTACATGTTTTTTAAATGTAAGATAAAAGTACGTAGCTAAAACGTATTTAAATTAATGTCAATAGTAATAAAGACATAATATTATGTTATTGTTGTTAATTTGGAGAAGTAATAATCACTTATGGGAAATGAATGCGATTTAGGTTATTCTCAAGATAAATTTATGAGAAAACAGTTTTTTTAGACAAAATTGTATTTAAAATATTTTTTCACTAGGTTCAAAGTTTGGATTTTGTCTAATTTCTTCCGGTCGTCGATTGAAAAAAGTTATTCTTTTGTAGGTATGGTAATTTTGTGCAAATGAAGATTTTAATTTTGAACATGGAAAATATATTTAAATCTATTACGGTTTTCAGTTAAATATTTGTATTTTTATTTTATGGTTTCGATTATTGAATTTTGAATGTACATATCTTTAAATAAAGGTACTTGAAATTCTTCGAAAAAGCAATCTGTTGGGTAGTTGCTGGGTTTATTTTAATATGATTTTATTATTATTCCATGTTCAACTCTTATTGAAAGTAACGTATATGAGATGTACATAATACATAATAAATCATAAACACAAAATAATATATCGAAAAAAAAATTAAAAAAAGTCTTATTACAAAATATAAATTCAATTTTTCAATTCGACTTCGTCAATTTTGAAGATATCAAAACAATAATTCATATTTTTTCCTTTATCATCTCAAGAAAGTGAACTTCATGGTAAAATAGCAACCGTTCTGTTATATTATGAACAGAAATAAGTTTTTTGCGGAGGTTTTACCTGGAATCTAAAGTCCACACAGCATCCGCCGCATGTTCATCTCATCTTAATGTAATCTTCCCGCGTTCAACGCCAGCGGCCGTCTCTGTCGACCATGTAATCGATATTTCTTTACATAGAACATAATTCATAAGTTCTGTGAACAGTAGACATCGCGTTCATAGAAGTATGGTTCTTATTTTCGCTTATGTAATAAATAAAAACCAAAATTTCCATAGAAATCGTAACATTTGCAGGTAGGTACTTAAAAACCTACATACTCATATTACAAACCATATATTTGGGAAATTTTTTTTTTTAAATTTAAAATAAATTTGTCGTAAGAAACGTCACTATCTCAATGGCAACTCTTTTAAAAAAAATTCTTCAGGTATATAGGTATCATAATATTGAAAAAAAAAACGATTAAGAAAGTTAAAATAAACACCACGAATTTGAAAGATGCATCTTTACTGAATCATAGTTTGAGTAAATCACCTAGCCAAAGTTATCCACCTAGTCATTTCTTGGATAATTTGTATGGCGCCGCAGTTGTGAGACATCACTTCAGGGGAGAGGTGCAGGTATTCCAAAAAATATAAATATTAAAAAAAGAAAGTGAAGTTAAGCAAAGACAAATTAAGTACAGGAATAGGTGACACGAATATAGGTCATGGAGATTCTGCAGCAAGAATCCTAGGTGAGGAAGAAACTCGACCAGCTGCTGCAGCGAGAGAGTCCACCGCGTCCACCAACAGTGCCAGCACGAAGTTCGTCATCCGTCGAGGTATGTGTCTGCTGCTTATAAAGCACTGACACAATATCCTCTCACAGATACCAGACCTTGGTAGCACCGCTGTGACGTTCTATGAAGATAGAAGATGGAGACTCTGCAGCAAGATTCCTAGGTGGTGAAGAAACTGGAGAAGCTGCTGCAGCAAGAGATTCCACCGCGTTCACCAAGAGTGCCAGCACGAGGTTCGTCATCCGTCCAGTTATGTGTCTGCTGCTAATAAAGCGCTGACACTATATCCTGACAAAGATAACAGACCTTGGCAGCACCTCTGTGACATTCGGCGAGTCCATCATTTGAACAATGTTGGTCACCTTGTCAAAGTTAGTAACCTAGTCAAAGTTAGCCACCTAGTCAAAGTTAGTCTCCCAATCAAAGTTATCCACCTAGTCAAAGTTAGCCACCTAATCAAAGTAAGACTTGCTCGAATAATAAAGTGGATGCGGTAAATTTTGGAAAACGGAAACGGAACGCAAAAACAAATTTACAGTCAGATAAAATGCAAAACGGTCTATTTAAAACAGGACAGGCTACATTCAGTAAAAAAAAACCCTGGAAATCATGAACAATACCGGAAAGAAGGTTATTTGAAAAATAAATTTCGGCCAATAAGCGCTGATTCAAATCCAATTGAGGTTATCACTGTTTTTTTTTGACGAAAAAAATTGTGAGAAAAAAGTTATTTTAATTTTGTTGTTATCGCTTAAATTAATAAATAATAATTAATATTTATGTTGAGGGATCAGTAGGATTTATAGGCCCTGTTAGAAGTTCTACCGAGCCGAACCCTCTGATATGAAAATATCTGGAGTCGGTGAATTTTTTTTTCCCATTTGATCTCTGGTGAGTTGACGTGTTGTTGTTCTTGTATTGTTTTGTATTTATTTTACTTATATAATGCACTTGCATAATGTTGATTGACAAGCTGATCATTTATGGAAAAGTGAGTGGAAGGGTTTAGTTTTTCCTATGGGGAAGATTTAACCCGGACAACAAAATCGGAAGCAAAAAAAAAATAATAATTGGATAATTTGTAGAGCGCCGTTTTTGTGAAAAATCACCTCAAGGGCGCTGTACAATTTATTTTACATAAAGATGGTATTTACAATTTATTTTTACGTTGAGTAATAAATTTTGAATCCAAAACGATTTAAAATGTGTCATTTTTTATTTGAAAACACAAAACGACATTTAAGTTTTTGTTAAATGTGAATATGACGATGATGACGTGACGCCGGCCAACTTTTCACCAGTCATTAGCGTTTTCTACTTCGTAATGGCGTTGTGGTCAGTTCGAATAGTTAATAGGAATATTAATTAGTAATTAGGAATATGCTAATTTTTTATGGTGTTTAAGATAAATAATAATGAACGAAAATGTTAACATTACTTATTTTTAGAACGGTGATCAGAATTTGAAAAATTATATTAAAGTTTTTTATGCACTTTTAACGATAAAATTGTGAAAATGTCCTATTCTTGCAATATTTTTACTAAAGCCATAGAGTATCTATTGTTTTGTACTGAATATTTGACATCAAAGGAAAGTTAGAGTAGATTTTTTAGCTTTCTTCTCCGAAAAGTGAAGTATACACGTTAAATACCGATCGATACATAGATTTGAAAAAAATTGCTTTGATTTTATCACTGAAGCACATATGTAAGTTATTGGATTTTAAATCAAAGCATTGGAGTTTAAACCCTTTAAATTCATCTATTTGTATTTCACTTCTGTTTTCGATGATGAATTAATGAAAATCTTTAATGCGGAAATTAACCCACTTCCCGATATCCGATCGAGCTGATACTGGGCAGATTAACTCGTTATCGATATATTTAACTTTTGGTGTTAATCACGTACACACATGTGGACATATATGCATTTATCTGAAATCGGTTGACATTACAGAAGTTAATATACGAAATAAAAGTCGGTCCTATCGGCTCGGTATCTAGCAAGGTAGATAGCACGGTTGACTCAAATCCCTCGTAAGGAAGGCGTAATCCTCTGAAAAACCAATTTTAAAATTTAAAAAAAAATTGTTTTATATATGTTGATTTTTTAACCCTTTAAATATCAGGAACCCAAATTCGTATGATGTTTGGGGCCAAACTTGGTCTCCTAATAAATAAAGGGTTGAATATAGCGTTCTGAACCCGTTGCTATGATTAAATAATGTGCCGAGAAAATGTAAAAATTATGTCAGATTTTTTTTGTATATTAAAAAATGATCTGTTCTTTCTATCCTGATGAAGTAACCAATGTTTTTGAAACAAACATTTAAATATATAGATCATTTTTATTAAAATGTGGTAAAAAAGTTTGTTATATTCATTTAATTAAAATGATGCCAAGAAGTGAATTTACGATAGTTAGGTACATAATATATTATATTGTACAGTTTTGTTTTATATTAAGTCTATTACAATGTCTGTAATTTTAATCAGAATAAAATGACGTAGTTTGAATAACACCTTATTTAAGAAAAATATATAACCTACCGGTTTCTATCTTCAATTTTATATTTATGTTTCTATATTCTGTAATTATAGAATAATTAATATAGTATGTTTTATAAAGTCCTGAAAAAGATTCAGGTCAAAACAAAACTGATTATTATTAGGTATGTATACACAAAAAGTGATTGAAATATGTGAACATTTATGTATATTTAATTTGAGTAAACATTGAAACCTGAAGAAGGGACCATCGATCACGAAACATGTTTGGATATTGATAAATAAAATTATAAAAATAAAGTTAGTATTTGTAAAAAATTGTGCTAAAAAGTAATTTTGAAATTGTTGAAGAAGCAATATATTATTGTTTCGAAGTTAGCGATGACAGGCGTTCTAGAATGACATCGTACAAAGTACCTAAACTGCATATTAGACAAACCAGTTAGGGCAATAGAAATGTCACACGTCGCGTCGCTTGAAATGCCTTCGGCCATATGCAGTAACAAGTATGTACCTACTTTCCAACCTGTCTTTTCCACTTCTCCTTACACGAAGCATTCTACAATATACGGTATAATGGTTCTTCCAGCTCAGAGCAGTGAGGCACTTGTTTATGAAATAAAAAAATAATCTTACGTGTTTCTGTTGATGGAAAAATGAAAAGAGATACCCGTGAACCCATGAATTTGAAGACTACCATTGTTGGTTGGAAATTTATACTTATTTTATAAAATGTTTGAGGTGAACATTCTTCAAATTCTGTTTTTGATGTTTTGTACAAAAGAGATTCCTATTCGAGGATTTTATTTCCACGAAATCATATGAAAGAAAAGATATAAGCATCCATTAAACACGCATTTATTTTTTAAGTAGTTTGATCTTTGCCTTTTCCAACAGGTACCTCTGCCCACCTTTTAATTTTACCAGTTAAAGACAATGTTTGATTTAATACGTTTTCTGCACAGACAGGCGTAATTTTAAATTATAACCGTTGTACGAGTATATATAACATTTTTAAGACAAACACATACATTTCTATACCACTCTGCATTCTAAGTTCTCTTTGTTTTTCTTGCAACCTCTTCTCTCCTCAGTTCTCTCAAGTTCAATCTGATAAACCTTCTCCCGATTTAGCGCCCGCTCGTCTGGACAGTTTATGCTATCATCCGCATTTTCCTGATTAAAAATGTCGCATATTTCCTGACAATGTCGCGATAGGGGACGTCGTATCGGCCATGTTTTTTTTTCACCGAAAACGCTTGTCTGCCATTGTTATCTTTGGCTTCAATTGTTTTTTTTCCATCGTGTTGAATCTCGTAAAATGTTCGCTGTTACTTTTTCAAATCGAAAGCAGTAAGTTGAAAACGTATAGGGGGAAAAGATGTGACAATTGAATGCATGGAGATCTGAGTGCTTTCAAAATAAATAAACTCCTTGAAATCTATTCTTTGGAAAAACTAAAAACGAACTATTTGAGAGGTTGATAGACTCGTTAGTAGCGAATGTCCTTAACAGTAAATAAGGTTAACAAATAAATAAAAAAGTAATATTTTATAGGGAAATTTCGTCATATTTATAGTCAAATCAAAACGTTAAAGGGTGATATTTTTAAGTTATTTTATTTTCTTATTTGTACTTTCCATCTATTAATTTCTTTGTGATAAGTTCAAATATACGATGAAATTATAAAATATTTATAAAATACATTAAATCTAAACGTATTTTTAAATAATATCCCGTCTCTTCGTATAAATTTATGTTATTGATTAATCAAATAAATTTTGTCGTATTTGTATATTTTGCGTCTTTGTCCTAATTTCTTTTCCTAGTTCGAGTCAATTAAGCATTTGAATATTGTGTTTGTTAAATTTAAGAGAAAAGAAATTTAAGGAAAAAAATGAAGTTTTTTAAGAAGAATAAATTAATTTTAATTAGAATAGTAGCATCTCATTTAAATAACTGCTCTAGTGTATTTTTTGTGCAAACACAGATGAAGAAATTGCAAATAATTCAAAATACAGGCATGCGAGCAGTATTGAATAGTACCGTAGTTGGGAACCTAAAATAATCTCTATTTTTAAGGATTCATGGGGTGAGGTCTATCTAGGTCTTGGTTATGGATGCGTTTGCCTACTTATAGCGTGGCGAATTGGAACGGGAAAGACTGGTTGAGAGATACCCTTTGACCTCACCATCCGAACTCTCTCTCGATCCATCGCCTTGCATCGTAGCGGGAGGGATTAATTCATACCTCTGTCACTCCTGGACACATTGACCCCCAGGTACTTATCCACCCCTCTTACCTTTTTCCTTTCCAGAACTTTCTCTCCTCCTCTCTGTTTTCCTTAAATAGACCTTCCACACAGCATATATGTGTGAAACTAATAAACTAAAAAATTCAAGATATTCAATGAACTTCCGACGAATGTTAAAGAACCTAAAAGCCTTGCAGCTTTTTGAGGATTATGCCTAAATGCTATAAAGAATAAGTTTTAGATGTAGTGTAAGGTGTGCCTAAATGTCAAAGAAATATAAAGTAATTCTAAAGGTTTATAAGAAATCATATGATATTTACAGATTTCGGGGTGCCCCGAGTAGAAGATATATTCAAGAAAAATGCAATTATCCAAATTTATAAAGATAATTTAATCGAAAAATTTGAAACCCACTTATCTAAAAGATATCAATACAATATCAAAATTCCAAAATGTAATACCAAACAAATGCAAAATAATTATAAATATTTAGGAATAAAGTATTTCAACAACCTTCGGATTGAAATAAATAAATTAAAGCATATTAACATACTTTAACTAAAACTGAAGTTACTCTTTCAGAAATAATTAACTAAATAATTGCCTGTTTTTTCATTCATTGATATTTATTATCAGTCTATACTCATCTCCACTGTATTTAAATTTTGTCTCTTAATATATTGTTCCTATCATATATATACTTACTTATAGCATAATGATATTCTATTTTTATTAGTGTAACTCTCTCACCAAGAACAAGAACCAGTTTCTTCATTGTTGAGATTGCGAACATAAATATATTTTTTATGTACTCATATTATATCCTGCACCCACTTATATATATTAAATAAATAAAAAATTAAAATAAAAATAAAAAAGTATTTTTCTACTAAACAGAATACACAAAAAATACTTGCCAAAAACGAACGATAACCTTATCATGTTATTTTAGTACCTTTTTGGTAATTTGATCCGATTTGTTTTCCTAATTGATTCTAGAAATTGTTTTGTTGATTAAGATATACTACATTTATGAAATTTATTCTTATCTCCCTTACAGCTCTCCTGGAATTTTTTGATTGATTAAAATAAAATGTTTATTTGAAAACCACATAAAACCCTTTTAGCCAGGTGTTAGTTTACTATTAAACACAATTGATCCTTTAATTCTTTAGCATTTAACCTGTCACTCTAGATTTCGGTTTTCTAAGTGGCCCTAAATAAAATGTGGTTTACCGTTTGTTGAACGTGTGGACAATCTTGGTTCTTTTATATCTTATTGGCGTTCTTCCATAGTCAATCAAACGTGTTAAAGACAATAAAGATCCAATTGATTTGCCATACAACTCCTATTCTTGCAAATAATCGGATTCGTTACATCTTCTGAAATGGCTCAGTGGAAACAGAATGGTAACAGTACATGTTATAATTCTGTAATGGTAAGTCAATACATTTGACAAAGGATTTTCCATGAAAAATATATCGAATATAATTTCGTTAAATGTTTTCAATAACCTTTTGTGGTTTTTGCGCTCGATTTGAAATAGTGACAGTATCACAATGTTTCCAAAGGACGAAGCGTTAAATAATATGAATTTTTAATAGTAGTGTGATTAAATTCTAAAAAGGATATATTTTAATGGGTAGTTGAGATCGGTTTTCTTTGTGCATGGATAAAAATTACTGGTATAAAATACTGCTAATCTATTAAAAATCTGGTGAAATTATTCGTATTCCTGTTATAAACGGGACTGTAGGCCTTAAACGAATGAATTGACAGATTTCATAAAAAACATCAGTAAAACACGAATACTTTCCTAAAAATTCTAATATTGTCGCATTGGGTCATTATATTTTTCAGGAAAAGCGCAGCTGTATAAACACGTGTTCACATATATTCTGAATGGACTAATATTTTATTAGGAAATAGCTTGCAAGTTGCCATCACGTTTATAACAGTATTTTTAATAACTAAGCCTTACTCATTTTGCTCCACGCAGAACCAATATTCATTGAATTAAAAAAGTGATGTTTTATGTAATTTATTAAAAAATATTTTATATTTTATAACTTTCAAATGGATTACTCATCAAATATTTTTAAATAAAAAAAAATTTATTGTAAGACAAATAGTCTTCAGGATATTTAAAGAAGAATCCACTGCATAAATATAGCTGTGCTATAATATGTGTTGTGCTGTGTGGCATCTTGAACA
Organism: Hesperophylax magnus; assembly: GCA_026573805.1. Lineage (NCBI taxonomy): Eukaryota > Metazoa > Arthropoda > Insecta > Trichoptera > Limnephilidae > Hesperophylax > Hesperophylax magnus. The sequence goes on from JAIUSX010000012.1 coordinate 10,079,587, forward strand.
ATGTGGCGACGACTACGACTGAAGTTTTTCGGCAAGCGTAAGCCATATATTTCCAATAGGAATGGGCAATCAAAAGAGTTGAATGAATTATGTTAAAACCAAGCATTTCAAGATTTGCGTAACGTCTGTATTTAAGACTAAATCTATTTGTTGCCTCAAGTGTGTATGTGTTTCCATGCGTCCGCGTAACTGAGGGTTTTTTTCTAGTTTTCTTCCAGCATATTTATATAATATAGTTATTAGTTTGGTGCGGAGTTCATACACCACTGATATACTCCAGCTTAATTTTTATAACCCCATCAAACATAGCTATCATTATATAATGGTCATTAAACTGTTAAGATTTTCTGATGATAAGCCTCAGGAGTTTATAGCAAGCTGAAGTGAGCGGTGATATGTGGTCCCAGAATTTCCCAATTTAGGTAAGCGAGACGGCTAGCAAAATTATTTAGTGTATTGAATACTAGAAAACGAGTATATTCCAAAATTAAAAAAAAAAACTCTCACAGTAAATAGTATATTTATCGAATGTTTTTTCTTTGTACCTCCAATAATTAATTTAATAAATTTTAAAGCTACATATATTGTCATCTTACATTGTATTTTTTCTAAGCAAAACTCCCATGTTTCTTATAATTTTCAAAAAGATCTAGATGTATTAGAATTCGTAAATAAATACTCAACCCGTAACCATAAATACTACTAGATATATTTTTTTGAAAAAATCAATAATTTTATTTATATAATTAAATTTTTTTGGTACATGCTGGTTAGAAATTTTTTAATAAATAAAAAGGTGTATAATATCCAGAAAATGTTTAATAAAAAATGACACAGGTACACTCAAATCACAATTTTAAAATGAATGTTTATTTAGGAACCGGTGAAGCTATCGTCACCTAATGAATACCATGTATTTATGTTACTATAGTAAATATAAGGATTTAGGTTTGTAGCCGTTTTTGTACGCATTCATCATTATCAATTTATCACGAATAGAGCAGCATTCGAATTTCTCCCATCCCGCGATCTGCCTTTGACGTCTGCCATTGTCGAAAGCAAACAGCTCCGTCAGCGACAGACATGATCTACTACTCACGCGTGATATTTGTATTATATTCTTAAAGGTAATATTAAAAAATGTTAATTTTGTAAAATGAAAATAGATTTCACTGAAATATCTCAATCTATGAAATCTCAGATTTTGTCGAATAAAAAGCTAGTGATCTTTAATTAAAACATTGATAACAATGCTCTTGAAACATTAACACTAATTATTTACTTAAGAATAGTTTTTCAATCGAATTTTTCATTTGTTAACCAAATAACAGAAATCTCTAACAAGGGTTACAGATATTGGGATTATCCAGAAGATGCAACAATATTAAGTGTATTATGTGAAAAGTTGTATTTTGCCTGTCTTAGAAGTCAAGTTGAGTACGATTCTCCCGTCTAGAACCTACATTACAATATTAATTATTTGCTAACGTATAAAACTAATTTATTCAATTTGTTGACTTCGATTAAAAAAAATCTATTAATCTCTTCGCATTAAGCCTTCTCTGCATCATTATTGAGTAATAAGAACAATAACTCTTCCCTGAATCATCATTAAGTGATAAGAACAATAATTCTTAAGTAATAAGAACAATAATTCTTCCCTGCGTCATTATTAAGTAGTAAGTATAAATTTTTTCAGATAAATAGGTATATAACTATGTATAATTTAAATTAAGTACCTTATAACTTGTAGTATAATGTACTGTGAATGTTAAAATAAATATATATTTTTAAAATTAATGTATAATCTATTAAAATAATGCAAAAACAAATTCTTGAGAGACATGAGAGACACGAATAACAAAAACACAGAGAGACATGAATAATAAAAATTAATTTAAACAAAATATTAAAATTGTTTAAACATTTTAATTTTTTACGGTTCTTTCTATATTTTGTTATCACTTTAAAAACTTTTTTTCTTTTCTTATTTATATTAACGAGCACTCCTTTCTTAAAACACAACCGCCAGTTAACATTAAGAAAAAATGTAATAATGCACAAAAAAATGTACACTGCAAAATCAAGGAATATTATATAAGCAAAATAATACTACCGAATAAAGTAAAAAAAAAAATATTACGATAATTTTTTTTTTATTTCACGATGTTGATGATGTCATCCGGATTTCTGAAAGACTGTGCAAAAATTTGAAAGCAAGGAGTGAGTCAAGACAGAGCTATGTGGAATTCCATCTTATCTGCCTACCATTGTGGAGAAATTAAGTAAGTTAAATACCTCAGAATCACAAAGAAGCTGGGACGTCACATTAAAGCTAAAGGGAAGAGAGCTTTTTTCGATATAATAGTAGCGTTCTTGCTACAAAAGGAAAATTTTGTCATAATTTTATGAATGTAGAATGTGAATGGCATACTGATTGAATAAATCCAATGTTCAGTAATTCAATTAACTGATTTGTACTCGAATAAAAATAACGCTTGAATTGTAAAAATATTTTTTTACGATCCGTCAAAGCTTGATAAATTAATTTGAAACTGTTTGTCGAATGAAACTACCATTTTGGTGATTTAATCTGATAGAGTAAAGAGTAAAATGACTTGTTTTATTTAACAATAAGGCAAATGATTGTATTTTTAATTTTAATTAGTGAACAATTGAAGTCGTTATCAACAAATCAATATGTTACAATACGTTTAATCGCGTGCGAATATACAATTAGCGAGTTAATTATTAATTACCTAGTTTCAATGCCTAATTACCAATTATAACAGTGGAGACATAATGATGCATATTGATAACCACGTCTATGATAGTAGAGAATAGTATACATTCCAACAAGTCTCTAAAACATCTTAATATTTGATAACGCGATAGAGTCTTGGTAGCTCAGAAACAGTTGAAGGGAAGTGAAAGTAAACGGTAAGTGAAGATGGAGAATTACGTACCTGGATATTCGAATCTGTTCACTAAACATAACTAAAGTCTAAATGCTTGTTTCTCACAAGGGTGTGACTGAGAATATTTCCTCTTTTCTGAAAATGAAAATGTACTGCGGAAACTGTGAATAAAAATAATTAATACATTAACGTTACGAAAACATTATAAAATACATTTAAACACGATTATTTTTCACCAATCAATATTTTGTTATATTAAGTAGATGAACACACATATATTGTAAAAATCAGTAAGCATAATGTTAAAACAAATTTTTATTGTAAAATAAAAAAAAATAAAAACTTGAAAAATGATGTACGAATTCTCAAAAAAAGATTTATTCATCGAAATGACGTTGGAAAACATTATTTTTCAATTTTTTGTTCAGAGCCAAGGAAATCACCGCTCTTATAGATACCTACATATTTGTTGATTGTAGATATGCTTAATCAGTAGTTTGCAGGTAACAAATAATCTCTTGATAAACTGAAACAATTCAACGCCAACGGTTGCAATATTGTTGTGTCTAAAGTGTATAAGGGAACGTTCCGTCTTATTCTGTCTATAGCAGCATTCTGTTTATCGTTCCACCAGGGAGAATTTCATCCCCCAATCGCTTCCCCAGAGATGAATTCACCAACGCGGCTTAGTCTGAGCTGACTCACATCATCTCATCACTACTTCTGAGATCTCCTCCAACCAAATATTCTACTCGCCTTTCTGCGATCCGTCCTAACCAAATCAACTACGCTCTATTTAAATGGTTGCCTCGGACAATAAAAAGTATTTTACTTTCTTAGCCGATGGTTATGGCCGGCTATAAAAGTGATTGGTAGGTTTATGACCGGCTGTAAGGAGATGGTTTAATTAAGCAGCCATGTTTTATATCACAACTTTGAGCTGACTTAATTGCCGCAAAACTCTTGGACTTTGTTTTCCAGACTTGATTCTCGAGCTTGGAGACAACTTGAGATTACATCTACATAACCCCGTGATGTTAACTTATCTGCTCATTTATCATCCGAACATCAGTTGGAAACTTTAAACTTTCCATGTTAATCACAATAAAGATACTAATTGACTACATGTTTTGCTTTAACATATTATAAATAATTAATCATTCTAACTATCAAGCCATATATTATGGTGCTGAGAATATTGTATTCTTGTTGTCAAATAGTATTTACCGAGAGGTGATTAAAATAAAACGAAATGTTATTATAAATAAATTGTATTAAACAATGTCACTATCCGCGTCAGTTTGTATGTGTGCTTAGTGCTTCTAAACTATGCAACAGAGTTACAAATAATTCACACAATTAGTTGTTTGTCTTACTCTGATATAGCAAAAAACATACAAATATATTTAGCTCGTTTAGCCGTTTTCATAAAGAGCTACGGAGCTTTGCGATATCGATTTAACTGCCAATAGAACAAGACCCACATAATTATTTCTGTATAATAATTTCATTTGATCAATTCCCGGTAGTAGAAACTTACTTGAAATAAAAAAAAGAAAATTCACATAATATTTCCCTACATCAGTGGTGCGGAACCTGCGGCCCGCGAGCACTTTCAATGCGGCCTGCTGATCACACAAAGAGTATAAAAATATGTTTTTATGACTTGAGATCGGTTTAGGTCACTATTACAAAACCCAGAGAAAGGTATATCATAGCTGAAAGGTACTTATGTATGCACCTACGTTACTAGAAAGCAGTTTACACACAGATAATAGGCGATCCAATATCTCTTTAACTTACGACGTAACTGGCGACAATGTTTAGTACCAGGTACAGGCGTATCATCTTGGTCGGGGCCAAACTTCCACTTAAGCTGTGAAAATGGTACACAGCAATGCATAAAATTTTCCATAAGGCCCCAATGTCCAAAGGGCCCCGACTAAATTCAAAAATGATACACGTTGAAGGTTTTATATTTTTGTGTAAGTAAAAAAATGCTATAATGGTGGATGACGGCAGTGGTTTGAAGTCGCAACGCCTGGATACTAGCCGGTTTTAAAGGTTTCCGTTTTAAACAATACTAAAATACCGGTCAGTGGTTGAGTGGGCATAGCGCTTGGGTCTCACCCGAGCGTCGCGTGTTCGATTCATCGGCTGGCTAAGTCCTCCATCACAACACAAGCAACATTTTCGGCTTTCTGTGGTGGTAGTAGGAGATTTTCAAACATTGTTGGGTTATTCGTAACCTGGGAATGTTTGTCTTTCTTTTTAAAAAAAAAAAAAAAAAAAAAAAAAAAAATTTCCGTTCAAGAAAATACTGAAGTGTTTTCATTTAAATATTGTTGAGACACTGACTCTCTGAAAAATAAAAGTGGAAAGCATATATTGGTTTGCGCTTCGACCTAGAAAAATTATAGCCTGCGGGGCTTTTCCGTTCCTTTATTAATGTAATAATTCATATTCCTCTCCCTTCACCCACAACACATGCCTAGTTCAACTAGGAATACGATATAAAAAATTCGCCTGCGGTCCTTTTTTCGTGTTTTTGTGAATATAAGAGTATGTACTCCACTCCCTTCACCCACACCACATACCTACCCCAAGGGGACACCATAGAAAAAATTAAGCCTGCGGCGCTTTTTCTGTGTTTTTGTGAATATAACAATGCACACTCCACTGTCTTCACCCACACCACACATCTACCCCAAGGAGATACCATCAGTGACTAATTTTCCACTTCCTTCGTTCTCGTCACTTACTCCAAGTAGGGATGTCATAGTTCAACAGGTCTCCGAGATTATTGAGGAATCGGGATTAATGTGTGATATTTGTAATCCTTTTCGAGGTCTTTTTATATCCAGGAATTTAAATTTAAAAATTGGCTCCCGACGGCAAAAAGGTTCTCCATCCCTGCCCTACATAGTGTTTTTGTATAAATATGTGTTGTAACTTTTTTACACAAACAAAAAAGTAAAGGTAAACAATTTATATAATAGGAGCCCGCATATTTTGTATAAATATGAAGGAGATAGATAAATATGAGATAGATATATATGTATAAATATGAAGGAGATAGATAAATATGAAGGAGGTACATAATGTCAGTAAAATGTCCTAATTATAATATTATCTTTAACTGTAAAACATATTTTGTTTATTTCCGTTTTCAGAGGGGTTTTGCAAGGGTTTTTTGTCAACTTAAAATGAAGAAAGGAGCTTTCTGGGATTCCACAGCATAGATAATCTATTGTCACAGTTACTTTCTAAATAAATCGGCTTTACCGATATTAAATCATATTAGACAACATAAGAATCATATAAACAAGTCGTCTTAACGTGGCCTGACCACAGTATAAAAATGGCCTTGAACGCCGAAACAGCTGTTGCAATAATAAACAACTGAAATACTTGCGGAACTTAATAATCACCTTCAACTATGGCAACTTTTCCTTCCATAGTCTACTTGTAAGGACAAAATGATACAATACTGAAAAATGGAAGCATATAGAAACTTCGAAAAAATGTCGGTAGGTTCGATAAAAATGTATTTTTACAGTTTATTTTTACAGACTGCCATCATTGTTTATTAATGGTTGGTAGTAATCTTAATATGGCCGCCAAAAAAATCGAACGGCGTGGAGCGTTCTGACTGACATAAATATTTATATTTAAACCATACAAAAAAATTTATTATCTGCATACGGATATACTTGGTATTCGGTTGAGATTAGATGCAGCAAAAAAAAAATTGCAGATGGATCGCAAAATATTAAAAAAGCACGAGGAGAAAAAATCTTAGCAGATTTTAAAGAATATTTTAAAAGCCTCAAATCATCGCTTTAAAATGTGCCTCCCAATCATGTGCCAGATGAATTGGCCAGAAACGTGTTACGTAAATCGTGAAAATATTATATTAGCGTGATTCAAAATTTTGATTATTTTGAAAAACTTTACTCAGTATCCTATTACAAAACCATCCCCAATAAGTGAAATATAAAGTTTTTTAAGCCCAATTGTGTAGACTTGAATAATGTTCCCACGATATTATGTGTGATTTATTTATCTATTGGACAATTTGTATAGCTCCGCTTTTGTGAGATATCACCTCAGGGGCGCTTTACAGTTGATGCAGTTATTACAAAAAGTTAAATATTAGAAAAATAAAGTGAAGTTAAGTTAAGTAAAATGAAGTACAGGAACAGGTGACACGAAGATTGGTAGCACCGCTGTGACGTTCGACGGAGAAAAAAGATGGAGACTCTGCAGCAAGAATCCTAGTTGGTGAAGAAACTGGACCAGCTGCTGCAGCGAAAGAGTCCACCGCGTCTACCAACAGTTCCAGCACGAGGTTCGTCATCCGTCCAGGTGTGTGTCTGCTGCTAAAAAGCGCTGACATAATATCCTCACATATATAACAGACTTTGGCACCGCCGCTGTGACGTTCGACGAGTCCATAATTCATCTCCATATAATCCTGTTCCTGGTGATTGCTGAAGTGGTGCATTCTGTCCGCAATAAAAGTGACGGTCGGGATAATAAATTACCTTAGCGAAACACTCACTAGGGTCTTCAGAGTTTCCGGGGAATTCCGTTGAAAACATCTGGGGTGTATTTACCAATCCACGTTCGTTCTTCGCAAGCGAATGTCGAATATTTTTGAGAAAAATTTCCGATTATTTCCTTTTAATCCACTGCACTCAAATCACATACTATAAAGTTTTGATAACTGGTTGTTATGTTTATTTAAAACGTTTATTTTAAAAATAATTTCAAAGGGATGTTGCCACATTTCCCTTGAAAATACTAAAAAATATACAAAACGGTTGGAGGACGTGTTGGAGGACGCGCCCGGCTGCCACGAAGGCTACAATTCGACTTGTCATTTTCAAGTCCATTGAGTTATTGTGAATATCGTAAAAAACAGTTAACGGATGACAAAGATTAAAAATATTTTTAACATGTATATTTTTTAACACAGGAGTGGGTGGGAATTTGAGGCCCAGTGTGTCCATGAGTGACGGACGTATGAACACGTCTCATCCCATAAACTCGTTATTAATGTCTTAATCCAATGTGCCAAATGATAGATATACATGAAAATGTATTTTGATTAATTATTTTCTAATAACGTATTGTAACTAAATTAACCTTTTTAATAAATACTGATTCCTCGAGAATGAAGTGTTGTAATTTTTGTGACAACCCTAACTCGTACAACTAATTTATATGAAAATTATGATGAATTCCAAGGCAACTTTACCTAGTAGTGAGTATTGACAATTTTTGTTAGCTATCTATTTCTATCAAATAAATTAAACGTTTTATTTTTTTGTGCTCGTAGAACTCATTATTTTTTTTAAAATTTAATTAAAATCAAATTAAATAATACAATTATTAAGTTCAGCAAGAATTTTTTGGTTTTTGTTATTGTTACAGAGGTTTCGGCTGTCAAGGTCATTTTCAAACTGTCTGAAAATGGCCTTTGAAAATAGCCTTGAAAGCCGAAACAGCTGTAACAATAACAAAAACCAAAAAATGCTTGCAGAACTTAATAATTATATATTTTCCGACTTTATGTCCGGGTTAAATCTTCCCCATAGGAAAAACTAAACCCTTCCACACACTTTTCCATAAATGATCATCTAGTCCAGAGGTCGGCAAACTTATTTGCCAAAGAGCCAAATATGTACATTACAACGATTTAAAAAAAAATAAGAGCCAATTCTGTTTTTTTTGATTTAGCAAACATTTATTATAATTTCAGCACTTTATTAAATTACGGGTATCTACACTGAATAAAACTTGATATCATATTTAATAAAAATTTTATTCGTTTATAAAAAAATAATATATAATTAAGGAATCCATAATGAGGCATCTCATTCAAAAATCAAAACAAAAGTTAGGTCATTCTACCTCCGTGGAGCATGAAAACAAATATCTAGAACTATAACAAATACCTAGATCTGTGAAAAACAAATAATATCCAAAACCAATAATATTATGGACAAACACCTAGATCTGTTAACCATTGTTAAAAATAAAATAATTACTATCGTACATTATGACTATTATGATCAAAAGCATTATAAGAATTAGTTAAATATTTTAATATTAAGTATTAAACTATTACGTAATTATGATGTATTACCTATTAAAATATTAAGTTGAGATATAATTATTTTATTACAAACAAATAAACAGAAAAAATGAGAAATTTCTTACAATCAAATTGATTGATCAGTTTTGTAAGATTTAAGTAACGTAAAATATTGTACAAAGAAAAATTAAAAAAACAGATTAAAAATAATATATATTAAACCACGACACTGACAATCATAATAAGTACTTAATGCGAACCATGCCCTTGCATCTCCTTCGAAAGTTCGAGTAAGTCAGGTTTGTATGTTGTTGTTCCTAATTTTAGGCACGATTCCAGGTTGTCATCAATAAGACGACTTCTCAGTTTACTTTTGATAAAGTTCATGCTTGAAAAAGATTGTTCGCATGAATATGTAGAACCAAAAAGGGATAGTACAGAAAAAGCGAGTTTTTTCAGCTGGTCATAACAGTTGGGAATACTATTCCAAGCGTTGAATATGATCATGTCTTCCTTCTCTAGGTCTTTCAAGGTAGGCCACTTGTGTTGTGAACTAAGTTCACATTTTTTCTTCTCCAGTTTTCTAAATCAACACAAAGATGTTCAAATTTAGAGCTCCATAATTCCTTGTTTTTTAAATCCAGCAATTGTATTTCAAAGTTACCAACGATAAAAGTATAAAAAAAGTATATAACAACCTTCCACATAACATTAAACAAATACAAGATACACACAAATTCAAATCGTTACTAAACACTTTCCTTGTCAATAAATGTCACTAAACGTTGAGTGAATACCTCACGTAAATGAAACGCCTATTTTTATTGGTATATATATTTGTATTTTTTTATTTTTTCATTAGTATATTGTTATTTTATCTGTATAAACATTGTAATTATTATAATAAATGTAATTAAATAAATGTGGTTAGCTGGAAGAAATGGGGTCTACCCATAAGCTACACCTTTTGTAATTTTTATTTTACAATAAATAATTTTTGATTTGAAAAAAAAAAAAAACGTCAATGCTAAAAGGAGAAAAATTCAAATCTGTTATCGAAGCATTAAAAGGATGTTTGACGAATGCTAAGGTCGCTCTGCTGTTTTTAAATTCCTGAAACCTGCTGAGAAATGCTTCCCTCATATTTAAGATGGTTGTTTTGAAGTAGTGCTTGTCAATGAAAGAATTATTTTCTTGGCGATGCTTCAGCAGACTCGGAAAGTGAAACAATGTTTCCCTTGCAAAATCTTCAGCAAAGAGGGATAATTTGTTTTCAAATGAAACGACTTCTTCTAACATCGAAAAAATTGTATTTTCTTTCCCTTGTAGTTTATGATTAAGTTGATTTAGATGACACGTAACGTCTACCATGAAATAAAAGTTTTGAATCTACTTATCGTCTGTTAGTTCTGGATAGTTAACACCCTTCTCGAGGAGAAATGCTTTGATTTCTGGAAACAGCGATTCGAAACGCTTTAAAACGTTCCCTCTTGATAACCAACGTACCTTCTTATGAAGCAGAAGATCACCGTACTCACTCTGTATTTCAACTAAAAATTCTTTGAATTGGCGATGATTAAGAGCTTTAGCTAAAATGGAGTTAACAATCGTAATCACCAATTCCATAACATTACAAATTTCTTTTGGAAATGTCTGCGCACAAAGCGCTTCTTGATGAATGATGCAATGGTAAGCAAGTATCTCGTGATTAATTTTTTCTTTCAAAAGAGCAACAAATCCCTTTCTGTGGCCGGTCATACTTTTGGCCCCGTCTGTTGAAATCGACACAATTTTTTCGAGAGAAATTTGATGTTTATCCATACATCCAATTACGGCGTTTGCGATATCCTCTTGTTACATTAGCGTTTATCGCCATGTAATATACTATAGGTGTGTTACACAAATAGTCATCGCCGCACAAGGCAGCGGCAGAGCTTGATACTCCTATCATTCAGGGTGTGGATTATAGTCAATTTCCCAATTAAAACAAGTCTCTTGATATGAGGGTTTATTTTACAGGTAATACAGGTTATCAAACAGATCTACAAAAGGTACATAGCTTTTTAAGGCCTAACTAGTTACTAGGCAATCTATTGACTCTAAGGGCTCTGATTGACAAAGGTATATTATTCGCTCACGTGTAAACTAGGCTGAAGCGGTGAATGATGAGCAGGGGCCATAGGCAGGTGCCTAGGCAGGGTGCAGGACGAAGGGCGGCTACGATGGGCGGATGCCATAGCACGGCCTAACTGATGCGGTAGGGCGGGAATACGACGAAGGGCGGCACAGAAGCGGCCTGAGGCGGCCAGGGCGGCTAACCTCGTGGGCGGCAGAGCGGTGGAAGAGCGAAGGGCGGGAATACGACGAAGGGCGGCACAGATGGAACCTCGTGGGCTGCGGCGGGTGTACGGCCGCGGCCCAGGGATATGGCGCAATCATATCCATGATAGTGTAGTCGGCCGAAGATTGCCTGGACGTGATAACTGAGTCTAGGGACGCGGCACATTATAAAATGTATGCACGCCGGTTCAATTACGGCGACACCGATTTGGCGGTAAATATTAACTCGGAACTAAAGCATAGTGTTGTTTTCTACGCGTCTCGCTGTGAACTGACGCGTGGGTCTGCTGGCGGGTGGAAGCTTGCCCCTTCCACCTCTCTTTTAGGTGCCTGGCCGATGCCCATATAAGGATACGTTTTTGTCAACTATCCATTTGATTGGTTGTAGGTACTTGTAAGCCTACGTGACCAATATCAGGCGGTGATGTCGCGAGCTCCTGCGTATGTATTGGTGTTCACCCGATTGTAGACATGCCGAGATGCGTATATATTCGTGTGTTTACACGTGCTGAGTGAGTGCTCCAATTCCGGGCCGTGAGGATATACATAACTTGTGCAGTTAGCTCTTGCAAGCTATGTGCAAACATAACACTCTCCACGCGTCTGACCTTTGAGTGGCAATAATCCTAAAAGTTCTTCTTTAGGACCTGTATGAGAAATAAATCTTACAAAAAGCGAAATTTGCGCTGTATTATTTATGTCACAAGACTCGTCAACTACTATTGACAAAGCCGAAACCAATTTTAGATCTTCGATTTGCTGGATGGTTATATTCGAAGACATTTTAAGTATTCTATCTTTCATTGTTTTGGCAGACAACGGTAACTCTTTAATTTTTTTTTTAAATTTCTGCCTTGTTCTTTAAATCCCGAAATAGTTCTTCGGATGCCTTTACAAAACAACTTTTAATGTATTCGCCGTCTGTGTACGGTTTCCCTCTCTTAGCAATCTCTTGACTAACAACAAAACTTGCCATATTAACATTACTTAAAGATTGCATCCAGTTGTTAAATACAGAAGTTGAAGTCTCTTGAGTCTTCTGGAGTTCCTCAACTGCTTTTTTCCTTGCATTACCGACAGGATATTTATTGCTAAATGAAGTGTGTTTATTTTTAAAGTGTCTCTCCAAATTTGACTTCTTGTTATGCGCCAATTTTTCCTTACAAATAAGACATGTCGGAAGGCCATCTAAGTTTTGAATAAACGCAAAAGTCTCGGTCCACTCAACTCTAAAATTCACGGTTTTCATCTTCCGTTTTTCTTTGCTTCTTTTTGGTAGCCATGTGAAATGGGGACCTATAAAAAATCCCAAAAATATTTTTTTCAATTAATATAATTTTTTTCCGCCACCAACACTAAATAAAAAATCATTATAATATAAATTATTATCATATACATATATCAAATAAATATTAAATTAATGATGTCAATACCTGTAGAATGTGCCGCTGGATGGAATAAAAACCCCTGTAACACGTGCGCGACAAACACGACAAGCGCCGACCACCGTAGCAACGCGACTGGCGAGGTGACTGCTATCTAACGCCAACCAGACTTATTGAAACGCGAGAAGAGTCTCCCTCGCACCTCGCACCCCGCAGTCGTCACCCGCCGATACCATCGGCGCGTCTTGCGCGCCTGTCCGTGAACTTTTGCGCGGGAGCCGCACTTAAGAGGCTAAAGAGCCGCATGCGGCTCCGGAGCCGCACTTTGCCGACCTCTGATCTAGTCAATCAACATTATGCAAGTGCATTAAATAAGCATAATAAATACAAGAACAACATGTCAACTCACCAGAGATCAAATGGGACAATAATTCACCGAATACAGATATTTTCATATCAGAGGGTTCGGCTCGGTAGAACTCCTAGCTGGACCTATAAACCCTACTGTTCCCTCTACATAAATATTTAAAAAATCTCTCGTAATCCTACATGTATTTAAAATGATTTAAATTAAATAAAAAAACTTTTCTTTCTGAAAAATATTAGTGAAATACAGTGCTGAAGGTATGATTATTGTATTCAATTTATTACATTTTTAATTACTCACTTAATGACTATGATTTTACTTCTTTGTAAATTTTATTTTTTATAATAATTTAAATTTTGGTAAAAATGCCACGGTTGAGGGAACGGTGGCAAAATTGATTTTCATTGAATTTAAAAAGTAAATTAAGTTCTAGGAATTAAACAAAAAAATAATGAGAAACAATTTTTGTGAAAAAATGGATGTTCCATCTTTTTATTTAGTCATTAGTTATTAATATGATTTTATTTTATTTATTTTATTGTTTAGTATTATTCTAAAAAGTCACAATTTAGTGTGTTTTTGTCATTCAAAATTCAAAATTCAAAATTCAAAAAAATATTTACTGCACAAAAAGAGTACAAAGGGTATAACTTATAGGTTACATCCTATTTCTTCCAGCTAACCCAACAAATACAAATTATATCACATAACCCAACAATTACATGTTAACAAATAAATAAAAATAAATAACAGTAAATAAAAAATAAAAAAAACAGAGGTATTTAATTCATGTAAGGTATTTCAAGGTGTAGTGACATTTGTTTAAAAGAAATTTTTTTAGTGTTGATTTAAATTTAAGTGTGTCGGTTATTTGTTTGATGCTACGTGGAAGGTTGTTATATATTTTAATGGCCATGTAGTGTGGTCCTTTTTGAAAAATAGTTTTGGTTGCTTTTGGGATTAATAGGTTTTCTGTGAACCTTGTAGCGTGTTTATGTGTTGAGTTTTTCTATGGGAACTTTTCTGGAGATGATCGTACTAACAGGCATAATTCCATTGTATATATGTCCATCACTGTCAGAAGTTTAAGATTTTTAAAAATTGGTCTACATGAATCACGGTGATCAGAGTTTGTAATTTTTCGTAGGCACCTCTTTTGGATGATAAAAACATCTTTGGCGTTTACTGAGTTTCCCCAAAAAACTATTCCGTATTTTATCATTGAGTATACGTATCCATAGTATGCGGTGATTACTGACTTGATGTTTAAGATATTTTTAAGGGTTCCTAGAACAAAAGAAAAGCTACTGATTTTTGCAACAACTTTAGATACATGTTCTTTCCAGTTTATATTTGCATCTAGTTGTATTCCCAGCAGTGAACAAGTTTGGGAAGGTTCGATATGATTGTTATTAAAGTTAACATTTATGTTTATAGGTGTAGCTTGTACTGGAAAATTTTTTAAAAGTTCTGTTTTGTTTGTGTTAAGCGACAGATTTTGTGATAACAGCCAGTTTGCTATTGATTGACAAGTCTCGTTAACATGTTTATTAAACTCGTCAACATCTCCAGTACATTCAAATAACAGAACAGTGTCATCAGCAAACATTGAACATTCTGTGCCAGCAATTATTGGAAGTTCGTTTATGTACACAAGGAAGAGGAGAGGCCCAAGAATGCTTCCTTGTGGCACGCCCTTGTTTATGGTTCTCCATTGTGATTCTACCATGTGTTGCATCATTTTTTCGTCAATATTTGAAATTTGAACTTTCTGTTTACGATTGTTGAGGTACGATTCAAACCATTTTAAGGCTAAGCCCCTTATACCAATGTGTTCAAGTTTAATTTGAAGAAGCTTATGGTCAACATTATCAAATGCTTTTGACAGGTTGAGAAAAATGCCTACGGTTTTTTTGCTAACATTTATACTATCCAGAATTTAGTTTATGAAGTTTAAGACTGCCTGTGTTGTTGAACGACCTTTACGAAAGCCAAATTGTTGTGGACAAATTATCTCGAATTTTTCGAGGAAGTTATAAATGCGATTGTACATGGCTCTTTCAAATATTTTAGAAAAAAATTGTAATAAGGATATTGGCATATAGTTTGAAATTTCTTGTTTAGGGCCCTTTTTATACAGCGGCACAATAACGGATTGTTTTAAGTGTTCTGGGAAAGTTCCAGATTCAAATTATTTATTTATCAGTATTTCTAATGGGTAACTTAAAGCTTCTGCACATGTTTTTATAATTTTTATTGGGATTTTGTCAGTGCCGACACTGCTTTTATTTTTAATTTTAGATTTTGAATTGCTTAAGTTTTCTTTTATTATGTTCCATGATACTTTGGTTTTATTCTGCGCATTCTGAATACGTTGACTATTGTAATTTCGTTTAGCTATATGTTTTACTTTACTAAGAATTTTTTGTATTTTTTGTAGTGGTTTATGATTGACATGTCATTTGTTTGTTTTTTTTTGTTTATGTACAGTTGCCTTTTTTGTTTAATAGATATTTTAATTATTAGGTTTCATGCTATCATTTTAACAATTAGGAATAGAGTTTATTATTTTTTTCACATTATTCTCATGTATCTCGAAATCAATTCCATCATGCGTCATCCGGTAATGTGTATAGCGGGTGCCTTCACAGTTTCATAATCTCCATCTTTGGGAAAATCGTCGAGGGTAATAAAATGACAATAAAATAAATTAGAATTATTGTAAGAATTAATTATTAGCATGAAACACAAATATAAATTGCAAAAATCTTTCTATTAAAAATAAAGGCAGCTGACGGGAATTGAACCCGCACCTCCTTTTTAATTTATATTTGTGTTTCAAACTAATATAATTATTGCTTATAATAATTTTTTATCCTTTGTGCTTTGCAAAGAATCTTGTCTTGTAAACATATGTTTACCTTTATTAAAAAATTAGCATTATGTTACTATGCTTTTATTTATTGGTTTTTATTACGGTCGGTATATGGCGGATTTTCACCTGCAATTTAGTTACGCTTTGAGTTTGTGTATCATTTGGGAGTACAACACAATACATTCCAATATAATAGAAATGCTTCATTTTTTTCGTTCAGCTCTGATTTTGAACAGTCGTGTTTTGCTTTCAAAATTTTCTCAAGGTTCTGGTAATTGTTTGGTTATTATTCCTCCTTATTCTACCTTTTCAAGTTTAATGTTACCAAACACGGCCAAAGACATTTCAAGCAATGTTTCAATTCTAAATGGTGGTCTGACACCAAGGCGATACTGACAGTATCTTTCACTCTGGAACGTGCCGCAAATTAACTATATTTTATTTTAAATTATAAATTGTGTAATAACACAAATTAATCGAATAATTTGCTAGTCGAAAGTCTCACCCCTCGACCACGGAGGCCAATAAAATTAAAACTGATTTATTGGCATTGAACTGAAATAAATAAGTTTAAAGTTGTAATAAATAAGTTTAAAGTTGTAATAAATAATAATAATTGTAATAATATCTATGTTCGGTTTTCGCTTTCTTTTTACAATTTGTATTTAAAATAAAAATAAAAAGTATGAAAAAAAAGGTGTTTGAGATTAACTTGGACTGAACAAAAATTTTGTAGTAATAGGAACTTTGAAGTATGAAACCATAAAATGTCGATAATTTAACACCATCGTAAATCCAATAAAATATTATTTTACAAAGTGCTGAAGAATTAAATTTATATCGATGAAGTGCGAATTTAATATCGTTTATCAGGGTTTCAAGCTTAATTGATTGAGTTAACCTTTTTCTGGCAACATGGCTTTTTATTTCACTGCCACCTTCTAGAGTCGAAGATACTCTCAGTATCGCCCTTGTATAAGACCACCATTCAGAATTGAAATGTTGCTTGAAATGGCTTTGGCCGTGCTTGGTGAACAGATCTAAATAGCCAAGTATTTTCTCTCTTTCCTTTACTCATCTCCTTCCCTTCCCACTATCTTAAGCTTCACAACATAGGCTCCAGGTGGTTGGAAACAATACTTTGCGGTATTTACAAAAAAATTTTGACGTTACATTTTTTCAAAATCATGAGATAGTCTGAATTCTTGAAAAGTCAATTTTAATTTAAAAACTACATTTAGATTCAAAGGCAATTTGTTCATTGAATCCGAGTTACGCAAGCCGCACAGACAAACGAAATTAGTAATTTTGATGATTAGGTAATATCGTCCGGAAAAAGTCCACCATTCGGAAATGAAACGTTGTTCAGAATGGTTTCATCCATAACTGAGCAGATCTGAATAGCCAGGTACCCCAACCTTTCTCTTTCCCATATCTTTTCCTCCCCACTCCCTTCAGCCTCCCAGCATACCCAAATTAGGGAACAAGGTCCCATTGGCTTTTTTATAATCAATTTTAAAATATCAAACACACATCAATCAAGATAAATAATCATTTCTATAAAAAACGGTTGGTTACGTTTGTAGGACGGTTATTTTTGAAATGTCAAAAAAAAATCATTTGCTATGAATAATGCTTCGTTTTCACGTTTTCATGCTAATCGCGATCGAGATAAAGAAGGGTTTATAAAAATACTTGTGAATAGAAAACGTAATGTTTCAACCCCATAACAGAACCGTTGATAAGGTTTTCTCTTGGAGAGTCGCCAGGAAACCGAATAAAGAAAAATTAAGGGAAGATTCTGTGAAAAATACGACCATATTAAATATGTATCAAGTTGGGGGATGAATTATTCCGTTGAAAAACTCATACATCCGTCTTTGTACAGTGTCATTTCCATGCTAAGAATCTCATTGAAAGAGAAAGATAAAGAATTATCTAGCATCCTCCATGTTCTCTACGGATTTGTACCGAAAAGAAAATATTTATGAAATAATTTAGCAATTTTTCGGTAAAGTTTGAAATTTCAATAATGAATGCGTACTTGCTTTTATATTCTACTGTCTGACTTATATTCAAATCAGGCCAAATTATTACGATATGAGTTGAAAATCTAGCGGGATGCAACTGATACAAAATTGGGTGTTATTAGTTTTGGTTAATTAGAAACGCAATTCATTCGCGTTCATACGATCTAAAACAAAGAATGTCTAATTTATAATAATACCATTTTAATATATACTTGTTAACACATGAATTTGTCAGAGTTTTAACAGATCAAGAGTTTTTATTGGTATATACAAAGAGATTTGATCAGTTATATACTTATAAGCGGTATTGATAAACCTAAATGTTTATTTCTTCAAACACAATAGGATGTAGTGGGTACAAATTAACATGGGTATTTTCATATAAAAAATATAAGTATCACATATAAAACAGCATAAATACATTAAAAGGAGGATAAGTAGAACAAGCAAGAAGAGAAAACATAAAAATAAACAAACAAGGATATAAGTAATGGATGATTACAAATACAGGAAAATGAAGGAAAAAAGAAACAAGGCAAAAAAATATGACGAGAAAATTACGTATTTTCATGTTTAAATGTACTTAAAAAATATTCTTAGCATTATTTTGAATTTTTTTATTATGGTGGCTGTTTTTATACATACATGGAAGAGATAGTGTGCAAGTAATATAGTTCAGAGATTTTATATAGTATTTTATAGTTCTGTGTTAGAGGAATGTGGATTTTATTGTTATTTCGAGTATTGTGCTTGTTTTGATTGAACAGTGACTTGATGGTGTGGGTTGATAGTTGAGTAATTTGTAGTATGGTGCTTGTGATTTCATATTTGGGAAAGATTGTGATTGGAAGGATACTGGAAACTGAAAACATGTCCTTGATATGTCACAAGAAAGACCAAGAACATTTATTGCACAGTTAATTACCTGGACCTCAATGTTTCTAAATGGCACACCATGTCCTTCAGTAGAAACAAGCATATAATTAATTTTCCCTATTCAATCTGCGATGAACCCGTGATTTCAAAAAATTAATGTAAGGACCTTGGAGTCTACGTAGACAGTAAACTTATGTTTAGTACGCACATTCATCAATCACTGCTAGATCTTACAAAATTTTAAGTTTCGTAAATTATTTAAAAATCCACATACGCTAGTAATGCTATATTCCTCACTAGTCAGAAGTACACTGGAATATGCATTGCTTATCTGGAATCCCAAATACATTTATAATGTCAATAATATAGAGCGCATATAAAATTTATTAAGTACCTACATCATCATCACTTTTGGCTCTACAACCCCTGGTGGGTCTTGGCTTGGCCTCCTCAAGAGTCTTCCTCCACTCATCTCGGTCCCGCGCCAGCTCTCTCCAGTTTCGAAGCTCCAAGGCAGACAAATCTTTGAGGACGTTGTCACTCCATCTTAACCTTGGCTTTCCCAGGCTCCTTCTCCCTATCGGTCTTGAGCTCAGCAGGGACTTTGGTTCTTGATGCTCGGTCATTCTCTTCACATGACCTAGCCACCGAAGTCTTCCCAGTTTTATGAACTTTGTGACGTTTAGCTCCTTAAACAGAGTATAGAGCTCATTGTTATAACGTCTGCGCCAAAATCCATTTTATAGTACCGGTCCGAAGATGCGCCTCAAAATTTTCCTTTCAAAAACGTCCAGTGCTCGCTCATTCTTCTTAGTTAGAACCCACGTCTCAGCTGCGTACGTAAGCACTGGTCTTATTAATGTTTTGTACACTAATACCTTGGTGGTTCTGGAAAGCAGTCTGGATTTTATTTGTTTTTGTAGGCGGAAATAGCAGCGGTTTGCATTCACGATGCGTTTCTGGATCTCCTCTTTAGTGTTGTTATTGTTTGTTATCAGGGAGCCCAGGTATGTGAATCTTGGTACCGTTTCAAAATTTTGGCTTCCACATACGAGAGATGGGGTTTGTTGGGTACATCCTACGGCCATGTATTTGGTCTTCTGCTGGTTTACTACAAGACCCATATTTTTGGCAGAACTTTCAAGATTTATGAAGGCGTCTTGTAAATCATCGGGATTTTTCGCAATTATGTCGATATCATCAGCAAATTAAGAACCTACAACAATAATTATATCTGCCCTCTCCAATCCCTGAAATCCAGGCGAACGGTAGCTAAAATGACATTTCTCCATAAAATAATAAACAACGAAATAGACTGCCCAGAACTTTCATCCCAAATAAATTTTAACACCCCATCTAAAAGAACTCGACACACCAACCTTTTTTACACAACTAGTAATAAAACAAAAGCTGCAGCCGATTCCCCCATTTCTCGCATCCTTTAAGCATCCAACTTAATTCAAACAAGCACAAATACCGATATATTTTTTGATTCTCTTCCTCTATTTAAGAAAAACTTTTTTATCACACTGAATTCGCACACATAACACACACATCCACACACATGCACACGTACACACACACAAACACTCACACACACCTCTCTCCTTCACTAACATACTAACTAACTTAACTTAAATAAAATGTATAATATCCACATATATATATATGTCAGTGACATGTAATTGGAACCAATTATTGTATTAACTTGTATAACTTTGTCACTATTGTCCTCTATGTAATTATCTACTATTTGTTTCTGCAATAATAAAAAAAAATAAATAAATAAGAGCTCGGTTTTGAACCACCTGCAGAACAGCTATTAGTTTATTTGAGGCAAAACCCTAGATACTGCAGAGATAGGATTGGTGTAAATGTACCATGGCATAGTACACTGAAGTTAATAAAGGAATGGATAATAAACCTTGAAGCCTATATACTAAACTAGTTAGGGGGATAATTTTCTCCTTTAGGTGATTTATGTGGAGATCCCATGATGGTTGGGAATCTATAATCAGACTAAAATACTTTGTGCTCGTTTTCTTTTCGAGATGGTTGTTGCCAATTTTGATATTGAGTATGAAATTTTTCTTGTTGCCAAAAAGCATATAATGCATTTAACGTTAAGGGTTAATTTTTTTATTTTGAACCAGCATGTGAGATGCAAAAACATCTGTTTCAAGTTCAGTTAGGTTTAGTTTATTAAAAAAAACTACTGTATGGTTCGCATAAAGCTGGAGAGTTTCTTTGATATCCCACTTTGTTATGTCAATAAAATATGTTAGAAATAGTAATAATTTTAATTACAAATAATCGAAACATAGTTTTAACCAATTTTATTCTTGAAAAACTGATACTGAGATGACCAATGTCTAGCGTTAACGAACTAATCGCGTAGCACTATTGCTCTTCATTCATTTGCTTGCACATTACCGTACGCGACAGACATACACATCGTACTATTT
Source organism: Hesperophylax magnus (assembly GCA_026573805.1). Classification (NCBI taxonomy): domain Eukaryota; kingdom Metazoa; phylum Arthropoda; class Insecta; order Trichoptera; family Limnephilidae; genus Hesperophylax; species Hesperophylax magnus. Next base: position 10,100,946 of record JAIUSX010000012.1, read on the forward strand.
CCTACCATAGCCTTAAAGAAAGGATAAGAGGGAGTGGGAAGGGAGGGGGGATGGTGGCTAATGTGGCGTTATTTGAGAATTAATTTAACAGAGGGTCATTCAAAAAGATTTTTAAATATTGAAAAAGTTTACACTTTCCACTCTTTATGATTTATAAAGTTTCAAGTTTATCTAAATACACATAATTATTAAATCAGTGGAACAATTCTATTCCTAATATGTTTAGCCTCCAGTAAATGCATACCAAACTCAGAGAAACTATTATTATCATAAGCTCTATTTATCCCAATTTCAAATAACCTCGAAGTTTTATTACATGTAAAATAAAACAAAAGATATAATTATAAAAATGAAGAAATTTACTAACAATTAAATTGATTGGTTTACAAATGTATGTTAAAATAATAATACATCAACTTGTTAAACTATGTCAATTTAAAAATAAAAATGTTATTTTGAAATAATTCTAGTGAATATGCGTTTAAAAATAACACTCGTATTGTAAAGAAAGAAGATATGGAATTTGACATTTTTCTACTTGTCAAATTCCAGGAATATCCTATTGCGTATATTTGCTCGTGTAGAAACGAGTCGAGAATTGAAGTAACGAGATAAAGATATTGAGGAAATTTTTCAAATACTCCAGAATTACAATGTATTTGAACAGGTTGCAGATATTAAAATAAAGATGTAAATAAGTTTTCTTTTTTTTTTGTATTGGATATAAAAATTAAGTTTTGCCTCTTAATACGGTTTGTAGCTGCAAGACACGTTTTTGACTGTTATTTTATCGGCTTTTACTTAAGAAAAGCGGAATTTGAAAAATTGTTTTAGTAAAGGAATTGTGATGGATTGTTTCAACAATTTTGAAAGTTTTGCTGAATATTAGTGTTTGCTTCAATGAAGTCTAGCAAAAAAGCGCTCTTTTATTGTTTGCAATTCAGATATTAATGCGGTAAAATAATCAAACTATTTTATTAATTTAACCTTACATAACTACCATTGTTATTTTAACTTAATAAACTAACCATTCAACTTATTGAAGAATCAAAAAAGTATCTTTATCAAAATTATAATAATTAAATCAAATATTTAAAATGGAACTATTTTTTTTAGACATATTTCGCCTAACATATCTATATGCAGAACTATAATTAGAGAAAATTATATAAATCAACTTCGATAATCGAATTACTTATTCAAGAAAACGAATTTTTATTTTTATTTTATTTTATATTAAAGAAACAAACAGTACATGATTTACAGAGATAAAACAATATACAGGAATAAGATATTTCATGTTGGGTATTAATGATATGTTTCCTTGTAATGTCTGCTAAGTGGTATGTTTATTCCTTATTTACCAGGTGACGTGTGTAGTTTATAGGTGTGTGTGTGACATGTGTAATGTACGTGTGAGTGTTTATTTGTGTGTGTCTGTATGTATGCGCATTGAATAGTTTAAATTATTGTCATGATGCCACGTTTGAATTTGGACAGTGAATCCGAAAAAATGTCAATGTTAGAGTTAACACAAATATTATTTAGAGTTATTTTTATAAGTTATGTAAGCAATTCTGTCCGAGAGAATCATGTTTGGGCGTGTGTGGAACGTCGATAACATCGCATGTGAGGCATATGCATGACTGTATATTCGATATTGCGCTCACATAACAAACAAGGAAGCCGATATTGTTCGTCCGTTGAGAGAATTGTGAATATAAAATGAGATTGTTTCAGAAATGATATCGAAATCGCTCTGGCATGAAGGAAAAAGGAAGGAAATTGAACTGAGGACTTGGACAATGTTAGAGTCTCGTCGTTTACTTATGCAATTTATTTAAAATCTGCAATATAACATCCAATACAATTATTGGGCAGTAAATCATTTTAAAGTGTTTAAAAATAATTTTGTTTTTGTCAGGAAATTGAAAAATTAAACATTAAAGGTATATTGTCGAATAAGCAACTTACAAAACATTTAAAAAAAAAAATTCTGCTTAAAAAAAATTCTAAGATATTTTGAGTTTTAATGCCTTCAAATAATAAAGCAGTTTAGCAAATACACACAAATCTTTGCAATAGCCAACAATAAACCATAAAAACCTATTTTGTGCATGTTTCCTTAAATTCCTGACTTAAATAGTTGTCTTCATTCAATAATTCAGTTGAAATCAAGTGTTTTTTTTAAAAGAGACTTTGCATTCAGCAGAAATCAACAAAACCAACTTAATTACTATAAGAAATAACTATTTATGTGGTGGGATGTTAAAAGTCGCATAGTAGTTCATTTTTTCTCTAAGTTATGTTTGAAAGTTAGGAAATACGCACAAATTATTAAAATAACCCTTACTTAACCAATTTTGTACATGCTTACTTAAATCCCCGACTTAAATAGTTATCTCCGTTAGATATTTAAGTTGAAATCAAGTGTTGATTTTTGAAAGAAACTTTGCATGCAGCGGAATAAGATAAGTTTATCAAACATTTAATCGGATGAAATACATTAGATACTTTAATGGCGAACGTTTTATCAACATGTTCACATCATAACAATTTACCTTACTTACGTAAAAAACCTTATGGGCCTTCAAAATACCATATTTTGAAGTAATGTTAGTTAAATTCAATGAAATTCGCACATTACACAAGTTTGGGCGGTAAATGCAGCCTCTTCTCTGAACGTTCAGATAATTTAATTTCAGCTATTTTTCAAATAATAATATGACAACATACTTTCACAAAACAACGCTTGCACAGGGAAGTAATAAAGTCATTATGACAAACCACTCACGATGTCATAGCATGTCGTGTAATTTCAAATATCAAATATATTTGCGTAAATGTCAAAAGCAAAGGAATACAATGTTGATATTTTATAAAAAAAAAATAGCTAAGATGGGTTATTTTTACGTAGTTACGTCATAAGGTAAAATAAACGGATTTATTTATTTTATTATTTATAAAAATATTAATTTTTTTTTAGCAATTTTCGTAATTTTAGTAGGAACGTACATCCACATGATTTTTTTCAAGTGATTATAAAAAGCGTGCAAGTGGCCTATTGAATCGTGAGTCTAAATTTAAACGGAATTTATAAACGTCGCTACGCACCCAATATCTAAACTAGGCATCCAAGTCGTAGGGAAATTAGATATGTTTTATTTTACGTTTGGTAGTAAAATCGTTTTTTCAAGTTTGAATATTTAGAACCCGCTAAGGGTTCAATCATCAGTTGTCACACCTCCTTTCCAATGATATGCCGAAGGGTAATTGTGACGTCAAGAGCGTTCAGATAATATTATGTAGCTTATTAATCAATTTATTGAACGAATACAATCATCTGACTCGGTATTTACTGAACCTTATGAATATTAATTTTCTTAATAGGTAATTTGCATTTGCACAGAACATTAAAATTTAATCTTAACTTGGCTTGGCTGTTATCTTCGGACAGTTGAGTTGCTTGTGTAAGATTCGCAATAGAAATAGAAAGTCAAAAATATATTTTTAGAGTGAATATTGTATGGTTTAGAGAGAAAAAATAAGAAATGGTTTAAATTAAAGTTTGTCACGTATTATGAAGGTATATACATTTGTTTTCTCTTATTCTCCATGTTAACGTTTTTCATGCCTTAGTTCGTTTACATAAAACTGTTATTTGGCAGCTAAGCGGCACTTAAAATTGTAACTTCTGTTGTTGTAAAATTTAAAAAAAACTAAGGCAGAAATATTATTGTTACTAATCCAGTCAAAATAAAGAGGCAATAAAATGGGATGCCACCCCTGAGGGCGTTCAGAAATAAAAGTAAACAAGGCTTTCGGGGAAGGCTGTAGCAAGGATAGGTTCATTCTATGTAAGTTGGCTGTTACTATTACTAAATACAGTCCTCAGCAGATCATCGCTTAAGGAGGATCATTGGGTACCTACGCCGCCGTCTCGCGCAGAAGGCCCAGTTTTTTTTCGATACATTTCTTGAGGTAAGTATCAGCATAATGGTAAATTGTTTCTTGTGATATCTATCATGACCTTTTTATTTTACAAATATAACAAGTTAGGGTAAATATTATATGAGCACCTCATTTCAAAGTGGAAGATACTTCTCGTTGCTTCTTGATTTCACTTTCTATTTTCTCTTCCACATATTATTTAGCCTCAATATCACCCTCGTCAGAGACCACCATTCGGTATTGAAATAGTTTTAGCTGTGTTTGGTGACCGGAAAGGTCAGGTACTTCCTGACCTTCTTCTTACCGCATCTCCTTTTCTTGTCTACATCCTTCAGCTTCAACAAAATACCCCAATTGTTCGAGATGTGACAGGCCCATTGGATAGAGTAGGACTTACTAATACAAAATAATTTCTCTCAGGGCTTATGTTATCTTTGGTGATACTGTGTGGTGGGTCCTTTAAAAATAAGGATGGAGGAGAAGTTCTGCGAAGGAAAAATTTGATAGTGGTTGGTAGTAATCTAAGGACCAGTGTATCAGGGAGTCACGGACATTGTAACACTCTCTTTTCTCCGTTAGCTAGCTCAGAATAATAATTAATAATATATTATATATTGATAGTTTTTTTACTCTAAGCAGAGTGTTTCAAAGATATATCTGAATCTCAATTATACTTAGTTCTATTTATGTCTAATCTTAACTAATTGTCATATGGTTCGGGGAAAACCAACTGTCATATGTGATATCTTGTGGTATCTTGTCGGCGTTCTGTGGGGACCTTTCCAAGCATGGCGTCGTCAGGATGGGTCAAGCCCCTGTGGCGGTGGGCAGCGGGCATCAGGCAATGGGTGGTGGGTGGCACACGGTGTTATCGTATCATTGTCCTTGCGACCTATGTCTATCAACACTCTCTTTGCCTTTGGACTCACAATGTGATTTAAATTTACTTGTATTTACTTCTTATTAATTCAAATTTACTTATGACAGAATTTGATTCGACACAATGAGTGAATAATGACACAATGAATGAATAAATATCGCTGATATCTCAACTTGCAAAGATATTAGAAAAAATTATAAAGACACAAGTATTAGTGTTTCTAGAATCTAATGCACTTTTGTCCCCAAACCAATATGATTTTCGATCTGGTCTCAGTACAGATGATGCTTTATTTAATCTAACAAAAAAATTATACACCAATCTCGACTCAAATATGAAATGTATAACAATCTTTTTAGACTTAAAAAAGGCTTTCGATACCGTTAATCATAATAAACTAATTAGAAAACTTAACAACATAGGAATTGAAAATAAATGTTTGTCACTTTTAACAAACTATTTACTTGATCACAGACAATCAACCAAAATTGGTGCAAACATTAGTAATCTTGCATCTGTGAGACACGGGGTTCCGCAAGGAACAGTTATCGGTCCGTTATTGTTCCTAATCTATATAAAATTTATCTATTGGCAAATAAATGTTTTTATTATTATTATAATGTAATATTAGTATTCCGGGAAAGCTATTCTCGTATGCGGACGATACTGCAATTACCGTTCATGGTAAATCCTGGGACGAAGTCTCCGAAAATGCAAATAAGTGCACATCCATTGTCAAAGAATGGCTCAATCAAAACCTTCTAAACTTTAATTGTGAAAAAACTTTTTATATTCCATTTTATAATACCAAAAAGGCAGCACCCTTATATCCCTTAAATAAAAGGTTTCACAAAAATACTTGCAATCCTGTCTCATGCTCTAACTGTACAGAAATTAATATGGCGAATACAGTTAAATACTTAGGTATTATAATAGACAGCCAACTCAAATGGACAGATCACATACAAAAGCTCTTAAAAAAACTTAGGTATTTAACTTATATTTTTAAACGTTTAAATTACATAGTCGACATCAAAAGAATGAAATTGGTGTATCATGCTGTGGTGCAATCATCAGTATCTTATGGAATAATTGGATGGGGGGGGGCGTGTATAATACGCATGTTAAGCCACTAGAAACAACGCAAAAAAAATAATAAAGATATTGTTGCATAAAGATATGAACTACCCCTCCCTGCAATTATTTCAAGAAGCAAAATTGTTTGAGATAAGAAAAATTTACTGTTTAAAATATATATTTGCTCGAAATACCCTTTTTACAAAAAATGAAAACCGATTTAGTAATAGGTTAAATAATGTGTTTAAAGTTCCACTGTGTAAAACCAGACTTGCGCAAAGACATGCGTATTTTATAACACCAAAAATGTATAATGCTCTCTAGACTACAGAAATTGAATGCAAAAATAAATCTTCCTACAATAAATATAAAAATCTAATAAAGTCTTGGATATATACCATTGATACAAACATTTACTCGCTATAACATCTGACCTGCTGTAACATCTGGACTGATGTATCTTAAAAATTTTCTTTTCTTTTTTTATATTTTTCTAATCTTCTTAATGTATGTATATGAGTAAAATTTTTAACTTTAACAAATGGTTGGTTTTTTTGTTGATTTTTTGGTTATTTTGTTAAATGAGTTTTACTTTACTTTTTAACTGTTTGATGAATCATATTGAGTCTTGGATAAATACCATTGATACAAACATTTACTTGCCGTAACATCCGACCTGCTGTAACATTTTTTTTTTATATTTTTCAATCATGTCTTTTTAATTGTAATTCTGTAAACACTGATTTTTTATTTTCTAATCTTTTACAAAGATAATGTATGCATGTGAGTAAAATTTTAACTGTTAATAAACACAAGTATGTGGGATTTTTTTGGTTAATCTGCTAAATGTATTATTATTTACTTTTTAACTGTTTATATAAAAAAAAGTGTTATTGTAAAATTATACCAATGTGAAATTCCTTCCATTCCATTCCCTTCCCGGGTCGAGTGAGTCCGACTGGAGAGGTCAAAAGGTCTCCCTTAAACTGTTTCTACCGATCCAACCCGGCAAGCAGCAGATGAACAGATGCATCCATTGCCATAACTCACCCCATGAATCCAGATACCCAAACGTATAGAACCACTTAAGTTGACTTACGGCAGAGCTGTTGGTTATACAATGAATGTTAGCAGGGACGATGGTACCCATACCCGTCTTCCAAATAGAGCACTGTGAAATTGAATATCGTGTGTACCGTATGTATTTCTGACATCGCCCACATGTAAAATTGCGTAATTGCTGCATCTTACGACAAGCAAGCCAAACTCTCGACAAGCAAGCCAAAGCTCATGGAAGACACTCTCAGTATCGCCCTGGTATAAGACCACCATTCAGAATTGAAACGTTTCTTGAAATGGCTTAAGACGTGTTTGGTGATCTTCTTCCTCTCCGTACAACCTTCAGCCTCACAGCATACCCCAATTTTAGATGCCATAGTCTCACTGGCTCCAGATGGTTGGGAGCAGTTGGGACTCTTGTGCGGTATACATATAAAAAATCTGTATCAGTGATGACCGACGTGTTTCGGGCTAAATCAAATTCAATTGTACAGTTTATTTTTTTTATATGTACGAGTATTTACTAACAGACCAAGTCCAATAACAAATTACATATTACACAAAGTTAATACAAAAAAAATGTTACAATAAAAGATGCTATGACAAAAATAGTGCATGAAACAATAGAGATAATGTCAAGTCAAGACAGGATCAAGGTTTTGATGGAGTTCACGACTTCAGCCATATCAATACAAAACATTACATGACTATTTATAAATATGACTGACAAAAATCATTTAGGTTTACACTAAAAAATTCAAGATCCTGACTTGAATTGACAAGCCTGGATATACTGGACTCTGGTGAGTGATATCCATAATTTGTGGAGTGTTGATTGAAGAAAAGCCAATTATTATTTCTGAGTTTACGGGAAGGGATATTGAAAGGGATGAGTTGCAACAAAGTAGGTGAGTCAATTTTTGGTATATTTTGCCATTTTCCAAAAAAGTTTTGACAGATTGCTTGCCATAATGTGCCATATTTATAAAACCTTAATATATAGGATAAACGGTGAAATCTAGGTGGATTAATTGGCTTTAAAACAAAGTAAACAGTTTCTTATATTTTTTTAATAATGGTTAATTAATCAAATAATATGGTAAATGTAGATCAAATAGATTCAGTGGCTACAGAAGAAAAAAAAATTTTTTGTGTTTTCAATAATTGTGTATTTATGTAATAATAATGTGTGTTTGTGGCATTCTTGCTTAAATATTGTAGCGGAACGAAATATTTATTTAAACGTACGTATTTGTCTAAAAATGTTTGACTTTCAATTTTTTATAAGCTTAGGAATGTTCCATTATAGTAAAAGCAACGGAATGTACGTTGGAAAAAATGACATTATGTTGTTAGATCTCTGCTAGAGCAGGAAAAATAAAAGTCATTAATTTATTTGTTCGGAGTTCTTTTTTGTTCAAACATTCCAAATGTGTGCGGCCTTTTACGCCGGCAAAAAACTTTCACCGGAATATTCTATTGACAAAAACTTTTTCAATGGCCGGTCGTATTTCGTGATTATTTTCCTATCCCTGCCTTGGGAAGTTGGTTGGTTGTCCTGTTTCCGGTCACGTTTCTCTACGGAGTTATGTTAGACGCATACAAGCGACTTTTGTTACGGCGACTGTTGCGTCGCTGCATCAAACCCCATTGCGGTATAAGGTGACATAACATTAGGGTGACTTTTTAATCGATTTGCATGGATTTTGAAATAGTCACGCAACGGTCGCCGTAACCAAAGTCGCTTACGTGCGCCTGATCTTATTCTCCGCGAGAAGTCTGGTAAATCGATTTTCCTTCTGGCCGCTTCCGTTCCGCTTCATTTCCCACAAAACTAAGGTGAATGACTGGCAACCCCGGAATATCCGAATACGGGGAAAACTTGTAAGCTGTGCTAAGATTTTTAGATTATTATTGTGCTTAATTTTGTACGACCGTGGAATAAAACCTCAAATATCGCAAAATTTTTTTTTTCAGGAGGGCATTTAAACCGACGCGATGCGAAACAATGGACGTTTGCTGTTTACAATCGAATTCGCGTTGTCGTTCTCACAGAGATACCAAATTTTTAACAGTCGATTTGAGTGCCTTAAAAAGAACCGTTGCTCGTTGTTTGGACCCATTGACAAATAATCAAACATTTTAACTGAAACGAACTGATGGACATTTTTGGTTTTCAAACAAAATTCGTGTGAAATACCATATTAAAAAAAAGTTTTATCAATTTGAGTGACTTCTTTATTGAAATTTGTAAATGTACCTACCTACTGTTGACTAGACTCCTCAACAGAAAAAATAAATTAATCTAATTTTTTGCGTGAATACCTGACATGAGTGCCAATTGCTCTCAACTATCTTGATTCAGTGAGACTATGGCATTTCCACTTGGGGTATGTAATAAGGCTGAAGATGGTGGGGAGGGGAAGGAGTAAGGAAGGTGGAAAAATACCTTGGTATTCAGATCTGGTCACTTAACATGGCCAAAGCCATTTCAACGTTTGAAATTCTTAATGGTGGTCTGAAAGTATCTTCCACTCTGGAACGCTCCTCAAATATACCATATATAATTTAAACGAGTAATTTGTGAAGTAACACAAATTTATAAAATAAAATTTACTTGCGCACGCCGGGATTAGAACCCACGACATAGAGCTTGCTCGTCGATAATCTTACCCTTCGACCACGAAGGCCGTCATTGCATGAAAAACACTTTGAAGGTTTATTTCTTCAATAATTAATCGAAAACAAAACAACACAAAAAAATGTTGATAAAATCCAAAGAGTGCAATATAATTTGTTGGGGTGACTCGAACACCATCACATTTAATTTGATGACCATTGAATCGACGATCAGTACCAATTTAATTTTTTTTACATTTTGTAAGGTTCCCCAAAATATCAAAATTCAGTTCATTTTAGCTTTTGAAAAAATCACAACACCCTTGAAGTGATTTTTCACTAAAACGGAGCTATACAAGTTATCCAATTATTATTATTAGTTGTCAAGCATGACGGTGACAGATTGCACATTTAAGGACATTGAATATTTGCAAAAATTACCTCTGTCTATTCTCTTTCTGAAAATAAATATATTAACATGATATTGTTGCTAGATGTTGTCGCAACTATTAGCGTAGTAAAAGATATTAAAAATTTTTTGCTGTTATATCATTGATATCAGATTATAATTAACGAAGAAAACTTTTAATAACCCACTGAAATCCATTGTGTGCTTTTACGAATTTGCAGTTCATTCAATTACGGCAAAATAAAATACAATTTTCTTCGTATTCAATATTATTTCAATACCCATTCAGCACTTTGCCCCAGAGGAATTTCCTTTCAGGAAAATCAGCAACAAGATTTTTTCCACATAAACTGCCAAAGGCTCGACTCTGCGATTGTTTTGTAGAAGGATATACGAGTTTACTTTTTGGAGAAAAAAATAATGAAGAAATAAAATTTGCCGGGAAATGTGGTTACTGGATTTCTTAAATGCAGGGGATCCAACATTACGATGTTACGTAACGGCTTAAATCGAAGTAAATAATATTAATAGTCGCCACACGCTAATATTAAAAACTCGCAACACGCCAGTTCTTGCGATCGCCGCAAGTTTTTTTAAAAAATTTTTTTTTTTTATATTAACTCCACACAGGAGGCCCTGAAGAAAATAATTTCCCTCAGGGCCTATGTCATCTTTGAGGATGCTGTGTGGAGGGTCTTTTTGTGGAGAGGAAGGAGTGAACATGGGTCTTGAAGAGTCCCATGTTGTAGGAGGGAGGAAACACAGAGGCCGGCAGTTCGTTCCACAGCCGAGCTGTTGAACTTAAGAACGAATCGTAGAAGCGACCCGTTCTCATGTGACAAGTGTCAACTGTGTACAAATGTTGGGCACGCGTTTGGCGTGTATCCCGACTACGCACCGGTGCCGAAGGGATCAATGACGCTAGTTCCTCAGAGCATCTTCCATTGTAATACCGATAGAACAAGGACAGCAAACCTACCTGACGCCTGTGCTCTAAAGATTGCAGTCCGTTTGTTAAGATTGGGGAATCTATCAAACGGACCGCCCGTTTTTGCACAGAGTCTAGGGTTTTTTTCAGGTATTTAGGGGCTCCGGACCAGAGATGGCTGCCAAATTCGACAGTAGGGCGCACTTGCGATTTGTACAGGGTCAGCAGTTGTGTATTATTAAAGTATCTGCGGGCCCTGTACAGTACGCCCAGCTTCTGAGAGGTCAACTTTACTCTGGCTTCGATGGAGCCCCCGTACCTGAGCTGGTCACTTATAGTTATTTTTTATTTTGTTTATTTAGGAAAACCAACAGATTTTTTACGTCTTTAAATAATTAACTTATAAAAAATACAAATAATATCTAATGATAGGTTTTCACTTAAAAAAATAATTATAATAACAAACTAAGGGTCCAGTACCCGTGGGCAAAAAATATTTACAGAAAATACAAAATACTAAATAAAGTAAACATAACATCAGATATAAGAACACAAGTAAATTACAAAATATCAATTTTATCCTCACACAACACCAATAATCACCAATATATATATATACCTACATCTTTTTTTTTTTTTTTTTATATTTACTCCACACAGGAGGCCCTGAAGAAAATAATTTCCCTCAGGGCCTATGTCATCTTTGGGGATGCTGTGTGGAGGGTCTTTTTGTGGAGAGGAAGGAGTGAACATGGGTCTTGAAGAGTCCCATGTTGTAGGAGGGAGGAAACACAGAGGCCGGCAGTTCGTTCCACAGCCGAGCTGTTGAACTTAAGAACGAATCGTAGAAGCGACCCGTTCTCATGTGACAAGTATCAACTGTGTACAAATGTTGGGCACGCGTTTGGCGTGTATCCCGACTACGCACCGGTGCCGAAGGGATCAATGACGCTAGTTCCTCAGAGCATCTTCCATTGTAATACCGATAGAACAAGGACAGCATACCTACCTGACGCCTGTGCTCTAGAGATTGCAGTCCGTTTGTTAAGATTGGGGAATCTATCAAACGGACCGCCCGTTTCTGCACAGAGTCAAGGGTTTTTTTCAGGTATTTTGGGGCTCCAGACCAGAGATGGCTGCCAAATTCGACAGTAGGGCGCACTTGCGATTTGTACAGGGTGAGCAGTTGTGTACTATTATAGTATCTGCGGGCCCTGTACAGTACGCCCAGCTTCTGAGAGGCCAACTTTACTCTGGCTTCGATGGAGCCCCCGTACCTGAGCTGGTCACTTATAGTTACACCAAGCATATCAATGGAAGGCCTGTTCGGAAGATTGCTTCCGTTGAAGGAGACTAGATTATCATTTGGATCCCTTTTAGACGTAATCAGACAGGATTGGGTCTTTGAAACATTAAATTCGACGAGATTATTTTTACCCCAGGAGGAAATACTCTCGAGATAACCGTCCATTCTCTGCTTCAAAGCCCTCCGAGCCGTTGGAGTTTGTGTGCCCTTTGGGGGCTTGTCAAACAAAAATCTATCATGAACTGTACTGTCATCCGCGTAACAATGAATCGGTGCACATGTCAAAAGGTCATTGATGTGCAACAAAAACAAAGTCGGAGACAGAACCGATCCCTGTGGGACGCCAGCATTTATGGAGTGCGAGGAAGAGGTGAAACCGTCAGCAACCGCCTGAATCGACCTATCCCTTAAAAAGTCAGCAATCCTCGTACACAGGGATGCGGGAAGTCCGTAAGAATGCAATTTGTTGACAAGTTCTCGGTGCCAGACCCGGTCAAAGGCCTTGGATATGTCTAGTGCGACCGTTTGGGTCTCACCGTGACGTTCCAGGCACCGCCCCCAAACATGCGTCACATACGCGAGAAGATCACCGCACGAGCGGTTCCGCGGGAATCCGTATTGACGGTCGTTGATAATTTTGTTCTTCTCGAGGTATGTGAGCAGTTTGTCGTTGATCACACGTTCCATCACTTTGGACAGAACTGATGTGATCGCTATGGGGCGGTAGTTGGCCGGATTGGAGCGGTCACCTTTCTTGGGAATAGGATGAATTACCGCTTTTTTCCAACCAGAGGGCACAGTGCCACACTTCAGGGACATTTTGAAGAGCTTTGTCAAAACTGGAACTATTTCCGCAGCACACCTCTGCAATACCAGGGCAGGTATTCCATCAGGTCCACTAGCTTTGTTTACATCGAGCCCCCGTATGACGTGGATTACATCCCGATGCCGGATCCTCAGCTTTTTCATATAGAAGCCGCAGTGAGGAACCGACGGCGGAACAGCACCCCCGTCGTCGAGGGTCGAGTTTTCCGCAAACATTTTCCCTAAAAGGTTTGCCTTTTCGGTGGCGGTGTTTGCTAGTGAGCCGTCAGGTCTGGTAAGAGGTGGCAAACTGGGTTTGCAAAAATTTCGATCTAAACTGAACAGATGTTTATAAAATGAGTCACTTGTAACTGGACAGGGTTCATATCAACAACATGATAACTTGCAGTATGTTATTAATTATTATTTAATAATAGCTAAGGTATCTTTTTTAAATGTTCCTAAACTACACGAAAATATGTCAATACAATTAAAATTCTTATTGTATAGGGTACAAGCTCTGAAAATAAAAGCGTTTTTTCTGAGATTAGTAGAGCATTTTTGAAGATGAAAAAGTGACTTATCTCTAGTTCTAAAGCTAGGGACTCTAAAATTAATCTCAGACAAAAGGGGCGAACAATCAATAAGGCCACTGATAATTTTATAGAGATATATTATATCTGCGGAGTCTCTTCTAGTTTTTAATGGTATTAGTCCATAATATTCCATCGAGCTGTTAATCCCGTGGTTACCAATATTCATCTTAAAATTTAAATGATTGACAAATTTTTTTTGGATGGCTTCAATGCGCTTTACATAAATGTTATATTGAGGATTCCATATCTGAGAAGCAAATTCAAGATGACTACGAACATAAGAAAAATACAATATTTTAAGTGTTTGAATATTATTGAATTCTTTTCCAATACGGAATAAGAATCCTAACATTCTAAGGGCTTTCTTCACAATCATATCAAAATGCGCCTCGAATGTAAGTTTACTGTCAAGCAGAACACCTAGGTCACGAATTTGTGTAACCTTTTTAAGTTCTTGACTGTCTATGTAGTAGTTATGTTCAAATTTTATTTTGTTTCTAGTGAAGGTAATCACATAACATTTTGAGGTGTTCATGTTGAGATGATTGATAATGCAGTAGTCATCAAGTCTATATAGATCTTCTTGTAATTTATAACAGTCAATAATAGAATTAATAGGAAAGAATATTTTCATATCGTCGGCGAAGAGTAGAATATTTGCATAATTAAAGCATTTTATAATGTCGTTGATGAAAATTGTGAACAGCAACGGTCCCAGGTGAGATCCTTGGGGCACACCTGAAGGTATATTTACAATCTCAGATATGAAGCCATTAATAGTTACTCCTTGAGTGCGCCCATTAAGATAGGAGACCAGCCATCGGTACAAATCCCCGTGAATTCCCAGAGCTAGTAGTTTAGATAAAAGAAGACTGTGATCAATTTTATCAAATGCTTTGGAGAAGTCTGTATAGATTACGTCAACTTGGATTTGATCATCCATATATTTTGAAATATTTTCAGTGAAAGTTGGAAGATTAGAGACAACTGATCTTTTTTTCATGAATCCATGTTGGTTAGCAATTATTACAGACTGGACACAGTCATACAGTTGTTCATGAACAATTTTTTCAAATATCTTACTGAATATCGGTAATTTAGATATTGGACGATAGTTACGGACTTCATTTTTCGCCCCAGACTTAAATACTGGTGTAATATGAGCACACTTCTAGCGATCCGGAAAGACACCTTCTTTCAATGAGGATTGAAAGAGCAATAATAGGGGCTTCGAGATTACCTTGATACACATTTTGATAAAGAATGTCGGAATTTTATCGCTACCTGCACCCAATGAGCAAGAGATAGTATCAATTATTTTTTCTATTTTTTCTTTGGAAACTGATACCGAAGATATGTTAACTTGATTGTCTACGTGATAATTGGTAGAATGAACATCGGAAACAGTTTTGTGATTAAAAGTTGAGACGAAGTGTTGTGAGAACAGGTTGCATATTGCGAAGGGATTCACGGCAGTTATGTCACCCAGTTTCATAATATGCGGTAAACCAGAATTATTTCTCTTTCCTTTAATATAGGTCCAGAAATGTTTCGGGTCACGGGATATATTAAGTTCGGCGTTTATTATAAATTGTTTAAGACATTCCCTAGACATTTTCTTTTGCCTTGATCGAAGAACACAAAATTCACGGTAGTCCAAAGGATTTGACCACTTTTTCCACATTTTGAACACTTTATATTTTTCTTTAGTGAGTTTTATCAGGGCTGGATTAAACCAATAAGGATAAGAGTTGTTAATATGAACTTCCTTTGATGGGACGTTCAAACAAATAATTTCATTTAAAATAACATAAAAACGGTCAATGGCATTATTAGTTGATAGGTTTAAAAATTCTGCATCCCAATCAATATTATTGAGGATGTTATTGATCGTTTCAAAATTAGCATTCCTGAAGAGATAGATTGTCCTTTTGTTGTCCACCATAGGGGTTTCCAGAGCTATATTGATGTCGAAAATAATGGTTTTATGATGTTTACATTCAGGTATGAGATAATCATCAGTATTAGACACATTAACAGGGAACGAACTAAAGACAAGGTCTAGGAATGTACGATTATTATTCGGGAAGGTGCAGTATTGCAAGAGATCAGTAAAAGAAAGGGTGTCTGATAGTTTGGAAATAATTTCAGATTGATAACCATTCATAATTTGCATACTGTTACCGTTACCAATAGACCAGTTAATTAGTGGTAAATTGAAATCACCTGATATGACGAAGTGATCGTCGTGGTAAAGTTCTCGAAGTGCACATAATTTATCCATGAATTCATTTATGCTTTGAGAGTGATTGACTCCTGGTGGGATATAAACACAACATGAATGAATATTTTTGAAATTCTCAATCGAGATAGTCACCCAGATGTCTTCAGCACTCGTATTCCAGTCATTTTGTTCGTGAGCTTTGAGGTGCTTCTTCAACGCAATCATTACTCCACCTCCTCTTTTTTGCTCATTGCGATCGCGCCTAAATACCAGGTAACGGTTGTCAAATAGCTCTTTACTAGCAATACTGTCTACAAGCCAAGTTTCAGTTATCATAATAATATCATAGTTGTTATTGGTAACATTAAAATAAAATCTATCAGTTTTAGAACGCAGTCCAGTCACATTTTGATAATATACATTCAACATTTTAGTACATTTAGTTGATAAAATATATAAAATATAAGACCGATAAAATAGTTGTAAGCATGTTCTAGTAAATTATAAATATTTGAGTGGTGTTGTAGTAACGCAAGCAGAGTAATTGTAGGATAATTTGGATTAAAGTTGGTAGTATTAAAAGAGTTAGTTGTTAATATTATACAAATAAAGAAGAACCAGTACAAAGGATGATATTTTAAAGTAGGAAAAAAGATAAGGTAGATAGGAAAAATAAATTGATGCTAAATCTAAGACGATTATCAGCAAAAAACCTGAGTCACGTCAGATTCCAATGTCACCTGAATAATGGGACTAGTTTCATTTTTGCGTATAAATATTTTTCCGTATTTGATCCATCTGAATTTAAAGTTTTTATCCTTGCTTAAGTCTCTCACTGTCTTGAAGAGCGCACGGGTTGCAGCAGTCAGATGCTCGTTGACATAGTTATACCAAGCATATCAATGGAAGGCCTGTTCGGAAGATTGCTTCCGTTGAAGGAGACTAGATTATCATTTGGATCCCTTTTAGACGTAATCAGACAGGATTGGGTCTTTGAAACATTAAATTCGACGAGATTATTTTTACCCCAGGAGGAAATACTCTTGAGATAACCGTCCATTCTTTCTCTGCTTCAAAGCCCTCCGAGCCGTTGGAGTTTGTGTGCCCTTTGGGGGCTTGTCAAACAAAAAGCAATCATGAACTGTACTGTCATCCGCGTAACAATGAATCGGTGCACATGTCAAAAGGTCATTGATGTGCAACAAAAACAAAGTCGGAGACAGAACCGATTCCTGTGGGACGCCAGCATTTATGGAGTGCGAGGAAGAGGTGAAACCATCAGCAACCGCCTGAATCGACCTATCCCTCAAAAAGTCAGCAATCCACGTACACAGGGATGCGGGAAGTCCGTAAGAATGCAATTTGTTGACAAGTCCTCGGTGCCAGACCCGGTCAAAGGCCTTGGATATGTCTAGTGCGACCGTTTGGGTCTCACCGTGACGTTCCAGGCACCGTCCCCAAACATGCGTCACATACGCGAGAAGATCACCGCACGAGCGGTTCCGCCGGAATCCGTATTGACGGTCGTTGATAATTTTGTTCTTCTCGAGGTATGTGAGCAGTTTGTCGTTGATCACACGTTCCATCACTTTGGACAGAACTGATGTGATCGCTATGGGGCGGTAATTGGCCGGGTTGGAGCGGTCACCTTTCTTGGGAATAGGGTGAATGACCGCTTTTTTCCAACCAGAGGGCACAGTGCCACACTTCAGGGACATTTTGAAGAGCTTTGTCAAAACTGGAACTATTTCCGCAGCACACCTCTGCAATACCAGGGCAGGTATTCCATCAGGTCCACTAGCTTTGTTAACATCGAGCCCCCGTATGACGTGGAGTACATCCCGATGCCGGATCCTCAGCTTTTTCATATAGAAGCCGCAGTGAGGAACCGACGGCGGAACAGCACCTCCGTCGTCGAGGGTCGAGTTTTCCGCAAAAATTTTCCCTAATAGGTTAGCCTTTTCGGTGGCGGTGTTTGCTAGTGAGCCGTCAGGTCTGGTAAGAGGTGGCAAACTGGGTTTGCAAAAAAACCGACCTATTGAGCCCGCAAGCGACCAGAATGCTCTGCTGCCATGCGGGCAGGCAGCCAGCTTTTTGCTGATCTGCAGGTCGTGTTCGAATTTTGACCTATTAATGATTCTCTTGCATTCCTTTGCCGATTTGTTGTATGCTGATCTGCTTTCGGGCGTTCGAGATGTGTTGTAGGCTCGGTAAGCCGCGTTTTTTCGTCGAACTGCTTCGGAGCATTGTCGACTGAACCACGGCTTTGAGCCCACACCAGCAGCACCTGCCGACCACTAAATTCACGCTATCAGCGTACCGCGCGGCCAGAAACGGAACTAATCGTCCACGCCGTGAGCCCTTGCCCGCCGGCCTTATCCTCTTTCGGAATCCTGACCTCAGCGCGTCAACACGCTACTCCAGGGTCGTGATCCCGCGGCCCAGAAACAATCCGCATTCAAAGGAATTTTGAATGTGTGATTATCCAAACTAATTTTTGGATAATCACACTACAATCCTTGCCTTTTAACAAGGCGACACAGTATAAGCTCCTGGAAGAACTTCTCAGCGAAACTAAATCGTACGCACGTGTTTCAAACGGGCACGTTGAAGTGGACAATGGCCGCCTACACTTCGCTCACCGATTGAAGAACCGCGTAAGCTTGACCATCCCATCCCCATTCCATGTGTTTCCATATGTTTTCGTAACTTAAATTCAGAGAGAGAGAGAGATTGAACTTAGGCTTATATTTTGTACCCGTAATGTTTTCACTGTCCCATGAATACAAATTTTTTTCTATGTGATAATCCTTTGTATCTTGTAACGTTGCAATTTGCCATAATATAACGTTGAAACCGGACTCCCTTGTCTTTACTGAACCCCTTGTTCAGTACTGAATGATGGTAATAGGAACTGGTAGCTGACTTCACGCCTCGAGAGAGAATCGACACCATGTCTTTATAAGAGCTAGCCTGAGGTAATGCTCAGGGGTAGAACTCCTGATGACTTGTGTGTCGATCGACTTATATTCTAAACTCTAAGTATATTACAAAGATAAAAGAGCCATCGAATGCAATCCGGAAGTCTCGGTTTCGAATTCTGGTGGCGCAAGTTAATTTAAATTGTTTAATTTGTGGTGTTTCACAATTAAAGACTTTAAAATAATAGTATTTGCGGCACAATTTAGAGTGGAAGATATTCTCAGTATCGCCCTGTCGAAAGACTACCATTGAGTTTTGAAACGTTGCTTGAAATGGCTTAAGCAGTGTTTGGTGACCCGATCCAATAGCCAGGTATTTCTCCACAATATTTTCCCTAATTTCCTTCACCTTCCCATTACCTTCACCTTAACAACATACCCCAATTGGAGATGCGTTAGTTTCACTGGATTCAAACGGTTGGGAGCAGTTGAGATTCTTGTTCGGTATTTACAAAAAAAATATGGGAGTGGATGCATTCAATAGCATTTGTATGTTGGTAAATACAGTATTAATTTTGGGCGAAGATATTTTATGTTCGATTGACGGAAGTGATTTTTTTAATGTGACGGGAGGGTGGATGAAAGGTGCCGCATTTAAGCAGTTTTTAACTGATTGGTATGAGTGGATTTCTGCTTTTGACCATGATTCATGTGTTTGGTCGTCTTCATCGTGTCACGTCTTTTCGGGGATTTTTATTTCAGCCATTTACGAGTCATTTTTTTATTTTTATAAATTTTTTAATTTTTTATTATGTAATAACTAAACAGTTTACAATGTATATTAATATTTGCTAACAATAATGATATATAAAAATTAGTTTTCACAATTTTTTTGATGTTTCTCTTTTATGGAAGCAGACGCTTGTGTTTAAAAGAGATGCTGAATATCGAGATGAACATTATTTATGTAAGTATTCTTATTAATAATATAAGGAGTTAAGAATATTAAAAATATAAGTGTATATCTACAATGACCAATTTAACGATTTATAACGTTACATTGACAACATTCAACAATGTACAATTTAACGATTTATAACGTTACATTATTTAATTGACGAATTTCGTTATTTTGATTTTTTACCTTGAAATGTTCTTTGATCGCTTTGAGTAGGGTTTTGTCGTCTTCGATTTTTCTGATATTATCAGGTAGGTTATTAAAGTATTTTTTGCCTAGAAATGTGTAATGTTGTTGTGCAAATGAGGTGTTACATTTTTGTATTGGAAATATATGTTTTTGACGAGTACGTCTTTCAGTTGAAAAACTGTGATTTTGTTTTTCTTTTATTATTTGAATTATTATGTTTTTTCGGATAAGATCATTAAATTTTAGTACTTTAAATTCTTCAAATATAAGTTGAGTTGGATAATCTCTCGGTTTTTCAATATTATTTTAACAATCAGACGTTGTACAATTTCAATAGGTAGGAGATTAGTTTTGTATGCGGATCCCCAACTGCTTACACTGTATTGGAGATTCGATTGTACTAATGCGTAGTAGACTGAAGTTAAATTTTCCAATGATAGAAAGTTACGCAGTTTCAGAAAAATATAAATTAATTTCCTTATTTTGTTAATGGTAAGGTTAATTTGATCTTTCCAGTTAAGGTTTTTGTCCATTATTATTCCTAAGTATTTAATTTTATTTGTAATTTGTAGTGTGGAACAATTTATTGTACAGTGATTTGTATTATGTTCTTTAAAGATGTCGTTTATAATTATGTCAAAATTTTGTGGAATATCGTTTGCTTTTATTGCGAATGGCAATACTTGGATTTTTTTCGCTATTTAGGGATAGTAGGTTTATATCAAACCAGTATTTGAGTAGATTTATGTCTTCTGTTGCTTTTTGTTTTACTCCTTCCCATTTATTATCACTTTCAATGAGTACTGTATCGTCCGCGTATGAGGTTATACTACCTAGAATTGACTGTGAGAATATCCCGTTTACATATAAGATAAATAGTAATGGACCCAGTACCGTTCCTTGTGGGATTCCATATTCAGACGTCTCTTCATCGCTGTATATATTGTTTATTTTGACATACTGTGGGCGAATCTTTAAGTAGCTTTTTATCCAATTTGCAACATTCTCCTTAATGTTCAGATTATCTAATTTTTCCATAAGTTTTGAGTGAGATATTTATTTATTTATTTACACATAAACGGCACAACATGTGCCATTAACATAATTGACATACTTATAATAGTACAACAACATGAAGAATAACAGTATAAATGTTAGTAAAATTTAAGAAAATAGGTAAAAAGTAAGGTAATAAGTAGTGTATAAAAACTATAATGTATAAAAGTAATTTGTAAAGTGAATAGTTTAAAATATAAAGTATTAAAGTACAAACCATAAATTATTAGGAAAAAGTAAAAATAAAAATTTAAAGATTGAAATAAACAATAAAATGTACCAATAAGATACCTATCTCAAGGTACCGACAAAGATTTAAATATAAAAAGTAATAAATCCTGGATTATGTTAACCGATATGATAAATTTTACAAGTACTTATGATTTCTAGTGCATTATTGGTTTTAGAAGTACTGGTAGGCATATTATGTTTACATGATGTATTTACGTGGTACTAGCAAACAAATTTAGTTTAACGCATCTTTTGTATGAAGACAGATTACCGGCAGCGTGATCAATATTAGCATATTCATTGCCTAAAATATGCAAGCGATTTATGGTTGAGTTTTGTTCTGCGTTCGTCATAGTATTGTCACAGTGGAAAGGTGTTTTGAGTCGAGTCGGTCTACTAGGTACATGGTAATTTATTAATGAGACCAATTCAGGGGAGTCAAACCAGTTATTGTTTATTTTAAATAAAAAAATAAGATCATTGAGTATTCTTCTGTCTTTTAACGATAAGAGTCTCATTTTTTGTAATAAAGATTCATAGTTTATGTCGACCGCGGGAATACCTAATTTGAAATTAATTGATCTAAGAAATTTGCTCTAATTTGATCTAAGATATGCTGTCAAATGCTTTTCTTAGGTCTATGAAAATGCCTAAACATTTTTTACTCCCATCTAGATTTTTGCATCTTGTGTGCTGCGCGCTTTTCGGAATCCATATTGGTTATTGTGAAGTATTTTGTTATTTTCAATAAATTCCATGAGTTGAGATTTTACAATTTTTTCGAATATTTTTCCAATATTAGAGAATAGAGAAATTGGTCGATAGTTGGTAACATTAAGGGTGTTTCCACTTTTAAATATAGGCGAGATATTTGTTTTCTTATAATTTGATGGAAATATTCCTTTTTTAAGGCTCAGATTAATCAGGTGAGTTAATGGTTTTATCACATAGTTTTTAATAGATTTTAGAATATGGATCGTTATATTATCATATCCTGGCGACGAACCTCCGTTCATATTTTCAATTATTTTTAAAATATCTACTTCACTAGTCATTTTAAATCGGGACAATGAGTTTATATTTTGTATATCTTCAATAATTGGTTTTGTAGTTGATCTTTTTGTCACGTTAATTTTTTTGGCTAGGTTTGGCCCAACTTTTGCGAAGAAAGAGTTGAATACATTTGCCCATCTTTTTGGATTTACACTAGCGTTTATTCTTACTTTATTTTCATCTTCAATTTCATTGATTGGTTTATTTTGTTTATCATTTTCTATTGCACAATTAATTGTTTTCCAGATTATTTTTGGGTTATTTTCGGAGTTTATTATTTTATGTTTATAATACTCATCTTTACTGATTTTAATTATGCGTGTCAGCTTATTTTTGTATTTTTTATATTTGCAATCCAATTCTTTGTCATTTGGGAAATTAACTGTTTTTTTGTAAAGTTTCCTTTTTTCTCTGATTGAATTTAATAATCCCTGTGTGATCCACGGTTTCAAGAATTTATTTTTAGCTAAATTTCGATTTGGAATTTCCGTTTTAGAGTTTTCTATATGTATCGCTAGAATGTTTTCAAAGTTATTTGAGCATAATTCAACCTCTTGACAGTCGATTACTTGTTTCCAATTTTCCGTTTTCAATTTTTCAATTAATTTCTTTATGTTTAATTTGGTATATGATTTTTTTACTGACATGTTTTTTGTGTGAATTTCTTTTCTATCTTCGGACAAAAATATACATGTATGATGGTCTGTAATGTTATTTTTCCATACAATGGTTTTAATTTTATGAAGATCCTTTAAGTTAATATTTGTCCAGAAATGATCTAGACAGGATGGTTTTTGACCTTGAATTTCACGCGTGTTTTCATTAGTACACGATTTAAAATTATTTTCAGTCATACAATTTAAGTATTCGTGTTTAATTTTACTATCATTATTTTTGTTAATGTTGATATTGAAATCTCCCGTTATTATGCAATTCGTATTTTTGAATTTTGATATTATATGCCGTATTTGTTCAATAAATACGTTAGCATTAGATTCATGGGTTCTGTATATTGCTATTAAAGAATAATTCGTTTTGTTGTTGCTAAGTTGGATTTCTATGCAGTTCGTTGAGTCTATATTGTGTTCCGAAATTGTTAGAATGTTAAATTTATTATGTACCCATACCACGATTCCACTGTTTTTGTTAATATTTGTGTTTGTTTGTATGTAAGTATATTCGTGTAAATTGTAATGTGGTGAGTCACTATTTGTGAACGTTTCCGTTAACACTATGACTCCCGGCTTTACTTGAAGATTATTTATATTGAGAATAAATTCTACTATGTTTTTTTGAAGGCTACGTATATTAAGGTGGATTATTTCTATACCAAGGAATTTGTCTGTGATGATTTCGTTACACTCTTTTGCACTATGACTCTTGAATTCACTGATTTTGAAGTTCCAGTTGTATGTTAATAAAGTCATCCATTTTGTCGACTGTATTAATTGTTAATATGTTAATAGTTAAATGTTATTTATTTTTTTCTTTTTACTGGTATTCAATTTATATGATGTTTTTCAAATCGTCTATATGTTTAACGTAAATTATTTCAACAACCTCTCTGGTTACTATACCTAAGTATTTATTTGAGTGATGATTGAAAAGTAGGTTTACATATGTCATTTTTACATTTATTTCAATTTGAATGCAGTTTGTAAGAAATATTGGGTAATCTAAAATATTAACAATAATGAATTTCGTCAGAATGAGTACTGCAACACCTCTATTATTATTTTTCTTTATTGTCGTCTGAATATATTTAAAATAAGAGTGCCGTCGCTGATAAGCAATCGGCAGTGACTCATGATTTGTAAAAGGCTTGTTTAAAACTATGCCGTCAGGCTGAATATTTAAATTATTGATTTTAATTAAAATAGTTAATTTATTCTGCATTGTAATCGATTTTTTGTTTGGCAACTTTTAACATATAATTTCTAAACTTACATGCTATACTATTTGGTAGGTGATCCGTAGGGAAATTTTTTTGTTTCTTTTGATTAGAATCCCAGCAGTTGGCACATTTGGGGGGGCAGTCCAGAGATTTGCATTCCCGGTATTGGTGGTCTCCGGCGCAGTGCATACATCTTGGATCCTTTATTTTATCTAGGCATTTATGTGCAGTATGGCCAAATCTTAGACAATGATAGCATTGTGTTAAAGGGTAGCAGTCTTCAACATATATCCTCAAGAATCCTAAGTTGACACGTTTTTTCCTTATAAGGTAATCTCTCATGTTTCCATTTGTTTCGACAATTATATTGTGGGATTTATTTCTTTTGCTGTCGGTGATAGCTTTCACCTGAAATATATGAGGATTTTGATCTGTCATTATTTTAATGTCATCATTTTGGAGTCTTAAATCTGTTAAAAATTCTTCTTTTGTGTAATTTGTTTGTATTCCTTTGAATATTACACATGGGTTTTTTTCTTTGTATTTCTTCTGCCGTAATGTCTTTTTTTGATATTTTGTTTATTTCATTTTTCAGTTTGGTTGCATCTTCTTTTTTAGGGCAAGTTATAATTAATCTGTTGTTAGTTATTTTTTTCATGCTGTTTACTCCGATGCCCAGAGCAGATATTTTAATTTTATTTTGTATTGTTTCCTTAAGTTGGTCTTGATTTTGGTTCGTATTTAATGATGTTATTATAATTGGAAAATTTTTTTCTTCAATCTCTTCTTGGTGATAGTTGGTTTTTACTGCTGACGCGTATGTTACTCTTTCATTTTTAGTTTTTATCATTTCCTTCAGCATTGTATTTTTTTCCTTCTGTTTTGCTAGGTCTATCGCCATATGCGAAATATTTTCCACAATAGAGCTAATTTTTTTCGAGATTTCTATTTTTGTTTCTTTTGTGATTCTTGATTCATCGAATAATGCGGTCATTTCAGAAATTTCTTTCTTAGCTTTGTATATGTAGTCATGCGGATCAACTTCTTCCTCCATCGCAACGTTTTATTTATCCTGTTTTGTATTCGGGTCTCAAACTGTTAGTGCGACTAACGTACAGTTACACGCGTCCGTTGCCTGCCAGGTTGCAGACTGTAATCAAACCTGTATTTGCATTTTACCTGATACAAGGCCGACTAGAGTACATTCTTGGGCGTGTAGAAGTCAATACTGTTGTTGTGTAAATTTCACTAGTTAAAATCGTCTTATTATTTATTTAACATGTCTGTCATAAAATATTACACAAATCAGCAGTATAAGTATCAAAAACAATCGCCGCCATTTGCAAACTGTTGTTGTTCGATGAAACTTCAAAATCCATCGCGTTCTCGGGCCTGTACTGTACCTTTCCCTCATTGTCTTTTATCTGTCTGTTCTCTCTAAAATATATTAGTATCTAAAACATCTTTCTCTTAAACTTGTTCATATCGCTTACCTTTCGTCTCTTTTGATTTCCAAATTTAGATACACGCCTCAGGTATTATCTCTTGTCTACTAGTTCCATACCTCACGGATATATTAAAAAAAAAATGTTGGGAAAACCAACAGCCAGCAGTTACAATATTGTATGGTAAAATATACAAAATAATTGAATTGGTTTTCAGCGATGTTTCATAATGTTTAGTGAATATAAAATAAATGATTTACAATATCCTATCAGTAACGGGATAGTCTGCATAGAGTAATAATATGTATTGTCTTAATGTCATTTAATATATGTAGATTTTTAAGATGTAAGATTAGATTAAGAAAATGTAAAGAACTGAGTTAAATAAGTCGAATTCACTGTTTGCAATGTTAAAAATGTATGAAACATGATGAATGAACGTGGTTTAGTTTAGAATAAGTGTTGCATTGATGTTTTTTTAGTAATAATACAAAACAAAAACAGAACAAAAAAACAGATTATTGGACATAAAACAGAATAAAATGATAAAAATAGTGGAAAGTTGAAGCCTTTAGGGAGCCGTGACTATATTAGAAGCTAATATTTTTCTCCAGTGTGCGTCAATGCTGGAGGATGGAGTGAGGCGGGCTTCCATGGTGAGGATATTTCGAGAGCTGCTTATCCTTTCCCTCATTCCTGCCACCATGGATCTAATAAGGGCTGCATATCCGGGAACTCGCCCCTCCGTGAACATACGGGAAGCGCTGCAGTATCTGGGGAGACGAAAAATTGTGCGGAAGGCGTTATTGTATTGGACCCGTAGTCGTTTGCCCATAGTTCGCATGAATAATGCGTGGTTTGGCTGGTTGATATCAGGACTACAAGTATTGTGAATATCTAGCCTTGCTTCCTATGAAACATTTTTCAATTAGCGATTACTGAATTTAGTTGACTGATTATTTATTTTCCTGCATTTTCCCTTTAGTCAGTAACGAAACTCATTTACCTTCGGAATGGAGTAAAATAACTGCAAATAGTCTGCAATTTTTACGTTAGTTAAATACATGTTTACGGTTTCATGAAGACGGTAGTCCACAGCGGACAAAATATGGAAGAAAATTGTTTTTGACGTTCTCATAAAATATGTAAATTGTAAAATCACCCTTTTTTCTTGTAATTTTTTTAATTTATGTAAGTTCAACAATAAACGACGATTCTGAATAGGTACACGAAGAAGTTTATTATGTTAGGTCATTCGTACGATTTTTGAATGAATTTTGAACAAGTTATGAACAAATCAACAAATCTAGATCTGACGTACTCTGATCCGAGAGATTGAGTACTCTGTGACGTTATATGATGCTAATTTTATTTTGTCCACTTAAAAAAATTAAGGAAATAAAAATACATTTTACTATAAACACGTGTGTTAATCCTCGAGTTCTTACATTTAGTTAGCCTACAATATTGTTAAAAAAAGCCTTTTTTATCTCCCCAATTATTCCATAATTTTTCATCAATACAATCTTTCTTATGGAAATGTTCTCTTCCTGTTTCTCACAAATAATTTTATGACTTAATGAGTGCGTACAATTTCTATCTTTGCTCCTCGGCATAATCCTTTATATGCGAGGCTTAGTGTTAAATTGCCAGATCCTTCCCAGGGATCAAGTTGTTACAGTAAAGGGAAGCTTAGCATCCGTTTACAGTGGGCTTTCTCACCGACATTCAGTATTTTCAGAAATTTTATTATATGCTGTTATATCTGATTTAGAATAATTTAATGGAATTATTTGTGTATTTTTTTGTTTTGTAACGTGCACAAATCACCACCATTGCATAATAATGTGCATAGAATAGTATTAAGTCTTAAGTAAATTCTGGAAATGACAAGAATTTTTTACCTTCTCTTGTTTCGCTATCAGTTATGTAGTTTTCTTTAATATTTAATATTATATGTAAACCGCACAAAAGTACGGTCTGAAGCTAGTGAGACCATGGCATTCCCATTTGGGGTATTTAGTGAAGTTGAAGGTTGTAGCGAGCTGAAGGAGATAGGAAAAATGTAGGTGGAGGAGTACCTGGCTATTCAGATCTGGTCACCTAAGACAGTTAAAGCCATTTCAAGCAAAGTTTCAATTCTAAATGACGGTCTTACACCAGAGTGATACTGAGAGTATCTCTCTTCTGGAACGTGCCGCGAGTATACTTTATTGTTTTAAATGAATACATTTTGAAATAACACAAATTAATCAAATAAACTTAAGTTGCACACGCCGGGATTTGAACCCGCGACCTCGTCTTGCAAGTCGAGAGCTTTACTCCTCGACCACGGAGGCCGTCATCCGTGTTGGGATCTTAGTTGCGTAAAGTGACAAGATTTTTACCAGCCGTCACACGGCAGACAGTTTTAAAGAATAAGTCGGACTGACTAACATGAAAAGCTATCTTTTGAACTATAAATATTTATTAGTATTATTTTATAAATAATAATATATAATGTGACACCTCCCAAGATTTCTGCCCACCCCTTTCCATTCAGTACCTCCTCTCATTCATTTCCCTAAAGACTCTCCACCCATTATTAATCTAAAGATTGTCAAGTTTAATTTAATTTGAAATTACAATAAAAAAATAAAAATAAGACACATTAATGTAAATAATATATTCTTCTGTCAGTTCTTTAAAGACTTAAAATAACATAAAAAAGTAAAATTGGTAGATGGGTACACAAATTTATATAAATACCCACACATGGCACTTGTGCAAGGAGTAGATATCTACTTACTAAGAAAATATACGAATATTAAATGTTTCCGTAAAAATTATTTAATGAATTGTTTAAACCATTGATTGATTTTAATTTACCAACCGGTTTCACTTGCGCAAGTAAATTTAATTTTATCGATTTGTGTTATTTCACAACTTAATAACTAAACATAATATAAGGTATATTTGCGGTACCAGAGTGGAAAATACTTTCATTATTGCCTGGTGTAAGACCACCATTCAGAATTGAAACATTACTTGAAAAGGCTTTAGCCGTGTTTAGTAACCAGATCTGAATAGCCAGATACTTTCCGACCTTCCTCATCTCTTTACCCTCCCCAATACTTTCAGCCTCACAACATATCTCAATTGAGGATGCCATAGTTTCATTAGTTCCTGGCGGTTGGGAGCAGTTGGGACTGATTCAGTATTAAATAAAAAATATCCAATTGGTGTATATTATTTACTAGCTGCATCCCGTCACGCATTGCTGTGGCTGAGTCTGACTGTGCAGATTTGCTGTTTAAAAAATATATGTTTTTAACTGTCATAGGTGACATCTATGTAATATAGGTATATAAAAACATACGGATTACATGAAACGTTGTGTCAAAATTTCAAATCAATCGGTAAAGAACTTTCGAAGATTTAAGATTTTGAACAAACGAACATTAAGGACGGGTTGTTTCGGAGAATCTGAACAATTCATCAAATTTCAACGTTCATTTTCGGGTTCTGTGAAAGACTTATTCAAGTTCTGTTTTTATATCATTGTAGGCTAGTTGCTTGACAAAACTGAAATAAAAACAGAACTTGAAAAAATCTTTCGCAGAACTTGAAAATGAACGTTGAAATTTGATGAATTGTTCAGATTCTCCGAAACAACCCGTCCTAACAGTTTTATTTATATTAGATTAGTTAGATTTAGATTATTAATCATGGTACAATCACTTGTGACAAAGTTACAAATAACATTGCATTCTCAGTGCGATGAAATTTTACAAAAGGTGCATAAAAAAACTTTGTGTATTATGACACAAAAAATTCCAACAACATGGTACTACATGGAACAAAATGGGGTAAATACAAATATGTCAAAGCTAATATCCTCTAAACAAATGTGTTATTATTAATAAGGCTTATTGTTTTGGCTGGACCAATAGATAGATGGCCACAAAGGCTGTAGGTCCATCCTAGTATTCAATTTCAAAGCGGCTTCAATATCAATCCGACTTTCAGAGAACAAGGACCTTTATCCGACCGTCTAACTAATTCAAAATGACATTTGCATACAAAGTATACGTGGACATTTGACATGGGGTCGTGAATACTGTGTGAGCCCAAGTTTATGATGAAAATAGGTAGAAGCGATAGATTAGTGGATGGTTTTATAGAGTGGTTACTATCATTCGAGGGGACCCCACCACTTTTCCAGCGGTGTTATAAGGAAAAATACCTTTTCTTCCTTCACTGCACAAGTCAAGACTCTTTTTTTCAACAAAACTACATTTTTTTAACGACTCTAGACCCTCCAATTTCCCGGCATACGGGGTTGGCAAGCAGTATGCAAGTACTTACATAGTTAGTTTAATATTACAGACAACGAAATCTCAAAATAGAAGAATGACAAGAGATAATGTAAATTCAAAGAAAGGAAATCTAAAATTAAATATGTAAGTATACACGGTTTTGAACTTGAATCAAGACAGCTAAACTGCTTTCGCCGGGCAGTCCCATTGAGAATGAACTCGGCAGTCAACCAGACCGCAAGCAAGAACCGCTAGTGGGGAATTTCCCGAAGACCCTGAGGAAAGTGTGAGCATCGGGCCACTGAGGCAGAGCGGAAGGGCACTGAGTCCGCGTGGTCGTACCTCAGGCCTGTTCATGGCGATGTGGTGAGAGACAGGCGGGTTGCGGGACAGATTTCTCGGGGATTCATCACCTGGGTTAATGCAGGGACGGGTCTATCCCACCCCCAAGATGGAGTGATGAACGATACAGAAAATTTTGGAGTTCTAGCTTAATTAAAGGATAACAAAGTTAATTAAGCCCTTATCAAACTAGAATCGGTTGTCGTAAGCTCTCGAACTAAATACAAAATAAATAATAGCATAGCAACATTAGGTTGTCAAGGTTGTGAAATTGATTAGTTGTTCATCAACAGACACGAAAACCTGAGAACCTTTAGAATAGAACAATAATAAAATATAAATTCCGGAAAAATATTTGCAAAACGTTGTCATCAGCATCGCTTTGACAGTGAGTGTAATGTGGATATACAATGATAAGCTTGAAAAACTATAGAAAAAGAAAAAGTAGACTGTATTAAATTGTATAACATAAGTACAAATATTGATAACAAGCATAAGTGATGATTTTAACAATTCGAAGCATATACATTAAGTTATATAAGAGGTTCCGGAGAGGACAGGAGCAATGCAGGCCATCTCTCTATCCAAGACTTGTCGAACTTTTTCAGGCACTCGAAGTTCTCCTTATTCGATACAAGTTCAGTCAACGCCCTGGTGAAATACCAACATTCAGAATCAAAATGATACTTGAAATATCTTTAGATGTGTTTGGTAATCAGATCTAGATAGCCAGGTATGTTGGTATCTACATTTCAATGGGTGTCAAAGGTTGCTTTTAAATCAAATAAAAACCCTCATAAAGTTACTTGCAAGTCTATTTACAATTTGTTTAACACACATAATTAAATGTGATATTTTAACAAGAAGGTGGATAGCGAACACGGCAGCACTGCAAGCTGTAGTATTGTCAGCAATCGGGAATAGAATGAATCTGACAAGGTCGGCCCGTCGAGGTGTTGGAGACTTAGGGTAGTGTCTGCTATTGGTGGACGAGCCGCCAATAAACATAATTTATTGTCAGATTGCTTCCATGTTCCCTTGCCCCAATTCCTTTTCCCTGTTTCCTTCCCTTCCGTACTACCTTCAGCCTCCCAACATACTCCAAATGGGGACACCACTGGCTCCGGAAAGATGCAACTCTTGTACGGTATTTACGAGAAATTAAAAAAATATATTTTGTAGACTATTTTAAACATAATTGCAATATAATTTTTTTCTGATTAATTGATATTTGTAATATTTTCATGTTATGTACACTACAAACTAAATATCGCTGTATAATATGAAACCATGATAAACAAAGGTTAATACCATGTGGCCCTAATGAAGCTTTTGTATAAACCATTATACCAATGTAAATATTATTTTAACTCGGAGCAGTGTAAACAAAGGCATTCATTTATAATTCTTGCGTTTTGTTGTGTTAGTCCACGCCCTTCGTAATAATGAAAAAAAATATAAAATTTATTTAAATATGGTATTAATGTGCTTCAAACTAATAGAACTTTCATAATTTTATTAGGCATGAACATTTATGTAGTAAAAATATTTATTTGATTCCAACTAACCGGAGGGAATGGGAAAAAGAAGGACATTAGGTAGACAAGGATTTTGATTTTGAAAATACTTGGATGGCCGGTATGATCAGTATGTGCAGGTGAATCAGTTTTTCGTGAATATTAAACATTTTAATGTAGGATATTAGCGCCCGGTGGCGTATCAACGACAATATATGGAAAGTAATTTACGTAGGATATTAATGCCCGGTGGCGTATCAACGACAATATATGGACAGAAATTCACGTGGGATATTAATGCCCGGTGGCGTATCAACGACAATATATGGACAGTAATTTACGTAGGATATCAATGCCCGGTGGCGTATCAACGACAATATATGGACAGTAATTTACGTAGGATATTAATGCCCGGTGGCGTATCAACGTCAATATATGGACAGTAATTTACGTATGATATTAATGCCCGACGGCGTATCAACGATAAGATACTGACTGTAATTAAATCAAGATATTAACGCCCGATGGCGTACCAACGGCAATATGCGGACAATAATTTACGATTATTTTAGCAATAATTATTCGCCTGAAACACTCATCCACATTGAAAAATCTCCTGATAAAAGATACATGACGCCAACGGCGTATCAACGATAATATACCAACGGCAATATGCGGACTATAATTTACAAAAAAAAAATTATAGGTGAATTTGGTCCGTTTTTTTTTTAAGGAATAAAAGGGATAGAATAATTGAAGATTGACCTTGACCTTGACCTTGATTAACCTTTAAGTGTTGCTTGTATCTTGTAAAATGTACGCTACTCATATCACCTTCAGTTTTATGTTGTATCTACAACTCATACAACCACAGTTTATTTCAATACTTGCACAAAATGACACTCATCATAGGATTCCCGATTCAAAATAGATTGACTCGATTTCAATGGCGAATTTGCGAGAACGAAAATCGATCCGATCCGAGTTTGTAGGTAGCAAAAGTTTGAGTGCAATGACAACGTTGCAAGAGCAATGACTACAATCCAAGTTTGGGAATGACAATATTTTGACTGTCTAATTGAAATAACTTGATCTGACCTCCCTAGTAGTACAGTGACATCTTCTTCCTCCTTGGCGAATATCGGGAAGGCTTCAATAAGGAAAGGCGTCTAGTAGCAAGGAATATAGCAATACCCCACGAGAAAATGTGGAGATTTTAGACTTCCGAAAACCAATTTGTCGGGAACCCAAAATAATCTCCATTTTAAAGGATTTAAGATTAACAATGAACTACCGACAGATGTTAAAGAAGCTAAAAGCCTTGCTGCTTATCGTGAGTTATGCCTAAATACTACAAATAATAAGTTTTAGATGCAGTGTAGAGTGTGTCTAAATGTCATAGAAATAAATTGTTTGTAGTTAGTTAGAAAAGACTTCGAAATAGGAAATTCAATATTTAACATCATACTCAAGCAAAACTTTTACTAGAGCAGCGCCTTTTTAAATAAATTAAAAATTGGATGGTACAAGGAAAAGAAAACATATGACCTCATCAGCATCGTACCACAAATCCTCTTCAGAATTTTAAGCTCATCCTAGACAAAAGTCGACACTTCCGTCGTAATACGAGGATCTTTGCTGAGGAATGCCGCAAATCCAAGAGATCTGCGTTCGGTCGAGAACTTAAGGAGTTCGACCGCCACTAGAATAACGCGCCATCTCCAATTCACTTGGGCTAAGACCTACCTCAAAGAGAAGTTGATCTATATAAGTGCAGTTAGTACAAAGTGAAACCGACACCTCTGTTTATTTAAGAATTGTGACACATACCCTTGAAGCATTAAGTAAAGTGGAAATTTTGACTAATTAACAAACACATTTCACTCATCTGTCGTATTAATTGCCGAATCGTACTTGTCTATATATAATTACTAAAAAAAGCTATTTCAATGGTGAAATTTCTCGGCGGTCCAATAGCTTTTTATTAACACGTGCTTTTAAGCAGGACCGTTTTTAGGATTTGTAGACCCCGAGGCTGAACCTTGTGATGTTTTGAATATCCACATAAATAAACGATAAATAATAAACGAACGTGCTCCAAAAAATTTTTTTATGGCAGCTAACAGATAAGATTTATGACAGGCGGGCTTGAAGTGCATATGTCCCACGGGAAGGAAGAAAGAGATCGCATGGCAGTCAGTTCTTGAACGTGGGTACGTTGGCAGCTCCAAGAAATGAATACAAATCAGAAGTGTTATGTGAAATTACAGTTGATTAGTGAATTCAAAATGGTATTAGAGAATATTGTGGAATATTGAATTAAAGTGAAGGATTATTGAACCGGTGTTTGTGTGAAGTGAAAGTGGTTCGACTCAGTGAGAATACAATTAATAATAATGACAATAATAATAATTGGATAATTTGTAGAGCGCCGTTTTGTGAAAGATCACCCCAGGGGCGCTAAGGGTTGAGCGATCGCGATTATAATATAAAATGTGTTAAATTAAACGTGATTTCGTAAATATGTAGTTCAAACTAAATTACTTGTTTTAAGAACATGAAAATAATAATAATAATGATTGCGTTGTAAAATAAAGTGAACGTATTTAAGGGCGGGAAGTGTTTAATCGGGCTAGGTTATTGATTTGGCGAGATGGCATTTTATCCACGGAGACCGAAAACCAGAGAAACAAATATATCATTAACTGTGGGTTCGAATCCTGACAGATTAGGGAGGTACAATTTTATTTACAGGAATATTTAATTACCCTTTTAAAGTTGTAGGGAGGGGAACAAAATTTAACAGATTGCAAGGGTTTCGCTAAAATGATGAAAGAAGCCGATAGGGAGGAGATCGAAAATTAAACTGATTTAGCTATATAGTGTAACCAGGTAAGTTTCACACTAGGATTTGGAGGTGACTAACAGGGTGAGTTTTTATATTATTTATTAAATTCCAGAGGACCCTTTTTAAAGGACGGGTACAACCAAAGTACAGGAACCGAGTTTACAACGCCTGCAACCCAAATAATGTTCTCATTAAAATGAATGTGCTAGGCGAGTTGTGAATCAGCTGTGAGTGGGAGACGGACCAATGACCTTTTCATATATAGGACAAGACGCAGGTACAGTCAGTCAAAGGGGAAGTTTTGCTAGCGTATGACCGCCCGAATAGAAAGCGTTCGGATGCAACCAGACGGAACAAAATGAAAACTTTTCTTCTGTTTTTTTGACTTTCTAATTTAATACTTTTCATCTATTGTTTGACTTTCTAAGTTACGAATCGGGGTGCACAAAAACAAATCTAAAGTCAAAAGAGGGAGATGGTAATCTCCGAAATAAAACTACCAACCGAACAACTTTTCTCAACAGGTACCTTTCGAGAGGTAGGCAGCCTCTTTAAATTAAATGCAAAAATCAAACCAATTATCCGTTTATACCTACCTGAGAGGATAGGTATTCAATAGAAGTTACCCATACCTAATACACGAGGATGCTAGTAACCTCATAAAATAATTACTAGAACCAAATATTAAAGTACAGACAGTCCTCATCCTAAATTTGGCATTTCGAGTAGACCTTACATATATCTCACATGATAATTGGCTGAATGGGTAGGCACACAACCTATCGTTAATAAGCGGGCTAAATGTCGACAAGATCGTCGTGTGTTATATATGTTATTGACCTAGAAAGGGATGTAAATCCCCGACGACGAGGGAGTTACAACGTTTTCTAGAGGTGGCACGTAACTTAGGACCTTACGTGTCACATTTTCGCGACTAGATTCGTGACAAGGGATGTCATGGTTTTCCCCTTCTACACTCAGTAAAGTAGTTTTTCCTGGAGGTGTATGAGATTGGGGCAATTCTGAAATTGGTGATGAGACCTGGTTTTCTTTATTCTGGCGTGACGGTTGCCGATTTGGAACAAGGGGAGACCCGGCCGGTTGCGATATCCAGACACGCAGATATCGATCGCCTTGCTCAAATTATCATCCATCGGTTTTGTTTGGTAAAGAGGAGGAGTCAATCTTAGCTTGATCAAATTCATTTTCTTTCCTCTCCTTCCCCTCCTAAAATATACACATGGATGGCGCCGACAACTAACACCATAAATTTATCGCATGTTTATCACACACATAAAATCTAACACTTTATTATACTCACATAACCATATGACAGGTAGAATCACGTAGTTAGTTGGGGAGCAGGCGGCTTAGAAGATAAGGTTTATGAAATGATTTTAAAACACAGCGGTAATGGATTCAACTCACTCTATCTCAAAAGAACCGAGGGATACCACACATACAAAGACAACTAGGTTTCTAAACCGAGAAACAAAAAACCAACACAACGTTCGGTGAAGCCTTTTTATACTGAACCGTCACGTGAAATGAGTACGTTCAAGGTCGTACGTCACGTAGACAAACTAGGGTGTACACACTTGAAGGGGTGTGTAATAAAGAGAGGAGCAAAGGCTTGTAGAGACGGCAGGGGAGGAATTTTCCATCCCTGCGAACACATATGCAAAGCC
This sequence comes from Hesperophylax magnus, assembly GCA_026573805.1. Lineage (NCBI taxonomy): Eukaryota > Metazoa > Arthropoda > Insecta > Trichoptera > Limnephilidae > Hesperophylax > Hesperophylax magnus. The sequence goes on from JAIUSX010000012.1 coordinate 10,137,239, forward strand.
TTATGGAAAAGCTACCTATGGGACTTTAAGGAAAAATTATCGTAGAAAGAAGAGAAGGAAAAGTTTGAAGTAGAAAGGGCGTATCATTACATCTGGTGCCGAAACCAGGGAGAGATAGATCTAAAAGCTGGCTTGAATTCATTACTGTTGTTAAAAAAAAAAAAAAAAAAAATTGATTTCATAAACCTTATTAATTCACATTAACAGCGAAAGAAATGGTACCTATCGTCAAAAATGATAACAGAGACACCGTACTTCAAAGGCAAATAGAATAAACAGACAAACCCGGAAAACATCGAATTTATTGTGAAGACAAAAGACATCTAAAATGTTCATAAACAACGAAGCCAAAGGATAAACAAACATCGAAATCGGATTAATAATAACACAAGAATAAGATAGCTGGGACAAATCTAAAATAAACATTGCATTCGGATATCGTGAAGTATATGGCATATTTTATACAGTTGATATTAGAATAACTGTAAACAATTATTGTTTATTTCAGATCTAAAAGGCAGAGAATGTTGAAGTCATAAATAAAAAGTCGGACAAAAAATATCGGATCACCGCCGAGGACACAAAATAAAAACAAATCAACATGAAAATAAATAACACTCGAACATAATACAAATAACGTATTGAGATGAAACAACACTGTTTAAACAATTAACTCAGAGTTTAAAATTCGAAAATAAACAAGTGTGACATGACATATTGAATTTCTACCCATAGAGACACAAAACACTTGAAACAGCCGAGGGCGAAAAAACTCACCAGTAGAACAAGCCGATAATCACGGGAACCAAAATGTAAACAGATGGTAGGTTGCGAAGAAAAAACCGAAGAACAGGGGCGCTCAACATTTTGGAAGAATTAAAATAAAATTTAAAATAAAAATAAAAAATAAATACAGAGGTATTCGAGAAACGTAAATTACCTATAGTTATTTCTAATCCCATCGACTAACACGTGGAAGCGAGATTACCCGCTGGGCTTAGAACTAAAGGGAGGCTGTGATGTTTTGAATATCCACATAAATAAACGATAAATAATAAACGAACGTGCTCCAAAAAATTTTTTTATGGCAGCTAACAGATAAGATTTATGACAGGCGGGCTTGAAGTGCATATGTCCCACGAGAAGGAAGAAAGAGATCGCATGGCAGTCAGTTCTTGAACGTGGGTACGTTGGCAGCTCCAAGAAATGAATACAAATCAGAAGTGTTATGTGAAATTACAGTTGATTAGTGAATTCAAAATGGTATTAGAGAATATTGTGGAATATTGAATTAAAGTGAAGGATTATTGAACCGGTGTTTGTGTGAAGTGAAAGTGGTTCGACTCAGTGAGAATACAATTAATAATAATGACAATAATAATAATTGGATAATTTGTAGAGCGCCGTTTTGTGAAAGATCACCCCAGGGGCGCTAAGGGTTGAGCGATCGCGATTATAATATAAAATGTGTTAAATTAAACGTGATTTCGTAAATATGTAGTTCAAACTAAATTACTTGTTTTAAGAACATGAAAATAATAATAATAATGATTGCGTTGTAAAATAAAGTGAACGTATTTAAGGGCGGGAAGTGTTTAATCGGGCTAGGTTATTGATTTGGCGAGATGGCATTTTATCCACGGAGACCGAAAACCAGAGAAACAAATATATCATTAACTGTGGGTTCGAATCCTGACAGATTAGGGAGGTACAATTTTATTTACAGGAATATTTAATTACCCTTTTAAAGTTGTAGGGAGGGGAACAAAATTTAACAGATTGCAAGGGTTTCGCTAAAATGATGAAAGAAGCCGATAGGGAGGAGAATAAAAATTAAACTGATTTAGCTATATAGTGTAACCAGGTAAGTTTCACACTAGGATTTGGAGGTGACTAACAGGGTGAGTTTTTATATTATTTATTAAATTCCAGAGGACCCTTTTTAAAGGACGGGTACAACCAAAGTACAGGAACCGAGTTTACAACGCCTGCAACCCAAATAATGTTCTCATTAAAATGAATGTGCTAGGCGAGTTGTGAATCAGCTGTGAGTGGGAGACGGACCAATGACCTTTTCATATATAGGACAAGACGCAGGTACAGTCAGTCAAAGGGGAAGTTTTGCTAGCGTATGACCGCCCGAATAGAAAGCGTTCGGATGCAACCAGACGGAACAAAATGAAAACTTTTCTTCTGTTTTTTTGACTTTCTAATTTAATACTTTTCATCTATTGTTTGACTTTCTAAGTTACGAATCGGGGTGCACAAAAACAAATCTAAAGTCAAAAGAGGGAGATGGTAATCTCCGAAATAAAACTACCAACCGAACAACTTTTCTCAACAGGTACCTTTCGAGAGGTAGGCAGCCTCTTTAAATTAAATGCAAAAATCAAACCAATTATCCGTTTATACCTACCTGAGAGGATAGGTATTCAATAGAAGTTACCCATACCTAATACACGAGGATGCTAGTAACCTCATAAAATAATTACTAGAACCAAATATTAAAGTACAGACAGTCCTCATCCTAAATTTGGCATTTCGAGTAGACCTTACATATATCTCACATGATAATTGGCTGAATGGGTAGGCACACAACCTATCGTTAATAAGCGGGCTAAATGTCGACAAGATCGTCGTGTGTTATATATGTTATTGACCTAGAAAGGGATGTAAATCCCCGACGACGAGGGAGTTACAACGTTTTCTAGAGGTGGCACGTAACTTAGGACCTTACGTGTCACATTTTCGCGACTAGATTCGTGACAAGGGATGTCATGGTTTTCCCCTTCTACACTCAGTAAAGTAGTTTTTCCTGGAGGTGTATGAGATTGGGGCAATTCTGAAATTGGTGATGAGACCTGGTTTTCTTTATTCTGGCGTGACGGTTGCCGATTTGGAACAAGGGGAGACCCGGCCGGTTGCGATATCCAGACACGCAGATATCGATCGCCTTGCTCAAATTATCATCCATCGGTTTTGTTTGGTAAAGAGGAGGAGTCAATCTTAGCTTGATCAAATTCATTTTCTTTCCTCTCCTTCCCCTCCTAAAATATACACATGGATGGCGCCGACAACTAACACCATAAATTTATCGCATGTTTATCACACACATAAAATCTAACACTTTATTATACTCACATAACCATATGACAGGTAGAATCACGTAGTTAGTTGGGGAGCAGGCGGCTTAGAAGATAAGGTTTATGAAATGATTTTAAAACACAGCGGTAATGGATTCAACTCACTCTATCTCAAAAGAACCGAGGGATACCACACATACAAAGACAACTAGGTTTCTAAACCGAGAAACAAAAAACCAACACAACGTTCGGTGAAGCCTTTTTATACTGAACCGTCACGTGAAATGAGTACGTTCAAGGTCGTACGTCACGTAGACAAACTAGGGTGTACACACTTGAAGGGGTGTGTAATAAAGAGAGGAGCAAAGGCTTGTAGAGACGGCAGGGGAGGAATTTTCCATCCCTGCGAACACATATGCAAAGCCTTATGGAAAAGCTACCTATGGGACTTTAAGGAAAAATTATCGTAGAAAGAAGAGAAGGAAAAGTTTGAAGTAGAAAGGGCGTATCATTACAACCTGTCATTCAGGCCCTATCGTTGTTTTGAGGGGAGTGAGGGAGTGGGGAGGGGAGGGAGAGATTGATCCCCAGTAAATCGATGGGTTCACCCTATTCATTTATGTTTTAACTAAAACCCAAACTGTTCAACCTAAAAAGAAATATTTAAGGATTATTATCAAATTTCTGAAATAAATTTCTACCGTTTTTATAGATGAAATTTTTTTAATTTTCTAATGTATTCAACACGGTTTGTTAACATTGCTGTGAACAACTATTATTTTAAATGATATCATATAAAATATTGTCTTAATAATTATTATAACCTCATTTTGAATTAGCTTAGTGGCTTAATCAATTGGGCTTACACTTCATACCTATAAAGCTACTTATAATATACTCACAACTTGAGCTTAATCAAATAATTTTTTGTGATTCGGGCCTCTTTCTGGCGCGGGCTATAGGCTGCTACCTTGACTAACCTAACCTACGGCCCAGCTTCTAAGACGCTTTCAGATTAAGTCAAATTTGACGTTTTGTATTTTACAATAAAACCTCCAATACATTTTGAATTACCGAATTATTATTGTTTAATTTCATATTATTTCTCTCTATTCCGCTGGGAGAAAAGAACGAAGGATATAAAATAAACGCATAATGGGGCTGACAGATTAAGTTATACTTATCATTGGTTGGCCTATTTTAGCATATCGCTCGCCATACAATCCAATGTAATGCGAGCGATATTCTGAAATATGCCTAGCCACGAGAATATAGCGCGCTAATGGCGTGGTCTGTCACAGACTTAATACATAATACATTAAAACGATTATTAAATAATCTATGCACGGTGTTTACCTGCTTGTGAAGTGGTTGAAATGTTTTATTTGAAAAATGACAAAATGTTTAACATTGAAATTTTTTTGATTAAAATTCTTTCGAAGCTCCCGGAATGAATACTAATGAAAATATTAATAGATCTTCAGTCGTCCTAGCGCTGCGTCGGTACAAATAGTTCATTGGAATAGAGAGGCCCAAAGCGCGATTTCCAAACATTTAAGAAATCAGAATTTTCAGTTTCTAGATATAACTGGGTCAGGTATTTTCTCGATAGTTTTCCTCGATATTTCATAATTGTTCCATTTAAAGGTAATATATGGAAGTAAAGTAGTCGCCTTTACGGGTGATGATTATTTGAGGGAAACAAGAGTATGGGAGGGTGCGATATGGAATACCAGATTGGGACATCGAGGAAGTGATATTATAGTTTTCGAAAGAATATCTTTATATTATTGTATAAGCTTTAGATTGAAGATGATGACATTGAAGGGTTGCTTAGATGAATTAATAGTAGTGAGAGATATATGGTGACCGGATAAATCATCACATCTTTAAAAAGTTATATGAAGTCATGGAAAGTGATGAAACAAAAACTTTATTAACTGGGTTAAGTAGGTTAGGTTAGGTTATGTAAGGTTAAAAAAAAATAATTTTTCATCGTTTCTAATGACTTTATATCACTTTTTAAAAGCGTGTTGAATTGTTACTGTGTTATCATGGAACCCATTTTATAACTTTAAAAAATAATATTAACAGGTAGTTGTAATATATAAGTTCTCCTTTCCTAAGCACAAGCTTCAACTTTATTAGAAGATAGATCAGTTTTGTGTTATTTAAATTCAATATATTATTGTTTTCTTATAACATTTTTATTTACATTAGCTCCACACAGGAAGCCGTGAGGAAAAAAACCCTCGGGGCCTATGTCATCTTTGGGGATATTCTGTGGAGGGTGTTACTGTAGAAAAATACGTATCCCTAGAGTTGAATGCGAAAAGTAAACAAAAATGTAAACCGATTCGAAAAAAAAATATTAAAGAAAAATCAGAATTTTAAAAAGATAGCCGTTCAGAATTGAGAAGTTGCTGTGACAGTTGATGGATTGTTTTGATATAAAAAAATAAATTGGGTAAATTGTGGAAAAAACAGATGATGAAGGGAACTTTTTTAATCAACAAAGTCATTAAAAACAGTAGACTAACAGTGATTGACATAAAACTAACAAAATGATAATCAATACTTTTTATAATCGAATAATGTTACAGCCGCGATTTTAGATGGAGATTTTATATTTCTTAGTCCTGCAAAGCACTAATATTTAATCCTTCAGTATTTTAAATATGTATTCAAAGAAGTCTTATTTGCCATTGAATTTCTCGTGAATTCTCGGTATTTTTCGGAATATTTTAAATTTACCATATTATGTTTCTTATTTTAGAAGTTGTCGTTAAGACCAATACCATTTAAGAAATTGAATGAAATTATCTTTCAGATATTTGAATTTGAAAGTAACAGTGACATTTTTAAATAATAAAATTTGAATACATAACACTGAAAAATGTTAAAAAAAACTTACCGAAACATTTTTACTCGAAACGCCAATAACATGGAAATAGTTCCATATTTTGAAATCAGTTTCATATTGTTTACGAAATTGGTAAGAAAATGATCACTTCACTTTTAATGACGAATAAAATAGTTATTTATGTTTTTTTACTTCTACTATCATATATATATAACCACCTCCCGAAATTAGTGCAATTTACTCCCCGGCCACCTGGTATAAGACGAATAAAATGGTTATTTATGTTTTTTAACTTCTACCATCATATAGCCACCTCCCGAAATTAGTGCACTTTGCTCCCCGGCCATCTGGTATAAAAAATGAAAATAGCTGTAATTCGATAATAATAATTCTTATAACAATATCAAATGTTTTATTATCTAACTTTTTTGTAACAAATGGCGATAGTGATATCCTCGCTGGGATCTCCCGCACCTAGGATTTCATATAAATATATAGTTAAAATTTTGTAGTATCGAAAATATGAAGTAAATATTTTTTTTTTTTAAAAGAAAGACAAACATTCCCGGGTTACGAATAATCTGACAATATTTGAAAATCTCCTACTGCCACCACAGTAAGCTGAAAATGTTGCTTGTGTTGTGATGGAGGACTTAGCCAGCCAAGGAATTGAACACACTACACCTGGGTGGAACCCATACGCGATGTCAACTCGGCCACAGACCGGTCGAATCATAAAAATTATATATCATAAAAATTATCACGTGCTTAGTAGCAATTTTATGATTTATTGACTAACAAACTAACTATTCGTCACGCCGTTTCCCGAAGGGTAGGCAGATAAAAATAAAACATAACTCAACTCTGTCTTGGCATACACTGTTTGCTTCAAGCATATTATATTACGAAATTTACATATCAAAACTACAAAATGTTAAATGGCAAATGAATGTATCTTTTTATTCATAGTCTTCACAAAACAGTTGAACACCAATAAAATATTACTAAGAAGATTAGAAATTTAAAACATAAAAGTACAGTAAATGATAAATGGTTAAAAAAATCGGTTGTACATGAGTGAAATGTGAAATACTCCAGAGTGAAATTATTCATGATCCATGAACTCAAATTTGCTTTGAATTTAAGTGTCAAAATTAGAACTGATTGTGTGAACAACATTTAAGATAAGCGATAAAGTGGGTACATACCAATAATATGTATAAATATATGTATATATATATATATATATATATATATATTTTTTTTTTAATGAATATTTTATTTAGTTTTAAAATCTTATACCTAGTATATTATTTTCTAGGACTAATATAATATAATTTACTAGTTACATACTAAAATTTGGACTTCACAACATTGATACCTAATCCACGAAAAACTACCAGACTTTTAGCTTCCTTAACAATTACCGGGAGTTCATTGAGACATAAAATTATTTGAATTATTTAAAAAAAATTGGAATTATCTATTCTATTGGAATAATCGTAGGCAGTTGAACTACAAATTAACTGAAATTAGATACTTTTGTGTAAACTGAAACACGGTATTGTCTTTACTTTAAAAGTTGTTATAGAACAAAAGATTGTTAATTTTAAAACGCTTTCGGTTGAATTTGAAAGACAATGACTTTTAGCATATCTACTATTTGATCAAATTCAAACAAAAAGAACACAATTATGCCGTTAATATATTGAATTATAATAAAACAATATGTTTAGTATTGGAACAGTTTTGGATAATATCTACCATTTTTCCCATCATATACCTACTGTCATACCTACTATCCATTTCCTTTCTTAAAAACAGCCTTACCCACACTTGAAAATAAGAAGATTATTGTTGCATTGTAAATTGTCGCAAGTACAGTCAAATTCGTGTCGTATAGCAAGAAGGTGCAATCGTAGTGTCCTCGTTGTATTCTTCACGTGCTTTGTGCTAAATATCAAAATCACATCTCGTTTATCTTGTTTTGAAGGAAATTTCACCCCGTGAACAATGTAAGTGCGTCGACAGCCCTATAGCCGGGATTCTGGGGAATTCAAGGTAGGCTGTTTCCTTCATTTCACTTTTTCCCGTAATTTTTCAAAACCAATTGAATGAGCTCTTTACTGTCGTATTATTGTGGATTTGATTTACGGTTCATTTACGTGTAATAGAACACGTTACACAATATATTACATTGAAGTTTTGTGGAAAAAATGAACTAAAACACAATTTTATTACGGTCAACGGAATAATTCCGTCAATGTGTAATCATTCACTTTGTCATTTTTCAGGATTTTTTCATTGGAAACGTGTTTAAATATTTTAAACAAACAAAAACGAAACAAATCACATATGTCAGCATTGACTGCGATCAAATCACATATCTCAGCATTATGGAAAAAAAGATAAAAATACTTTGATAATGTACAGACGCTACCGGCCAGATCTGTCCTTCCGAGCTTTAATGGAATATGATGATTGTGGCTAGTAGTGTCCTTCTGAGGCTTGAAGGGTTAAATGGTGAACCTTTCCCTTATGCTGAAGGGAAATGAGACTATGTAATTCTGTATACTCTTTGGGATTCATTTTCTAAAACTAATTGTTTGGCATATATGCTGTTGAACTCGGAAGCGGGGTCACTCATTAACCCAGTTTCTATGGTTCAATGCACCAGCTAAATAGTGGAAACATTTTTTCGTTCCTCGCTTCTGAATATTTTCACTCCACAAAAAACGGGGGGATTTAACGATTTCGGAACGACCGTACACTCCATAAGGGTACTAAAAGAGATAAGCGAGCTAACGAATATTTAGAAAAAAATGTTATATTAAGTGCTACCGCTTCCGATTGAAATTGAAAGGTTTGATTTTTTTCTTAAGAAAATAAATTCCACCTTTTTTCACTTTAAAGCACAGGATTGGGCTTATTTAATTAATTACCGGAAGAAAATTGTAAAAAAAAGAGATATACCAAAAAGAAATTAAAATACCATAAGACATACGATGTCCACTGAAGTGTTTTTCTTGCTGTATTAAAATTTATAATTTATATAAATATAAAATTGGTAGGACTAGTTTATTTTTTGGGATAACTTAGTGAGCTCAAATTGTAATATTTAATTATTGAAGACAATATTAGCGATTCCTAAACAAAAATTTAAAACAGAAAAATCAGAAAAGATACGGTCGCTATCTATGACTTGAACCCAGGACCCTTGCCAGTTGAATATGACCGAAGAAGAGAGGGTCCCATTAGCTCTGTGGTAGAGCGGTGCCCCGGCAAGACAAGGGTCCTGGGTTCGAGTCCTAGATGTGACCAATCTTTTGCTGATTTTTCTTTTTCAAATTTTTGTTAAGGAATCGCTAATATTATCTTCAATAATTAAAAGTTTCTTTACCCAAAGTTCGCGGGTTCAAACTCGACACGGGCAAATGTGTATGGATTCATTTATATCAGTTACTCCACACATATGCACATGATTCCGTGGTCGAGAGATAAGGCTCTCAACTAGCAATCCGGGGGTCGCGAGTTCAAATCCTGCCGAATTCAAATTTTATTTTATTAATTTTGTATTATTTCACAATTTATTAATTAAAAATAATATAAAGTACATTTGCGGCACGTTCCAGAGTGGAAGATACTTTGACCAGGGCAACCCCTGTACAGACCACCAATCGGAATCGAAACGTTGCTTGAAATGGCTTAAACCGTGTTTGACAACTAGATCTGAATAGCCAGGTAGTTAACTACCTTCGTCTCCTCATCTCCTTCCCTTTTACCCTTACCTTCAGCCTCATAACGTATCAAATTCTGGATGTCTCGGCGGCACCAGACGGTTGGTATTTACTTAAAGATTATAATCATATTAGTATGACTTAGTAGACTAAAGCCATCAAGGTAATTACTTCCTTTCCTCTCCACACTCTCACTTTCCTAGTTATGAGTTTTGTTTGCCTCTAATTATACGAAAAATTTACGTAGACAATTTTCAGATGCAATGTTACCGTTTAAAAAATCGTGAACAATATTAATGCCAATCCTGGATTAAAATAGAATTGATTTGAAATAATGAATCTTTAATGGAAATTATTTTTTTATGGAAAACACTGTAAAATTAATTCAAATTAAAATGCTCGCCTTATAAAATTGTTCATTGTCAATTGTTCAATTGTGACGAAAGTGAATATAAAATCTCTATTAAAAAAATATTAATTTCCAAACTGACCAAAATTTGCACAAAATTTTTGTGTAGTGGCATAAATTATATTTCTGGTTATAATTACATAGCAAATAATACCTGCTAATAATTCTTTTAAATATAATGTTTGATTTTGAAATACATATTAAGTATAACGAGGAATTTTACAATTAGTTTCTCAGTTGATTAAATAGCACATGTATAAACCAACAACATTGTAAACTGTCATTTTCCCTAAAATAAAATAAAATGAATCATTTGTATTTATTTTTTATTCTTTAATATAAGCGACCTCTAAACTTCCAAAGTAGTTTGTCAGCAGGTCACGTTCACAATATTAATTGTAACCCTAAAGCAAACATAACGAGAAGCCACGATATAGAAAATAGGTACAGAAAAATAACATTTCAATACACAGACATAAAATACAAAGATATATATATATAACACAGTCAACATAATCCCATTAATATACACACCCATAGGTACATTACATACTTAAACAGTCTTGTAGGCATTGGAGAAGCAGTAGACTTAAAATTAGTTTGAAATCAAATTAGAAAATTAAAATTAAAAATAGTGGACAGGATAAACCTCTCTGGGAATTCTCGCAAAGATTTTGCTCTGCAGGTGAAGTGATAGTTAAATACAGTCATCTATGCATTAATCAGCTGAATTCATCCGAATTATATTGTTTGACAAAAGAGGGCGCCAATATTCCTGTTTGGTCGATTTAAGACTAAAAGATTAAAATATTTTTGTCACAATAAAGTGACTACTTTAGAATTACAATATGTTAATTCATTATTATTCTAAATTCTACTCTCTTGAGAGCTGGTAGTGACAGATCATAATTTCATGGTGCGAATGCAATTGTTATTGTGCCGATTGCCGTCCGCTGCCGAATTTGGAGATTAAGGAATCGTTGCAATCTCAATGCCAGTGATATATTCGGTGAGTTCTCTGTTTTTTTGTATTTGGTGGCTGGATGATAATTTGTCACGTTTCCTGCAGAGTGAATTTTGTAATCAACCCATTTTTTCATAGAGAATTAATTATTCCCCGATGGTCTGTGTGGTTTACAAGCCAGATCATCACCAGGCATATTTATACAATTACATCAATAGAATTAATAATAAACAAAATCTCGATCAAATAACCATTTTTTTCCATTGGCATCTTATTAAATAAAAATGGCAGAAGATAAGAAAAAGTTCGTTGGCCGTTTTTATTAGTAATTTTTTTAATGAACCAACCTTCGTTTTGAATAAAACTTGTGTGTGTGTGATAATATCCCTAGAACAGGTAATATATTAACTGAATCATATAATAATTTTATATCTCTTCTTTGGGCATAAATACTTTTGTTTATCAAAAATTTAGTCATAGAGTGTTGGATTGTTTGAATGTAACATATATATGGGTTATTGGTTTTATAACCTATAATGCAATAATATCGTCAAAAACAGGGAAACATGCATACAAAAAAGCAGTCATTTGCATAGGTATGCCGATAAAATCACTTCAACACTAGTCTATCTATATTATATGACAATGAATGTTTCTTTGTTTGTCCCCTATAGACTCAAAAACTAATTGACCGATTTCAAGATTTTTTTTGTTAGTGTCAGGAGTATTTAAGGACTAGGAATTGTAGAAGAAGTCGGGATGCCCGAGGAACACTGATCGCTGCACTAGAATGAGATACGGAGTCAAATAACAGCCGATATAATGTAGTTTTTTAGTAATAACAATACGGTATACAGTAGTAAAATATTGAAAAAGGGGGACGGGGACGTCTGAGAAAGAAAATCAAATATGCATTATCTCCGCACTGGAATGAGATACTTAGTCGAAATAATGTGTTTTTTTAAATTATATCTACCAATGTGGATTTCATGATACTACATGAAGTGGATGGTAGAAAAAGTCGGAGACGCCCGAGCAAGAAATGGTACAATCTGATCAATCAATTTGTCAAACCTCTTATGGACAAAAAAGTTTTGAATACAATGCTATTAAGCTATTCAATTATCTACCTATTGACATTAGAAACACACAAACCAAAACTTCCTTTAAAAGTAAAATTATTGATAACCTCCAATAAATTAGAAGAATACATTAGAAGTATTTCATAACATATTAAAAAATTGTGCCTACTGTTTATATATATTATGTATACTATGCCTTTTGATCAAAATGAAATTTTATTAATTAATTACTTAAAATTATTCTCGCTTCGTCTTCATATTCTACATTCATTCTTGAATTGTATAATTAAAAAATAAAATAAAATAGTGATTTTATTTTATCTGGCATTTTCATAATATTGTGTAAACAAAAACCTAGTTAACAACCACTCTGTAAATTGCCATCTCAACACAGGCGTTACACACCTAGTGAGATGGGCAATACGTCATTATTGTAATTAAATGTAACATTAAAATATATTTTTTTTTACTTATATGTGGTCAAATGTGGCACATGTTAAAACATGTTAACTTATTCAATTCCTTGAAATAATATTTTTTACATCTTAAAAATAGACCCAGTTTTCAGGTACGATAGAATTCACAACTTTTAAACTTTATTACAAACCATTCATAACCTCGAGCAACGCCGGGTACATGTCAGCTAGTCGGAAATAAAACTGAAAGAAAGAAGCAAGACATGTAATGAAATATCAATGTAACAGTGTATGATGATCATCTAAATTATTATCTCATTGGGGGAGACAATAATAGGGATTTTATATGCGGAGGGAATCTCGCACTCGCCGGAGAGCAAATTCGCTACGGGGATAATCTACGTTTTCGCTATCCTCCGTTTCAGCCATTTCAGAAGGCGCTTTCAGTCGTTTCCAGTTTCAGTCGCGTGAAAGCGTTCACACGCAGCGGTTGTATTCATCTTGCTACTAAGGCACGCCCACTGTGTCATATTCTTTGTCAGATAAAAAAGAATAAATAATTAAAAAAAGTGAAAAACAAACATTTAAAAAAATAGCGTAAAAATAGTACTGTTTTGTTTGGTTGATTTAAAAAATAGTTTTGCTTTTGATGCAAATCAGTGTTTATAAACAATGTTTCATAACATCTGAAACTTTGATGTGTTTTAATCAAATAAATGATCCGTTCAAAACTATTGCTACGTAAAAGTGTTTTTTAAATGATAATATTTTAAAATGCGTAATTTTTTGCTGTGTTTTATTGGATGTTGAACTTATTAGATTAAAGTTGTGATTTTGAGAACAAAATGAAAACAAAATTAAAATTCATGGAGCCTTACTGGATAACTGTCACATTCCTTATTTTTCTTTTTGGTAAGTTGAACAAATTAATAACTTTAAATTAATGTAAAAAGTATCTCAAGTAACGTGAATATTCTCATTATAATAGGTACTCGTAGTTACGTACCTAATCAATGTCAAACTTTTTTGTTCCGGAGGAATAAATTGCTCGTCAAACGAGATTGATTATAACTGCTTTCGAAATCATTGATTTTATTATCTGCGTCCTTAAAATGAGGAAAGTTTTTTTTTAATGTTGGTTTACCGCACAGGGATATCAGTGTTACATACTAGTGGTACTATGGCACCTGCATTCGGGAGATGCTGTGAATCGGAAAAAAAGGGTTTTGACGATTTTGAAATATGTACCCGGTTGCTCTCATCAAAATATAAACAAATCCATTGCAAGCTCTGCATGAATTTTGAACTGTCGTCTAATACCAGGACTATATTTACTGTACGTAGTTAAATGATGTATTTGTTGTCTTCTATATATTATTATTATAATAAGTAATGCGTACGATCGATTATTAATATGAGAGTATGGAATGTATCGGCAGCATCTCCTATCCTCTTCCTATTTTCCTCTTCCTATCCTCTTCCTATTTTCCTCTTCCTCTCCCCTTCCTTTAACACCAAATTAATTTTAAGAAACTAAAACTTAATTTCTAATGCACTTTAACATAAGAAACTTCTGTGGCTTGACTTCAATTAACTTGTATATTTATATCTCTCACTGCATATTATATAAAAGCTGTTTGTTTCTTACAAAATAAATATAAATAAATAAATTATCTATATATGTTTCACTGTTTCACTCAAAAACTACTGAACTGATTTGACTGAAAATTTCATACGTTATTCTTGATAGTTTCAGGAGTGTTTGAATGGTAGGAGAAGTTGGGGACACCCGATAAAGCTTTAGAAATGCTTTATCTCTGCAACGGAGTAAGATACGGAGTCGAATTAAAGAATTATTAATACGGATTTAATAATACTACTTGAATTGAATGGCAGAAAAAGTCAAGGACGCCCGAGGAAGACATGAATCAAATAATTATTTATGAGAAAATACGACGTAAGTGATGAATGAAGAAAAGGGCGTAAGTAGAATGTAAGACTTGGAAATGAATGGTTCAAGAAGTCCAGGATGCCCAAAGAAGACATAGACACAGAAGATCAAGTAAAACGAATATTTACTACGATAAAATAATAATGTTTCTACCTTAAAAATGCTCCTAGTAGTCGGGTACTTCACAACCTTAAAACTTTATCCCAAAGCATTTATAAGTCCCCGAGTAACTCCGGGTACACGTCAGACAGCTATATATTTTTATTGGAATTTTAAAGGTTTTTAAGCCAGTAAATAAGTCAAAATAAATTGCAAAAAAATAAGTAATACATTTTAAGTTGGTACATTTTTTCTTCATGTACATGTTATAAATGCCATAATATTTTTCATAGGTCACCAAATACGGCTTAAGCCATTTTAAGCAACGTTTCGATTCTGAATGGTGTTATTTCACCTTAGCGATACTGAGAGTATCTAATAATAATCTCGAACGCGCCGCAAATATGCTTTTAATGTTTAAGTGCGAAATGACGTGTAATAATGAAATAAAATGTAATATTTCCGTACACCACTCGACTCGTAGTCGAGGATCTTAATCACTTGACAATGGGAATCATATATAATAACCAAATAAACCATTTAATAACCGAAATGGTCTAGTTTTGTTCTTTCATCAAGATGTTATAATCTGAGAGAGAGGAGGGAGGGGGAGGGGTGAGGTTCAATCCTTAAAGTGCATAGAGGAATGTCATGAATGGTTACACGAATCAATTATTAGAAAATACTGTTAAATGCGTATACTTTTAATTCCTTTAGCAGCCACACAAGATGAATTAATGAGTCTTTAAAAATATTCATCGTAAAAAAAACCTTTTTTTTAAAGAAAAACACGCGAGTAATCATTTTTGTGAGTGACAGTAACGTATTTAAAACATATCTATTAAGAACGGGTTGTTTCGTAGAATTTGAACAATTTATCAAATTTAAAAGTTGATCTTCAAGTTTGGTAAAGGTTCTATTCAAGTTCTATTATTATATCATTACTGGCCAGCGGCTTCACAAACCTGAAATAATACAGAACTTGAAAATTGTTGAATTGTTCAAATTCAGTGAAACAACCCGTCAAGTTTTCTATACAGAGTCAAAGATTTTTCTAATCACATGCCCTTGAAATTTTTGCAATATCTTCTTCTTATTGGCAGTAAACAACACTCGTCGAAGTTGTGGGGCGGCAATTACTATAAAAAAATTCCTACCAATGATTCCCTACTAATTACTAATCTATCAGGATGGAAATTATTGTATTGCACTTAAGGTTTTCCATGTGAACAAATCAAACCTAATTTAAATAGAAGTCAATAACTTTTGTCTTTGTACGTACCTTTTTTTGAATTACTAAAAAAAAGGATAAAATAAACCAAAATAATATTATGCAATTTGTGTGGAATAGCTTTATCCTCCTGCTTTATAGATTATAACCAGTGGCGTTTTTTTGGTTTGTTTTGTGAACTCCCTTAAAAAAACAATGAAATTAGACAAACTTGTATTATAAAAACCACACAAACGGGCGCTATTCAAATTCTGCGCTGAAAAATTTACCCGTACTGCTCAAGAGCTAGTCCTAAATGAATCCATGCGTATATTTCAAAATCAACAACTATGGGCCTCTGTTCTAAGAAATAGTTTATACAAAACGAACGTGTTCTTGGCTCTTCAGAGATAAACCGTGCGAGTGTGTAAACTTTAGGAATCCGTAAGCTGCTCGGGTGCGCAGCGACTATGAGATTTGTTAACACCAAATTTGTACGGAACACCATTAGTGTTTTAAGTTGTTATTATAATAAGATTATTATGAGTTGCCCATATCCTCCATTAATCAAGCATAAAATAAATGGTATATCAGTAAAACATACATAAAGTGTTTTCATTTTGATGGTTCATTGAGAGATGATGGCTTGAAATATAGATCCCTGAGATTGTTATTAATACCCAGGTTAAAGTGTTATTACCATTGATGTATTATACTTTAGTCTATGGTTATTACATATAAATTATATTTATTTTTACAAGTTGTTGAACAAATCTAGATTTTAGAATTTAAAAACAACTTACGATAGCGATTCATTAGCTTTAATCAATCGCCGAATTGTATCTTGCTGTTATGTCACTAGCCTCTTGTGCAGTGATATTATAAAGTTGCTTTAGATCTAGTGAAAAAATATAAATAATGGGATAATTTCACAAAATACGAATGCTGTTAAAAATGTGTTAGGATTTAATGTTTATTTTCTGATATCGATTAACGTGCAAGAAATGTAAATTAAATATTTTTATTTATAATAATTGATGTAAAAAAAGATCTAAACCGCACATTCCGAAATGGTTTTAACTGACTACAATGACATCATGACATAGAAAACGCCAATATCTTTAAGATGGCTGTCACCAACGCTGCCAACGAATCCACAAATAAAAACGAACTGGCTTTTTTTGCGGCAAATCGAAAATGTCAATATACAGTAAAAATACCATTACTTTTGTAATTTTTTAAAGTGCAAAAGATAGCGAATATCCCTTATAATGATATAAAATACCAACGTGGGATTTATAGATAATTGAATTTTTTGTCTCCCTTCTTTAATCTCCCATTGAACTCCATATGAGATAGGTCGCCATGAACACCTACGACTTCCTGCGAACCCTTCAACGATCGGTGGTATAATAACTAGTTCGTTTATGGCAAAACAAATATTATTACAAAGCCTTCTAACAATAATCATAGGCGTTAAATAGAAACGGACATTCTGAATGTGATGAACGAATACCGTAAATATAATTTTTTCTTTTTTTGTTAATGCTGATTTCGCCCTGCATACCAAATTTCAAATAAGCGTCTCTTTGCAGAGTGCAGCTAGGCAGAGAACTGAACCTAACGAGTTACGTTCGTTACATTCACTATTTTTTTTCTCTTTTGTCACAACATTTTAACGAGGATCTCCGACTTAAAAAAAACCATTATCTTGATAAAATAAAGTTATTTTGTCTAGTACAAATAATTAATTACATTATTTTTTATATTTTAGAGTGATGCTTATAAGGATATTTATAACTAGGTAACAATTATAATGAAAAATAAAAATACAATTGAAATATTATTTGTTTATTTTTTTACATTTACCTCACGCAGGAGCCCATGTCGCTTTTAGGGATGCTGTGTCGAGGATATTTTTGGGAAGTGAACATGGGCCAAAGAGACTATTATTGTAGGAAGGAGGAAACATAGAAGCCAGAAAGCAGTGTAAAAGACCCGTTCTCTAGTGATATACGTTAATTGTACAGTGTACAGACGTTAGGTGCGCGTTTGTCGTGTTTCCTGATTGGATCGATGGGATTAATGATGCTATCTTTTTCCATTGAAATACTGGTGGAACAGGGACAATATTCTCAAATGATCTCTAAATATTGAAATCCGTTTATGATAGGAAAATCTATCACACGAATCGAGCGTTTATGTGCAAGAGTTGAGGTTTTTTTCAAGTGTTTTGGGGCTCTACACCATAGATGGCTGCCAAATTCAACAGTGGAGCGCACTTGTAATTTGTTCAGGGTCAGCAGATGTGTACTAATATTACTGTACAGTACGCCTAGCTACTGATAGGCTAACTTGATTCTGGCTACGATGGAGCACTATCTTCGATAAGCATATCAATAGAAGGGATGTTGGAATAATAAAATATAAATAAATAATAAAAAAAATATGTTTTTATGTATGTGCTACTAAGTTAACCGTTTAAGGCGAAGCTTCGATTATTCTTTATAACGAATTGGTTAACATTATGAATACCAAAAAATGTGCTTTAGATACATTGAAGGTTTTAGAATACAAATAACATTGTTAATTTCTCAGTAAAAAATATAAATGTAAGCTACTAAAAAGTATAGTTTTCTATAGAAATTTATGAACGCATAAAGGAAAAAACTTTAATAAAATACAATATTATAGCTAAGATAATCTTTGACAGTTTCCCTTGATTATTTTTTTTGCTTTCTTATAAAATTATAATATTTAAAAAATTAATAAAATTAAATTATATAAAAACCAATTTGTGCTTGAAATCGAACGTTTATAGACTCTGTCAAGCGTTTTTAATGCCTATTACCAATATTCGAGACGATATAAGGCATACCAAGAATACTAATATTTTTGGCTTGTAGCTTCCTCTTAACATTAACGTTTTATTGCCAGTATAGTATGTTACTAAACACGTTACAATAGTAACTGAAATGTTAAATGTCTTATTTTTCAAGTAAATTTGGGTCCAATAGGAATTGTTGTAGCACAATGGGAATTCTAATCAGATGACGCCACATTGTTACCAATCTCACCGCTGAGACATTTCTATCGGATTTGGAAGAAATATATATGTGCTCGAAGCCGATGCGTTTGAACCTTTCGGTTTTTGAATAATTTTTCTAATTGATTTATTATTAGAAAAAATGTTTAATGAGATTAAAAAAGACGTTTTTTGCACATCAATATACGCCAGAACCTTGGGTAGATTACACTGCATCCCAAAGCCGTGAAAAGTCACCAATAATAATGCAGATGGCCAACTACTTCACGTAACGAAATACTGCAGCGCTACAGATATGTTCCTGGATGGATGAATGCACTCTTTCAGGGCAATTCTCTGCCACCGCATGGGAAGCTTATCGCGCAGACTAGGCCAATCAATCGAGGTAACTTCAGGTGAATGAACACGTGTTCCGATATGTTAGGAATTACTAATAGTTTATCAGAAAATGGCCTGCAATGCCGTTTTTAACCGGGTTACCAATAATTAAAAGAAATTTTTAATAAATTAGCAATACTCATTTGATCTTTTATGAAACATCCCAACTGGAGAGTTACAGTATTAGAGGCATACCGCAGGATGACGTATAATTAATTATTTGTCTTACAAAAACAACTTCAATTGCGTCCGATATCTAACAAGGCAGGGCTTGTCTAGTTTCACCCGTTAGAGGGCAGATGATGTGGGGGTTAAGCAAACTGCTGTAAGGTTATTACAGCATTAATCAAGGCTCCGAGAGATTTAATGGCCTTATTAGAGTTATAACTCTCCAATATTTCCGAAATGGCTACATTTCGGACTTTGTTAACAACATGTCCTTGAATTTCCTTTATGACTAAACATGGTCTTAGAGTTGTGAGATTCTGGCATCCGTAACGTTTATTGTACCTGCGTACTATTGTATCATACATTAATTTTAAGATGGGTTTCAACTCCCAATAAGAAAATGTTCTTAGCTTCAAACAATATTACAAAATATTTTAATATTTGAAACTGTTATTTCGTGGTGGAATTCCATTATAAATATATATAAAGAACACAATTTTAAACTTTTTTCCACTTGTTTTTATTTGACCGTGACCGGTTTCAGCCTGTTAGGGCCATCTTCAGACTGGTACAATTTTTGTCTTAAACTAGGGTTTATATACATAGGCAAATTACATTGAGGGGAGGGGTTAACTTAGTAGGTTGGTTTGAATTATGAGGGGTTTTTCGTGAAATAGTTTAAACCCTAGTTTAAGACAAAAATTGTACCAGTCTGAAGATGGCCCTAACAGGCTGAAACCGGTCACGGTCAAATAAAAACAAGTGGAAACAAGTTTAAAATTGTGTTCTTTATATATATTTTTAATATTACAAAACATTATGAAAATCATTTCTGATTAAATATCGTAGAACAACAAAGAACTATCTATTAAAAAATAAGAAGAAAAAATATACATTTTAATCAAACCCCTTTTTTTTGTTTGTCACATGTTTTTACATTTGCAACCTCAGTATTAGTGTCTAGAAAATATTTTTTCCTTTTTTGGTAAACTTTGACATTATCATGCAGACCTTTCGCAGGACACGTTCAATAGGCCACGTGCAATGATTTTATATTGCCTGGATTGGAATTATAATCGTGATCAGATTAACTTAATAAAGTAACTGAGATTTTATTACAATAACAATAAAAAACAACTAATACAGTATGTGCTCAGTCTGTTAGAACCCGCACTTTATAATTAATCATACACCTCATTACTCTACTACGTAGTTGTGCCTAGTAAAATTTTTGAACATTAAATTACTTTTAAAATAAATTACATAGCCTGGTTTATTTCAGTAAGTTAATTCTCATGTTTGAAATGTGTAGAAAAGACGTTTGGCATCACAGACATAGGAATTAATAGACGAGAAGATATGGGCGAGGGGTAAAATCAACTGTTGAAGAACGAAGGGAGTGAAGCTGACTGTGATTCGTCAATAAATCAATCTGACAGTAAATAGGCATCTCGCATTATAATATCACCATTTACTTCTTAAAAGTAAAATCTCCTTGAATGAATAGACATTTTTACATGGGAGCGCAAATTACTCGCCACGTTATGAACAAATTTGCGAAGTCCAAATTCGGCAAAGTAAGGCAGCTTCTATTTTCAGAGTCGTAGTTAGTTTCAGAGTATTTAGTTAAGACACTTTTATAAATGTTCATAATTTACTTCCCAGCAACCAACCAGCTTTGTGTTTCGCGTCCAGACGTTTCTCGATGTGATAGTAACAACTGATTCATATTATACGATGTGAATATGCTTAAAATAAAGTAAAATAATGCTTATATATGGAATGTAATACGACAATTGGGTTTATTCTCTTTTTTCACATCTATTTTTACCAGTTTTCATAGTACAAGTCAAAATTTTGCCGTGTTATTTAGTAAAATGAACCGATGATGCCTCGACCATAGTTCGCACAAGAATGATGACGTCACGTTTTCAAATTTCATTTGAGGCCATACGCGAGCCCAGCCGGCCCAATGGAACCGGTATGGGGAGTGGGGATAATACGCTTTTAATCACTTAGGGCAGGTCTACTAATATTCATATGTCTATGTTTGGCATGATTCCGATTAATTGAAGGGCGTGTCACTATATAATTTTTTTTTCGAAATAATTGAAAAATTCAGACTTCATTGAACATAAATTTAATTTTATCGTGATTTATTTTTGGGGTATTACGCCGTGTTGCGTTACAAACTTCTGTAGCGAACATTTCGGATAGCGTTACAGTATCTATCACCAGGGCAATGCGTAAATATTTTGTTGAATTATGAAATATTTTAGTGCATTTTATTTCCCTTTCATGTTGCTTAATTTGTTTTTATTTTAACAACAGCATGGCAAGTTAGATTATATGATAAACCATTGATAAAAACTCAATAAATAAATATTAACAACTGAATTAGTGTAGATTTGATCATTTGGTAATTGAGACTGAATCTTAACTTCTAGCAGTCGATCTAGACCAGTTTTCCGCTTGTACCACTAGTTTCCGGATACCATGTATAGAGGTAGACAGTATTGATAAGATATTATGTTTATGGTTTTAAAATACTCTTCTTCTAATAAAAGAAAAAATAAAAAAAAGAAAACATAATCTTTAATCCTTGTCCATTTTCCCGATAAGCCATTATTTTCCAATGCAAAATTTATTTTACATTGAAAATTCACCCAGAAAGTTTTCCCGTTGACTTGAAAGTACTAGACAAACAACAACGGATGCATATTCCCAGGTGCATAGTGACAAAGCTTATTTTAGGTAAAGTTCTCAGTGTTTCCACAGCCTACCTGAAGTGCTCTTCTCTGAAGCTTTTATGTTGTCGTTGCGGATAAAACGGATAAACTATCTAATCTCTCCTGGTATCATAGCCTCAAGCCTGTATGTTTACCTTCAGACTTAATCCTTGAAAGCAACCGTTTGATACTAGTCTTATAATATATTTATTTTGGTACTATGCAAAATAATATCATATCGTCATAATATTTCTACTTGACATTCAATTTCAAATAGATTCGCTGGTATTCATCAAACCATTCAATAAACATTTTACACTTTAACTCATATATATGGCGCACATAAGATCTTATCTCAAATTGTAACTGTAATTCGGAATTCTCAATATCAAACTAATATTAACTGAATTGAAAATATTCAAACAAAATTTTTAAAACACCTGCCGCATCGTGTTGAAAATTATCAGTAGGATTACTCTTTACAAATGGAGATTTATTTTTTACTTACTCTTTCTGTATAAGATTGTGAACTGTCTTATTATCTCACCAGCACTATTAGAAAAAATTGCATTGCTGAAAGCAATACCAGATCGAATACCCTTAGAATAACCTAAGAGATATTGATATTTTCTACTGTACTCTCAAAACGTTTAAAATGAAATTAACCTTACGATGTAATTTAATCAAAACATGTTTTTGTTCACTGTTTATCTAATCTGTTCATTAATTTTTACTTATATTATTTTATAAAATACCTTTCAATATCTACTTGATTCCTAATCTGTAACCATCAAAATTAAATCATAATATGTATAACTGTGTGTTTCCTAAATAAACAGAAAAAAAAAGTTTTTTTCATTTTTTTTCATTTTAAAAACGGTCATAAAACACAATCATTTTTTTATTATTATCTTAATGTATAATTGTAAACTTTATTTACCTCTTCTCACAAAATTTAAAAAATAACATTAATTAATTACATAATGAAACTTATTGTCACTTCACTTATTTTCATTTAAAATACAAATAAATATTAAAAAAAATGGCAATAATGTTTCATAGATTTACTTTACAAGTTATACGGGATCAATTACGGTAAACCTTTAAATGCAAAAAAGCTTTGTTTTCTCTCTTTCTAACTCTGCTTATACTGGCATTTCTTATTTAGGCTCTTAACTTTCGTCCTCGCGACCAAAAATTATGTTTGTAATTTTCTCCTATTTTATAATTAAAAAAAAAAATTCTCCGAAATCTTAAAATTTATGAGTAGGTACTTATAAACTACATACTTTGTGTAACATTTTATTTTATATCAAATAAGGAATTATATAATTTGTTCAAAGAAACGTCAATATCTCAATCACAATGTTTTTTCAAACTTTCTTCAGGCAGGTACCGTATCGTAACCTCAGTTGGACAGGATTCTAAATTCACTTTACCTTATTCTGAGCTGTCAAAGTTCTCAAAGACGATTCCTCTTAATCTATTTTCCGATATTTGATTTTGAGGTTGAATCTTATGTAAAGTTATAAAAGGTTTTTGTAGTTATAATTAATTTATAAGCGGGTACGAAACAAATAGTAAATAGAGTAGTAAAAATAATATTATTCAATAAACACTTTTG
Organism: Hesperophylax magnus; assembly: GCA_026573805.1. Classification (NCBI taxonomy): domain Eukaryota; kingdom Metazoa; phylum Arthropoda; class Insecta; order Trichoptera; family Limnephilidae; genus Hesperophylax; species Hesperophylax magnus. The sequence goes on from JAIUSX010000012.1 coordinate 10,160,998, forward strand.
TAAAACAATATAACTTTATTCGCGGGAATGGCCACACGGCGTGCGTGGGCAAAATCTCTTAGGTACTCTTTAACCTACTGAAAGGGACGAAACATCGCTATCATTTTTTAGGTTTGTAGCTTAGTGCTAGCCTGGATATTTGCTCGTTCAAGGCCATGCATCCGCTTATATAGGCCATCCGTGGTACATCATTCTGTAGGTAGAGTAGAGCTGGCCTCTGAATAGTTGGTTTATAATTTGCGTAACAAGCCAGAGATCTTCGCTGTCCTACATTCGTAAATAGGGATGCCATCATAGGTGTAAGCCAGAGAGTATTTGGGGCCGCGCAATTTAGTTGTGTCGTTTCAAAGTATTTAATTTAATACATTTTCAAGGATAATATTTAAATAGGAGGTACACTTAACATTTTAGAACATACCTAAAAGTGCAGATAGAACCAAAGTTATCAGCCTAGTCAAAGTTAACCATCTAGTGAAAGTAAGGTTTACTGAAATAATATAGTAAATGCCGCAGATTTTCAAAATCGGAAACGGAATAAACAAGCAAATTAATCGATAAAATAAAATGCCAAACGGTCGAGTTAAAACAGCACTTTGCTACGCTCAGTCAATTTTATGTCTGACCATAATACAAAAGGAGAGAGAACAAGTTTCATGAGGACGTTTGGTGACAGATGACAACGAAACAAAAATATGTTACTGACTCAACTCTCTGCCACTTAGTTGAAATTTTTTGTTTATATTCTGCTAACGATAGTCTGACAGACGTGCATTTTAGAAACTGTTATTTTAGAAGTAATGAGTTTTTGTTGTTGAATGGTATTTTTTATAAATATTTAACATGTATTTAAATAGTAATTTTCGGGAAATGGTTTAATTCAACTCATTTATAAGAAAATATAAAACATGTTTACGAAATCAACTATTACCAGAACCATCTTAAAAAAATATTAAAAAACATAAATAACAAAAATATAACCAAATAAATATAATTTATTATTTATGCTTTCGCCTGGCTTAAAATAGTGCATTTTAAAATATCTGTAGGGTAGTTTTAAATCAGTTACAAATCTGGTAGACAATATTAACACAAAAAAATTAATTTTAATTCGGAGGCTAATGTTTACAGATGTACTCGATATGGATGTCACCAATTTACATTAAACCTCTTCACACTTTTTCTGACACGTAAATATAATGAATATTCTGTTCAGAAATAATTTTGATTTTTTATAAATAATGTACCAATTTCAGTTGAAGTAAGAGAAAAATTAGCCAACTTCATGCACACATATATGGGAAATATACTTATGTGGCTTTATCTCTTAATATGAAATATGAATTTATGTGGAATATGAACTTTATATTGATGGAAAAAAATCTAAAAGCCCAATTATAAAAAAAACATACTTTTTAACTCTTTTGCTGTCCCATGGAGAAAACAATCGGATCTTTGTGATTATCATGTTGTGTAAGCACCTACTTATTTGAAAGCCGATTTCGTACTTTTCGGAGGCTTACCGGAAAGGAGAGGGATGGAAAGGAAATCATTATGGATACGTTCCATTGCTTTTGTAGTAGATTTTTCTCAATATTTAAGTGTCTTCCCCTTTTAAACGTATTTTACGATAGGAAGAGAGTCACTTTGACATATTTATTTTTAATTCAACCTGAAGAGAACCGAATTTCAGGAAAAGTAAGACAGGTACTCAATATTGGTCGGAGGTGATTTCGTTTGCGTTACTTGGAGATAGAAAGCTGCCTGATGTTCCTGGCGTTGCCCGGATTTTATACAAGGTTTGTTTAAATCAGACGTAGACAATCATTTTGAACGTCAAATAGAAAAAAATGCCAGTTTATATACCTTGGTCTTAAGATACACGTCAACTTTAACTGGTCAAACTACATTAAAATATGTGTAAAAGATCTGTATTGGGTAAATTTCATCACGTTGAAATTTTATTAGCAATAATATATTATATTTTATATATAACGCATCAGCGGAATAAATTATAGGATACGGAGTAATATGGATTAATATATAAAACGTACTTAAATAAAATATAATAAATACAACTCCATTTCCTAAAATTGACATCAGAAAGAGGTTTAGGTATTTAATGTACTCCACATCCATAGTAGAGTAGATAACCAACTAACGCTGGATAAATTCTAGAACATGGAATTAAATAACAACAAAAAAACCCGTGAACCACAACTACCCCACAAAGCAGATAGAAGCACAAATGTTTATAAATAATAAATCACAAAATATACACGTAGATAGAATAAAGAGGCATAAAATTCCTGAAATGTTTAACGCATTATCTGAAGACATAAAAATGAAACACCTATTTGGAAAATAAAACAAAAGTCAGGTCTCTCTACCTCCGTAATACATGAAAACAAATACCCGTGCAACCATGAATGAATAATATTAATTAATGTGCATAACTACATACAATAGAAAATAGTACTTAGAAATAAAATTAATTTTTAAATACTGCAATATGCATCACGTAAAATTTTCGTTGCCATAACCAAATCTAATTTAAAAAACGTGAAATTTTAAACATAATGGAATAAAATGTAAAGATTAGAGATTACTCGTACAATCAATCTGAACAATACACAGTTTTGTAAAACCCATGTAAAAAAAAATTATTCTAAAAAAAAACAAAATGATTATAATAAAATGTATAAAAAAGGTTGATGTACTTTCCATCCAAAATTCAATAGCTTAACTAGAATTTGCAAATGCCAAACAGTTTTTACCGTTCCATTAATGCATAAACGAAAAAACTACCCAAAAGTGTGCTTTAAATATCGCTGGGCAGGTAAAGTCTTCTTAAATATTCTGTAGTGGCGGGAAGCTGGATAAAATTAAAAAAAGAATATAGCCTTAAGCATTTGAAAGTTTAACCCAAGCACCGTTGTTCAATGTTTAGCCTGCAAAAACACGTATCAACCACTTTAGCTTCTATAAAAGCAGGAGTGCTCCATTTTTATTACATTTGCAATGCAACCGGAAACGGAAAACGTAGGCGGAAAACTTTCAGCAGGTAATAAAACCAACTTCCGGTCAACAGGAATTGGCAGGTGAGAACGGAACCAGAAGTTGGAATGACTTAACCATTGCAACTAGATTTTATGCGTCGTTAATCAAGTATACGTATCTCAACTTTTGCTAGCGGAGTTGGAGATGGGATTCAAGATCAGTAAGGACTGAACTGTTGGCAAGTTCCAGTTTGTTTGTCCCGCAAGTATTCCGATTTTCTTTTACGACTTCATCAATAAATTTATTTAAGATATTCCAAAACATTTTCAAACCGAAACGTCATTACAAAATTATATTATGCCCTTCGAAACGAAATTTAAAATACTATTGACATAAACAAGTTTAAAAATAACTTAAAATTAAAGTTATAAAAATTACGAAGAAAAGTTATAATACCATCACAGCAAACTACAGCCCGTCTCGAAAAAGGAATCCGTAGTGATAAGGATTGTGAATATCATAGTATATACATGAATCAGTTCTAAAATACATACATATAAAGTCGTTTTTGTATAATTCCTGATTTGAAATAAAATATGTGGTATATAATAAAGTAGGTAAGAATTCAAGTACCTACTTAACAAATGTTAAGATTTCGAGACAAAATGTATCTATCTGCCGAGTTTTACCTCGATAGTATGTCAGTGAGTTAATTTTCGCTTCCGAGATTCTTTTAACTCTTTCAAGAAAACTAAATCAAAATTTAAATAGTAAGTCTAATAAAAAGATTCAGCCTTATTAATTTACTTACAATGCGAAACTCAACAAGAGGGTTAAAATATTAAAACAGAACTTCTTTCAAAGCATAAAGTGCAAGTAAAATTCTTTAGAAAAATTGTTACTGTTGGACCTGTAAATATGTAAAATCACTGAGCTTTCATAAATTAATTTAATTTATGAAAGTTTTAATAAGTCTATATTTTGGGTTGTATTGAACTATTTCTACCTTATTAATTTCAAGTGAATGCTGTAAAGTTATTTTTATTACCGCTCTGTTTTCCAGGCTGTCTAATTTAAAAAAACTTTTTATAAATAACAAATTTTTACAAACATGTGTAATTATTATTACTCGGTAAAATTTTCAGACAACTTTGTTTAGCTTGTGGGGATTAGGTGTTCATATAAGGGCTGTAATTTTAAGGTAATTAATAATAATTGAGAGTGACGGGAAGCGGTTACCGCTGGTAATGTATGAGGGTTCACAATCTACATAACGTGGTAACTGGCAGCGGTTAGCGGTTCTATTGATTTGTTTGGAGATAGGGTAAATATATCCTTCTAACCAGGTCTCCCCAGATGGTGTTGCGTGAGGTTAGTTATCTGCTTTCACGTATACGTAAGCTTTGCTTAATCATATTTCATTATGCAAATACTTGATCATATCTTTACGAAAATACATGGTCCAGAGGTGAGGATCTTTTAAATTTATTTTTCAAAATTGGTTAACCATTCTGAAAAAAATGGCTTTATCTGTCCATGGTTACCCAATATTATTCTCACTCCTCTGTTGATCATGCCTATTTCATATCTCTTCTGGCTCCGAGCAACTTGTGTGATGTCAAATAAAATAAAATGAAAACTGCAGCCAATAAAAAATTGTCAAAAGAAAAAAATGTTATCTCCTGTGAAGATATTTTATCAATGTCCACCAAATATAATATTCCACATTCCAACAGTTCTCAAACCTTGCAGCACCCATAAATTATAATAAAAAACGTTAATACGTTTTGTAGACTGTAACTTCCCTGCCTTATTCCAACGCTCTACGAAGGAAGAAGCGATTTGAGTAATTCTACAGCCGTGCGATTAATTATTTTCAAATAATATTATTATTGCGTTATATAACTATAAAATTACAATCAACCCGAAAAAAAGAGTTTTTTTACTATACACTATTTTAAAATGTCTTTTTCAATAGAAAAACAATGTATTGATTGAGGATTGAACCTTTGTACCCAGGAACTGGAGTCGACAACTATACCAACCTTAGGTAGAACCAACATCTATTTCGTAAATTAACTGTTGTAATGTCATCTGATTTCAGTGAAATCTGTATATGAGACAAATGATCCTGTTAAAAAAATTGAAAACATCCAAATTTTCCGATAAAATATTAGTCATTCAGAATATATCGAGAACACATGTTCTTTTCCTAATAATAATCATGACGGAAAGTGACAATATCAGTATGTCAATATCAATATTAATATTAGTATGAACCGTGTTCCGCCTTCCTCATTAAACATTCGCTTTTAAATAATACTTCATTTGGAACTCTGTCAATTCATTCGTTAAAGCAGTCCTTTGAATAGGAAAATAAATAATTTGACCAGATTTTTAATAAATTAACTTTATTTTATACTAGTAAGTTTTCTCTTTGTAAGTGATTGGTGCATTGTCATCGATAACGAGTCTGTCTGTGGAGTTTCAGCTTGATCGGAGTTCGGGAAGTGGATTAATTTCCGCATCCAAGATTTGCATTCATTCATTCCCGAAAAAAAAGTGAAATTCAAATAGAAATATTTATAAAATGTACATGCTTATAAAATGTACATGATAATAAAATGTACATACTTATAAAATGTACATGCTTATATAAGGTACATGCTTATAAAATATACATCCTTATAAAATGTACATGCTTATAAAATGTACATGCTTATAAAATGTACATGCTTATAAAATGTACATGCTTATAAAATGTACATGTTTATAAAATATACAAGCTTATATAATATACATGCTTATAAAATATACATGCTTAGAAAATTCTTACGAATTAGAAAAAAAAATAATAGTTTAAATTGTTGTCAAAATACAATTTACAATATTTTCTCTAAATAATGTATATATAGCTAAGAAAATTATAAAGTTAATTAATAACCTCTTAAATCCGCATTTCAGTTCGTTTCCCAATATATATATATCGAAACGCCCACTGACAATTATTTCAGTTGATAAATTAGTAAAAAGATTCGATGGAATTTGATAGGAAACATGAGATATTTCCTGCTCAATAAGTAATATCAGTAAACAAAAATAGAATCGTTGTAATAAGGAAAAATATATTCTAGGGTTTAAAATGAACCTACGCCCTTACATACACAGAATCAGCCTTTTATAAAAATAGTAGTCACCTTCCACAAAATATCTATCTTCCATCAATGTGGTTTCTTGGTAGGTCTCTACAGGAATTATAATTATTAAAGTTTAATATACATTAAAACATAAATTTATCTCACTTCTATAGAGGGTAATTCTTCCCAAAGGGTCTCCGCCATCTTTAAGGGTGTTGTAATATTACAGTATACGTACGTCTTATAAGGTAAATTTTAGCCCAGAAACAAGGTCTTGCGCTCCACAAAGTGATATGTATTATAGTGCGATGAGTGCGCGAAAGATATATCGCGTAAGTGAAAAGGAATTCCTGCAGACATTATAAATGTGTGTAAATGTAATAAACAACTCTATAACTAAACCTCTACTCTTTTCATTTGAACACCGTATTTGGCGCAGAATTGGAGAAACTTAGTTGGTGAACTTTAACAATTAAAAATATCCCGCGAGGAGTAGAAGCGATATACGTTTTAATGAATAATTTAGAAGTAATATTCATATAATGTACTTAGGGTTGACAAGTCTGAAAACCTTTAGCCCTTCTACCCAATTGCTTTTGGAATAAATTTGAATAAAATTTCCCCAGAACAGTGAATGCGATATTCATTTAGGTGGATTCCGATTTAAAGACGATGTAGGCTTTGATTTTAAATATTCATTGAAACGAAAATGAAGTCAAAAGACGAAAGAACATTATCAAATATAAAAGCTTTCAGTACGTACTGAGGATTAAAATGAAATATTATAAGAATAAAGGAAGCAGCACAGCGATGAAGATATTTGCGATTATTTCCTACTACTTGTAAAAATATTTATTTTGTTTTGCAGTATGTAGATTTAGCAACGCAATGTAGAGTAAAAGTATTTAAAAGTTTTTTTTTGTAACATCACAAAATGGTGTCAGTATTGTACAAATACTGACACGGTGATAATGTAAAATTACAATGTTATCATGGCAGCAGGAAATGAGAGATGTAATTAAGAAGAGAAAAGATGAAGAATTTGTGAAATAATCTTAAAAATGCAAAACTTATTAACAAATAAAGAAATCACGTTTCACCACTTAATTGAAATTAAAACTCTGCTCCCCTAACATGAATGGATTTAATAAGTTTCAATTATCCAACGATTTGTAGTTCCTTAAATTTTCGATAAAATCAAAGGTCTTGGAACACATAAAGTGGATTTGGTCGATCGTTGAGGGCCGTTAATGTCATGACTAAATAAAAATATTTATTTATTTAAAACCCTTCTGGATTTGACACTATACTGATATTAGGCCAGTGCAATTAGCGCCAAAAAGGGGGTTGCGATCGAAGTAATTCCGGTAGTCCCAATTTTTTTATATGTTATATAAATTGATCCCCTGATGTAAAATCTGACTTTCCGACCTTGGCGCACCTGTGCTCGCGCCGCCATTTTGAAAAAACTGGCTGAAATCGGTCCAAAATCTAGTTTTTCCCAAATGCCTCATTTCCAATGCAAATTTCGGCTAAAGTATCTTTACAAGTATTATAGAACATAAAATAATCTACAACTTTTGTAAAAAAAATTCTTCTATCTCTAATAGGTACCGAAGTAGAAAGTCGTAAAGGTGCGTATATTTTTGAAAAAACAAGTTTTTTGCGCGACTAGGTTTGGTTTTTTATAAATACCTCGTTTCCATTGGAATTTCATGAAAATTTTATTGATACAAATTATGTAAAACATAAAATTTCAAAAAAAACTGTGCAGTTTTTATGTTTATATAGTTTTTTTTGTTGATATAAAGAATAAACAAATCTAGGTAGGTACGCACAGAAAATCTATCACGGTTTATTATAACGTCATTAGATTTTTGTTTGCATTTTTAAATACATAAATCTATAAATTTACTAGAGGGTACTTCGGTATGGGAGGGGCTACCCCCAAACCCTGCTACTCCTCCCCACCGGTACCCTTCAGTTGAATGGAACAATGGAATTCAGGGATTGAATCAGGAACGTCAGAACAACATGTAGAGATGAGGCCTACAAGAATTAAGAGGGATGATCGAGACGTTCAAACTCTCATTGATTGGTTTGCTTGCCATGAACCATTTCCTAAAACAAATGTGATTATGTCTATTAGCAGTGGCACAATCGGGGATAGCAAAGTCACTTGTCACATGGCTGAAAAGATGGGAAAATTAGCTATGTCTAAAGTTATCAACCAGAACTTTGGAAACCTACACTTAAAACGTAATGATGCGATAGTTTCTCTTGAAGCGGTGACCAGCAGTGTCAAAAATCAGGGTGTGACTATGACAATAGATCCATTAATGCTATTCCATCGTATGTGTATTGCCAAAAAGTCTGAAAGTGAACTTAAAGAATATTTTCAATATGAACTCTCTCCTGTACCATTGTCTCTTTTCTCAGAGGAAGGCATGCACAAAGGAACGATGTCTATATTTTATTCATCATTCAACCCTCTACCAAATAATACAGAACTGGGAAGCAGTAAAATACACGTAATTGATGGAGAATATTTACTGCACAAAGTTGTATGGGGTCGTGCTCAACCTTTTTCAGTAATTTTCCAGCAATATGTCAGGTATGTACAAAATCATTATGGATCCAATGCAGTAGTGGTATTCGATGGATACCCAGATTCTATGGAAAAGAAAAGCACTAAAGGGGTGGAAAGAGCACGGCGTGCCAGAGTTACAACTTCTGCTGAAGTTTTGTTTTTTGAAAGCATGCACCCACAAGTGCCACAGGAAAAGTTTCTGGGAAATGAGAAGAACAAGTCTCGTTTTATTTCCCTACTCAAAACCTCAAAACCACACGATCCCACATAACGAAAGTACAAGCTGAAGAGGATGCTGACGTTCTCATAGTGAACACAGCAAATTCGTTGTCATCTCAACATGATGTAGTCATAATCGTTGGTCAGGATATTGATCTGCTGGTACTACTCCTCACAGCTCTCTCACCTCCCAACGTATATTACCAAAAAGTTGGAAAAGGTAAATCACCTAACGCGTTGTACTCGAACAAATGTTTTAAACACATTGAAATAGTTGAAAACATTTTATTCCTTCAAGCCATAAGTGGTTGCGATACAACTGAAGCTCCGTTCGGTCAAGGCAAAAACAAAATTTGTAATATTCTTCTCAAGAACCACTCAATGAATGAACTTGTTCGTGTATTTCAAGACCCAAAAGCACAGACAGAAACAATCACTTTGGCTGCCGAACAACTATTTGCACGTTTGTATGGCGGCAACGAGAAATCAAATTTGGAAAATTTAAGGTACATCATTTTTGTCAAAGGAGTAAAAAAGAACAAATTCAATTTATCCAGGCTACCACCCACCAAATATGCAGTCCAGCAACACTCTTCAAGAACATACTTGCAAGTGCAGACTTGGCTTGGTCACGATAAAGATCCGACTGAATGGGGGTGGAAAAAGGATGCTGTTGGGTTACTTACTCCAGTAACAATGTTGAAAGAAGCTGCACCTCAGGCCTTGCTGAACTTCATATCATGTCAATGCAAAAAAGGTTGCGCTGGAAAGTGCACCTGCAGAAAGTCGGGTTTGAAATGTTCCCTACTCTGCATTCATTGCAATGGCAACTCCTGCGAAAATGCTGTAGAAGCCTTCGTTGATGACGATGACGAGGAATACGATGACCCGGTCGCCACAAATTTGGGTGATAAGACAGATGAAGAAGCTATTCAGGGCCAGAAGTAAGAAACTATAGTCAAGGGCTCGTACTTCTGTCTAAACTGATCTACCATTAATTTTATTTTTTGTTATGCTGACAACTTAACTAATAAAGAAAAGAATGTCAATAAATGTTAATTTTACGAAAATACCAATTTTTTATCTTTTTTATGTACCTTATCATCTTAATTGTATTAATAATCTTAAATGTATGTTGTGATTACGTTGATAGGCATTTCAGACCAAGCTGCGAGAACAAATGTAGTGGCTTGGCCTATTTTAGTGGTCTTCCCATCGGGAATGTATGGCGACCGATATGCTGAAATAGTCTATCTACTATATTTATAGCTAGGTCTGACACAGGCATGACGATTGTTGTCAACGTATATGTTCTTAGAACAATAATTGTTAAAGAAAAATAAAACCAAGGAAAGCCAAGTTTAAAACACCTAACCTCTGTTTCAATTTTTGGCCTGGTTTTGATGGATTAGAGTTTGGAAACGTAATAGAGATGAAAAATGTAAATTATATACCTATTTCTTTAACGAAATTTTATTTTCTACAAAATTATTATCAGTAATTTTTTCACAAAATTGTACTGGAAAACAGGTATTTATAAAAAACCAAACCTAGTCGCGCAAAAAATTTGTTTTTTCAAAAATATACGCACCTTTACGACTTTCTACCTCGGTATCTATTAGATATAGAAAAAAATTGTCTAATCAAAGTTGTAGTTTATATTATGTTCTATTATACTTGTTAAGATATTTTAGCCGAAATTGCATTGGAAATGAGATATTTGGGAAAAACTAGATTTTGGCCCGATTTCGGCCAGTTTTTTCAAAATGGCGGCGCGAGCACAGGTGCGCCAAGGTCGGAAACTCAGATTTTACATCAGGGGATCAGTTTATATAACATATAAAAAAATTGGGACTCCGGAATTACTTCGATCGCGAATCGCTAATTGCACTGGCTTATATGTTCATACTTCAATCAAGGGTGAAGGCGATTAGAAATTATACCTAAGACGGAAAGAAATAAAGTTTTTTAATCACAACAATACCTTGGAACAGCACTACGAATTAAATAAACAAAAAGAGGCATTAAAATATATATTTTTTTATTTATTGACTAAGGGTAGCGAAATACCATTTTAACTCGATTTTTTGGCATCTCATTTCACTGTTAATTACTTTTTTCAAGATAGTGACCGTATTAGTTTGTATATATTCTGGACAAATTAATGGTAGATAATTAATGAGAAAAATTAACATGTTATCTGAAAAAATGGTACAGTTTACATAATAAAACATATAAGTCTTTACGAAAATAGAATCAGCTGGCTTATGGAGAAAATTTATTGTGGCCACACGACGGGTTCAGTAAAGATTCGTTTTTCAAAAGTGAAATCGTCATTTTAATTTTTTATTGCATTTAAAAACACATTATAATAATTTTTACAAATTTTATTTCGGGGATAATTGCGAAAAAAAATCTTTAAATGAGAAATTATTTATTGTGTTTGAATTGGTGACCATTGGTTATAATTATTAAATAAGTAAGTGAGTATTTAAGTACCTACTTACATATCTAATCGTTAGAGAAAAAAAAATAGAAACACACATTTTTGGTCGCGAAGTTTACTGTTCACAGAAATATCTGTTTTTTTATTGCATAAAACAGTCATGATGCTCTAAACCCAGAAATCTGAATGTTTTAAGCGTAATTCAAAAACACATTTGAATTACGTTTATTTTTGTCTCCTCATTTCCCTATATGTATATAAATTCAATTGCAGAAGTGGCTCAGTATCGCGTCAATGTCGATAAAATTCGTGCTTCATGTTTATTCTTATTACACATGGCAAAGTGAGTGAGAGGGTCGCTTTAGACAGGGGTCCCGCTCATATTCTATCATCCCGTCAATTTAATTTTAAGCGCTCGAGTGATTATGGGAGTATTCATGTCATAAAATTTTAACATTGATTAAGAAAACCGGTTGGTTAAATAAAAAAAAAATCGATTACTTAAATATAGTTTTATATGAGATATGATTATATGGCACATGATTCCCAACTGCTCCCACCCACCTGGAGCCAGTGAGACTATGGTAGCCGCAATTGGGCTATGTTGTGAGGCTCTAAGTAGTGGTGAGGGGAGGAAGATGTGTTAGAGGAAGGTGGGGAAATACCTAGCTATTCGGATCTGGTCACCAAACGCGGCAAAAGCTATTTCAAGGAAAGTTTCGATTTTGACTGTTGGTTTCAACAGTCCAACACTGAAAGTATCTACCACCCCTGGACCCGCTACATACATACTTTCTTTTGATAAATAAATAAATAAATAAAAAATAAATAAATAAATAAACATACATACATAAATATTTTATAAATTTGAAAATTTATAAATTGTGAAAAAAACATTTTGGTCAAATAAAATATACTTGCGCACGCCGGAATTCGAACCCGCGACCTCTAGATTCATAGCCAAGGATCCTAACCGCTCAATCACGAAGGCTGTAGGTATATATAGGAGATTTTGACTCCTAAGCCTCAGAATGAAAATTTTAATTTACAAATTAATCACTATTACTAATATGCAAAAGAATTGCAGGATTGATTTTTTTTTAAATGACACCTCACAATAGCGTCCCGGTCTGTACAGTGTATTGACAGGGGAATTATTTCGCCACCCGGTTGGGCAGCGTTGTGAGGCGAGTTATGTTAGGGGCTGTTGGAAGGGATTTACCAATGCTGGTCTTGAAGAGGCCCGGATTTAATAAAGAAGAAAAAACAGATGTCGGTAGCAGTTCCACATACCAGCCGTCTTTCTTTGGCAATGCGAGATAATGAAGGATGCAAGACAGGAAATGTTGAATGGTTTGCGAAGAATAACAAGACCATCGTGGAACGCCGAAATCGTATCGAATAAGGACAACTTAGAGTGCATGAAAAAGTTCGTCAAGTCCTGGGCCTGTGCTCATAGTCGCTGATTTCGACTAAATTCATCTTTTTTTCAGGTGCTGCGAATATTGCTTCTGTCTTCCCAGAATCTCTTATTATACTTGCTTTTAATAGTTATTCCTGATTTCTCACATTTTCAGCATTGCCACATACTTTCTATTTGCATCGCTGCTACACAAATTGATACAGTCTATTATTACTTTCTCTAATATTTTTCTAGCTTATCATTATATAACAACATAAAACTCACTGTCAATACGATGCTGAAGATATCGTTTTGCAGATATTGTTCTAGAATTTATATTTAATTTTGTTATTTCCTCTGTTGATGAATATTAAATTGCACAACCTTCACTTCCTTAATTTTTTTGTGCAATTGTGTTTAGTTAGAGAGCAAACGACAACCGATTCTAGATTGATCAATTCTTAATTAACTTTGTTTTTCCATTAATTAGGCTAGAACTGAGTTCAAAATGTTTTGTATCGTTTATCACTCTATCTAGGGGGTGGGATAGACCCGCTCCTGCATTAACCCAGGTAATGAATCCCCCGAAAAAGTTGTTCCGCAACCCACCTGCGCCTCCCCCCTCGCTGTAAACTGGCCTGAGGTGTGACCACGCGGACTCGGTGCCCTTCTGCCCTGCCTCTGGTGACCCAATGCTCACCCTTTTCTCCGGGTCTTCGGGCATTTTTCCCCTCTTTGCCACTACAGTTCGTTGAGGGCCAATCGGGAACCCGGCTAAGGGGTGCGGAAACCAGTTCCCACTTGGGGTCTGGCTAATTGCCGATTTCATTCTCAATGGGACTGCCCGGAGAAAGAGTTTTAGCTCTCTTGGGTACGCGATGATGCAAGTTCATTACTTTGTATAGTGACGTATTTGTGTTTATATCTCCTTTGTTTGTCTTTAACATTATTAAATGTTTTTTTTCAGGTCTGTAATATTAAACTTGCTAACCCTGTAAACAGGGACATTAGAGGGTCTACAGTCATTGAAAAAATGTAGCTTTGTTTAAAAAAATAAGGTATTGACGTGTGCGGTGAAGGAGGAAACTATATGTTTTCTTATTATGTCGCTGGGAAAGTGGTGGGGTCCCCTCCAATACCAGTCGTCTTACACAAAAACGAGTCGAAGAAGCGGTCCGTTCCCCTGGAACCAACAATATATGTGAACGGGTGCTCTTCTTGTATAAATTGAGATTTATGCACGTGCACCGGTGCATTGGGGATCAATGCTGCTAGTTTCTTAGAGCAGGTTCCATTAAAACACCCGTAGAACGTACTCAATGGGCCCACATTGCATCTGTGCATTAGAGATGACAACCGGTCTGTTAACGATGGATTGTCAATCAGAGGGACCGCCCTCTTTTGCATGGAATTAAGTAGGTTTTTAAGGTTTATTGGGGCTCCAGGCCAGAGGTGGATCCCAAATTCAATTGTTGTTTGTACTTGAGATTTGTAAAGGGTTAGCAGCTTGAAGCAAATTGAAGAATCTGCTAGCTCTACATACGACGGCCAGTTTCTTGGAAGCCAGATTCAGACTGACTTTTATAGAGCCCCGATATTTGAGCAAGTCTGATAACTCTAAGCATTTCAATGGAGTCTACTGGGGAGGGTGCTTCCATCAAAATGTACTAGATAGTTATTGATCTCCCTCTTTGCCGAAATCAGACACGTTGATAGTTTATTTAATTTCACTTCACCACCGAAGAGATAAACACAATTGAAGTGTGTTCGGACGTGGTCTTGAAGTAGGCGCATTTTTTCCTTCGAAATTCTTGCAGAAACCTAAAAAATTTGTTTTTTAGATCTAGGAATCGAATTGTTCATGGCAGTTGTTTTTCAAATCGCTATGGATCACATTTCTAGAAATTTCATGTTCAGTGCATGATTTATAAAAAATTAAAGCTAAATAGAATGCACTTAATTTTTTTTCTTACGTTTTTTCATCACTTTTTAAGACTTTAACTTTTCAGAAGGGTTGTTTTCTATCGTGGTACGAGAACATCCAATGGAACCCAGGAAGACACTATCTTTGATTTTTCTTCACATCAATATATTTTAATTAAATATAAATACAAAGGTTACTAACTATCAACCATAGCCGAAATGTACTGTGATCATCAAGATCACTGAGTTTAGACAAAGGATCTAATTTCCCCTAGTTTGAAGGTATTTGAACACCTATTGGCTAAACAACACTACTGGTTTGTGTAACTCAGTAACGGTCTAATTTAATTTATAGGTACTCATCTACCTATCACCCCAGTCAACTGCTGTCCTCCTGATACTGGGGCAATTGCTTCTTATAAATTATAAAAAATACACTAAGAAATTCACCTTACTAAGACTATATCCCAGCCCCTGCATGGGTCAATATTAGCGTTGCCCTTGTTCAAAAAGCATCCGTGCAATCATATTACTTTGGGCCATAAGCTCATACACTTTCTTTTTTAGAGGTGAATGCAATATATTTCTGGAGATTTTAAAAATGGAATAAGAGCTTCGGGAAGTGGGTAGGTAGTTAAGCTTCTTGGTCAATGCAAACGAACCTTAAGGTGATGCACTACGTCGTGTAAAATTTTAAATTGAGCCGCTATCAATAACAACCCTTACGTAGATGGCGACAAGGTTTAAATTCCCGCTTAACACCATCCGCCTGTTTTGATTTATGCAAGAAAAAAACATGGCCAAAAAGTGCCTTTTATTTTATTTTGTGGATGTTCAGGCATAAATATTTAATTTTTTTCCTATCATTTTATAAATAACTTAATTTACCACGCTATACAATAAAATTATAACCGAAAATGGGTTCGTAACTAGGAGATTTTGAACTTTAAATCAGATTTCATAGGCCTGTACATTATTTTTTTCTGGGATTATAAAAAGACTTATACTCGATTATTTCAAAGGTCAAGATGTATTCTACTCGCAGTATTTAATTAAAGCATCTGAAACATTTCTAGGTGACCAAATTTTCTAAACAAAAACACACGATTTTGCATTACTACCTATGGCATCGCCTTAAACACTTCGCATTCATTTACAATGAGCATTTATTTCTAAAATTTATGACAATTTATTTCATTTTAAGGATTGGACCTTGTTTACAGATGTGTGGGAAATATGTTTTGTTTTTACAATAATATTAAACTAAAAAAAAAAGGTGGTAAAATAAATCTTATGATTAAATTATAATAGGTATTTTTACTTTGTGGAATGAACAAGGGCGTTGATTTATATATTAATAAAAAAATACTCGCAACATGTAACAAAACTTTTTTAAATATCCGATATAAAGCCACTATTTATAGTTTGGTTAAGTAATTGAAATATCACCTAAAAACAGAAACAATCTACTCTATAGCGGGTTAAATATAATAGACACTAACTTCCATCCTGGTTCCACCTGAGACATAAGTGACCCATATAATAGCTCCCGTTTGAAATCACATTTATATGTTTTTTCAAAAAATAGTATAATTTGATAAATAAAATTCATTTCACTAGGGCCACAGGGTATTCTTGTGTACAGATGTTCAGCTTAACAATTATAGATAATAAAAATAATACAAATGAAAACTTAATTCAATATTAAAAATATAAACCTGCAATTTTTTTACAAAACCAATTACTAAATACAGTAGTTCAAACCAAAATTACAGCTGGGCACTACGTTTATAGTTCGCAACTCTAAGCGTACTGCCCACATTAACTGTAAACTAAATAAGTGTTACAAAGTATCTTTGGTGGCTTATCATCACAGGGTGACCATACTGACAATGAGTAGAGATATAGCATGAAAAATTATAACCTAAAAATTACAATATTTAAATGAAAATAAAAATGTGTAAATTCTAACAGGTAAGTAATAAAAAATCAATAATAAAGTAAATAATTACATATAAATTTCAGTATTATTAGAATAAGGGAATTAAGTTGATAATATTAAGTAAGTAATGTATGTACATAAAAAAACTATTCATATTGCTTGCTGAAATTCATTCCATCGACATATATATTCCAGACATTAGTAGTTGTGCACATTTCATAACGCCAGAGTTCACGGTTGGAGAGTTTTAACCTCTCCTTCATCACACTGATTTTCTGCTACTTCGTTAAGATAACATCTTAATTTTAACCTGTAAGTGTACATAACTGCAATCATAAAGTTGATGCACCAATAACCCATTATCTCTTTAACGACCGCTGCACCGTCATCGCCGACCATAAAAGTATAATGGTGAGAACTGAGAAGGTAAAATATTAATATCTTCCTCGGACATCTTAAAAAATCTTCCGAGTAGCCTGTCTATGTCAGTAAGGTATTGATTATATAACATTTGTTTTTCCTACAAGCAACGTGCGACGAAAAGGTTATTACTTTTTTTTAATAATTTAATTTTCCACTAATAAACGAGAATACACTAACGTTTCAGGATAACTTTCAAACAAAATTTATTCATACAGCTTGTTTTCTGTTTCGCGTAGAGCTACGAATTTGAATAATGTTTGTAACAGATTTAATCAAATTTGATTTCCAAGGATTTTGGATTCATATCCGCTATGAGAAAATATTAACCGATGTGGTTATAATTTACAGAGTGAGCTATAATTAGAAAAACAGTTCAACACGTTTTGAAATTCATCAAAACTATACGGCAGGAGCGTCTAGAAAACAGGTTCTCAAACTTATTTCGACCACCGCTTTGAGATGAAAAACAAATCTAGTGCCCCATATTTTTTTACTTACCTTTTTGCATTACGATCTGTTGCGTATCTTAAAAACAGTTATCGAAAATTTAATTTTTCAACGTGCATTATTTTATAAATAGGATCTAAAGGGTGTGACCTATATCCTCAAACTTGATTAGCCCAAATGCGGCACGAACTGAGAGTGGGTACTCCGATGTCTTACATAAAAACTTTGAGAAACCAATGACGGTGATAGAAAATATATAATTACATTATTAGTGTTATACTTTATTTAAAAACTAACTAACGAACTGGCGATTCCTCCGTTTAATATAAGGAAATAAAACAAACTATTATTATTTAATTCAGCTAGATTCTGTCGGATTTTTGTAGGTATAATTTGTCAATTTTGCACCTCAAGATTTCTTAAACGCCCCCTAATTTTCTTTGAGCCTTCTACTGCCCCCCCTGAAAGCTTCCAGCGCCCACAAGGGGGGCGTTATCACCCACTTTGAGAAAGACTGGTCTGGAACAAACCAGCTTGACAAAATTAATTCATTGTCTTTTATATTCCATAGCATATTAAATGGACTTTTATGTGTCATAATTAAAATCATTTACGTTAGATAATTAAATATATATTTATATTTGATTTTTGAAGACAGTTAAGACAAATTGCAGTTATTGTACAGGGTTTTCCAATAAGAGGTGTTATTTGAATAGCCCGCTATTTCGGTAGATGTTACTTTTAAAGCTGTCATTTTTTGACATTTGACAAGTAGAAACTACGTCATTAAAAAAAAATCGAACGATATATGCTTTAACAACGCATTGAAATTATTAAAATTCACTTGAGTGAATCAAATGCAAATCATCTTGAGTGATGTGGCCCATTTCCACCTCGGTGGCTTCGTCAACAAGCAAAATTGTCGCATCTGGAGCTCGGAAAACCCAAGAGTTATTGTTGAAAAGCCTCTCTATTCTCAACGTGTGACTGTTTGGTGGATGGTCCGGCGGAGTCATTAGACCTTACTTTTTCGAAAATGAGGCTGGAGCAACAGTTACGGTGAATGGATTGCGCTATCGAGAGATGATTAATGATTTTTTATAGCCGGAATTAGATGGTATTGATCTGGACAACGTTAAGTTTCATCAAGACGGCGCTACGTGCCACACAAGCAACGAAACTATGGATCTTTTACGATTGAATATCAAAATAATACCTCTTATTGGAAAACCCTGAAGAATACATTTTGATTGTTAAATTGTTGCAGTTATGTAATTAAAATCATTCCCAGCTGTACATTAATAATCTAAATTCTAGATGATTGCATCCATATGAGTAGGCAGAGAATGATTTTGAAAAGATAAAATAAATTCATAATATTATTTTATTTTATTGAAGCATAATTTTAAAACCTTTCACAGAAAATTTATCAAATTAAATAAATATATATGAAGTTAGTTGCATACGCCCTACTTTGCCTCTTGCCTCTTAATATATGCCGTTGATTGAAGCACTAAAATTAAACTAAAAAGCAGCACGAAATTGGAATTTCTCATTACATCAACTTTGGTGACTCGCCGTTCCTCCGGGCTTGGAACTAATTATATAATACGTAGAATTAGTTATATCCATCTCTCTCTTAACGGGTTCAAATAATCGATTTGATAATACCGTGTGTGACGTTTTTTGAGCTGGCTTGTTCTTCTCGTACATGGTCTTCCGTGCAGCGGTACAGAAAAAAACAGTTTCCTGGAAAGTACTAGAAGATCCTCGATTCTGAGCACAGAATTCGTGGTTTCAAAATCTGGTGAGCTGCAATCTTGGAATAAACATATTAAAAAAAAGGATTGACGCAATTCTTTCCGAAATTGAAATTATTTTTAACTCTATTATATATCATGCGACATTATCATTACCGATGAGTTATCAGTTATAACTCATCTAAACCACATCTTTACATCAACTCAGAACGGTTAGTGGTAAAATTGTATTAATTGGAGGCAAAAAAGTGGAACCAATTTTTCGCCTTGTGTCTCATCGAAATGGGTTAGAATTCTTGACAAATCAGTTTTAATTTTGAAAACGGAAGTTAAAATAATTCAATGTTAAAATTTTTATTTTATAGGTAGGTACTTTATATAATTCTCTAAAAAAGCAGTTTAAATTTTGAAAATGAAACTTAAATTCGAAGCCAAAGTTTTAGAGTACCAGAGTAACAGACAGAGTCAAATCCGAAATTAATATTTTTAATAAAGATTCCAACAGCTAATAACTATTCAAACTTTGCTTTCATTACATTAATCAATATTGGGGGATCTTGGTCCACCTGCTCTATGATATTACGACTTTATATACTTTTTGCCGTTATTATAATTGTTATAATGGCTGTGCCACTGTTATAATAAGGTTTCAGAATTTATAATATAATGATACTCGGCACATTAAAGATTAGTTTTATTGTTTAATCGTGCACGAAGATTACGAATGCATACTATCTAGTTTTCTAGATGGGATGTGAGGGAGAGAGATAAAGCTAATACATGGACTTTTATACTGCTATAGTAAATCTGGCTCGCTCTACCCGGACGAAGTCGATCAACTGATTTTCTTGTCCCACTTATACTAATCTTTGTAAAACAGATGCCAGTATATAAAAAATATTATTATAACTATTGAGTAGTTTTTTTTATATCATGCATAATATTTTTCAGTCAATTGTTATTTATTCCATTAGCAATAGAGTTTTGAAACGTCTCTTTATGTTTAGAAAAAAATAACACGAGACGAAAAATTATT
This sequence comes from Hesperophylax magnus, assembly GCA_026573805.1. Classification (NCBI taxonomy): domain Eukaryota; kingdom Metazoa; phylum Arthropoda; class Insecta; order Trichoptera; family Limnephilidae; genus Hesperophylax; species Hesperophylax magnus. The sequence continues at coordinate 10,181,320 of JAIUSX010000012.1, forward strand.
GTAACGTATTTTGTAAAATATCATAATTATACGAAGAAGTAATACATTTTGAAGGATGGGGTGTAAGTATTAAGTATGTAAAATAAGTGACACAGTAAAATAATCCTAAACCAAAGGAAGGTCTCCGGCGTTTTTAATCCCAGACCACAGCGGGTGATTACTTCGCAAAACGGGCCATTTCCTAACAACTTCCGAAGCTGAATATTTACGAAAAATCTGCATTTATAATTATTACATTTAAATATCTCGCGATAATGAAACGAGAAACCATCATCCATTGGTAATAAAGGCACCAGACGGTTAAACATACTGACTGAATTTAAGAACGATATTTTTTTTAAATAAGGAAACCAACATTTTATTTACTAGAAAATCACAACTAAATAATTTTATGTTTTGTTCGTTTTAATCTATGTTAATCTCTGAATAATATCTGTGTTTTGATATCAATATTAAAAAAATCGCTTGAAATTTTTCAGATTAGGAAGATGAAATTAATGTAAAACAAACCAAATGCATTGGTCCTGCACTGTAATAAATTATAATAGAATTTTATTATCTTTGACTGTAACAGATGCATTGTAAAGTCTTTAAGGTATAATATAGGAAAACTGTACGTTCTGACAACTGAAATTCTCTTTAGAATTCATGCATAAAACATCAAAACAACGTGTTGATATTTTACCGGGGAATAACTTATTGAAAAAAATATCGAAAAGTAATATTTAATCATTGAAGTTAATAAACAACTCTCAAACGAAAAAAACTTTCCAAGAATCGACCGAAACTTTTTCTGTTTTTTTTTTTAACTTACAATGGTCTTAAATGGACGCCATATTATCTATTATTTAATATATTAAAGTGTTGAAACCTCGGACAAGACGAACAAAGCTGGTTAAATGGCCATCATTCCCCTACAGATTAAATTTCGTTTTCATGAAAACAACCAACTTTAATTCATTTTTATAATATTGAACATGTTGTGTGATATTCATTTAGAATTTCATTTCATTTTTAAAATTCCCAAAAGGTGAGAATCTCACAGAATTTTTGCGGGTTTATATAATATTCTTGGTTTTTTTGATTAAAATAATAACTCTGTAAATATTACGCAACAGTCGTTCTAGCAGTAAACTTTTAAATAACACAGAACATTTTCAAAGAACTTTATTAAAGTCGGTGGAAGGCTCAAATATACATTTTATATTAACAATTTACAATAAAACCAATGAACAGAAATATATTTGTAACATGCGGCAATTTTTATTAACGAGGAACAGCAGTAACAGCACTTAATCAATAGCACACAATTTGATTCTTATTACTAATAAAAAACGTTTTTATAGGATAGTAGTATCCGTTGTAATGAAAACGTATACCTCGTTATTATTTAATTGAAACAAAGCGTTCTTGCAATAAATTCAAAATATGTTTTTTCGATGTAATAATGCCTTCGAGATTTCAATATTTTTCCTGTTTTCTACTCTTAAAAAATACTTAATAAACAATTTCACATGCGTTAATCTTATAATACTCGTATAAACTTTTACACAGTTCAGTATCGTCGTTAGTGTTGATTATGGGTATACAGAAAATATATAGATTCCAATAATAGTTCGTTCTTTTGGTAGTTTGTCCATAAGCCGCTAACAAAAATAATAGTTTTTTTGATAAATTACCGCACAAGAGTCCTAACTGCTCCCAACCGCCTGGATGCAATGAGATTATAGCATCTCCTTTTGGGGTATGTTGTGAGGCTGAAGGTAGAAAGGACGGGAAAAAGGAAGGTGAGGGGGGGGGTATCTGGCTATTCAGATCTGGTCACTAAAAACGGCTAAAGCAGTTTCAAGCAACGTTTCAATTCCGAATGTCGGTCTTACGCCAGGGCAATACTCAGAGTATTTTCCACTCAGATTGTCAAGCAGCATTTAGTACGCTTTAAAAATGTAAGATTTAAGATTTAGAATTTAAAGAAACTTTAAATTTTTTATTTGAGTACCTACCTGCCCAGGAGTACCTACTTCACTGAACTTTTTTTTGTTAATGTTTTGATTTTGTAATGTTTGAATATGTAGACATCTTTTGTGGGTAAATGTGTGTAAATATTATATTGCCCATAGGTAATCCAGTAAAGGTTGACTAAATATGGGAGGTAACAGTGTATTAAAAAAACGTACAGATTAAATCCAATAAACAACCTAATACAGATTTACTAGGTAAATAATATCACGTTCTGTGGAAGATGAAAAATATTTATGAACCACAGAAAATAATATTAATAAATTTTTGCTTGAAGTCAGTAGTTACTCTGTTTATCTTATGTATTCATAGCGACCCCGACGATGGTTGTAGAGTTACACACGCATTACATATTTACCAGACCGTAAAATACGGCTTTGTAGAGACCAATCTGACGTATTTTTTATCAAAGTTCCTCATACCACTAAGCATTTATTTTTCATTATAAATCTCGATTTTCAGAAAAGATATAAATCATTCTTTTTTGCTTACACAAACAGAAAAGAAAGGGGTTCAAGGGTTAACGAAAACAAAAATCCCAATTTCGTCTTTTGGAATTTTTAATTGTCGTATAATAAATCATTCGGCAAACTTTTTAGGGAATAAATATACAGACCGGAAAATTAGATTTGTTGCCATTGTTTCCTAATCTCTTTCGGTTCTGATGAACCGTGCAAAAAATAATTACAAAACTCTTCTCTTTGCTCAAAGAAGAGCCAACATTGCTGGTTTCTTGGCTAGAGCTTAATTAATACTATTTTTTGTCGTTTTGGCTTTCACCGTTAGCGAATAGATCACATTAATCATGGAAAGGATTGGCACAGCCTCATGGACATTGAAAATTTGTTCTAATAATATTGAAACCGCTTAAAAAAAACATAAATATTGTATGTATAAATATTCGAAAAATAAGGAATATTTAAATATACAAAATAAGGAATAATTATATTGTATATATTTATATTTCTTATTTTTAAATAACAATGTACAATAATCAGTAAAAAAAACCCAATTTACAAGAAAATTAAATAAATACACAAACACTTGTACCACTTAATCATAAACACGTAAACACCTCAGCACAGGTTCTCCTAGTGAGGTGTTCATGAAACATATAACATTATCCACCACAGTGTCACCTACTCAAACCTACCTTACACCCAGCATAAAACAAACACCATATTAAAAACAGCTTTAAATATATGTATTTTTTACAAATGTAAATAATTTGGTAGACACTGTAATGTATCTATAGAAATAAATAAAAGAAATTGTATACAGGTTTCACTTCCTTGCCATTTTCGAACAACGCGTTGAAAAATAGAGAACAAACATATCGGCTTGACTCATTTTCAGATATTTTAAATTCTGGGAAAATAAGGTATTTGCGTTGACACTTATACTTAAACACTCGATTTAAAAAATCTTATTTTACGATCTTAGAACTCATTGTTATAGAGATTCGACTGATTCTTAGCACCAGATCTCCGATTCTTTGATTAAAATAATGTTGCATAGAAAATTTTCTGTTGCGAATAATATAATATATAGTAAATAAATTACTTTAATTAGTAAGTAAATAAAACAAATGATTGATGAGAACCAATTTTCACCAAGGGTTATACTATTATGAAAAGTGTTTTTTAAAAATGCAAATGGTTTCATCCTTTCTCATGTGACTTTTAACAATGTCATGAAGCAATACATTTTTACAATAATAACCAATTTGAAATACCCAATCACGTTTCTGCACTCCTGTATGTTCTAGTCGGCACTTTTTAAAAATTATTTTGTATATTATGTAAAATTGTCACAATGAAATTGGCAAAAATTACCCTCTGACATTTTTGTTCTCCTGATATTTTGTTCCTGTTAACATTTATGCTCAGCGCAGACCTCCGAAAAATCACGGTTAGTCTGAAATCTCGACAATTTATAAAATGGCTTTTAAAGTAATTTCCCATTAAAAATATATAATTATAGGTAGGTACTTTATCACTTTTCTGAATTCACAAAATAAAAAATTTAACATTTATAAAATGACACTAAAATTCAAAGCAAATCAGAGTTCTAGGGTTCATTGAACTGGGTCACAGGCAGAAAACCGAAATTAGTACCATAATTTACAGATTTTCTTTTTTTAATCTCTTAGTTAATATTTACGAATTGAATTATATTAGAGAAAGAAGATACAGAAGCCGTAGAGTTTTTGAAAGAAAATGTTTCAATCGAAGATACCATAATCTGTGATATTGTAAGGAACCGATATGTCTATGTTTGTATAATAGTTATTGAGAAGACTTATCGCCTAGAAGTGTAACTGACAGTTGCGGTCGATAGTTCCATCTGATTCATAGATTCCCAAATTGTTTATTATTTTAAATATTCCAATATAATTTTCCACAAAAAAACCTTAAAACTATAAGTAATAAACGATTTAGGAATAAATAAACACTGAATAGAAAAACTTTAACTCATCAAGCAAACAAAAAAAATTATTAAAATTTGTTGGAACAACACAAATTAATATTTGTGGTCGAGGTAAGACTAGGAAGCCAAAAGTCGCGTATTATTTCACAATTTAGTAATTAAAAATAATATATATAGTGTACTTGCAGCAAGTTCCAGAGTGGGAGATACTCTCAGTGTCACCCTGGTGTAAGACCACCATTCAGAATTGAAACGTTGTTTGAAATGGCTTAAGCTGTGTTTGGTGACCAGATCTGAATAGCACCTTCATCTTCTCCAGCTCCTTCCCCTCATCATTGCGTTCAGCCTTAAAACACATCCCAATTGGGGATGCCATATACTCACTGGCTCCAGACGGTTGGGAGCTGTCGGGACTCACATTAAAAATTGTGCGATTTTCGCATAAAAAATGTTATTTTATACTGCACTCCGACGGATTTATTATCTAACCCGTGGTCTGAAATGCGCAGAAAACAGTTTATATCTGCCAAATTAATAGTAGTGCAGTCTAATTTCTTAGAGGAAAATCTAGTTTAATAATGTAACTACACGGCTGTATGCGACCGGACTAATAATACAACAATTAGCTATAACTAAAGGTTGAATAGCTATTGTTTATTATAACCACTTGTACTTACATTGAAATAACGATCCCTAGTACGTTTCGCCTTTATTGATAAGATAAGAGGAAATACCGTCATTGATCCCTTTGGCACCGGTGCTCAGTCGGGATACACGCGGTTTTTTCACATGAAAACTGATCGTTTATATAACTCTCGCTTGAGTTTGAGTTGATGAACGATTTGCCGGCCTCTGTGTTTCTGTTAATACAATTTTCCTAAGGGCCTATGAAATCTTTGGGGATGCTGAGTGAAAGGTCTTTTAAGGTAAAGAAGGAGATGAAGTTCTGAGAAGGAAAAATGTACGAGGGATAGGTAGGACTCAGGGGGTGAGTGTGTCCAGCCACGATGGACTTGTGAATCTATCCATTGCTGTTGGTGGGCAGACGCGTCCGCCTCCTACACAAGAGCCATGTTCACTCATTTCTCATCCCAAAAATCCTTCCACACAGCATCTCAAAATATATCATAAGCCAATGTGTAATTATTTAAAAAAAGTTGATTAACAAAAAAAAATAGAAAAAAATTGTTAGGCTATGGTTTTAAAAGGATATTATACTCAACTAGTTGACGTGTACCCAGCGTTGCTAAGGGTTACATAAGAGATAGACATGTACCATTTGCAAATTTTTTGTAGGTCTTTTTGAGATATACAATTCCATAGCACATTATTTTGATGTATCTTATAAGGGGTAGCCAGCGTTAGCAATGTAAGCGCCCGAAAATATTTTTCTTCGACTTATTTACGAAACATTGACTTTTCTCTACTCTTTTTAAATATAATTTGAATGAATTATATATATATAAACCTTTCAGAAAAAAAATTCCAAATGATACTGTAAACCTTTTCAAAATCCGTTGCGTAGTTTAGGAGAACTTAGCGCACAAACAGACAGACGCGGATAACGAGTTAATTTTATACTTTTTAGAGATATTAACAACTACAAAATTGTTGTATGACGTAGTTGGTAGCTTAATTTATTTGATAATATAACATGTCTGATTCGTTTGATATATGGCGTTCCTGTCCGACCGTAGATTAATTTCCCACGGGGTCAATGTGCGCTTGTTTCGGAAATTTTACAGAGATTAAACGTAGGTATATAATATACAAGGGTGGGTAGGAGTTTTCCAAGTCCCAGTGGATTGAAAAGTTAGTTTGGAAAAGTTTCTAATTTGTCACGAGTTCCTTTGGTCAATAGCAGTCGAGCCAGGAGAGGATTGGATGGCTAAAATGCCGAAAATTTCCCGGTAGCTTCGACATATTATTTAAAGGTTTAAATTCAGTGAATTCATAATTTGTACCCGGCTAATTTAATTCCATTTGAAGCAGGGTGCTTGATCATAAATTAAAAATTCTGTTTTTCTTTAAATCTGCCTCTCAATGTCAGTTAATATGGTAATTGAAGCGAGTAATCATTACGAATCCATATGATATGCGATGTATTAAATCTGAAAAACCGATATATGAGGTTTACTACATTATTTTTAATGAAAATAAAGCTGGAGACGAGCTCCTAAGTCGGAGGTACTTAACTCGGTCTAGTGCAAATAAATAATGAGCAGTTTTATTGGAATACATTTTGGAGATTATATCCATCAATAATAAATTTAAACGAAACGTGAAATGAAATAAGGCAAATAAATATAAAAAAGGTAACGGTGTCCACTGGGAATCGAGCCCAGGATCAATTTTATCTGAGAAATTAACTAGGTTACAAATAAATTTTTTAGAACTTTGTAATTATTGAAAAAGATAGCAGCCAAAAATATGGGAAAAATAGTTGAAGATAATATTATAATTTCTGAATTTGAAATATGAGATCGACTACAATTATGTAAAATAATTTGGTCCCAATGGCCGAGTGGTTAGAGGTATTATCCCGGTAAGAGATCCTGGGTTCGATTACCAGTTGAGACCGTTACCTTTTTATTTTTCTATTTCATGTTTCGATTAGATTTATTATTATTATTTTCTTCTTCAATGATAAATATTTAACGCATTATGTATGATTGCTCACAAAAAGGATAATTTATTTGATATAAATAACCATTCCCTATCCGAATCATTACTTCAGTGACTTTACGCGAGTTGGTATTGATATTCTATATACATCTTGTATCACAATGATCTAAATACTTCAACCTGCGATTCCTGAGCATATTAATAAACATCGATGACAATATGCTGCCAAATGATATTTAAATAAAAAAAGGTTATTTTATCACACGTCACCACTGATGACACTGCCACATGTCGCAACGAATCACGTCATACGCAATCTTTCTCGTTTGTACCGTGCTGCTAGAACGAGACGGAGTACGAATCACGTGATGCGTAGATTAAACCCAGTGGCGACGAGTGACGGAAAAATGTTTTTGCTTATAATTGAAAAAAAATTTCATCGGACAGCAAAATGGCATCTACATTTTTTACCCCAAAGTGTATTTATTACAGTCTTTCAGGTACATGCTTATACACCATGTATATATATGTGGAATTGCCATAGTTTCATTTACTTCTAGAAGTTGAAATCATTAATACAAATAATACATTTCACAGATAACATGATGTATTAGGCCCATCCCTTCTTCACTCTATCGAGAATGAATTAATTTATAGGCGAATCTTTCCAAAAATAGCCTTCGGAAAAAAATACCTAATGTTATTATTGTGAGGTTATCATAAATATCGCCTGCAAAACAAGTTTGTTCTGTAATCTACTATAACTACTATCGTACTGCTATGATTAGTTTTAAAAATTATTAACATCGTGAAAAAAAAATAGTTCTTATGTACCTACATTATTTAATGGGCGACAGCAGTTTCGCTCTTCAAAGGCATATTGAAATTGCGGTACGGCCATTTTGAAATGATTTAAAATTTAAACAATGAAGAGGATAGTTATAAACATAATTAAAAATCAAACATAATTAATCATGAAAAAAGGATTTCTAAAAATTAAATATATAAACCCAAAAGTGTTAAAATGTTCTTGTTATTACAGCTTTTTTGGCGATATCGATATAAAATCTACCTTTCTCATGATTTATAAAGCGATACTGTCAGGTCCCACCAAAATGTTTTCTTTAAAAAATAATTTATAAATACTGTAAGCCACCTAGAAAAGACAAAAGAATATTGTCAAAAATATAATAAGCCTTTAGCTTTCGTCAATATTATGTCAAGCACGATAAATAATTCAGCGGTTAAGTTGTACTCAGGATCGTTCACAATTTCATTTCCACTTTTCGAGCAATTTTTTTTCGAGTTTTTCGATCAATCCTGTCACGATTTTAAATATCCAGTTTTTTTCTGAAACACGACAAATAAGTAAGCTTACATAACCAAATTCGTAGGGATAATCTTCATCTAATTCACGATATAACCGTGAGCATTTGGCAGATTTTCTAGTTAATTAAATAAACGTTTTCGAAATATATAGTTTTATGAAAAATAGTTAAATTAATGAAATAATACTTGGCTACCAATGTTGATATTATTTAAGAATGACATAACACAATATTATATCTACAATCAATACAAGATAAAATATTGTTTAATTATTGAAGATAATATTAGCGATTCTTAAACGAAAATCTGAAACAGAAAAATAGACGGTCACATCTAGGACTCGAACCCAAGACCCTTGCCTTGCCGGGGCACCGCTCTACCAACTGAGCTAATGGGACCCTATCTCCTTCGGTCATATTTAACTGTATCATATTCGAAGAAGAATTACCGACATTGCATTCAATTTTCTTACCGCACATTTTTATTCAACCCGAACTAAACGCAATCTAGACAGCGTCTTTAGATAAAAATAAAAATAAAATATGTTACAATTTGCGGTTTTACTCACTAAGTTATTCCAAAAAATAAATATAATATTGTATTATTGCATTTCCATTACATTACAATACAAGATGTAAAAATAATTTTCATGATTATTTACATACGCCATAACCACTAAATGTGTTTTATTATTAAAGATACACACATCTCCAGGTTACGAATAACCGGACAACATACGAATTCATCATACATAAAAAAAATAACTGAGTCCCAACTGCTCCCAACCGTCTGAGCCAGTAAGACAATGGCATCCCCAATTGTTGTGAGGCTGAAGATAATGGAGAGGGGTAGGATACGGGATAGCAGAAAGTGGGATATACCCGACTATTCCCATCAAAAACCACTTCAAGCAACCTTTAAATTCTTAATTGTGGTTACATTAAACCTACACAGGAGGCCCTGAAGATAGTCATTTCCCTCAGGGCCTATGTCACTTTTTGGGTTGCTGTATTGAAGATCTTTTTTAAGGAAAGGAAGGAGAGGAAGTTCTGGATACGTTAAATGTATGAGGATTGGTTAGGAATCTTAGGATCAGTGTGTCCAAATGTGAGGAACATATGAATATACCCTTCCCACTGCGCAGGCGATGGTTTGAGAAACCAGTTGGTGAGGTCGAAGGGTCTTTCCAAACCAGCTTCTACCGATCTGACACGCCACGCAGCTAGCTGCTAAATCACCAAACTAGCAAACCTGTGGCAGAGGTGTTGGTTATCCAATATATGGATCCAGAGACGGTGGTATCCAAACTTGCCTTCTAAATTTAAGCAGATATCTGGTTTGTTCTGATTCAAAGTCTTCATTTATAATGATTTCAATAAGTTAAGCTTAGACAGAAATTTATCGCTCAATAATTTAGATCAAAACCAACTGCCACGCAACTGGTGGGCAGGCGCATCCTGAACACATCTCACCCGGTAAAATCTGGAACCCCTGCTAAAGGTTGTCACGTAACGAATCGGACACGTTCAAAACTCCCGCGAATTCAATTAGTCAGCGGTGAGTTGTTACCATTGTCGCTGTGCGCGCGCCTGCCTTGCGCACGGCCAAGTTGGTAAAACTGCTCTACGCTCGACACGACGGCCATTCAAATCACCAACCGCCAGACTGACAATCTAGCTTTGGCCCTGTCAACGTGTCTGTTTTGCTATCGACCAGGACGCCATGATTGCGCGCCTAAATTAACGGCTGCTCTGTACAAGTATTTTCGAAGCCTGTACCTAATTGCTGTGCCTACTCACCATGGAGAAATGTACGCGTAATAGCGCGTACAGTACGGAAGATAACCCTCCTTTTGTGGTTCAACATGTACGCGAAACCTACTACAAATTCATGTAAGCGGATTAACTATCTTTACCTTTTATGTGCCTTTTGTGACTTGAATTATGCCTACACACACGCTTGCCAGCCAGAATCTTAATTATCAAGAGAGATTGTTCCTAACGAAACGCTAGGATATTTAGGATGTAAATGACCCATCTCATTTGTGTATCTGTTTGTAATTGTGCTTTGTAAATATACTATCATATCCCATTAATACGTTTCCTTTGACGAATTCGAAGTGGTTTGTTTGGCAATCCGTTCCTCGTGTAAAAGCCGTAGCTGACCTGACCCCTGATGATCATGACCTCACCTTCTACCACCTGAGCTAACGCCGATATGTACTAAGGCACCCTTTTTGCAATGAACCTCTCACAGGGAAATTGCGCCCTTTACACTGTCGCCGAACATGGGGCAATTTTTTTTTTGTCATCCCTTCATAAGCCAACAATAGACTACCTCGTGTTCGTCAATTGAAATTCTATTCATGTACATTATTCTTGTAACAACATGTGATTTCCTTCTTAACAAATGTCCACAAACCGTTTTTTTGGCGCGCTCGCAAAAAACTGGGTTCACAAAATGGTGGCCACGCGTGCTCACACCTTGCCCCGTATCGTGAACACTCACGACAACTACAAACGAACACAACAGAGTTGTTTTTGTTTCTCAACAAGCAATAAACATCACGAATTCGTGTGTGTTTATTTTTTTTTCAACGCCCATTTCAAAACCGTAATGTCTCCTTTCACATAGCGAACATTACCAACAAATCACCTTCCTTCAACTAGTGTAAATAAAAACACGGGTTTGTCTCAACACTAATTATACATTCATTCCTAATAAATTATAGGTACAACTGTTTTTTCCTCTAGTATGCAAATACGAGTGTTAACCTTCCAAGTGCCTTCGACGAGTGTTAACCTTCCAAGTGCCTTCGACAAGTTTTAACCTTACAACAAGTGACGTGAAAAGTGAAATTAAATTCATTCCTTTTCTTCAACATCCTCAATTTCAAATCAGTAAATCTGTGGCCAATTTTTCTTCTCAACAAGTAAAAGTGACTAGTGAAACTAAAAACACAGTTTTACAAAGCAAAGTCCTGGCCAAATTTTCAAAATTTCAAAACACTTCAAAAAATTCCGGAACACAATCATCTTCCTTTTTCAAATACCAAGCAAACCTTCAAAATGGACTCACCCACTGTACCTACAGAAAATACATTTGGTGTAATCACCAACATTTTCCAATCAAAAAAAGAAATATTACTACAAGCTATTCGTAAAAGGGAACTGTCGCCAACTGACAAATCAAGGAAGTCGCTTATAAATTACGCCTTGTACTTCAACAAGAAATACATCAGGAATTTACGTTTTAATTGCCCCAAACCAGAGGAAGCAAAAATAATTACACCAGTACCACCTGAGTCAAAAAACATACCAGCACCGGTCATTCCACAAAACAAAAGTTACGACCTATCATCCTGGAAAATTAAATTCAACGGTCGCACCGATGTGGAAAATTTTATTGACAGAATAGAAGAAACTGCCCAAGTCAGAGGAATTCCCATAGAGATCCTACATCGCAACTTTATCGATCTCATTGCACCCGAATTGCTCTCGTGGCATAAATCACAGAAAAAAAGGGCAGATTCTTGGCCCAAACTAAAATCAGCCCTCATCAGCAGTTTTGGAAAAAAGGAAGCCCAACACAAAATAAAACTGTCGCTGTTTGCAATCAAGCAACTTTCAAATGAATCAGCTGCCAACTACATGCAAAGAGCTGAATTCATAAACGCCAGGCTCTCTTCACCTGTTTCGGACAACGAACTGCTGCCGATTATAATCGATGGTCTCCTCCATAAATATGAGAACATCATTACTTCACAAAAAATCCTCAGCATAAACCAACTTAACGACGTTTGCCTTCTATTGGAAACATACCAAAACAGAAGAAAAGACTCTAACGATGCAAACGAAATCATCAAACCAAGCAAATCCTCTGGTATCAAACCAGAATATAATGAAAGAAAAACCTGCTCATTCTGCAAGAAAACCGGTCATTCTCAAACTACTTGTTTTAAGCAAGCTAATCTCCAAGAACCCCGAGACACCAGAGCACCTAAGAGGCATTCTTCCCAAAACCGCTCTCCACCTCGTGACAATCTACGAGAAATTTTCAAAAAATCAAGACACAATTACGAGAGATTACACGCTCCCAATAAAGTTGTCAAACCTCCACCGGACTTTTCGAAACCCCCTCCAAATTGGGTAAACAAGAAGCAAAAAAACTAATACCCAACCTCTCGGGAATCCATTTCACTCCAAGGCCTAAGGAATGGATAGAGTAGTTGAGACACGTAAAATACTTCAACCAGGCCTTACATCTTTCAACTGTTAGTTGCAAAGAAGCTCAAGACGGAAGACCCTATGCTCAATTCTCCGTCAATAATGTCACCTTTTCGGGACTTATGGATAGTGGCGCATCTATTAGTTGCCTCGGAAATAATGCACACATACCTTTCGTCAATTGCGGATTTAGAATCGAGATGCATTCTACACACGTCACAACCGCAGACAACACAGCAAAAACTGTCACAGGTTCTCTAGCACTACCTGTCAGTTGCGGAAACAAAACAATCACGATCAACTTCTTAGTGATTCCTTCAATAACCCAGAACTTTATCCTCGGTGTAGACTTCTGGAAGGCCTTTAATGTCGCCCCCCAGGTATTTAACACTTGCAACAACACCTCTCACTCCACACAAGTCAGTGAAATTCGTACAGTAATACCTTACGAAAATCTAAGTTCTGCTCAGTCACAACAATTAAAAAGGATGATCAAAAAATTCGAATCAATATCCTTCGAAAAATGCGGTTTAGGTCTAACTAACCTAGTCGAACACCACATCAAAACCAATGGACCACCCATCAAACAAAGGTACTATAACCTAGCTCCCCAGAAACTTAAACAATTGGAAAAAGAGTTAGACGAAATGTTGAGTTTAGGCGTTGTAGTTCCTAGTAGAAGCGCCTGGACCAACCCAACTCTAATTGTATCAAAAAAGGACGGCTCTGCACGATTCTGCATCGACAGTAGAAGGCTTAATGCTTGCACTGAGGCTGACGCCTATCCACTTCCATTTGTTCACGCCATCCTCGACAAACTACGAAACGCCAAGTTTATATCCTCAATTGATCTAAGCAAAGCTTTTTGGCAAATACCATTAGATGCTGCATCTTGTGAAAAAACTGCGTTTGTCATACCAGGTAGAGGTATGTTCCACTTCAAAAGGTTACCATTCGGCCTCAAAAACAGCCCTGCCGAACTACAAAGGTTAATGGACAAGTTATTCGGCCCAGAATCGGATAATAACTTATTCTGTTACCTAGACGATCTCATCATCATAACTGACACTTTCGAAAAACACATTGAAATGCTGGAAAAAGTCTTCCAACAACTCAAGCTCGCCGGTCTTACCATCAATTTTAAGAAATCAGAATTCTGCAAGTCCCGCTTGCGTTATTTAGGCTTTATTATCGACGAAAAAGGTCTGAGAACGGACCCAGCTAAAGTCGAAGCCATGGCAAATTTCCCCAGACCCAAAAACGCAAAAGAAGTCAAAGGTTTTCTAGGACTGGCCGGTTATTATAGAAGGTTCATCAAAGACTTCTCCAACATCGCAGCACCCCTCAACAAAATCACTGGTACACGCAAAGGCATCAGTAATTTCTTATGGTCTCCTGAAACCGAAAAAGCCTTCATCACTTTGAAATCTGCTCTACAAACAGCACCTGTGCTGAACTGCCCTGATTTCACACTTCCTTTCACGCTCCATACTGACGCTTCTAATGTTGGAATTGGCGGAGTACTAACTCAGGAATTTCCCGATGGAGAACACCCTGTAGCTTACTTTTCCCGAAGCTTAAACAAACACGAAAAGAACTACGGAATAACGGAAAAAGAGTTACTGGCAGTAATGGATTCTATTCACCACTTTCGAGGATACATAGACGGCAGCAAATTCACTGTAATTACTGACCACAGTAGCCTAAAATGGCTAATCTTCTTGAACAATCCATCCGGTAGACTCGCTCGTTGGTCATCACGCTTGTCTCAATACACTTTCGATGTCATACACCGCAAAGGCGCCGACAACATTGTACCTGATGCACTCTCAAGAATCGAGCTTGCTCTCCTAAACACCGAACCAACTGCTCCCATTTCTTCCACTAAGGACACCTGGTATCTAAAGATATTCAACGGTTGCATTAACTCTCCTCAACAGTTTCCCAATTTTATCATAAAAGAAGGACAATTGTACCGTGATTGCAAACCTCCTTTGTCTATTCTCGAAGACCATGCCTGGAAACTGGTTGTTCCTCCTGAAGAAAGAGAACAAATAATATTCAACAACCACAGTGCCCCGGAATCCATACACCCCGGAACCTTCAAGACATATAAGAAAATATCCTTGAAATATTATTGGCCCGGTCTTTTCAAACAAGTGCGAAATTATATTTCTAAATGCGACACTTGCAAAGCTTATAAACACAGCACTGCACCCCCTGCTGGTCTTATGGGTAAACCCAAACGCACCGATAGACCACTGCAATCACTGTCAATGGATCTTATTGGACCTTTCCCCAGAAGTTATGCTGGACACATGCATATACTCAGTGTAGTGGACATTTTCACCAAATATTGTTGGATTTTCCCTTTAAAAAGAGCCACCGCATCTGCAGTCGTAAGCCTTTTGGAAAAACACATATTTATACCTTACGGAACCCCCCGTACAATTATTGTGGATAACGGAAAACAGTTCATCGCAACTGAATTTAAGGAGTTCCTGTCCAAATACGGCATAAAGGAAATTTTTTATAATACTCTCTACACACCACAGAACAACACTGTAGAGCGTTATAACCAAAACATCAATACTGCCCTGGCTATCCTAGTTGATAAAGACCAACGCACTTGGTGTAAAAACTTGGAAAAAATTCAAGCAGCTATAAACAACACGGTAAATCTTACAACCGGTTACACCCCATTCTTCCTCAAACACGGCATGGAACAAATTGTTCACGGCTCTCTACATCGGAATATTGATTTTCCATCATCGGTCCCCTCATCTGAAGACCCTGTAGAAACATATGCTCACCGTTTAGAAGAACTCTCTGCTATCTACAGCGAAGTAACAGACGCTTTATTACTGGCCCACCAAAAAAGTGCGGACAGATACAACTTACGCAGGAAACATGTCACTTTTAATAAAGAGGATATTGTCTGGAGAAGAAACAACACATTGTCACAAGGTGCCATGTACTTCTCTGCCAAATTGGCACCCCGCTTTATCAAGGCTAAAGTACTGAGAAAAATCTCAGATTTGGTGTACACCCTGTCCGACATTTCTGGTAAACACATAGGCAACTACCACATAAAGGACATTGTCAAGGCTGGAAATATGGAAACAATAGAAACCATCACTCCTGTCCCTACGTTTGTACCTCATTGGCAGAAACAACCACTGCCATACACTACAAACTTTGCTTAAACAACTATCTATGACTTCTACTATTGATCTCACAAGCCGTCTACCATAGTGTTATTCGTTTTTTGTTGAAATCATTAGCCTTTTTAACCATAATGTTCTTGATTTTCATAAGTTAATCATCCATTATGGTTTGTTGTAAGTAAATCTTACACGACAAGGTACAATAAGTGTCAATTGTAACCTTGACCTCGGCACACTATTTCTTTGTATATAAACTTTTGTTACTATTCTTTTTCTCACGTTTCACTTTTTCTCATGTACACACCTTTTTTGAAACTGATCATTTCAGAAAAGAGACACCTCCTCAATGTCGGTTTGTATTTTTGGGTACGCGCGATACTCGAAAATGTTCTCCATTCCCTGTTCCCAACACATCAAGTTTTCTTGACATATCATTTTATTTTTTTGCTCTTGTTCTTCCTATTGTCCTTCATATTTGTTCTAATGGGTTCCATCGTATAAAAACAATGACCCTTTTTGCAACATGCACCCAATTGAGGTGAATGTTCTACCCCTGTAATTTGTAATCAAAATGCGTGTGTAATTCCAGTTCGGTATCGTCATTTGATTCAAGTTACACAGGTGTAACAAACATAAGTTACAATTACTATGTTAAAGTTTTTTCAGTTTTCCCAAAATTGAATGGCGCTCAACTATCCCATTTGCTCTTGTCTTTTTTCAGAATTTGATATTGACACGTCATTTCTGAAAATAGTTGTTGTAAAGAAAAACAAATTGCAATTTGTCTTCCTCATCAATAACATTGTACCATGCATAACACCTTTCGGTCACATTGAGTATGTAAAATCATAGGATCTCAACTTCCTGACCCAAATCTGTTATTTTGTCGCACTTTATTTTGTCTTGAATGACATTAATTTGCCTTGTTAAAATACACCAAGCCAGGTCACTCATATCAAGTTATCCTGTGTCTCAAGGTGCCCTCCTTTTTGTATATAAAAATGTATAACATGTAAAGTTCACAACACTCGTGTTTGTGGCAATTGGTAACACCAAGCGTGTTTCCTTGCTCATTTTGTTTGGTCATTTTAAGTAGGTAAAACCCAATCAGGTCTTAAATAAACCACTACAAACCTTTATATTATAAGCAAAGAATATGTAAAGCCAAATAGGCCTCCTTTGCTATATATATATTATTTTTTTGTCTTGTATAAAAAATTCTTGTTGACATATGTCTTGTATTATGTCATCACTTACCGTGTAAACTCAACTTTTGGTTGTGTCATCACAGTATATTGTAAGCAAAGAGTAAGTAAAACCAATAGGTCTCTTCCGCTATATTTGTGCGCTGTGTAAGTAATTACTACCATCACACCACATGTCTTGTACAATTGTATCTGCTTGTCATGTTACTTTTGCATTATACTGGTACCAATAACTATCGACATCACCGAGTATGTTTATTGTGTATTTTGTTCATATGCCGTCTGTATTGAAATGGAAACTTCTTTTTCAACTCAAACGTAAATTTGTCTTCCACCATGATACGAGAGATCGTTATAAAATCCACCATGATACGAGAGATCGTTATAAAATCCACCATGATACGAGAGATCGTTATAAAATCCACCATGATACGTGCGAACGTTATAAAATCCAACGCTATACGAGAAGCTCGTCATAATCACTTAATTTTTTCGCCAATGCAGCGAATAGGTAATTTGACTCAATGTTTTGATATAAATACCTACTGTCTTACACCCTTGCAATACTAGGCTCGACCTTTTTTTTTCAAAATCGTTCAAATTCTAACATGATACGTGAAGACGTCATAATACTTACCGTGATTCGTGTGAACGATATAATATCAATTGGCCTTTCTTAATTAAGATTGCCACCTGTTTATACTTGAACTACCTGACGTAGATCATTTTACCCGGATATGTCTGGTCATTTTAAAAACATTTGACACTTTTGTTTAACTTGCCAAACAGCAGGAAATTTCCCTCTTGGAAGAATTTTTTTTTTTTTTTTTTAAAAATAACATTGAAGCTGTGCATTCAGCAAATTTTGGTTGACCTGATGCCTGTAGACTTCATGTAACTAAACCCAAGAACTATCTACTATCCATTGACCATGGACTAATCATCGGCTTCACTTTTGATTATGAGGTATCGTGTCGTAGGAGGTCAATCGGGACATGACACAAAAACACCTAACTCGTCGGCTGGGAAACGAATAAGAAAACTCCCAGGTTTGTGAAATTTGAACAAGGGTCTGTCATTTTCTCACAAATTTGTAGAAGATTAAATCGACCCCTTGCCTTTCATCCAATACACATGAAAGACTAGAATTGTATTATGTTATATGTTATGTTTCATCACACCTTCTTGTAAATGTAATGAGTCGGGAAACCTGCTGTCAAATATATTTCGCTCTCTCCTGAAGATCGAATCCGGACTCTAGCCAGTTTTCAGCAGATTTCTGTACTCAAACATCTTCTTTCGTCATCACTTTCACCATGTACATATTGTTAAAAATTATTCACGGATTTGGAAATAGTACGATAAGCATTGGCTTATCGTCTGTCAAATAGGACAAACCTCATCCACGAATCTTTTTTTCTCACCCCTTCTTCCATCATCCCTTCACCCTTCAATGAAATATATTCACTATGTTTTCTTCCTTGAAAGCCTTACGTTGTTACCGCTTTAGCGATGACATTGACCATGAAAGGTCAATTGCTTTCAAAGAAGTTATTTTTTTGTCTCACTGCACAAATATGTTCTTGTATCAGTGGATTTGTATTCAGTACTATTGCACTGAATGGACTATACAGAGTCACCTCTTGATACGAAAACATATATTTTTTTTCACATTTGTAAAATATCAACTAGTTAGGAACATCTCTATCTTTCTCTTTCTCTGGTTTCTGGCAAGCAAATCTCTTTCTTCTACCCAAGGCACATTTGTTTCTCTCCAACCATTTTTGCATCATTGGTCTACCAGGCAGGTAAACTTCAAGAATTTTGTTCTAATAATAATTCACCCCTGGACTAAAAAGAAGCCCAGCAGCCTCTCTCATCACCAGCTGAGCCCTCTTCATTGCCGCCTTCACTACCGTCAAGGAGGTCCCCTCTCTTCAGCCTCGTTATATAAAAAGCACCCGACCACACTCAACTCAATCAAGTGTGAGCCGTTTGTGCAGTTGCGAACAAGTTGTCTCACAATATAATGACACTTTCCAAACAACAACCTCCGAGCATGTCAGCCCCAGGTTAGTTGTCCGTTCCTGCCAAATCAACAGTTGTCTTTTGCTCCATCAAGCACTGACACAAGCACTGTCTTGCAAATACTAAAACACGCAGACCAACTAGTCGCCGTTCATGCAGACTCACCAAATGCCGTTTGTGCATACTCACCACCAACCTCCATTTGGCACCAACCCATGTTACTCGCAGCCCTGCACGCTTTAATACCAGTACAACCTTGCTTACTACCAGCATGAATCCACTCTGGCACCTCTACAAACCTGAAGCACCTATTTTGACCTCTGTGATAGTAGAACCCCTCCGCAACAACAAAGTTCCACACCATGTTCTTTTCCAAGACCCTAGTGTTCATTTGAGTGTAATCTCAAAGAGTCATGTGTCAGTGAAAATAACAAGTGCTACGCAAACTCCGACCCACTACGCAAACAAACTACGCTTCGCAAACCTTAGCTTCCCGGACCAATGATAAACTTAGAGTCATTTTTTTTTCTCTCTTTCAAAATGTCACTGTGTTTTGTCTTGTCATGTCATACGTTACTATGTTCTGTCTTGTCTTGCCATGTCATATGTTACTATGTTCTGTCTTGTCTTGTCATGTCATATGTTACTATGTTCTGTCTTGTCTTGTCATGTCATATGTTACTGTGTTCTGTCTTGTCTTGTCATGTCACTGCATTTTGTCTTGTCTTGTCATGTCACTATGTGTTTTATGTTTGTCATCAATAATTAGCTAGCACACCCAACAATCTCTCTCTCTCTCTCTCTCTCGCAAGCCATCTCTCTGAGAAGCCAGTGGCATGTTTTAAGTAAAAGAGGATTCTTAAGCCTATTGCTTCATTGCCACGTCGCTTTTTCTCGGGCGGGCGGGGATGTGTCACGTAACGAATCGGACACGTTCAAAACTCCCGCGAATTCAATTAGTCAGCGGTGAGTTGTTACCATTGTCGCTGTGCGCGCGCCTGCCTTGCGCACGGCCAAGTTGGTAAAACTGCTCTACGCTCGACACGACGGCCATTCAAATCACCAACCGCCAGACTGACAATCTAGCCTTGGCCCTGTCAACATGTCTGTTTTGCTATCGACCAGGACGCCATGATTGCGCGCCTAAATTAACGGCCGCTCTGTACAAGTATTTTCGAAGCCTGTACCTAATTGCTGTGCCTACTCACCATGGAGAAATGTACGCGTAATAGCGCGTACAGTACGGAAGATAACCCTCCTTTTGTGGTTCAACATGTACGCGAAACCTACTACAAATTCATGTAAGCGGATTAACTATCTTTACCTTTTATGTGCCTTTTGTGACTTGAATTATGCCTACACACACGCTTGCCAGCCAGAACCTAAATTATCAAGAGAGATTGTTCCTAACGAAACGCTAGGATATTTAGGATGTAAATGACCCATCTCATTTGTGTATCTGTTTGTAATTGTGCTTTGTAAATATACTATCATATCCCATTAATACGTTTCCTTTGACGAATTCGAAGTGGTTTGTTTGGCAATCCGTTCCTCGTGTAAAAGCCGTAGCTGACCTGACCCCTGATGATCATGACCTCACCTTCTACCACCTGAGCTAACGCCGATATGTACTAAGGCACCCTTTTTGCAATGAACCTCTCACAGGGAAATTGCGCCCTTTACAAGGTATCCTACAAGGTTCACACCTGGAACCTTTATTATTTATCCTATTCATCAATGACGTTACCAGCATTTTCTACAATGTCGAAGTTTTACTTTTTGCTGACGATATGAAGTTGTTTAGGGTCATTAATGATGTGTACGACTGCATAATATTGCAAGAGAACCTTAACAACTTTTTCAAATGGTGTTCTAGTAATAAACTGCAACCAATTATTAACAAATGCCAAGTTATGAGGTTCCACAAAATCAAACACCCAATAATGTATAATTATTCATTGTGTAATGTTGACTTAATCTCTGTAATCGAAATACTTGACCTAGGCATAATGTTTGATCAGAAACTCTGCTTTGTATCTCACATAACTTCTATCGCTAACAGGGCTATGAAAATGTTAGGTTTTAAAGTAAGAATTTCCAAGGATTTTAAAAATATCAACACATTAAAAATTCTGTTCACATCTCTCGTTAGAAGTATTGTAGAATACAACTCTACAATTTGGTCACCTGTCTTTAATAATCAAATTAATACCATTGAAAGAGTCCAACGCAAATTTTTGAGGTGTATTAATTTTAGGCTTGGAATTCCTTTAGAAACAATAGATTATGATTTCTTATTACATTCATTGAAATGGCTTAAGTTAAGTGATAGAAGAAAAATTTTTGATCTTATATTTTTATAGAAAATTATAAATTATCAGTTGGATAGCCCTGATATATTAATGTTGATTCAATTTCATGTACCTACCATTAGATCAAGGTCCTCTAGTTTGTATTATTTGACAATTATACAACAGTCTCAGGATATAACTCAGTTATAAATAGATTTCACACACTTGGGAACTTTTATGCTAAAATCGCACATACTTTTAATATTCCCCTTGTAAAGTATAAAGCTGCACTTATAACTTATAACACATTATAACGGAACTTATTTTAATGAGGTCACTATATAACAGGCTATTGTCATTGCTTCTTTCTTTACTGTTCTGCGATGTCGGAGAACTTACATGGATAGCAGATGATTAAACCCGCAACGCATTTGTCAACTCAGCTACTAAATAAGCTGCTTGGCAGTGACCTCCATACAACTAAAAAATAAAAAGATTTTTATTTTTACTTTATTTTTGATCATTGTTAGTTGTTCGAATCGTTTACACGTTAATATTAATGTTCAGTCGACCTTCCAAATTAGCTTTGTAGCCTGTCATAGCAAGCTTTTAATCGGCATCGGAACTGATTGCACAGGTACGAGACGGCTTAGTAATTGGGCCGAATATGATAAGGGACAGTCTTACCCCAAATCGACCTTGGATGATTCCCCTAACTAACCTGTTGAGCTTTTTGTAAGACGGAAGTTTCAAAATTCTGGGACAGAGCATTTAAAGTATTAGTATTTTCGAAGGAAGCAAATACTTTGGGGTGTGACATATTGAATGAAAAAACATACACTTAGTAAGACACCACTTTATTTTTGAATCAATAACGATAGGCTATCGTTATTGATTAAAAAATAAAGTGGTGTCTTACTAAGTGTATGTTTTTTCATTTAAAGTATTAGTGTTACATTCATGGAATAAACACGACATTGTGTTCCGAGTTCTCAACTAACTTATTAGTAAAACTCAAAATAAAGCTATTAAATTTTCCTCAAAGCTTAATTTGAAATAAATATAAATTTATACCATAGTTGGAGTGAATACAGTTTCCATTGAAAACCTTGAAATTGAATTGAAATAAATATAAATTTATACCATAGTTGGAGTGAATACAGTTTCCATTGAAAACCTTGAAATTGAATTGAAATCCAATATTCCAACTGTATTTTTTTTAAATATGTGTTTCATTAAATGGTGCAAAATCATTGTAGCTTTTATTTTTCTGAAAACTAACAAGCTTTTTTAATGAAGTTAATCTCCGTGTGACCTTACCTTGAAATTCAATAATAATATTTTATCTAAAATTAAAACTGCTTCAACTTATCGAAGAAGGTCATACTGTATTTCATTAGTGGCTCTAATAACATTTTTTTTATATTAGCTTGACACAGGAGGCCTCGAGGAAAAATATTCTTTTAGAGCCTTCGTCGTCTTGGGGATCCTCTGTGGAGGGTCATTTTAGGGAAAGGAAGGAGATCAAGTTCTGGGATGGAAAAGGCATGAGGGGTGGGTAGTGAATGCATTTCTCCCACTGGGGTGTAAGGCTGGAAAGGTAAAAAGGTCTCCCTTAACCAGTCTCTCCCGATCAGTGAGAAAACGCATCCGCCGCTATGATCTAGACAAACCTCATCCCATGAACCCGGGCACCCCCGCTAAGTCACCAAACGTATTGAACCATTTGGTATGACCTATGGCAGGGGTATTAGTTATCGAATAAATGCTTCCCGGGGCGGCGGTACCCGGCGGTACCCGCGGCGGTAGTTTATCTGTTCGATGGTAGTTGTGAGAGTTAAGTCGCCTAGAGCCTAGAGCAGTATCTCGGATAGTGTTCGCGTGAGATTTTCATATGGTCAATTATTTAGTATAACGTAGAATAAACTAATTTACTTGTTTGCCCAATGTACAGCAGACTGGGGCAAAACAATGTCTCACGATTATTCAATGTATTCATTTCCCAAACAAATCCTACAAACATACTCATGATACTTTTAAACTACACTGTAAAGATATTATCCTATCTGGTTTGGCATTGAGAGATATCAGTTAGTGAAATATATGGTCCTTAACATATTTTTAAAGATATTCATTTGCTGACATCAAGATAATCATCTATCTGTGATTGAGAGAAATGCGTTCTTCTGTCACCCAGAAATCATTGTGATAGTAGATTAGAAACAACACAAATTAGATTTGGGTTACGGGAGGGTAGGCACGAACGCTCAATCCGAAGGGAAAGTATATTAAAACTGTAAAACTAAGATTTTTACTAAAATTTTAGCAATAATGCGTGAACTCAAAATGAATCGAGTGATTTAAAAAAAAATCAGGCATCAAAAATGAAATAATAGAGATACATACATCAGCTATGATTAGAGATTTTCATGGCCAAAAGTATTATAGTGATTTATTTTTATGTATTATGTCGTGTTGTGCTACCTCCTTCTTTAGCCAACGTTTCGGACATCATTACAATGTCAATCATCAGGGCAGATCTGTGGCAGCATCATGGCAGCTCAAGGCAACACGACATAATACTCCAAAAATAAATCACTTGAATACTTACACAGATGTTAGAAACCAAAAATTTCGCCCGTATAATTTTAGCGTGAAGTAGGAATTTTGTTTTTTTTCCAAACTTTAGGTACAGTGCGCAGCTGAAAATAAAGCGTGAGATAATTAAAAAAATATACGTGCAAATACACAACTTTTAAGCCTTATATACTAGAGTTCGATACTTGATAAATCGACTTATTCACCCCAGTCTAATGTAGATAAGCCCTAAAAAGTATTTGTTGTTATTTTAGTATAAATCCTAGCTGATGTGTACCCGGCGTTTCTCGGGGTTATGAATAGTTTGGAGTAAAGTTTTGAGGTTGTGTTTCTAGTGTACCTGAAAACAGTGTCTATTTTAAAAGTAGAAATTATATTATTCTAAAAAAATACTTTTCATAAATTTTCATTTCACTTGATCGTGCCATGTCTTCCTCGTGCGTCTCCGACTTTCACCAATCACTACTGTATATAAAATTGTGGAGATAATGCCTTCCATAGTAATAAGTCGTCTTCGGGCGTCTCCGACTTCTTCTACCATTCGAACCACTCTTTAAAAAACACCAAAAATACTACGTATAGACACTAATAAGAACAAAATTTGATTTTTTATTTTTTTA
This sequence comes from Hesperophylax magnus, assembly GCA_026573805.1. NCBI lineage: Eukaryota > Metazoa > Arthropoda > Insecta > Trichoptera > Limnephilidae > Hesperophylax > Hesperophylax magnus. The sequence continues at coordinate 10,205,858 of JAIUSX010000012.1, forward strand.
TATATACAATAATATTATTATTGGGTTTATAAAAACAGTTTATTTTTAAACAAGTTCTGCTGTGTAATTATTATTACGCGTGACAGCTGTTTCGCCCTCTAAAGGCATTATCAAACTGTGGTAGTGTTTATGTTGGACAAACGGGCCGGTCCTTTAACACTAGGTTCAAAGAACATATAAGATCTTTTAAAAATAATAATAAAATACAATCTCAATTTGCCAAACATCTCCTAGATGAAAATCACTCACTTAATGATAATAATAAACCAACTCCGTTACACGTACAAAATAAAGGCCGTAAACTGAATCTTTTAGAGCAGTTAGAAATTAACAAAAATTCTAATAATCCGAAAGTTATTCTAATTAATGAACAAACCAATATAATTCGTTCACCCCTACTAGATATCTTCAAACCTATTGCAAAGACGAGTGCACATTAAAGTACTTAATTATACTATTAAAATAACCCTATGAGTCATCGTTTGGGAATAACTAACATTAAGACATTCAGTCAAATTTAAACATTACACTAATTGGGGAAACTTTACTAGGGTAATAACCATCAATAATTTCTAACATTTTTACACAGAAATCAATTAAGAAATCAGTAATTGAAATTAAAATACCTACCTAGAAATAATATAAATGTATCGTCTGTAAGTGGGCTACCCACAGTTTGATAATGCCTTTAGAGGGCGAAACAGCTGTCACGCGTAATAATAATTACACAGCAGAACTTGTTTAAAAATAAACTGTTTTTATAAACCCAATAATAATATTATTGTATATATAAAAAAATAAAAATAAAATGGAGTTCTACAAATTAAACTTAATAACAATAAATAATAACAAAATTTGAAATATTCAGTGAATTCGGTCCAGCAGTTGAGTCTAGGGGACAAACAAAGAAACATGTTTTGTAATATATAGATAGATCGATAGATCGATAGATTATGAATAAGTACGGTTTTTTTTAATAGGCATTAAAATTATATACAAAATTAGTCCGCCTCTGGAAAAAGATGCTAGAAGGCGTTATGTGGCTTGTTTCACCTTAGCTGGAGCTTTAATAACGCGATGTCAGGGATTTGATGGTTATGTTTGGAAGCTGACGGGAGCTTTTAAGAAGGAAACCGTGTTAACGTACGTTTACCGGGTATGATATTGTTTAAACGACTTTTCTTTATTTCGACAAGGTGATGTGACTTTTGGAAGAGTTTAAATTACTAAGTCTACGTAACGAAATAAAGTTAATAATTGTAAGGGTTTTTAGCACCTATATACATATATGAGATGAAGATGGCAGCAGTTCATTTTCAAGGATATTAAATACGTTGTTTTATAACAAAAGGATAATAAACAAGTTTTTGGAGCTAAGTTTTATTTAGCCGAAGACTTTAGACGTAATAATCACCAGCTGTTATATTACCCGACGTTGCTCGGCGCCAGGGACGACGTGGAGTAAGGTTTTGTGGTGAATTATATCAAACTGAGTGTAATATCTTAAGGCGGAAGTAAAAATTACTTACTGTAATATATTTATATTTTCAATTTTCGACCTAATTGCGCCATATCTTGAGCCGGCTAGTATATTTTTTATAGTTTGACTGAGGATTGAAACTTTCTCCCCAGGGACTGGCTCTTAAACTGCTGGGTTTTAAAATGTATTTTACAATTCAAAAAAATTGACAGAGGATTGATTTATCCTTCCTCCCCAGGGACAAGAATTAACCGCTTCAATAACGAGCTAAATCCCGATTAGGTGGTACTGACATTTATTTCGTATATAAACTACTGTAATGTCATCTAATTTCAGAGAAATGCGTCTATATCTGCATGTGTACGCCTATTTTCCACTATAATACGAGTATACTCGTAGAATGGTCAACTCACGTCAAGACCTTGATTTTTTTGGTATAAGTCAGAATTTTTACTGTCGCTCTCTATGCAATTGAGGATATTTTGTATCACTTTAGATTCAGTAAGGTCTTGACTTTACATGACACTTCTATTTCATTTCTATTTTCTTATGTTTTCCCTGTCTGTCCCTGCTTTTATATACCATCCTTTATTCATTACATTGTACATTGTCCCAAATCTCGTGTCGCTTTGTAATATATTGGACATAAGTCCGTTAATTAATTAATAAAAATAAAATGCACTGTCATCGACAACGAGTCTATCTGCGCCGAGTTTCAGCTTGATCGAATGTCGTTAAGTGGGTTAATTTCCGCTTCCAAGTTATGTATTAATTTATTTCCAAAAACAAAAGTTAAATTTAAAAAGACATATTTAAAAAGTGCCCGTCATAAGTAATATTTTTGAGTCGTACTTTGCCCGACTAACAGTAATCTCTAGGTTCAGAAAGTCCTGGAAATACGACAAGACGTATTTTTTCCTCCTATACAACATATTCCCGGTATATCTCCGTTCCAATTCAAGGCATTACAGTCGTTACATTGCATTGTCAGTCCGCCTATTGAAAATATGTCATGCCCTGTATAACCCAATACACTGTCATATTGTGCATTTTGGAAAAAATATTCTAGTTCAGCAACCTCCTAACCTATTCTACACCAATACAGAACTAAATCAGCCGAGAACTCTAGAATTTATAAAACATTCATACATATATATAACGTGCATCAAAATTTCTATTATAATAGTACAGCGTTTTCCGCCTTGTATAGTTGTAAAGAATTACATAAACAATGAAGTTTTGGTTGGCAAGAAAATCTGTTAAAATTTTTTCCCCTACAACTTTTTACTAAAATGTTTGGTATTATGTACAAAATATACATAAGCGTTGATGTTAAGCTCGGCTTGGTTGAAATGTTGAGCTAAGCACGGCTTGGAAAATAATCCGTATAGGTATAGGTCGTAAGTCTAGATATCAGCAATATTATATCAAGTGACGTATTTGCTTTTACTTTGTAAAATCAAACTACTGTCAACGTGGATGGTTGATTTACGCTCTGTAAAGTCATCGCAAAAAAATTTGGTGGGTGTAATTTACGAGTTGATTTTTGATAAAGTTCCCCACTTCAATCAACATGGTGCTATATGGGAGAATACTTATTTTTAATAGTATTTGTTTTGATGCAGTCGATGCACTATTAATTTTCAGCACACTGTGGTGGTAGTACGAGATTTAGAAATATTGTCTGTTTATTAGTAACCTGGGAATGATAGTCTTTCTTAAAAAAAAAAAAATAATGAAAATTTTACAAGATTTTTGACAATACTTTATGTCAGTAAGTTTTCTTCGTGTATATTACGTATTTAAAATCGCTCCGTGCGTCGTGTCGTACTTTGTTGTATTACTATTAAACAGCTTTAAAAAATAAGTTTAAAGCTATTTGACACTAAAATCTAGAACACAAGGGATGAGGAGCATCCAAAGCATGTGTAGAAGTACCGTGCGCCATAGTTAGGCATTTCTAATGGCTTCGTTTAGAACTTGCATATTTATTGAATTGCCTACAGCCTCACAGTACCTGAGAAGTTATTTAGGACAACCCTGCTCAAAATTTAATTCGTTTGAAAATATAAATATAATAGGATATAAATATATGGTAGAGATGTAAAAGTTTTATTATATTAGTATTCAGAAATTTTAAGAAAATTAGGAAAATGAAATAAAAATTATTTTAATCTTTTTATGTAAACGCGATCAGATTTGCTTTGTTCGAATAATTATAATATTTAACGTGATATGGAATATGTACCTACATATGTGGATCGGAGTAGTTACGCAATTAATAGTTACGTTGACCTCCGTGGTCGGGAAGTAATGCTCTCGACTAGCAAGTCGAAGGTCGCGGGTTCAAATCCTAGCTTAATTTTATTTGTGTTATTTCTCAGTCAAATCATTTCAATAATATGAGGTATAAATGCGGCACGTTCCAGAGTAGAATATACTCTCGGTACCACCGTGGTGTAAGACAACATTCAGAATTGAAACGTTGGTTGAAATGGCTTTAGTCGATTTTGGTGACCAGGTCTGAATAGCCAGGTACCCACCGTTCTCTTCCTAATCTCCTTCCTCATCCTGCTAACTTCGGCCTCACAAAATACCCCGTTTGGGGATGCCATAGTCTCAGATCCATATGGTTGGGAACAGTTAGGACTGTGCGGTATTCACATAAAAAATAATTTCTTGCATATATATTGCAGTACCGATTTTACTAATTATGATACTTCTTCTTTTAGAGAATTACTGGATTATCAAATGAACTATTAATGATGGGTAATATATATAATATTGAGATTTTGGTATTAAATGTACGAATATACTGTTTATTGTCCCACTGTGGAAAAATATTTGAGTTCAGCACCCTTCTAAACCTTCCTACACCAATACAGAACCAAATCAGCCGAGAAGTATCGAATTTGTAAAACATTTATAAATATATATATATAGTTGTAATAAGGAAGATATATATATTTAAAAAAACGAGATAACAAACAGACACACCCTTTTTTCGATTGGCATAATCATGATGTCTCTTTCATACTTTAAGACATCTTTTCATTACACAGGTAAATTACACTCACAGAAGTGGAACAAATATTACAAAATTTAAATATTGAATAAGACTACAATTTTTTTCATGTGAGTATCGCACAATAGTCGGAACTGCTCCCAACTGTCTGGAACCAGTGAGACTATGGCATCTCCAATTGGGGTATGTTGTGAGGCTGAATGTAGTTAGGAAGGGAGGGGGGATAAAGGAAGGTGGTGGAGTACCTGGCTATTCAGACCAGGTCACCAGACACGGCTAAAGCTATTTCAAGCAACGTTTCAATTCTGATTGATTGACATACACCAGGGCGATACTGACAGTATCTTCCACTCTGGAACATGCCGCAAGTATACTTTATATGCCAGCCAGAAACACAAGGTCAGTAATACCGTTTTATTGTGGTAATACTACGACCAGGACGCAGTTCAATATACCACTCCACAGAATTCAAAACTTGGGAAATATGTATTCGCACATAGATGTATGGAATATGTCACTGATACAATATAAACATGAAATAATCAAATCATTTATCCATGATACAAGTTCTCACTAAAGAAGTTCATTGTTAAATTTATCAACTACATCGGCAAATTAAATGTATGATTCATAAAAGCATTATAAACCATCATAATCTGTAGTATTATTTAGTTATAAAAAAAAAGTTGTTTCATCATTAAAATTAACTTATATTAAATATTAAAATACAAATCGGACAGTTCCAAACTCCTGCAACTAGCTAATTCCCCGGTACAGCGGTTTCGTACTATGCGAAACCAATACCGAACCAATACCGTAACAATAATGTTGTGATTCTCTGATCACAGTACTTTAAATTTTGGTCTTTAATTTTCACTGAACTTAAAATTTAAATTTTTAATGCATTTATTTTTAATTCATTTATGTATGTATGTATATTTCTTTCTCATGTTAAATTGTACTGCCTTTATTTATATACGTAAAAGCCCTCTGGGCGTAAAATATAATAAATAAATAAATATCATTTTGAATGAATGTTTTGTGAAATAACGTAAATTCAACAAATAAAATTTACTTGCGCATGCTGGGATTTGAAGCCGCAACGCTAGTCGAGAGCCTTACCCCTCGATCACGGGGGCTGTCAAATCTACTATCGACTATATACGAGGTAAATAATTTTTAGTTTTTTTTGTGAAATCCACATATAGTAAGGCATTATACTCGTAGATGTGAAAGCCTTTCCCCGAGAATGTAACTGGATATTTATTTTCTCAAAGCAAGGATAAGAATGCATTGTTGTGTCTCGAAGTGATCTTTTCTAGGAATAGGGAATGGTTCGATTCCTGCAAACTTTCCAGCAGGAGTCTGAGACCATAGATTAGTAAAGCTTCTGCTGCTCGTTGATGCCCAGTCCGACGCCTTGTGACCTCATACCAGATCGGATTTCATTACAAAGTCGGATGTGAAGAAGAGTGTGAAGAAGTAATATTGGGTTACTGAGATCAGGCCACAGTCGCACAGTGGATCGTCTAGAACAAGCCAGCATGACAAAATTATTTTCATTTCTTTTATATCATATTAAATGCTCATTTATTGAGTGTCATTATAAAAAGGATTAACGCTGGTTTGTTAATGACATGTAGCGTCATTAATGATTTTTGATGGCACTTAAATTTCAGTGGTTGTAGAATAAATTTTCGGAGTGCTTTTTGAATGGGGTATTATTAAAATTATATAGTTGTAAATCGTGAAATAGTAGATACCCATCCGTTTTAATAATATCCATTACAAAATTTTAAACCACAGCACTGCACAAAGAAAATATGTTGTTGATTGAAGAACTAAAACCGAAGTAAAAGGCAGTCCGAAATTGGAATATCTCATTACCTCAACGTTGGTGACTCGCCGTTCCTTCTGGGCCCCGATTCTAAACGAAGTCATTCCATTTGAATAACGAGTGGTTTGACCCAGTCGTTGATCGAGTGGAATGACTTTTGACGTAAGAAGTATGTAATTATGTATCTTCGGCGAGACTCAAGAATAAGAATGTCGACCAATGAATGTACTTTTGACGACTATTGCGAGCGGCCTGGATTGGAGAATCGACACCCTGGGTTGTGGTATATAAATACATATAAGTTTTTCTATCCAACTATCCCTTGACGTATTTCAATAATCGATTTTGTATTATCGAGTATGTCTTTTGTCGAACTCGCTTGTTCTTCTGTGAGCCGTGTAGATGGTGATGCTTTTATTTTTATAAGTATTTGTAATTGTGAGCGCATCCGAAGTAAGTTCAATTTTGACTTACATGTGACATACGTCAAAAGATAGTTGCTGAACTATCTGTAAGTAATGTTGAACATGTTGAGGGTTAATGCAGAATCGTAAAGGAGTTTAATCGCTTTGTTGATTGGCGCGTTCTAACAGTCAGAAAAAGTGTATGGAATCTCCCACAAGTATACTGGTTAGGCACGTATAAGTTAACCTTTTTCAATATAAGTGGAATAAGATATAGTTCCAGAGGTTAGTAATAAAATTTTTGCCTAAAAATATTTTTCGGCGTTAGGTGTTGAAATCAAGCATTCCTGTTAAGATGAAGGATGGATATGGGAATAGATAGTGCGCATATTACTTTGTATATATAGGTAACGCATCAACATCATTGTAATTTTTCTATTTATAGGATATGGTTTTGCTCAGAAAGGGTCCAAATAATGGAGCTATCGTATATTCCAGGATTCTGTGAACAAGGGTTTCATAAATCCAGACCAAGCATCAAAAGTAACGAATGTGGAATAATATCTGATATTATTATTATCATAATGACTGTTCAATTTAGGATTGTTGCAATCGATAGTGGCACCCTCTGTTATTTTTAAAAAGAACCACAAAAAATTTCAAACCACGGCAGTGGGTTTTTAATATTATTGCCATTGGTTTTTATACTATCTCCTAGTTTATATTATAGAACAGTCAGCTTTAGCGACTTATTTTAATATCAAGTGATGGTGTACCGAAATGTGTATCTTCACTTGTGAAAACATTTAGTTTTTCTTAAATTCTTACTCTGGATCTTCGGAAAATTTGTGATGTAAAGTGTTGTATGAATAACAGAAATCCTTTGCCTTCGCATTTTGAAATCTACCGTCCATAATACAGAGTTTAAGTACCATGGGGAGCTAACATTTTTTTTTATAGGAGAAATATTATACAAAAAGAAATACACATGGAATTCAAGCCAATAATTACAGTAAGACTTGGAGATGATCTTATTTTTTTTCAATGTTATCCAGTTTTATTTGTAGAACTCCATTTTAATTTTAAGTTTCTCTTTTGTGTATTCAATAATATTATTATGCAATTGACACAATCCACTTTATTTAAAAACAAGTTGCTGTATAGTTATAATTATGCTTGACAGCTGTTTTGCCTTCTGTTTATAAATTACAGTTTGATAGTGAAGGCGAAACAGCTGTCAAGCGTAATAAAAATTACGCTGCAAAACTTGTTTTCAAATAAAAAATTTGTAAATTGAATAATAATATTATAGACTATGTTTAAGAAAATCTTAAAACAAAAACTTAGATTGCTTTTTTGCAATTTGAACAACCGACCAATACGAACAAAAGTTGAATAGTTTTTGAGAGCTTCTTTTCATGACTTTAAAACGTTCAAATGTTAAAACGAGTTAAAACTTTTCAACAGCAATTTTTTTTATTATTAATGATAGTTTTCCAATGAAAATTTTAAATCTGACACTATTTAAAACTATTTGTTGAAAACTCTTCAAAGTGTAATGTCATTCTCTCAATAAAGCCTTGTCTTAAGTCTTAACCATCTAAGGTACAAAATTTATTCTTTTGCAATTTAATAATAATACTAGCATCTTTCAACAACTTTCGGTACGATACCCGAAGCAATTTCTCAACAACCGATCACAAAAGTTCCTAATATAAATAAACTAGTTTTACTGTTTTTCGAAAACTTTTTAATGTAAAATTTTATAAAATGAAGATGGAACAAATAAGAAATCTCTTTTCTTGTTTCAAAATAGCTAAATGGACATTTCAAAGCAACAAAGCACTTGAAAGAAATGAAAAATTATTTCGTTGACCTGGAAATTTTATACACAAAAAGTTGTGCATTTTCATTAAATGTGTTGTTGAACAAAAAAAGCGTTTTGCAAGAAACACAGGCTTTATATTATTTATAGAGCAATTGCAATTTATAGAGCAGTCCACAATGAAGTGCTGTTACCTTCCCTGACATACATATGGAAGCGAGGCATGGATCTGGCAAAGAAAAGGTGAAAGTAGACTGAATGCTGTAGAAATGAGATTCCTGAGGCCTATGTGCGGTAAAACCATGCACGATCGTGTGAGTAATGTGGAGATCCGCAAACAGTGCAAGGCTGATGTAAGCGTAATGAGTAAGATTAAGGAAGGGACGCTTAGATGATTTGGGTATGTTGAGTGAATGAGCAAAGAAAGGAGTGTAAGGAGAATATATGACGCAAATATGAATGGTAGCAGCAGTCTAGGACGCCCGAGGAAAATGTGGCACAAACAAGTGAGTTAGATACTTGAGTCGGCCCATGTCAAGAGTCAGAATAATAGAACGTATGTTTGAGACGATGTATGAATTTGAATGAGGCAAGAAGTGTACGCCAAAACCGAATCGTTTGGCGGTCTGTCCTCTATGCCTACTAAAGGCGTGATGGTTAGTTAGTGATAGAGCAATTAAAGAAATAATTTTTCAACGGTATACTCTAAGGCGATGCCATACGTAGTAATGCAAAATCATGTGTTTTTGGTTTGAAAATTTGGTCGCCTAGAACTAATTCAGATGGTTTAATTAAATACTGCGAGTAGAATACATCTTGGCTTTTGAAACAATCGAGTTTTTTTATAAGCCCTGAAAAAATAATGCAAAGGCCTATGAAAACTGCTTTAAAGTTCAAAATCTCCTACTTACGAACCCATTTTCGGTTATGATTTTATTGTATAGTGTGGCAAATTAAGTTATTTATAAAATGATCGAAAAAAAATTAAATATTTATGCCTGAACATCCACAAAATAAAATAAAAGGCACTTTTTGGCCATGTTTTTTTCTGGCATAAATCAAAACAGGCGGATGGTGTTAAGCGGGAATTTAAACCTTATCGCCATCTACGTAAGGGTTGTTGTTGTTGATAGCGGCTCAATTTGAAATATTACACGACGTAGTGCATCACCTTAATGATTGTTTGTAAATTGCAGTTATCTTCCGATTGCTATCGATCTAAATCGCTATCGTGAAAAAATTGTCACACCCAATATATATAGATAAAGAAGCAATGTACAACTATTGTTTAGTTGAAAGGGTATACTTACAATTAAAGGACTTAAAGGTTTCCTTACTATTACTATGGATAACTAGGGAGAAAGTAAGTGTAAAAAACCAGTAGCGTACAGTCACAGCACTCGCTTTACGGAAAACGAAAGTTTGATATTCTTTTAATATCAAATAAGTATGTAGGCCGAATTCTAAAATATTATGTACAAGTAATATTTAACAAACTAAAACATAATTTGGCAAAGAGAAACCCATCGTTAAAAACATAAAAAGGTGGATTATAAAAGATAAAGGTGAGTAGGAATCTGGTGGTCTGGTGTATCAGGAGTGGCGGACGATTGAATTCAATGCAGCTGCAGTGAAAGGAAATATATGGAGAGAGTCCTGCTGGAGAGGTAAAAAAATCTCCCTCAACTAACTAGCCGGAGCTCACCACAAAGTAGGTGGGCAGACGTATCCGCCGCCAAGACCTAGACAATTCTCACCCCATGAACCTGGGAACCCCTGCTTAGTCACCAAACGTAGCGAACTACTTCACTGAATGGTTTCCGGCGTGGCGGTACACATACCCGCCTCATATATAATCATTTTAACGATGTATAATATAAGCTAATTAAAATAGAGCCGTTTTTGTGAAAAATCATCTTAAAATGTACAAATATAACATTTTGAAATACAAAATTTTGAAAAAAAAGCGATTTTGATCATGAATTCTAATTGCAGTTGCAAAACTCTAATGGAAGTTTTCATAATTCAGCAAAGCCTAAAAAATGCCTCCTGGGCCTCATAGTTAAAATCTCCCAGTAATAATTATTACAAAATCTTTTCCAATTCTGCAAGATGAGAGTATAATTTTTAGAAGACAAAATTTACATTAACGTTTAAAAACTTTCATGCATACGGTTTACTTCGGCAAGCCACCATTTATTTAACATCGATCTATTGCAAGCCATATCTCTCCTCACAGTCTCTTTATCTGTTTACCGTCCCCAGCTTCACCCAGGTCCCCTTCGCATTTTTAAGAGCCGAGAGAACACGTTTTATCAATATTTGTTGGCATACTTAGCGTAGACTCCGTCTAACGTCCCATAAAAGTAGCGGTAATTAAGTTTTGCGAGAAAACTGCCATTAATACAATATTGATCGTATAGATAACTTTTAACTAGATTAAAATAACTTAAACGGATAAATTATAAAAAAAGCTTGATTTATTCAACAGTGAAAAAATATATTGAAAAAATTTGTGGCGACATATATTTTTAAATAAAAATAGAGTGTAGAAATATGTAGTGTTGTTAAGTAGCGCCCTTGAGGTGATTTTGCACAAAAACGGCGCTATACAAATCATCTACATATTATTATTGTTGCAAAATATAAGAATAGCATAAAAAGTAGTTACTTACCACGCAATACGAAGCTAAATAATTTGTCCTTATCCAAATAGATTCTGTTCAGCAACAAAAATTGGCATTTTTTCAATTAATATGATAATGAAATGTCAGCTTACTATCTAACATGATTCCACATTTTTATTTTGGAGGAGCATTTTAAACTTCGGGGTCCACTGTATACCGGTAATACCAGAACACGCCTTAGTGAATGACAACATTCATTATATGAATTCAACTATATTGAGTTCAATTCGATACCTTTTCTTCCAGTCAACAATGCTATATTTATCTGATTTGAGTCGATTGCCGTCTAAATTTTGTATTTAAAGAATAGTTTTGGGTCATCAGCAAAGGAAAGACACTTGAAGTTCAGAATAATGAACTTGGAAATATCGTTAATACCCATGGAAAAGAAGAGTGGGTCTAAATTAGTGTCTTGGGGTACTCTCGAACGTACAAAAAATATAATCGAAGTGAATACTTCTTTCTGCAAGGTTGGAAACAAAGTTGAATGGTCGTATTGGAAAAGATATTAGGTATAGCCAGTTTATTAAGGTATAGTGACAGGAACAGTGTGTATGCCCGTGACTAAGGGGCTATGGAATACCAACTTAAAATATTATGAGTCTGAAAAAAGTAGTAAATAGCTAAAAAGGGTAGTACATGGCAAATCACATCTTATCACTATACGCAACCAAAGTAATTTTCAGCAAAGTTTTCATTCTGAATTTTGGTCTCTCACCAGGGCGATACTGTGAGAATAGGAAATAATGTTTACACATCAGAAAAAACAGAACACTGTTAATAGCCCAAACTAAAATATACTTTAATGTTTCTTTATTCATAAAATATATTTGAATACAGTTTTTTACATGCTTTTCGACTACCACACTAGACACATGTCCGTATTATGGTAGTCGACTTAAATCAGGTGAATAAAAATAAATTACTAATCTATTTCGTTTGTATAATTATGCCTTAGTTATGTAACATAAGTCAAAGTAACATTACATAAATCACTCTTTTGTTTAATAATAATGTATTAAACTTCACGCGAAAAATTTTTGTTTAATGAATTTTATCATAGTTTTGAAACCCTTTGTGGTTTGAAATAATTCGGTACCAGAATTTTATTAGCAAATTTCAAAAAGATTTAATAATGCAGGGTGGCCACAAAGTAAACTATTACAGTTAAATACATACAAAATTATACTAGTTGAGAGCATTACCCCTCAACAACGGATGCCATCATATTTAAATTACACCATAATGTAATAACAATATAGATATTTTGCCAGCATTTGTTGCCAAAAAAGTAAGCTTTCTCAAAATTACTTGCTATATTGTTCCAAAATATTTTAATCTTTCGTTTTTCCCCTTTTTTCCTTTGACATTTACCTTTTTTAACATTACAACCTCTACAGCAGAACTCTTGTTGGAATACTCAGCTTAGTTTGGCCTGGTTGAGTAATTATTTTGGGCAGTGTAGTTTTCAGGTATATTTTTTAAAGCTAAAAAAAATAATTTTGATCAAGTTTTTGTTAATTTAAAAGTAAATTTTTTACATATTTCATCTATCCGGAATTTAGAAATATGATGATGTATTAGAATTGTGCCGTTTTATGCGAGTTGTGACACAAAACATATAATAATTTAACTGTTAAGTTATATTATACAATACTAAAATAGAGCCAGAATCATAACGACGTTAGTGAAGCTGTCGTGCACACAAATTAGCGACGCGCGGCCCTTTTGTATTTGACCTGCGGTTGAACTTGCCCTATCAAATCACTAAAATAATGTGGGAATCTTAACGAAATAAGTGATGATGCCGGGAGAAAACAATATTAGGGGCACGGCCTGGTTTAATGGACGGACCTATGGTCAACTTTGCAATAGCAGGCCTAGAAAATCGATCTTTCCGTGGGGTATATTTTAATTGTTTCTGATGAACATAATTCTAAAATCTCAAATGTTTCTAGAGGGATCCCTCGATAAGATACTAATTAATCGTATATAAAAATATAATCCCGTGATAATGGCTAATTTTGTAGTTGAAAAACGTTTTAAAAAAATAACCGTTTTACGTAGATTATTTTTAAGGTCCTGTTTTACTTAATCTTTAATATAAATAACTTACACCCATAGGGAGCCTTCTGGAAACATTTAAGATTTTAGTAATACGTTCGTCAGAAATAATTAAAATATGAGCGTCTAGTAAACCCCCGTCATTAGAGTCTTATGTCGCCTTAACATAAAATCGATTTAGTTGTAAGTAAATTTCTGTCCACCCGATGCTTAAGCAAAACGGAACTAAGTTATAAGCCGGCGTAGATATCTAAATATTATTACGGCATAACTTTATGTACAATATTTTTATAGGAGCGGGGGCGAAGTTGCCAGAGCGCGTATTAATTAACTAATGAAAAGCTTAATTGAACTTGAAACTCCGAAATCCTCGAACCCCCAAACCCTCAACAGAGGCAGATAAATATTTATACTTAAAGGCAAACAAACTGACTAATATTGCGCCTTTGCTAATATAATGGATCTCAGGAGTACTTCAGTGGCAAAAAGCATTTGATTATATTCGCCAAGAGGTTTCTTTGTCTTTCATTTATAACATAAATAATAAACAATGGATTGGATGGTTCATTGCCATGGTAAAAATACAAGAAACAAATTTTCAATTCGGTTTTTTAAAAATATTTTTCAAAGTACAAGGAGAAAACTCACTTATTATCACAAGTTATTAAAAATCTGGTTATTGAATTGTTTGTTTTCCTGTTAAAACGAGACTGCATGCATATAACGAATTAATTGACTGAGTTCCTAACGAGAGTTTCAGTTAAAAACTAATGTTTTATGAGGACGGCGCAACACGTGTTCATACAAATACTGATATGTCATATGTCATGATATTTATTAGGAAAAGAACACGTGATCTCGATAAATTCGAAATGACTAATATTTTATCAGGAAAAAAGGCATTCTATCACTTTTTAACGGGATCATTTTTCTCCGTGTATATTATTTTATATAACCGTTGTAAAATTATGATTTTTGCTTGAAATTATTTTATATAACGTAAAATAAAATTCACATTTTTTAACAAGCTTTGAATTATTATTTTTTATTTTTTATTTTCATTATGAACAAAAAATAAAACCATTTACTTTGAAACATATTCATCATTTTTATTAAATAGGGGTGTAAACAAAGTTTATTATTTAAAATTATAATAATAAGAAATATCAACATCGAAAAAAAACTGAATGAGAAAATGTATTATGCCTCAACACGCCAGATATTAATTTGTTACATTTTAAGTTGGGCAGCTGATTCAAAATAGTAGTATGTATCTCTTTCTCTTTCTCTGAACATTTATGCGAATCCGGTTATTTTTTTTTTATTTTCGATATATCGAATTGATTAGAGAAAGGAGATAAGAGGGATGAGGGTCAGATAAACACTGCCTATTCTTTTTTAAAGAAAGACACATATATCCCAGTTACGAATAATTTCACAATATTTTTAAAATTTTAACATAATTAAAAGCGGTATATGTTACTTGATGGACTTTCCTTGGGATGGAAATTCCTTACGCATTTGTCAACTCAGCCACTCACCGATCAAATCAAGTCACTAAACATTGCCAAAGTCATTTCAAGGAACGTATCGAATTTCAAATGCTAATCTCATCGGGGAATACTGAAAGGATCAACCACTGCTCCGCCATCGCGTAAAACAATAAACCGTGTGGCATAAATTAAAAATTTAATTTAATTAAGTTTAGTAGTTAACGAAACCAGGAAAAAAGGTTAAAAATACCTTTCGCACCTTTTCTTTTTGTTCCGCTTTCGGTGGATTTCAATCACCGTTGAGGTGCAAATCCGATTCCGTTTTGCGTCCACAGTTCCGTTTGGTGACTTTCAGGCAACTGAATCATTCGTGCAATTCTTTTCGGATAAATATTTCGGATATTAGTTCGTTATATGCCAGAACTCGAGGGATGTCAAGTGTTGTCAACAAGGTTTTAGAATGTTGGTATGGTATATCCTTTATGTAAATACAAAACTGTAGTACAACGGCCGTACACTATTGAAATTCTTCTCACATTGAATGACTTGCCTACGTATTAACTTCCATCTTAAAAACGATCGTCTCCAAGAACAACACCAAAATATATTTACTAAAACAATTAATTAATTTATTTAAATAAAAATATTTTTTATACTAGCTGTACCCCGCCACGCCTTGCAGTGGCTCAGTATGTCTGTGCAGATGTTGAAACAATAGCGTGTATTGCTTTTACGTCCAACAGAAGGCGCTTTTTTCAAAAAAGCATGTTTGTCCAACAGATGGTGCTGTTTTTAAAAAAAGAATATTTTTACCTGTGACAGGTGACATCTATATAATATAGGTAAAAACAAACTCACGCGTATTCGAATGCAACGTTGTGTCAAAATTTCAAAGCAATCGGAGAAGTCGTTTCGGAGATTTAAGATTTTGAACAAACGAACATTAACATTTTTATTTATTGTTACGTAATACAAGTCACCCTATAAAAAAGATGCATACTTTAGCCTCGCTTTCCCCATGCAAACGATCGTGGCGTACGTGTTAAAACGACACAACGCCGCGTGATCGGACGGACCACCCAGGCTGCTGGCAGTCTATACGGCCCGGCCTCGGCGCGCTTCGGCAGTGCAGAACCGACCTTGGTCTTAGCAACACGGTCGCTCGCGATGGCAAAGGCCACTCGCGGGCATGGCGTGCATAATTACGCAATAACGGACGCGATCTCGTTCCTGTTTAACTAGATGCATTTCGCCATCAAACTTCCAATCATGTTTATTATCTCGGTTCGAACTAAACTCAATGGAGTCCCGCCTCCGTGTATAATTCCGAGTGCATTTCATCACCTCAACTGCCCCGTCGCCTCTGAGCGCGGGTAGACTTGGTCAACATGATCTTCCATTCCACACCTCAGGACGAATCGTAAGCTTTCAACCTATCCCTTTCTTGTGTTCAATTCTTGTAACTTCTTGTGAAAATCCTCGTTTCATCCGGTCGTCACAGAGAGAGTAGAGATCCAATGTATACCTGTGTTTCTTTAGAAGATGATTAATATACCTTGTGCCTTTTACTTATGTGTTATTATTGTGATGTCCTTTTCCAACCTCCTGACCGATGGACGAGCTGCTGATCAAAGAACTGCCCACCCCTGATTGTACACGAGTCATCTGCTTTACCTTTCAACTGAGCTTAGCCAATGTGTAACCAGGTTCGAGTCCCGGTTTATCCATAAGTTAGCATTATATACATTAATATATCACAGTATATTATTTGCGGCACATTTCTCGGAAGTAGATACTCTCAGTGTAACCCTGGTTGGTGAAGGACCACCATTCGGAATTCTATTTTTATTTTTTTATTTACTTTTTCGTAATTTTTTCCCCACTGGGATTTTCGGTGCTGGAAAATACATTTTTTCCGTATTTTATTCAATTAATCATATAATATAAACAAATACCACTTACACTACAAAGGATGAGTGCTACAATTTTTCTTCTTATTAATAATTACCTAACATTTTACAATGTGAATCTAAAAATAGTTTTTTGATCATACTTATGTATATCACTTCAATTGATCTGTGTTTTTTTGAAATATTATATCAATTTTGAATCTTCCTGTATCCCAGATCCATTGTTTTTTTAATGTTGTAAAGCTTAATGTCATAGTAAATTGAAACGTCGTTTCAAATCTGAATAGTCAGGTACTTTCCAAACTTCCTTTTTTACATACTCTTACCCCCCCACCTATTTCTGCAGATACCAAAGTCCCATCTGCTCCGTATAGTTGCCAGTAGCAGTACACTCATATCTGTGTTCACATAACAAGTTTTATTCTGTACCTATCAAATAAACCGATCTTTTGTATTTGAAGAACTCGTATATCAATGAAATAATCTTACAATTTTCAGGCCATTTCTCTTCTTTACTTTCTCCATGCAAAAAGTATTTGCGCTGGGAACGAAAAATAAAACTATATAGAATTTTCCATTTCTTAATACAGGCAGCGAGAACGCATGACCTACTAAAATATAAGAGTTGAAAATTCCATATTTCGCCAGCATTTCTACGCGAACTCGATTTAAATTACAATGGGAAAGATCGAGAGAATATCGAGTGATTCTGTTAAAAGAATCTTGGAAGACTTTCAGAATAAAATATTATGTTATTGAAATATACTTCATGATATTTATTATCAAAAAATCTTAATTCATTGAAAATCTCTTCAGGAAATCCGCCTGCAATCCCGCTTTTACCAAATATGTTAAGAAATTCTAAATAAATTAGCAATACTCATTATTTTTCGTGTACATAGAAAATATTTAATAATATAGTGGGAGTTTAAAAGACATCCCAATCAAACATTGTACTACACGTTAAATAATGTAGCAGAATTCTATTCGTAGCAAACGATGGATTAATGAAACAAATTACTATAGTACAAAATAGAGCTATACTAAAATAAATAAATATACGAAAATCAAGAAAACATTAAAGGAGTTAAATATTTTGTCATTTTTATCAGAAATGATTTACTTCAGTACTTTATTTTTAATTATTAATCTACCAAATAATCAATCGTGATACATCAAATGTTTTTCGCTAAAGTTTTTACATGTTTTGTGCATTCCGTTTCGTTCGTTCGTTGTGTTACGTTCTACTAAGTTTTCATCAACATGGTTTCGGAATGAAAGTAACGGATAGGACGTGATTTTTTCAATGTTGTTCCTAAGTTACTTAAAAACTGATTTCTTAAAAATGTGTAACGTAAATATGTTATTTGAGACACACAAAATGAATCTTATGCATCTGAAATTAATTACGAAATCAGACTTCGTTTACTTGAATGTTGAGGTGGGACATACAAATGATTCCATGATAGCACAGCAAAAGTCAATAAAAGCGATGAAAAAAGATTAACCCTTAAACATAACCTACATAATCCATATAGCTTAATTTTTGTTTCATCACTTAAAATAAAATAAATAAATAACATCACTTTTCATGACTTTAGATTTTAAATTAACATTTTAAAGGTGTGTTGATTGTCCGATTACCAGTAAGAATACAAGAACTGTCTGTATTAAAGAACACCTGTCTTACGAATTTGAAGCCACTAGTGGTGTGCCTCAGGGTTCGCACCTTGGTCCAATATTGTTTATACTATTCATAAACGATGTCACTTCCATATTCACTGATGTTAACATATTATTATTTGCTGATGACATGAAAATATATAAAATCATAAAAAATATATACGACTGCTTGTCCCTCCAATCCAATTTTATAAAATTCGTAGAATGGTGTAACATTAACAAACTTACACTTAACATAAAAAAATGTCAAATCATGAGTTTCTATAGAATTAAAAACCCTATCAAATATAGTTACTCTTTTAACAATCACAGTTTATTGTCAGTACCTGTAATAAGGGACCTTGGAATAACCTTCGACTCTAAACTACTATTTACCAATCACATTGATATAATAACTGGTAAAGCAATGAAAATTCTGGGCTTCATTGTAAGAATTTGTAAAGATTTTAAAAATATCCAAACATTTAAAATACTATATACAACTCTGGTTAGGAGTCATTTAGAATACAATTCCCCCATATGGAAAAGCCATGCAAACTCCATTGAAAGAATCCAACGCAAGTTTCTCAGATCAATTAATTTCAAATTAGGTATTCCCGCGGTTGACATAAACTATGAATCTTTATTACAAAAAATGAGACTCTTATCGTTAAAAGACAGAAGAATACTCAATGATCTTATTTTTTTATTTAAAATAAACAATAACTGGTTTGACTCCACTGAATTGGTCTCATTAATAAATTACCATGTACCTAGTAGACCGACTCGACTCAAAACACCTTTCCACTGTGACAATACTATGACGAACGCAGAACAAAACTCAACCATAAATCGCTTGCATATTTTAGGCAATGAATATGCTAATATTGATCACGCTGCCGGTAATCTGTCCTCATACAAAAGATGCGTTAAACTAAATTTGTTTGCTAGTACCACGTAAATACATCATGTAAACATAATATGCCTACCAGTACTTCTAAAACCATTAATGCACTAGAAATCATAAGTACCTGTAAAATTTATCATATCGGTTAACATAATCCAGGATTTATTACTTTTTATATTTAAATCTTTGTCGGTACCTTGAGATAGGTATCTTATTGGTACATTTTATTGTTTTATTTCAATCTTTAAATTTTTATTTTTACTTTTTCCTAATAATTTATGGTTTGTACTTTAATACTTTATATTTTAAACTATTCACTTTACTATTTACTTTTATACATTATAGTTTTTATACACTACTTATTACCTTACTTTTTACCTATTTTCTTAAATTTTACTAACATTTATACTGTTATTCTTCATGTTGTTGTACTATTATAAGTATGTCAATTATGTTAATGGCACGTGTTGTGCCGTATATGTGTAAATAAATAAATAAATAAATAAATAAATACACTACCAGTAAGATTACACTACCAGTAAGAATACACAACCTTTTGATCAAAATATTTATACTATGTCAAACATGCACATTTAAAAGTATACAATTGACTTAAATCAATTATTAAATTTGACTGATACAAAAATAACTAACTTTCCAATATTCTATTGCATAACTATGAAAAAGTCAATCTAAGCCGTGGGACATTTGGCGAAATACGTAGAAACTTTGGCGAAAATATCCCGAAACCAATTTGATAGAAAACGAATATCTCAATTTTAAATAAAACCTTTTTATTGCAAGGACCCAGATGGGATAGTAAAAAAACTTAAAATGTATAAAATAAATAACGCCAAAAAGTCACAACTGCCTTAAGTCTATTGGGGTTTTCCGTGAGACAGATTGGGGATGAATCGGAAATGGGAAAGCGGAAGTTTTAGATGTATATTACTAGCTATTCGGATCTACTCACCAAACGCAACAAAAACCATTTCAAGCAACGTTTCGCGATTCCGAATTTTGGTCTTTACTAGGGCAATTCTGCAAGTATCTAGCAGGCTTGAATGTGCCGCAAACATTAATTATGTTTATTAGGTTCAAGACATAATTTCGATATTTGAAAGATAAAATTTACTTTACTCCGGGCAAATGAACTGTTTATCTCCCGGCGGTAAAACCCAAACTAAAAACCTCGCTCTCTGACTACAATTTACAATTGTTCAATAATAAATGATTGAACCCCAAAGCGTTGACCATGTTTACAAATTACCTACAAGTTTGTTTAGTTGCATGTTAGTTTAATATTTACTCACAAACATAAATAAAATTAACAAACGACATTTTTCGAAATTATTGCATTATTATGTTACTCATTACATGGATGTGTAGTTAAGCCAATTCACGTTGATGGCAGAAATGCATATTCATGATAATATAATATTTTGTTTAGTATTTAAAATTATTAGATTCATTTTGGAAGTATATAGACTTACAACTGATAACGCCACTGGAAGCTCTTCCATTTACTTATATCTAAAACATACCATACAGTAACATAATATATAAAACAACAATTGTAAATAATTACATCTCAGATGTTATAAGTTACAGCAAAACCAGGACCATTATTAAAACGTCCATAATTATTATTCGAAGTAATAATTCTTCAGTTTTGTAGTTAGAAAATTCCACTTCTGAAAGTAGGAAGTATATTCCTTAGACGGCTTTAACCAAAGCGGAGTTAAATGAACTGAAACTTGTCTTTAAGGGGGGTCCTATCATATATGCATTAACTTTGTAATTATTCATTCAGTCCCGTAAGGGAGCGTCTCTCTACTAATATTTGCACTTGCTAAATGCAAAATTCTCATTTTCAGGAAGCTACTATACCCAGTGGCTTAGTAAATGCAACACTAATTACTAGACCCCAAAACAATTCCTTTTTATGGTTTACGAAGTGGTAACCAGAACGTTTGGTTTTTAATAATTAGACTTATTATAAATAATCATGATTCAATTTTTTGTATTTCTTTGGCATTCACTATGTAACAATTTCTAGACATTTTTGTTTTTAATGAGTTTTATTATTTCAATGTACATTAGTTACGTATACATTTTATTAATTAGCGACCGGTGTCGACACGTCCGTGTCATTAACTAGCTATTTTAAAACTAAATTTTTAAGTGCAGAAATATGGGGTTTTATTTAGTTTGGTTCTTTGGTGGGAGGGGATTTGAGGGAGGGGGAGGGGGTTGAGAGGGAAACGGAGGGAGGAGTCAACATAACGGGGAACATTGTCAATAGAGGTGATTTGCAAGGTGCTATTATTTTATACTTAACTATATTAATGTTTAAACATTTTGTTTTAAAATAGCTAGTTAATGACACGGACGTGTCGAAACCGGTCGCTAATTAATAAAATTTATATGTAACTAATGTACATTGAAATAATAAAACTCATTAAAAACAAAAATATCTTCATTCAATTAGACCGGTCGGTGGCTGAGTTGGCATCGCGTTTGTGTCCCACCCAGGCAACGTGAGTTCAATTCCTCGGCTGGCTAAGTCTTCCATCACAACACAAGCAACATTTTCCGCTTACTGTGGCGGTAGTAGGATATATTTAAGTATTGTCAGGTTATTCGTAACTCAGGAATGTCCGCATTTCTTTACAAAAAAAAAAATTAAATATCATCATAAAATTTTTTTGTAACAATTTTTTAAAATTTATTTATCTATATGAATCATTAGAGACTTCAATGCGTATATCGCGTCGACTCGAAATTCCAATAGAAATTGGTGACATTCCACGAAGTAAATGTTGAGACGGTTTTTGCTATTTGTTAACAATGTTGCCAAATTCCAATACATGTAAATCTACAGTTTTATTCCGAGGTTGATGAAATTTTGCACACGTGACCTTCTGAATAAGAGTAAGGTCACTGTATAAGATTTTTAAAAACCGCCCCCATCCCCTTTACCACACTTAAAGCAGTTTTTTGATGAAATTTTGTGTACTTGAAATTCAAAATAAGAGGAAAATTCGTATCTAGATGCCAGTGACTTCAGCAATGTACTATTCTATAAACTTGTATAAAGAAATGTCACGCTGTGGACTTGTTTTTTTATATAAATATGCAGTTTTTTTCTAGATTGACGAAAATTTTCTGATTTGATCTTCATAACAAGAGGAAGGTCACTGTCTATGTCAGATTTCGATAAACCACCCCAAACCTTTTCCCACCCCCTAAAGCAGAATACATCTTAGGCAACGCCGGGTGATTTTGTTAGTTGTTTGTTAAAACTATGATTTCAATCGTAATACTGTGCATTTCTTCTAGCACCCCATTATTTATTCTTCTGAGCGTAACTTTCTGATTCAACTGGGAGTCAAACTCAAGTAAGTTTGATAAATAATTAAGATTTTTATCTCATAAACAAGTAATCGAAAAAGGCAAAAAAATATAATATCGATGGTAGGTTCCTACTATGTGATGATATAATTTACGAATTAAAGTCAAATTACTCTATTTGAATCAATTTATTTGATACAAAATATACATGTTTCGATTACAATATTATCTTCATCTTGATGAGTCCGTTACTTAAGTTAAATATAGATTAACATTGTTATCACTTGAAAAAATGTTAAATAGCGGAGGGAGGAGCA
Organism: Hesperophylax magnus; assembly: GCA_026573805.1. Classification (NCBI taxonomy): domain Eukaryota; kingdom Metazoa; phylum Arthropoda; class Insecta; order Trichoptera; family Limnephilidae; genus Hesperophylax; species Hesperophylax magnus. The sequence goes on from JAIUSX010000012.1 coordinate 10,228,823, forward strand.
AACCCAAATCGGCAGAAGAATTGAATTTGGTAGTTTTTTTTAAGTCACTCACAGATGAGAAAGGTTGATGAATTAAAAAAAAACTTCACAGTGAAAACCGCCAAGAATAAGCACATCTCAAGAAAATTGAGAAAGTCGAATAGAAAAAAGAAAATAGCTTCACAAAGTTTCACAAAGTAGAAAACTATTTATTATAGTTTGAACATCATGTTACCTACCAGAACAAAATTAAGGAATATAAGGTCTTTTGGAATGCTTAGGTACTTGGTAAACACGAGTTATTCTCAATTAGCGAGGCATTAAATAACGGCTTGGAACATATACTATACAATTACGCTTATTTGAAATAACATACTGTTATACACCGTCATTGGACGGTTGATATATATACTCGTACTTTGTTATTTCTTTACAATTTTCTTAATATTAACCCTCTGTCTGCTGTACACTTACTAATGTTCTTACTTACTTCTATCAATATGTTTTATTTGTTATCTTCTGTTAATAAAAAACATAAAAAATAATAAGACCAATGTTCATCAATAAACCGAAACTTATTCAAGGTAGATTTATAACGTTTTAGTAAGCCACTCCGTTGTTAGTTTCATGTTTGTATACTCAAGAAGATACTTACAGGTTTTCAATTAGCTAAGGGTATCATAATGGGGTAAATCCTCACATAAATAAATCAACGCTTCGTACATCCCATCCCGCATGACTTTTCAGTTTCATAGGTAAAAATACATCCTTTCAGGTAATAAAAATGTTAAATAAAGTAAGGAAAGGCGGAATTTTAATATAACAATAGCAGTATTTTAATATCTGTGCATTTGTTCATTGCTTCATTATTTTTATGCTTTATTTATTTCAGAAAAGCAGAGTGGAGCATTGTTTTATGTTCGTGTGTTTGTCAGAAGAATGAAAAATACCGGAATCAAAATAACTTATCTAAGTTTCTGGAAACGGTAGATGACTTTTTACGGGACGAGGTTAATCACTTGAGATGTTTTAAAATGTGTGTTTGATAGACAACTGAATGCAGTAGTAACGTGTTTTCAAATGAAACTATGCTAGCAGTCTGCAATTGAGTATATTCCAACCCTAATCTATTGCAGAGAGTCATAGCACTTGCAGAGGAAGTATCAACAGAGATAATATACCGCAAACATGAAATGATTTTATTTTTTTAAATATGAGAGTGCCACACAAGAGTCCTACTAACTGCTCGCAACCGTTTGAAGCCAATAAGACTGTGGCATCCCCAATTGAAGTCTTATTGAGTGGGAAGGGGAAAGAGATCTGGAAGAGGGAGGTAGCGCAGTATCGATCTATTTAGATCTGGTCACAAAATTCGGTAAACACGATTTGTTTCGATTCGGAATGAGGGTCTTTCACCAGAGTGATACCGAAAGTATCTACCACCCTAATTCGTGCCCGGAATTAATTCATGCACGCAAGTGAATTGTGCAGTTATAAAAGTGAATGTAATATTATTTACTTGCGCACGCCGGGATTTGAAGCCGCAAACTCCAAATTCGTAGCCAAGGATCTAACCACTGAACCACGGAGGCCGTCAAAACGGTGCCTACGCTTTTTTATCCAATCTTTCAAAATGTATTTGATTTGTTTTTCCAAAACTTGTTCATTCTTTCCGATTCACGGCAATTCACAGCAATACAATTCAAAGTATTTCTCGACTAATCATTACAATGCGAACTTACGCTAACAATTTGCAATAATTAATTGTGAATTTAATAACTCATAACTATCAGCCAACTGTCGGAATTTGGAGCAGTAGTTTTGGCAATCCAATTCATACTTATTCATGTTGTTTATTGGATTTTTATTGACAGCTTGGGAGCGCGAAGAACAAAGTCTGATAAATCAGCCCCGCCTTACCCTAGGGTAGTGAGGGGTAGCAAGGGGTAGTAAGGGTAGAAAGGGGAAGCTTGAGGTAGCTATGGGTAGGTTTCTTGTTTAAGTTTCCAGCTACCGTTTGAAATGTGCGCTTCCCCGAAACTTGGCAAAGACGGAAATTCCTGAGAGGAAATATTGTGAAAAACCGAAAGAAAAATATAGGAAGACGTCAGGAGTTGTCATTGATTAACTCTCCGCTGCAAGATTAATACGATCGGAAAACGAAAATAATGGAAAATCATCTCATTGTTATGGAAACATTATGAATTTGTAAAATGTTATTTCGATTTGAACTTATTCGGGTCGAGGTATGTATGTATATATGTTGTTTAGTAGTAAACCAAAAAATCATTTTGCTGAAGTTGAAAAAATCCCTAACCATGCACGCAGACAATAAGGGTTGCTAATTTATTGTAATCCGGTTAAAACCGACTTTGCAGGCCGTTAAAGACTGAAACTACAGGTTTCCTGATAAACTTTTAGTACATTTTATATACATCGAACGTGTTCCGACATCATGATAATATATTCGAAATGAACTAAACGTTTATCAGGAAAACTGATTCATTCGCTAAAGACCTACAATCCCGTTTTAACCGGATTACCAATAATTTGAAGAAATTATTAGTAAATTAGCAATACAAATTTTCCTCCTTTGGATTTCTGGCACTAGACAATTTTCAAATACTTAAAAAATCATACAAAATTTACTCAAGGCAATTGTTTTGAACCTAGGAAAAACGCTATAATATTGTGTGTTCTATGTATATAATATTCAATCGTTCAGTATAAAAAAGAGAAATTCAAGACGACCGACGTGTTCCTTTTTTTGATTAAAAATCGAGCAAAACCAGGTAGTAAAGTAATATACATTTGAAATTAAGCGTTAAATCAACGAGATATTACGATCTCAACGATTTTATTAAAATAAATGTTATTTTGTTGATCATTAAATTCATTCAGTTAGTTATCGGAACAACGTTTTAAGGAAATAAAACGAACAGCGCAAAAGCATGAAATTTATTTAAAAAAGTATGTAGGTATTAAACTGAAGGTATGCTTGAACAAATCCGTGACGTCATTCTGCAAACTGCGTCACAAGCAGGCCATGTATGAACAAAAGTATGTAGGTATTAAACTGAAGGTATGCTTGAACAAATCCGTGACATCATTCTGCAAACTGCGTCACAAGCAGGCCATGTATGAACAAAAGTATGTAGGTATTACACTGAAGGTATGCTTGAACAAATCCGTGACGTCATTCTGCAAACTGCGTCACAAGCAGGCCATTCCGTGACGCCCATACTGTTGTCCAGGTCATACCACACAGATAAGTGGGATACATTTATTTCCAGCGGTCGTCTTGCTTAAATTCTATAACAAGACAATATATGTTTTATTCTAAAATATTATTTTTAAATTTTCGACGGCTGAAAACTTTTTGTATTATTATAAAAATATATTTATTAAATTGTACTTATATATTAATAGCTGAATAGATGGTACCAGACGTTGCTGGGGGTTACCCTTATGAGATAGATATATCATCAAGGACTTTTCTGTAGACTTTTTTATTTATTATTTTGATGAATCTCATAAGGTTTAGCCAGCATTAGCAATTTAAGCGCCCGAAAATATTTTTTTACGACTTGATTATAAAACATCGACTTTTCTCTACTTTTTACAAATATGATATGCATTTATTTCATATATAAACTTTCCGGAAGAAATTTTCTAAATGATATTGAAAACCCTATCAAAATTCGTTGCATGGTTTTGAAGAACTAAGCGCACAAACATAAAGACGCGGATAGTGACTTTGTTTTAAATTGTAAGAGATTTTGTATTTTTTGTGCGTCCTTTATTCGTACAACCCGTTAAGAAAATCCTAGTTTGGTTAAGCATAGGATCTCCTAGTAAGGAGGATTAATAAAATACTCTCTATCACTATTTCACATGTTATCTTCTTAAGTGACCTACATCCTTTAGCCGTCAAACACGATGTTTAAAATTCAGTGCTCCGTCTTTGTTAAAAAATAAATATTGTTATGGTTTTCTGTGATTTACTTATAATTGTGTGCGAACCATGAAAGAACCATGTGAAACACATTTGGAAAATGAACATAGTAAGGATGATATAACTATGCGAAACAATGATAAAGGGTAAGATGACGGTCTCCGTCGTTGAGGGGCGAGGTTCTCGACGAGCAAGATGAAGGTCGCGAGTTCAAATCCTGGAGTGCGCAAGTAAAATTTAATTTTTTTATTTGTGTTATTTCACAAAAATCTCATTAAAAATTATACATAGTGTATTTTCGGGACATTCCAGAGTGGAAGATACCCCCAGTATTACTCTGGTATAAGACCACCAATCATTAATTAATGCTGCATGAAATGGCTTTAGCCGTGTTTAGTGACCAGATCTGAATAACCCGGTACTTCACCACCTTTCTCCTCACCACCTCCTTCCCATTCCCACTACCTTTAGCCTTACAACATACCCCTATTGGGGATGCCATAGTCTCACTGGCTCCAGACGGTTTGGAGCAGTTGGGACTATTGGGCGGAGTAACTTAAAAAAATAATCACATCATTTTTCAAAACTTCTATGTATTAACAGTCAATTACAATTCGTGAGCTTATTATAATTCTTGTTTTCAATTCATTTATATCTATCTATCTATCCACACACTTCCTTCCTTTCATAACAATCTCAGGCGAAATTACGTAATGATATTTTATGGACATACGTAATAGGTACTACAACTATGTTATAACTAAAAATATCTAATTGTATCTTATTGTACTGTGTACGTCTTAACAAATAAATAAATAAATAAAAAAAAATAAAGTATCTACACTACTATTCAAATATATTAACATAGCTTAACCTTATTAAGAAATGTTTCGATTCCGAATGGTGGTGGTGTTTTATCACGCCGCTACTGATCTGCTTTCTCTTTGAAACTAATATCGAAGGCTGCCGTACATGTCCAGATATTAATTTTTCAGTAAGGAATATAATATTGTTCTCTCCTTTGTTCCAGAAACATGCATATCACATTCCATCGTTGAGCTGGTAGTCCCAGCCCTAGCTGATCCGAGGGACATGGCCATCCTCAGCTGCAAATACGACATGGCCGGGGAGCGACTTTATTCTGCCAAATGGCTGAAGGATGGTCAAGAGGTGTTCAGATATATGCCGGGAGGAAAGGTATGATAACCTTTTCCATGTTTTCTTCATCTAATGTTATATTTATCATTTGACCTCTAGCTAAAACCTAGTACCTATTCACGTACGAACTTGTCCGGCCGTGCATAACGTTACAGGATATTTTTTGTACGTCTGGATGGATAGGGTATGTCCGGATATGCATACAGATATGCTCGACGCTCGGCCAGTGACGTCATGTTTGCCCGTGAATACTATGCTTAACTGACTATTAAAGATAGTTCAGAAAAACAGGTATTTGATCTCGTCGGATTTTAACATTTCGTAGGCCTCAACCAGGGATTCGAAAGTGTTGAATATTTCATTTCCCGTGATACAAGACCTAAAATGTTTGATTCCTGGAAACCGGTTCCATGAAATAAGATTTTTTTTTGATCTAAACATAATGTATTTTTTGTGTGTATTTGTAAACACTATGTAGATCTGATGCACAACGTAATTATGTGCAAAAGAAACAATCAAACTACTTATATATATTAAAGAAGTGAACATGGTTTATAAGTTATTATTTATTTATTTACTAACGGACATCGTCCAAATTACAAAATAATAACACGAAAAAAGTAAAAAGAAAAAAAGCAAAGACATATGGTAGATATAATATAAGAAAATAAAGTGACAAGTCGAATCAAGTCAAGAATATGCCGTGGGTCAGGACCACAGGACACTTAAATATTCCGTCACTTGTTTAGCGACTGGCAAAAATCATTCAGACTTATCCCAAAAAAGTTAAGGTTTTGACTTGAATTGACCAGTCTACACATTCTGGACAATGGTGAATAATATCCATAATTTCTCGAATGATGGTTGAGGAAGAGCAGTTCATTATTTCTGAGTCTTTGCGAGGGGATATTGAAGGGAATGAGTTGCAGTAGAGTAGGTGAATCAATAATACCATTTATAATTTTGAAGAAGCAAATAAGGTCATTTCTTTCCCGACGGACTACCAAAGGAGAGAGGTTTAGAGTGAGTTCAATTTTATCATATGAGTATGTGCCATTTTCTAAACCTAGCCTCCTAGCAATTATTATTATTATTATGTAATTAAAATAAAATAACGTTTTGAATAGACTAAAAACTATTTTTTTTTTCAAAATCATCTTATTCACCAAAAAAGATTCTTAAGGAAATAAAAAAAAATTGTAATTAGAATACAATCTTAATTGGCGTAAAAAAATACATTGGAAATTAATAAAATAAAAATCAGGAAATTTTTTCTTCGAAGTTTGATAATTAGTTTTCAAATTTTCAAGGTTTTTAGTAAGGTCCGGAAGCCGAGGTTTGATATTATTTAGAACGAATTTTCCATTAGTGGAGAATAACTTTAAAGTCTCAAGCCTCCTGTTTGTTCTTGTGAAAGCTCCGAGACTCGAGACTAACAAATCCTTGGATTTCGTGAATTTATTCTCTGGTTGCCTCGACACATAATCCCTAGACTTCGGGGAAGTGTTCTTCTCGTCCACCTATTGTTCTGAGATGAACACGTCTAGTCTGGGATAGCTTGAGGCTACTAACCGGGTATTTTTTCATCACCGTGAAATTGAGTAATCTTTGTAATTATTAACAGGAATCTTGGGTTCAGTGTTTGTTAATTAAAAAGAGACAGACCCATCGGTTTGTCACTCTTTCTTGTTACTATTTCTTGATCCACCATATATGAATATAGCTACCATACCCCCCTTTTCAGTCAATTCTAAAGCCAAAATGAGGTGGATAGGTATTGTAAGGACATGTAGTTAGCTAACGATAAAGAACGGTATTCCGCTTCCAGATGACGATGTTTGATCCGTCCGGATATCAGTCAAGCACTAGTATTGTTCATGATTTGAATACCTATGAATATGCTGGGATTTTTTGAGCTAGGCTAAGGATCTGGTCCTTCGTTACCCCAAATAGGTTCATCTATATTTTATGTCAGCGGCATTCTTGAATCTGAATCTGATGCTTGCTGTGCGCGAAATTTTACCACTATTTTTCTTCTTGTTCTTGAATTTAACCCGTATGCCAAATCCGGGGCCGCTCGATTCTTAAAGAGCGAAGAGTTTAATAGAACTGAAGAAATTATTGCATCCTCATTGGGGGATTGTTGTTATATTGAAGTAGGAAATTAATAAGGAAAACAAGATAAGCAGCAGGTAGAAAAGATTCAGTTTGTTCGGTTCTGGTCTCAACAGTTTCATCGGGATCATCAATGAAGCTCTCTTCTGGACCACTTATAATGTAATTTAGTTGAAAAATATATAAATATTAATAGGTATATCGAACCTGGGACCCCTTAATTGTCTAATCTAGTCTCTTTATAGGATCCATGGTAATAGGTAATAGGTTCAGTAGACCTAACTGGCTGTGTTTGTTGCAGCCCCCAGGTCTACCTTTTCCAGTGGCGGGGGTGCGACTGGCCCGCCCTCCCCGCTGCTCCCCGGTGACCTGTGACCTGGAGTTGACCAACTTGGTTCCACACTCTTCCGGAATCTATCGCTGTGAGGTCTCCACGGAAGCACCTACCTTTAAGATTGCGTACAAGAGCGCGAACATGACAGTTGCAGGTAAAAAGCATTTTTATGTATATTATTTTAATCCACTCTTAATGTGGATGAATGATATTTTTATTGGATAAGTACTGTTCCTATAGACATACATAACGATAAATACAAATAAGTTTTGTAAAGGCGAAATGACAATGTGTCATCGTAATGTCATGGTGATGATATGATTTTGAAATTAGATTATGTCTGGGTATTAGACAAATAGTAACAATGAACATAATGTATTTAGTAGCGAGTGATAAAATAATAATGTATGTATGTGAGTAAAACTTTTAACTTTAACAAATGGTTGGTTTTTTTTTGTTGGGTTTTACTTTACTTTTTAACTGTTTGATGAATCATATTGAGTCTTGGTTAAATACCATTGATACAAACATTTACTTGCCGTAACATCCGACCTGCTGTAACATCTGACCTGATGTAACTTAACATTTTTAATTTAATTTTTTTATATTTTTCAATCATGTCTTGAATTGTATTTCATTTATTGTAATTCAGTAAGCACTGATTTTTTATTTTTTCAATTCTATTTTCTAATCTTCTACAAAGATAATGTATGTATGTGAGTAAAATTTTAACTGTTAATAAACACAAGTATACCCACGAACTAGCGATGCCTATGTGGTATTTTTTTGGTTAATCTGCTAAATGTATTATTCTTTACTTTTTAACTGTTTATATAAAAAAGTGTTTCCTTTATTGTAAAATTATTCCAATGTATGTAACAGAAAAATTATTAATAAAAAAAATATTAATGTAAATTTCAACGATTCAACTTATTAGTTCGTTTACAATATTCGCTAAACGATTAACGATTATAATTTAGAAGAATCATCAGAAATAATTGATATAAATTATTTTTCGATGACGATAGCGTAGCACATCAAAGGATATTCACAATGTTTTCAATACATCATTCTTTATCCCTCGGCCGCTTCACACGAATAATTTTCTTATAAAGTGGCTTAATTTTTTGAATTATTGAGCGTAATATTTTTTTATTATTAAAAAAAGTTTCCTCAATGAGTATTTATTGACCATTATGGCAGAGTTATAGTCATTATTAACATAAAATATGAAAATTCTCAAAAGTGTCCTCAACGTTTATAGCAGGAGTATTTTGAATGTCAATTTCTTAAGTAGAAATCCTAAGAGGAAAATCATATGTTGAAATAATTGTTGTGCTTTTGCCAATATTGGATTGTGTTGATAAAAATAAATAACGTTTTGAATGTTTTTTATAATTCAAAGTCAGGGTTTGCAGATTTTTACAAAGTTTGGAGAGACTACACATTGATAAAGTTAAATAAAATATATTATTAAAAATTCTTTTAGAAAGGGATATCGATAAATTTACTTAGGGAAGAGTTATTTTCATATATAAATGTTTTAAGTTTGTTTCCCGGTGTGATATTTTATTTCGTACCTAGTCACAAAAAGATCAAAATTGAACAACTTGACAGATTTTCTCTTTACGAGTCTCTTCCTACATTAAATTTACAAGCGTTTGTAAAGTTTCTGCTATTCTCATTAGCTCTGATAGCGGAAGCTTAAAATGTTTGCAAAGATTCAGCCAAAAATACGACACGACAACTGTCATCTTCTCAACTCCTTTGTAAGTCCGTGACATTTGGGAAACTTTGATGTTATTAGTAAATGATACCCAGATATTTCTTCTTATAACTTATAATTAATGACTGAAATTATAATTGAGCACCAAAGCTTTGGCAATTATTAATTGTTGTTTTAACAATATTTAAATGGACAAATAATATTTAAGTTTTGCAATTAAGTTATCTTTGCTGGCAAGCAATAGACCAACACCATTTTATATTTGTTATCAGTTTCAATGGCAAAGTTTGTACACGATGTAGGTATAAAATATGATATAAGCATACATTTTTTAACAGTCCTCCTCACTAGGGTTTTCTGTTGGCGGCCTGTAGATTTTAATCTTTTGTATTTTTTTTCAAGTAGTTTTTACATCGTCTTAATAATGTTTGTAAGTTGATTATCACTTAAGCATGTTTTTTAAAAAAGTTTTAAAGATATTCATTTCCGTTATTTTTTTGTTTGATTTGGTAGAGCATTGTACAATATTTCTTTCTCCAAAAGATGTATTCAAACTGGGAGTGACTAGTATATTTTGGCTTATTGCTCTTGTTGAGTATTTATATTGGGTGGTGGAGTATTCAGTTTAAATAACATGTATTTTTTAATAAAGTTTTTGTACATCGTAGACTTGGAAGTTTTCAAATATTTCTTCAGCTAGCACTTTTACATTTCGTCAATTCGTAAATAGCAGGATGGCGCAAAATAACCCTGAGCGGATCTATGGCCGTAGGGTATATTTGTATGTATGTGAATCATTGTTTGTCGTTATGATTCTCTGATAACTGCGACAATGTTTATAGTTACAATACAATCTTAACTCAGCACATCTGATTACATGTTGAAACTGGTAAGCTTTAAGTTTTATGTAAAGCTAAGTTTTTCGATTACATAATATTGTTCAAAAATAGCTTATTTCGAGTTAATTTGATATTTCAACATACTTACATTATATTATAACGCAATAATATATATTTTTTCTTTTTAAATATTATTCATGTTTATATTATTGCCATTTGGCCATTCATATTGCCATTTGGAAATGCATAAACAGTTACATTTAATTATTATTTTTTTGGTAAATTAATGTTTTTAAGACAAGATTTTTTTTATGCATAGCACAAAGGATAACAATTATTTTTATAAGCAATAATTGTTAAATTGTTAATTACTAAATGTAACAAGCAGTAATTGTTGAATGAAACACTAGCATATATTGAATAATTTCGCGGGTAAGAGATAAGCCTCCATAGCTCAGTGGTCAGAGCTTTCGACCGGAAATCGAAGGGACACGGGTTCGAGTCCCGTTGGCGTCATGTATCTTTTATCAGGAGATTTTTCAATGTGGATGAGTGTTTCAGGCGAACAATTATTGCTTATAAAAATAATAGTTACATTTAAAGAAACTCTGCTATTTTTTTCATACCTATAACATAATTTAATAGACTGAAAGAAAAAAATACAATGCTGAAGGGAATGCTAAGAACGAAAAAAAATGCTAAAACGAAAAAATAGAAAAAAGTGTTTTTATCATTTTTCAGTGCGTCCTTTCCGATTTTTTTTCAATCGTTGTAATATCATATAATTACCATTTCGTCTCTAAAAACGTATATATATATATATAATTATATTTTCTTAAAAAATTATATACATTTTTTTGGAAAAACTGAAAGTTCACAATTTGGAATGCCAGTACTAAATTATCCCAGAGCTCCAGCCGTTTCTATTTTCATAATAACTTATGTTTTTGTAAATTGTACAGTCTCTCCAGATATTATTTACATATAACAGGTAACAAAATATAATCTACCATAAAAAGTTCCCCAGAATTGCTAGTATTATTCGGATATTATTCAGTATTTATATATTATGGTAACAGTATACAATGTACCATAAATAGTTCCCCCAGAATTGCTAGTTTTTTTCAGATATTATTTAGTATTTATGATAACAATATATACTCCACAGTAAATAGTTTCCCTAGAATTGCTAGTTTAATTCAAATAAATTATTTTTTGATAATATCTTTAAGGATACAAGAGGTTAAGGTGTTTGAACAGTTGTAAGTAAAGCCATGCAAGTTGACAATATAACCAATTGCTGGAGGCCATGTTGAATTTTCTATCCACAGAATATCAAACAAAACGTTTATAAATGCAAATTAAGTTTTGTATAAAAACATCATCCCCAAAACTTCGAGTCCATCTTAACGGACCGGCAATTCGGCCAGAATGCTAGAAGATGTAGATGTTTCACAGTTATTCAAATAATACATAAAATCTAATTTAAAATGTAACATTAAATATAACATAAGGATGCAACATCAAAATTCATCTAAAATGTTACAACGAATATTACATTGAATATTACATCAAATGTAAAATCAAATATAGCATCAAATGTAACATCGCAAAATTGTAACATCCCATTTAGTTTTTTGACATTTGAAAGGTCCCAATTAAACGTCTATTATAGTCCCGTTGCAGATTTCTATCAAATTGTGACCAGCTGACAAGCATTAATGTTCACGCCTAATTCACCACAATTAGTTCGAAAACTGCAATGTCAAAATACATTTCAAATATTGCAATGTTGCAAAAGATGCACAAACAAAATGGCGAGTAATGGTCATCTGATTACAGTCTTACGCTTAAATTTCTGTGACTTTTCACAACGTAATAGACTTGCACTATGAATCTGTGTCTTCCGTGTCCAGCCCTGCCGCAGAGAGATCCGTTGGTGGAGGGGGCGGCCACTGTGTACTCCCTCGGGGAGGAGATCCGACTGAACTGCACGTCTGACCCGTCGCTGCCTCCCGCCGATCTGTCGTGGTTCATCAATGACGAAGAGGTGACGAATTTTTTGAGTATGCTTTTAAAAACCTTGAAAATAGGCCGTAATTGGAAATATGGAATGTGCAAGTGGTGAAGGGGGTAGAAAAATATTCAGTGGTTAGGCCATCTCTTTTAGGTGGCTTTGAAAAACTGGAGTGATTTTTTTTATGTGAATAAGTCCCAACTGCTGCCAACCGTCTGGAGCCAGGGATACTATGGCATCCACAATTTCGGTATGTTGTGAGGCTGAAGGTAGTTAGTAGGGGAAAGTTGAGTAGAATTATGGTGGGGGAGTACAAGGATATTCAGATATGATCACCAAATATGCTCAAAGCCTTTTCATGGTGGTATTAATTATTGAATGGTGGTATTACACCAGGGCGATATTGAGAGTATTCTTCACCGTAGAACGTGTCACAAGTATACTGTGTATTATTTTAAATGAATAAATAGTGAAACATCACAAAATTGTCAGATAAAATTTACCCACGAACGCCAGGACTTGAACCCGCGACCTTTGGATTACTAGTCTAGAATTTTACCTATCAAAAACGGAGGCCGTCGTTTATCACGACATTCCTCAATATTTTTCAGAGATTAGGGAACCCGAAGAAGATTACTAATAAATATTAAGAAAAATCTAAAACCTCGGTTCTGGATTTTGGAATCCTTCTTTTGGAACCTGGTACTTAAAATCCGGATCAAAGAATCAGGTAGAAGTTGAAATCTGGTATCTGAGTACGAAAGCGGGAAAAGAATATGGCGCAACGGTATTGGTTTTTGTTCAGTGAATAATTGTCATGTTACATGTTGTTAAAAAGTGTTTAATTTTGTACTAATTTACTAGCTAAAAGTTCACATTTTATTACTAATACCATAGATTAAATTTTCATCAATTTCACCCCTTTTTTGCTTCTATCGGTGTTATTTTCTTTTTACCTTAGATAATTGACGTTCGCCAAAATGACGACCAAAATACAAACTACCTGTCTCTTTTGAATGATTCCGAAAATGAATTTGAAAATAGCCGTCACCATATCAACTTTGTGGCCGCCAGGCCAGTGCGTATGGCAGCTGTATTTAGTCGGTTCTTTAGTAAGTTCTATTGTTTTTGAGATACTTACTGATTACTAGTCATTTTGACTAATGGTTATTTCAACGTTTTTTGTGGTTTTAATGGTGTTGTATAACTTGCGCCAAAATATAAGTTAATTTTTATTGTCATCGTTGATTTATATATTTTCTCTTCGCGATATCAAAGAAAAAAGGCAATTTTTTCTAACTATTGTTCTGTGTTTAGTATCAAAAAGTGAAATTAATTTAAGAAATAAAATGTGTCTTAAAAAGTATTGTCATTTTAGATTATATGTGATATAGTACTTAAAACTTTAATAAAAATACGTTTTATGTTGTTAAATTTATAACTTCATCATTCTTTAATATTTTATTACATAAAATAAAAATTGAATACAACATTAGGACTTCCAAAAATGTTCGTCAAAAAGTCGAATGGTTAGCTTAGTGAGTCACAAGAATAACGTGTGTAATTCAGGGTTAAGAATGCATTTTATCTAGTTCGCGAGTACTTATTGAATAAAGTGAATTTAATAAAATATAGTACTTACCTAATAAATATAGATACGTTAATTTATTTAATTATATTAATCGGTGTTTATTTGTCAGGCGCAGTTCCCCTTCCTGGATGAATCCACGGTGACGGGGTCTGATACGTTGGGTCTCTCCACGCGCTCCGTGTCTCTGCGCCTGCGCGCCGATAGGTGGCTCTTCCGGTCTGTGACGTCACCGGGCTCCTCGGCGAGGGAAATGCTGATACTAAGGTATAAACAATCACGGAATAAGATAACTGGCACATCTTCAATCTCCGAAGATATGTAGGACCATTATTAGCTCGTAGCACGATTGAAAGATGTCCTTTAAAATTGCAATACTACTTAAGCTTAATTAAGATGCCAATTTGTGTACATTCAGACAGATCCGGCCCTTTGCCAAATGGCGCTTGGCGCGAGTAAAATTCTAGCACCTCTTATCAAACCCAGTAGACGCCTAGATAGGTGATCACTGTAATCAATAATATTTGGTTGATTTGTATTTTTGTGCAGCGCCGTTTTTAGGAAAATAATATCTAAAGCTATGTGTTAGGACTGTTAGGAGTTAGATAATATCAGTGCTTTGGAGCCTTGGCAATTCGGCACCCGGAGTGGACTGCTCCAATAACACCCGCATCCAGATCTTTGAATACTTAGTTTTTGTAAGAAGAAAAACATCTTTGGAGGATTGGTTATCATCGCCAGTTTAAATGGTGGATAATTTTAATTTAGTTTTTTATTTAAAAAAAACTTACTTATAATAATTTTACAAACAAATAAATCGCGTACGCTTGAGGAGGTTTAGGGTCAACCCGACGGCAAAACTGCTGGAGACAGAATAATATTATTTACAGCGAGAGGTATCGCGCGCAGGTGTACAATGATACCAGCCTCACAAGAATATGGGTAAAAATAATTTTGTAGTTATTTTCGGTAGATGCAAACTCCCTATAATTTACCCTACACATCAAAACCATAAAGAACAGTATTTACTGAAATTTTAGCAATGAGGTCGTCTCTAATTTTTTTGTTTTGTTTTGATGGAAATGTTTGATATTTAAAGAGTTAATACGACTACCGAGAAATAACTTTTTTGACATCTCCAAAAGTGACGAAGTAAAATATATGCAGTTTTGTTTCGTGATGTCGCACGAAGTGCATTTCCTAATTTGAGTGGCAGTGCTGCAATACGGCCGCACATGTACCTTGATGTTACACGCTTTTCAGCCGGACGCAAATTTCATCTTTAAAATTCTGTTCTCGGCGTGCTCTAATCAATGAAATATATTTGTCAATAATTTTAAATTTCCTAGAAGTATTCAACTTCATTGCTTATAACTTCTATCATTTTTCTAAGCACCATCAATTAAACCTTAAGCCTAATCGTATCATCCGTGACACCTATAGTAATATTACACCAAAAATAAATAAATATTAACATCACTCCGGATGCCTCGAGGGCCTATTTCATCATTGGGAATGCTGTGTGCAGGGTCTTTTTGAGGAGAAGAAGGAGTGAACCCGAGTATCGAAGAGATCCATGGCTGAGTAGGGAGGAATCATAGGCCAGAAACACATTCCACATCCGAACTGTTGAACAACACAAAGAGTCGCAGAAGCGGTCTATCCTCAGTGACAAATAATGTCAACCATTTACAAATGTTGTGCGTGCGTTTGGCGTGTTTTCCAACAGAAAGAAGGTGTCCAAGATTTCACAACAGGCTCCGAAGGGATCAATGACTCTAATTCTTCAAAGAATTTTTAATGAAATATCGGTAGAGCAAGTACAGCATAACAGTGTTTTCGTTTTTAAAATCTTTATTTTAGTTAAAATTTATTGGTATCTCCGATTATTAAGGCTGAAAATTCTTTAAGATATTTTTTTTTCATATCTGATTACACAAGTCTTTTTTTCAATAGGTGCGAGTCCACGATGCCAAAGTGGTTGCCCGGTGGTCCACACAAGCGCCAATTCTCCATAGCAGCCTCCCTGAGGCAGACCTCCCAGCTTAATAACCAGAAGCTTGAATGGCCCGGCAGTAAGTCACCACTCAACTTTACATCCCTTTCTAATCATTTTACCCAGTCTCCGTCTTGATCTTACCAAATAATTAGGAAAGATATTGTTTAGAAAACGGATGATGTATCTTTTTGTTCTGGGGTTTTGCAGAGTTTGAAACTAACAGTAGTTCTTGAAACATTTTTTAATATTTAAAATAAGTTATTTTAGGTCAAGAAAGTAATCTCCAATCGACGAGGGTAAGAAGTTATATCACTTGTCAAATCCACTTCATTCATCGTTACGAAGAAAGACAAACCGGTTTGTTATTTAATTTATCGTATTTTTTTCTGAACTAATTTTTATACGTGCTAAATAGCATCGTTCACTATGAATTATTTACCTTAGACATTTTACTACAATTAGTTTTATTATGACGGAAAGGTCTCTTTGTTGAGCTTTGTGATAATCCTTGGCTCTGGATACAACTTTAATTTGAATTGAAATTAATATATTGTTATTTCAAATAAAGTCATACAATTTTATTAATTTAAAATGAAGGTAGCATGTATGTATCTTGATCTGCATCAACGCTCCTTTTTGAGACAGCTAAAGTCGCACCTTACTTAAAAGAGCTTTAGCTGTATTTTGTAAAGGTCTAAAAAGCTTAAAGTCTTAAAAAGTCAACGCTTTCAAACCCTCACTTGTCCTTTTTCATTCCATCTTTTACTTTTTCGAGCCTCACAACAAACCCCATATTTCTACCATTCCAAATATTGGAGCATATTCCACGTTAAATCACACAAATAACGTTCTTCATGACTGCGTTTGACATTGTATATAAGTGTCTAACCATGGTAGCTATGTTCACATAAATAGCGGATACATCAGACAATTTGGAGCGCATGGAACCCATTTAAACCACGCCGTCACATAACGTAACATTTTTGTTACAAAATGTTTTTTGTGACTTCTAATGTGATTTAAAATTGAAATGATTAGAAATTGAAAATGCATCCACAGGCATAAATATACCCACCACGTCACACACAATCAAAATTAGAAAAACTCTGCTGTACTAAGTTTATTTAATTTTTTAAATTATTTTCACACACAACTTTAAGTATCTTCTGTAAAGTTTTTCCAGCCATCTCAGACATTGTTACTTTTACGTGTTCGTTCACCCCATTAATCATGACCCAAGTCCGATGGTATTTTTCGTTTTGACATATTGTACGCTGCGTAAGTTAAAAAACTTTACCATTCAGAAAGACAAAATAAGATAATAAAAAAATTTATTTGCTTTCTATCCTCACCAAAAGTCTTGTAACAGAGAATGTTCAGGTATTTATTATGTAAGGGTTTGTTTAAGAGCACTCGCTATAAAATATCGCAAAACGACATCGCTTAAATTTATAAATAGTATAAAACAAAGTCGCTATCTGCGTTTCTCTGTTTGTGCGCTTAGTTCTTCTAAACTACGGGTTGGGGGTTTCACTATCATTTAGAAAATTTCTTCCGATTTTTTTAAATACATAATAAATGAATATTATATTATATAAAATTCTCCGAGCAACGCCGGGTATATGTTAGCTAGTGTTATATATTTAACCCATCCAAAAATGTTTTCAGTAACAAAAAGCTAAATTATGATAGAAATCCGCAAAAAAACTTAAAAAACTGTTTTATAGGTAATTCCTTGAAAAGAAACGGATCCTTTTTCATTACAAATGTTTTCGAAATAGGGTTTAGATGCATAGCTCTGCCTTTTTATATACATATTTGAATTATTATTTAATAATAGTAGTGCCATCGGATTTCTTGTTAAGCAAATAATTATGCGGTATCAGCACGAAAAAAAGTGTAGGTAAGTGAATGATAAGTTAAAGACAAGTTTAAAAAAATCCTTGATTCAGCTTTGTGTAAAAGTGTTTCCCGTGATTTCTTTTAGCATTTCAGGTATTAGAGATCTATACAGACAAGAATTGTGTAGGATTTCACAAGATCTCCAGAGTTAAAAGATTCATTTATTCTAACCCAATACGCTCTGAATAAATATGTGTATATTATGTAGCATCCATTTAACGATATACCCCACTTCCCACAAAACCTCTGATGTAATAAACAATTTAAAAGCCTTTTATTCAAATCCGAACACGAAAAAGGTACAATTTCCTCGGGTTAGACATATTTGAAGAGGCGCCATCTCTTCCAGATCAGGGTAAGTATTACGACAAATTGGATACCTTGTATGTATATTGTACATAATACTTCCTGAAATTTTTACGTGTTGAAAGCTTTCATGTCATATATTTACCCACACGAATGGTTTTTTTAACAATTTTCTCAAGTTCGACAGAAGGGTTAGTGCGGACGTTTTATTCTATAGCCATTTGTACTTTATTTTTTTACTCCTTCAATGGTCTGAAAACATGTTATTCTTTCAGTTCAAGAAATATTCACATTGAATTCTTTGACATACATATTTTTCAAACTAAGTTAGAAATTTTGTGTAAAAGTATCCACTTATCCCTGACATGTAAAATGAAATCGAATCTTTTTATGATGGTTTTTATTAAAACGAATAAAATTATTTATTTAAGTATTGAATTACATAACAAGTAAAAAAAACAGGTTGGTTAAAAACATTAAATTGTTGACAGGTTTGTTTCATAAGATTTTAAGATACCCTTATTGGCAGTGATAGTGTTGAACTGATAATCAAACCCCTGAAATAACTTAGGTGTGTTCAACAATAAGGGTTTTTATATCCAAGACATTTTTTGACATTCTGAAATACGCTTTTGTACTAAATAGGACGTTGTTAACTTAGTTAAAAAAGGGATGATATGGAATCGAAAAACGGATATGTCAGTTTGTTTGAGATTTGTCCTAAGTAAACGAGCCTTTTAGATTCAATAATAAAATATTAAGTCAAAAACTTGGTATTTACAACAAATTTCGAGCATTTGAATAGCGTAAAGTGGGGCCGGTGCTTGTTTTATTCTCTTCTTAAATACATCTGTTTCGATTTTGTTGAATGAATGCAAATCGTGGAGGTGTAAATTAACCCACTTTCCAACATCCGATCGAGCTGAAATTCGGCAACTAAACTCGTTGTTGATGACAATGCATTCCATCAATTTTTGGTGATAATCACAAATACACACACGGACATATATATGCAATTTTCTGAACAGCAGTATATATGAAATATACAAAATAAATATCAGTCCTCTCCAATCGGGAATCGGTTCAGTTATAAGCGGTTGTTTCCAGTCCTTGGGGAGGAAGGTTCAATCCTCAATTAAACCAGTTTTAAAATTTTTATTTTTAATTAAATTCGTTGGTAAAAAGAGATCTTTTTACTTAAGAAACTAAATTTTTTAAAAGATGATTTTTTTTAAATTCTTTGAATTGAGACGTTATTTGTTAGTCGGTTTTTCATTAGCATAAACATGTGCGTAAAGTTCAATAATAGTACAAGCTTATATATAAAGTGGGCATTCAAGCTAAATGACTAATTACATCTCCCGATGTAATTACTCCGTAATTAGTCAAAGTCTCGCATAATTAAACGAATTTAATCACATTTAAATGCGGTCTGCAAATTGAAATGGTTTCGGGGACTTAGCGACTAGCGACTGTGATAAAATGAGCGTTTGCCGGAAGAAGCTTTTCATAAACCTTCCCACGCAGCGAAGCCTGAACCGGAAGCGAGTCGGCCCGGAAGTGGATGTCTCATCAACCACCGAAATACTCAACTTTTCATGCTCAAAGTTCCTGGCTTCGGCTCCGTCTTCCGAATGCACCAAACTAAAGTAGTCACAGAAGTAGTGGCTTCGATATGTGTCTGGGAAGTTCTAACAAAAATACAAACTAGATATTTGACAGGGAAACAGGTGATTTGAACAAGAACATACAACAAATGGTCAAATGTGTCATTGTTGTAGCTTTAACAGGTCATTGTCATATATTTTTTTTATTTATTATTTTGAAAAAAGTTAAATGTTATTATTTTTTTATATTTTTCGAATAACTTAATGAGTAAAACGTCAAATTGAAATATTTAATTTTTGAAGACAATATTAGCAATTTTTAAACGAAAATTTGAAACAAAAACATCAGAAAAAGATACGGTTGTATCTAGGACCTTCGCTTTCCGGGGCGCTGCTTTACCGATTGAGTTAGTGGGACTTTATTTACGTCGGTCATATTTATCTGCATCTTTTGCTGATTTTTCTGCTTCAAATTTTCGTTTAAAAATCGCTAATTTTGTCATCAATAATTAAATATTATTTATTTTTGGTATATGGACCTCACTCTGATAATCGAGAGGAAGATTGGTGTATAAATAATTGTTAATTTAGGTGAATTGTCCCAGATTATATGATTATCCATGGAGTGATTTTGTCACTGAACGGTGCTAGAAAAGTTGAACACAGGGTGTCTGGGGGTATAAAAAAATATTTTTCCATAATAGAATATTTATTTTCCCATACAATTTTTTTTTATCTAAGAACTACCTTGAGACGTTGGAATTTCCAAAAAATTATAGAAGAAGTCATTTTTTTTTTTTTACTTTTACTATCATTTAGAATCACACATCTAGTTAGCGCACCTTACTCGCAGGTACTGCCAAAACGTCAATACGTACTGTCAATTTTTCAACCCTTAACAAGTATAAACCCTCGGGAAATAGAGGAGAAGCAGTTCTATTATTTTCTTTTGAAGTTTATTAATGTATTTGTTTATGTGTTTTTCTGATGTACACCTATTCTAGATATACCATTTTGGCGATTCTTTTTAACCAACGAAAAACATGTAGACAATTGATTTGTTGTTGTAAATAGTGTTAAAATAGATGTTGTTATTTATTTACGTTACACCATATATAATAGCTCTATCTGGAACCAGATGGTCAATGTCACGCTTGAAAGGGAATTCATGTTAGGAAGAACAAAATAAGGGATTTGAATGCGAGGGAAATGCTTACTTTTCAGATCTGGTTAGTAAATACTGCAGTATTTATTTAACATTACAAGAATTTTTGTGGGTACAGTTGCTTAAAGATTTTATTCCAATTTTCGAATCCTAACAGCCAGTGGGTCAAATTCAGAAACAAATATAAATATCATTTCTGGTTCCGTGATAACTCAACACAGTGACAATTCGACACACTTTTAAAAAGTGATATAAAGTCATAGGAAACCATGATTTTTTTTTAACCTAACCTACAAAGCCCAGTTAATAAAGTTTTTGTTTCATCACTTTCCATGACTTTATATAACTTTTTAAAGATATGATGAATTATCAATTATCAATTGTGATGATTTATCCGGTTACCATCATTTCTATAACTACTTCTAAAATAAGACGATTGAAAAAAACTTGGAAGAATCTAACAGTGTTCACATTTCGTCGTTGATTTCATCTTGGTCTCGTTTAAAGCCCGCTTCAACAAATCATTCCCTACAGCAACTTCCTCACAACACTTTACCAAACCTGTTAACGATAGAAACAAGAGAGCTCTTATAAAGTCATATGAAAAAAAATAACACAATGCCCTAATCGAAAAAATTATAACCTACATATATAAAATAATTGTTACCCTTTGTGCAATGCATAAAAAATCTTGTCTTTAGTTTACCAAAAAAATAATAATTAATATATGACAAGTTTTAGTATTTTCACCAAAAAAATGTAGACAATTTGTCTCGACGCCATCTAATGAGAGAGTTAGCACTTACAATGCCTTTCTCATATAAAATAAAGTTGGTTGTTTCAGGTGAAAAAATGTAACAAGCAGTAATTATTGAATGAAACACTAGTATATATTGAATTATTTCGCGGATAAGAGATAAGCCGCCATAGCTCAGTGGTCAGAGCTGTCGACCGGAAATCGAAAGGACACGGGTTCAAGTCCCGTTGGCGTCAT
Organism: Hesperophylax magnus; assembly: GCA_026573805.1. Lineage (NCBI taxonomy): Eukaryota > Metazoa > Arthropoda > Insecta > Trichoptera > Limnephilidae > Hesperophylax > Hesperophylax magnus. The sequence continues at coordinate 10,250,507 of JAIUSX010000012.1, forward strand.
GTATCTTTTATCAGGAGATTTTTCAATGTGGATGAGTGTTTCAGGCTAATAATTATCGCTTATAAAATAATAACCTACGTATTTTAAACTCTACTCCACGATGAAGATAATGCTGTGATATTCCTTTATTCTTGATATTTCCGTAGTTGTTCTTGATAGGATATTGATTGATACAGATTTATGTTTCTTTTTCCCAGCACTCAGAATATTTACAGAAATATTTTTTTCTTCACAGGTTCAGCAGAGAGACCCAGGGCCGCCCACCAATATCTCTTTCATCTATCAATCGTCGTGTCTATTTACAAAATCAACACATCATAAAATAAACCAAAACGATTTGTTTATCCAATATCCTCCCAATAATAATATCAACAGTGAATTTTTGTTATTTTGACGACAAATGTATTATTCGGGCGTTATAGTATCTGTTATAACAAGTTTCTTTTGTAAATAAATAATATATGGGAATTTATTTGAGTAAGTTACGAAGCCAAATAAATCCAGCAGCTGAGAAAATAGTTTTGAAGCGAGGAAACGAAATCATCCACTTAAAAATAATATGTATTTATAAATTAAGTATTTTTGTAAAAAAAATATAAAATATTTATTGTGTATCTACCTAATATGAAATGATTATTTATGAATACATTTGTTTGCTTGTGGAATAATTTATTAAATTATTTTTTTGAAAATCATCGACTATTTGATTTTGTGTCAAGAAAATGGTTCTCAGTTTCACGACTTACAAGCAAGCATTAAAATAATGTTATCATATATTATACTTAAGGGTGTAACTAGTTATACAACTTAGTACACGAGGTTCAGCAGTAGGGTGACAAAATACATAGATTTCTAGTTTCTCGAACATAACCAATATAGTTAAATTTTATTGAGTAAATTGGGGGTTTAGGATCACAGGGTCCTATCTACAAAAACATAGTTTTAGAGATAAACGCAAATACAGATTGGAATGCTCATATGTGGAACTGTATCTGTATCGGCTGTATGTACAAGATAGAGCTTCGTGTCACAAATAAATATGAAAACACCAGTTTTTGTAGTTAGGCCACTGTGATTCTAAGCCCCCGATTTAACTTTATACAATTAATTTGGAATAACCGTAAAAAATTGTGTTTAGCTTAACAAAAAAACGCTAAAACTAGCTGAGATGGTGATAAAAAAAAAACTGTGGTTGCTATTGCTAGTCGTGAAGCTAGGAACCAATAAATTATTTCACTGTGATAAAAAGGTATATTGTCAAACAATCCTTGGAAACTGTAATAATATTTTATTAATTTTAATGTCCGATTTAATCAAATATCATTTGTTATCCGAATACGGTATATATACAATAATAAGAAATTATATAAAGATATATACAATATTCATGCATATTGCATATGCAAATATATATTAAAAATCATGCTTTCTTTAAAATCAGTATATTTTTATTATTTCTTGAAAGCACTGTATGATGAACAGAAAATGTAAATATAAAACATTATATCGAAACATTTATTTTAATTATATAAAAGGTAAACCTTTGCGAATTCTAATGTTTTTGTAAATAAATAAAATATGTATTACAATTCAAAGTATGACTGAGCTGGTATTACAAAATATTTGTGAATTACACATTTCCATTTTTAACATACATCATTCAAAACAGTGTCAGCTTGTGGCTTTTTCCTTGCTGGTGAACAATAAGTTATTGAAAAGGTTGAACACTTATCTCTCTTAAAATATTTTCTATTTCTTCATAAAGCTACAAAAAAAACTAACTGATGTAAATTATTGGTAATTTGTTGAATCTCTTCAATTTTTTCGTAATCTGATTATAAACGAGACTGCAGGCCCTTAACCTATGAATTGATAGGTTTTCTGTTAAACCTTTTTGTAAAAGACTGTGGAAATGTACTATAGCGATGTCGGTATTTGTGTTCACAAAAATCATAATATTGCAGATGCAGGTTCATAACTTAATGTACTGTACTAGTAATGTACTAAAAGTTTAACAGAAAACGGTCTACGATCCCGTTATTACCGGATTATGAATAATTTCAAGAAATTCTTAATAAATCAGCAATATTCATTTTTCTCCGAGTGGAAAAAAGGTAACCAATTTTGTGGTTGAAAAAAGTGTTTAAAAAAGTCACAATTTGTTTCTGATCAATGGTTTAGATTTTGAATAAAATTTTAGATAATTGTTTATTTTCTGATACAATATTTTGAATAAAATTTTCAGTATGGTGCATGATCAGCTTGAATCTAATGTTAGTCTAGTAAAAATATTTCTAGTTGATTCAAATACCAGGTCCTTTTATGATGAAAATGTCACTCTCATGTGTTAATATATCAATGATTACAACCAAAGAAAATTTAAAAAATCCACAATGTTTAAAATATTGATAACTTAGTTAATAATATGTATAAAACACCTCTAAATGTTTATAAGCACAATAAAAATCATGAATTAATTATGTATCATACAAAAAAATCTTTTAATCACTTTCCCTTTCCGATATAATATTATTTTATGGTTTTAAGTTAGAATAACGAAGGCATGGAACTATCAAGTTCATCAAATATATGAGTACGTATGTATAAATGTCTGAGACGATGTATGAATGAGAATGAGATTCAACTAGCGTGTGCAACATCATTATGGTAGAGCACCCACCACAAATGCCTTCCATAAAAAATTGAATGGAAACACAATTTAATTCAGTAGCCCAGCCCTCCGTCTCACTTACATTCACCTGACATCGTAGATCTCTATCCCATTTCAATTTCGTAAACACAATTTTGTATTGGAAATTTAAGCCTCGGGCCTCGGCACTTCTTGTGTTAGTCAAAAAAAAAAATGTATATATATTTTTATTTCTTGCAATACCGATGAGTTACAAAACTCATTGTAGGACGAGAAAAACTTTCAATACATAGGTGGGAGTTAATAGGTACAATTTTACATTGGTATTTTGAAATCAACATTATAAGTTTCACAAACAAAACAGTACAAAAATATCATAATTAAAAGTTTCACATACAAAACAGTACACAAATATAAAAAATGAGGTTAAGTATAATAAACAAGAAGAAACAAAAAAAGAAACAAACAGGGATATACACATAAGCACAGAGCCAAGGTAGGAATTTAGAAGAAGGTACTTACCCACTAACACATTGGTAAAAATAGATTATGCTCGATTACAAATACGGGGGATAGAAAAGGAGATAGAAAGAAACAAATAAAGTACAACACGACAAGAATTCAACGTATTTTCGTTTTTATATGTTTTAAAAAAATATTATTTTAAATTTTGAATTTTTGGATTTTTATTTTGGATTCTTTATACTATGTGGTACACCCTTTCAACTTACTCCTATGTAGTTAGTTAGTTACTTAATGGGGTTAAAATAAATTTAAAATAAATAATAATAATAATATAATAATAATATTAGCTATATTTCAGCTGGACAGAGCGGTGTGTGCAATGCTCTGCCTGCCATAAAAGTTTACATTTAAGTTAATACATAAAAAGAAAATCAATAAAGAAATAAATAAAAATAAAATGAATACATTGATGAGCACATTAGGACTTTATGGTGGCTTGAGTGAAATTCTCCATCTCTGGTGTAGAGGTGCTCCCTGCCACTGGGCAACGGCCTGGACAAGAGTGTTGTCCGATCTCTGGTAGCGCTGACTCGTCCCGGCTATTCTGTGGCGCATTAAAGCTGCGAACCCATACACCCTACTTTCGGTGAACATCTGTGAGGCGCTGCATCGCCAGGGGAGGCCAAATAGGGCCCTGTATGCGTGGTTGTACTGTACTCGGAGTGTGTTCATGACGCCTTGTGTGTATGTCGTCCATAGCTCGCTAGTGTAGAAGCTCATACAATATGTTTGGAAAAGTTGCTTCTTCACCGGAGGACTGCATTTGTTGAATCTTCTGGCAAGCATGTTAGCTCGCACACTCGGTACTCTTCTTTGACGTTCTATGTCTTTTTTATCATTTAGGTCATCGGTGATGACATGCCCCAAATATTTGATTTCACTGCAGATTTTCAAGTTGGCCCCGCCGAGACGTATAGGTGGAATGACAGTGGGACCAGTATTTGCTTTAAATATCAGCAGATAACATACTTCTCTATGATGCTGCTATATGTTACTTTGTCAGGCCAAAAGATACCCTCCATCTACTACATATATTTTTGGGGGCAAATTTTTAAAAACTTCGTTGCTAACTGTCCACTTTTCAAATATTTTCATAAGACTTGATTTAGTTCCCTTTCTTATCATTTTATTGTTTTCAAATAAAGACAAAGGGTATGGGCTAAGTTCATAGTTGAAGTATTGTTTGAGATTATTTGTTCCTTGAGACATACATATAACCCTATTAAACAGCTGATCAGGATTAATTGGCACTTCATCAGATCTCACATTTATGCCACTTACTACGGAGCCTATAGTTTTAACTTTATTTTTTCTTTTCAATTTAACATCTGCAAAATTATTTCCTTCGATGTCTTTCAAGCATTTCATTCCTACATCATACGCTTCATCGCAGTTTACACCCGAACTTGTCACTACTAGACCAGAGGATAAAGAAATTAAATCGTTGCTCTGTCGGAAAGGATTATGGATACGCAGCCACCCGAGAAATTTATTAATATCTTGCAAGTCCCTTTCTCTTCTACTGCATCTAAGTTCAGTGTGCTGTTCGTTAAACTGAGTCAAGCAGCCAGAGAACTTCTCGAAAGCCTCACAAATTTGTAGGGATGCAGGAGCGCAAGCAATGAACTTGGTTAGCGTCCTCTCGCTTAATCCTCGTCCATGAGTAAGGCCACCTATGGATTTTGATGATCGCATTAATGTCTGCTCTATGGTCATGTCCGTCCAGATACCTGTAAAAAATCCATCTGTACGCCGAACTGTAAAAAAACCTTTATTGACGAACCTTTCGAAGTCTTCATTTGACATCTTCGATTGTAGACTCAACATTTGTTGTAAGTATATGTGTGCGGATTTGGCGTAGAGCAAATGTCCAGCAGCATGGAAATACGGTATCATTTGCTTGACTGTATTAATGTGCAAATTCCAATCGCCGATTCTCTCTGCCAGAATAAAGTCTAGAGCCAAATTCACCAATTTAAACTCTTGTAGCCACAGTTTTGAAGTTCTACTAGTTTTAACCAAATCTTCATACACTTCTTCTAGTCTTGTCATTATTTCATTTGATTTACACTCTCTCATGGCGTCTTCAACAGTTGTTTGTTTGTTAATTGTTTGGATATGAATATCATTAAAGTCGTTTGTAATCATTTCTTTAAGAGATGAACATTCCTCGAATAGCAGTAACATCAAAGCTGCCTGGGTCATCATGTGAGCTCTATAAGACCTTGCGTAAGCATGTCCTGACAAAAGGTGAGGAATCGTTGATTTTCCATAAACAGAGGTCCACATTTCTTCGATTCCACTACCTTCCATAAACTTTCCTAAGCAACCAAGGAAACTCATTAGAAGATGGAATCCGCCTAGTCTGACGATTACTCCAGATATTTCACTTTCTGTAAAAGAACTTGCAACAATGTCAACTGCTTTCAGGAAAAGTGGTTGGTCAAAAGTGACAATACACGGCTGGCCAGCTAACTTGCTCTCTTTAGAAGCGTAACTAAGGGCAGAATAAATAGCAGTCGGATTTCCTGGATCTATGTTTATAAAAGGCAAAGCCAGTACATAAGATGGTTCAAAGTTTTGTCTACCATCGTAACAGTTTCGCATGTATGCAGACCATCCAGGTAGTGAAACTGGCACAAAAGCAAAACTACATAACCAAAGCATGTTACGAGCTGAGACTAAGCATTGAGTGCGTAAGCACTTTTCGCCTTTTTAGTATACATTAAAACTGGGACATTGAATTTACCTTCAAAGTCGCATGTCTTAACACGTGGAACTCGGACATCACTCGACACAGCTGTTTTTGGAGTTACGCACTGTATGCCTCCGAGAGCGTGAAATGTGTCTTTACCGTCAAGAGTTCTTAAGTTGATATCAACATTGTCAAATACAAATTGGAAAAAAATCCTTTCCTCAATTTGGGGCCCGCCTGCTTTTAACAGCGATTGTAAGTACATTTCTGTCTCATAGTATGACGTTGAACATCCCAGAGATGAACAAATGTCTATTAAATGTTTAGAGCCATACCGTCTAGATAAGTATAATCCAAAAGCAGACTGGACAGGTGATTGAAAAGACCTAGGCCTACACAGTGTTAATATCATGTGATTTATGGTAGTCCTCTTTCGTTTTACGTCCATACTTTCGTCTGAAGTTTGCCTTCTTCTCTTCGTTAGATCGTTTAAAAACAAATCTAGAAGTTGTGGAACAACATCTTTCCCGCCTGACCTTATATCTTCAACACTGGGGTAAGTCGAGTCATCATACACTTGATTTTGAATTTCTTGTCTTATCAAAGCTGCTGCTGTAGAAACGATTCTCCTAATCTCATCATCTTTATTGCTTTTCTTTTGAGAGTACCAAGTTTCAGACAAAACCTTGCCCGCCCCATCTCTTAAACAAACGATGGAGGATTTATGTTTTATGTTTGTAATAAGAAGTCTTTAACCGAAGTGCCTAAGTAATAGAGTTTTGAAGTAGTTAATTTCATAAACCTGGTCTCTGCCTGACACACTTTTCATCAATTGCAAAAGGTCAGAAATACTATGCTGGCAATCATCGTTTTCCTTAATGAAATCACAAACTTTTATGAATGATTCTTTTAATAAATCGTCAACTGGTCTACCACGACCTGCGTACGTACTGGATGATTGAGTGGGTTGTTTCGAAAACCTAGCATAACAGTCGGAATGATAACGCCCCTCAGCAGCTACGAGGTCTACAACTCCTTCTAGCCTGGACCTAACCAAATCACCCCAATCATCATTCCTATTTTCAATATATTTAGATATAGTTTGTTTTATAGTTAAAGTATGAACAAAATGGACCGGTTTCCTATATTCTGTTGGAGTCTTTATATTTACCACCGCATCCATTCCACAAAATAAGCAATTCACTTTTAAATTAAACTTCTGAGAATTAGACCTACGTTTTATAGGCGCACTGTTTGATTCAAAATCTTCAACGTTTTTGGAGCTCGCTATGTAAGCTTTTATTGAACTACTACGGGTATACACTTTACGGCATTCTTTGTGTATACTGACTGTCGGAAGAGTTTCGAATTTATACTGTAGGCCGTCCTTCCTTTGAAGGCTAGATTCGATTAAAGTTTTAATCCCCTTAGAAGTAACTGTAACATTTTGACTTACAGATAAAGGTTCATTGCAAATAACACATGACTCGCCCTCCATTTTGGTTCACAAAAACAAACACAAACCGTAAAACACAAACCATAAAACACAATCACTGCGAAACACGGACTCTCGCGACGCGACCCTTTCTGTCTAGCGGGTTTCCGTAACTGACCTATTTATGGCCTTGACATCAGTCACTCTGCATGCAACAACCCGAAACCCCCTCCTCAAGGCCAGTACACTCTGATGTCACATCCCGACTTTCACGGTTGATATTTGGCATTTCCTAGCCATAAAGTACACATTAAAATATATCATTTTAAAGGTAATAACAGGGACTACAACTTTTGTAGGAAATATTTTTTCATAAAATGTCGGCCTGAAAAGTTCTGTGACAAAATATAAAATTATGTGCCAAAAAATATACAAATTTTTACCTTATCATACGAATTACAAACAAACGGTAAAAGTTACGACGAAAGTTAACTGAACTTTTTTTGTAGAAAATGTTACAGCAAAGTGAATAAAAAAAATTTCAATCTGATATGTTGTTTAATAATTGAGATAGACGCGATTTACGAAACCCTTACACTTTTCATGTTTGGCAGGGCACAGGGGGGGAAGCAAGGGGGGTAGGGGCGGGGACTTTTTTCTAAACACTTGTCTAAATGGTAGTAGTCGATGGGGAAAAAATTAGCTTTATACTATTTAGTTGGTCTAAATGGTGTTCTACGACACAGGCTGACTGGACTAATTCGGTTAAAATTTAACAGAGAACAATAGTTATATACTTAAATAGGTGTGCATAACAAATGCAGGGCGATATGAATCTATTCAGAACAGTAGCTCGTTTTGGATATCGCTCACAGAATTTTACGAGAATGTTTGCATATTCTAAAGGTAAATGAAATGCTCTGCAAATTTAAGCATGACGCAATCGGCGCTCGGATTTTTACTACCACACAGGAAGAAATGGTTGATTTAACCTTTCTTCATCTGTGGTGTGTATTTACTACACATTGCTTCTAACAACTTTAATAACTCTATAAATAAAACAAATTCTGGGTTCAGATTTTAGGTACTAGGAAAAAATACACCAATACAATCAACCGTGTGATACTGCTACGCGAAGAGTGTGCGAGGAAATGACAAGCTATTGATGTCCCGCTTTAGTTCGCTATGCGGAAACATGAGAAATCCACACGTCCGCAGTTGTATTTTGATTAAGACCATCGATGCCTACGACCGCATAGCTGTGTGTGCGTCCAGCGCCCATCCAGCGCCTGTTGTGCCAGCCGCCCGGCAGCCAGTCGGTCGCGGGTCGTCGTTAGATATGGACTTTTCGCACGTTTTTTTAGCATCTGCCGATGGTTTTTTAATATTTTCAGCAATTAAATTATAATTATTATCACTTTCGAAATAAAAACATAAACGATTAGCTATGAATATTCATATTTTTCCGATATTAAATCGCTTACTTTGAGATGTATATTGACTACACAGCACCGGAACGCGTGGATTTTTTTAGCACAGTAAGGGAAAGGTTAATGACATGCGTGACGGCAACCCGTTTATGTGATGCTGTGTCTCTAATTCATCAACTACTCTTTTTCAGGTGACGTTCAATAAAACTTCTTTATCAATAGATATGTACCTAATATCCAATGTATTGTCTGACATGGTGGACCCAGACATATTTTTAAAATAAATTTGTACCTATTATTCATTACATTGTCTGACACGGTGGACACACACATATTGTGATGTATGGTAAAAAGTTGGGTATTCAAGCGATAGATAGCACTAGTCAAAAAACTTACTCCAGAGTCCGACAGATGTCGCTAGAGTGTAGCAATTGCCTGTGGGGTATCATTGTCAGACTTCAAGCTTCTAGAAACAGAGAATTACCAACCCTCGGGTAATGAACAGTGTAGCTAAATTCAGACTTATTTATTGTAACGTAAATACACGCAATTATTGTAAAGAACCTTTTACTTTATCAAGAGTTCCCAACACACTAAATCTGCATGTAAAGGCAGAGATATAACACATATTTTTAAAATAAATTTGTACCTATTATTCATTGCATTGTCTGACATGGTGGACGCACTCATATTTTGACCATCAGCAGCCTACTCGTGGCTGACGTAATATCTGGAAGTTTTTTTTTTTATCAACAATGAGTTTCCTAAAAAAAGGTAACAGGAAGTTCCAGTAGAAGTCAGTGTAACGTGTGTCATAAAATAAAATTAACATAAAAACTCCAAAGACACCACAAATACTAGGAAATAAAAGCTTTCAAAAATCTTTCACTCAATACAAACAGAAAGGGAAACAATAAATATTCCATGTACCAAATGAAAAGATTGATTAAATAAAAACAATATGTCAAAAAATTATAACGTAAAAGAAGAAAATACATACAGGGAGTCCGGGGGTGCGCTAACTTTGGGAGGTGATTCTACATGATGGTAGTATTAAAAAAGAATTAAAACTTATTTCGAAATTCCTTAAAAAATATTTTGGCATAGAAGAATAAATATTTATTTTCCCATGCAATTTCAATTTTTATAAACTAAAAACTACCTCAAAACGTTAGAATATGGAAAAGGTTTTTTTTTAACTAAACTTCCATCTTAAATCACCCCATGAAGTTAGCGCACCTTATCCCCGGACATCCTGTATACGTCCTACAAAATACCATTTCTACATATATACATCATTTTATATAACCGTTCCTCATAATATTTGCCTTTTTTTTAAATTACTGACTTATTTTATATCTTTAGTTATTATCTTTTATTTTATATGTATATTATTTTATTTCAACTTCTTATTTCATGTTACAGTGAGGTTCACACTATCAAAAAAATAATTTATTTATTAATTTAAATGCCCTTATGAGCTTTCACATAATTCATATTTTACTGCATAATACAGTGCCAAAAGAAGGTTTTTATTTTTAATACAACAGTAAAATAAATAACCATAAACACAAATAAATTAACATTATACATGGTACTTATAATTTTATATTTTAATGTACATAGTATAAGAAAAGACAAAAAATAAATAAACCAGTTTTAAAAGTGCAGATGGCAAAAAATATTATAAATTAAAAGGAATATAGGTTGGTAATACGTAATTTTCAATAAGAAGTAAATGAACAAAAAAATAATTGCTCCTACGCGATACTCCTAAATAATGATATAAGCTACATAAAAAAACACAATTTGGGTATTTCTTATTTAATGATAAACTTATATTAAATATTTCGCACGATTAGGTATTTTGTGCAACTTTATATTTCTATAAACAAGAATGTATATAGAGAGAAAGTATGCATGTAAGAAAAAATACATTTTGTGGATAAGTTACTAAAGTTATTTTAATATATTGTTTTTTAGTTTTGTCACCGAGTGGTGGCGTTAAACATTGATTGAATCATAATTATTACCTAGTCTGTGTAGCCTCAGCAAATACGAGTATCATAACTACATCAAAAATGGTAGTTATGTCTTTGATAAATAAGGAAAATAATATCGGTCCCATATGAGACCCCTGTGGAACGCCGATGAAGACTTCAAACTGGAGTGAAAAGTTTAAATTGAGTTTAACTGATATTTTTCTTTAGTGCAGATAACTTTCTAACTATCTCAAAATATTTTCCGTTATTCCAAGGGTTTTTAATTATTAATTTAAATTTTATTTGAGACTTCAAAAGTCAGTTCTTATTAAAGTCAGTGTACACTACGCCTGTTTGAAGACGCTTGTTCATTGTATTAAATAAATATTCCTGATAAATCATTAAGTTTGTTAGAGTAGATCTATTTGCCATGAAATCATGTTGACGGTGCGAGATTATTTTATTGATTTCAGGCGAGAGTTTAGAGAGCAGAGCAGATTAGAATAATTACGAGATTGACGACTACATGATTGTGATATACATATAGGTCTATAGTTACACATATACGATTTATTATCTTTCTTAAAAAGTATAGCCAAGAAGCTTGTTTTCCATTTTTTCGGAAAGGTGCCAATTTTTAGAGATAAGTTAAACAGTTTACTAAGAGGATAAGTCCATACTGATAAACATTTTGATAAGACGATTGGAGGAATATTATTATATGATGCTAGAATGTTATTATAATGTTTTAATGTATGTAAAGTTTTTTTTATCTAATAATAATAATAAAAAAAAAATAAAAAAAATTATAATTGGTGTCTCACATCGGGCAGTAACAACTAGTGCTAGTCACATATCGTCAGTCTAGATTACGTAAGTATAGATACAAACAAACGAAATACACGATACTAAATATAACCTGACGAATAAAAAGGTATTGGGCGAAAATGCGTATTTGGCATTAAAGGATCATTCATGTTCGCATTAATTTATTGCCGATTGTGTCTCGTACAAGCGATCCGATTTTTCTATAAGCTTTTAACGCCGACGAAACGTGTGAATCTTTCCATAAAAAGGAGCACATTTTTCGTACAAACAATAATATTATTCACGATGTCGCTGTAACTGCAACTAGCGCAGAATTCCACATTTCGAATACGGTAAAAAGCAGTGGGTAGAACGAGTTTTTAAAGGAAGATTTATGTGTAAAAGTTTATTAGCATAATTGTGTTTGGAGTGTTATCAGGGGAACAACCCTCATTCCTATATCGACTCTCATAATATTATAGTAAGGAAGATAATTAAGTATTGGTAAAACCGCCCAATGAGCCAAATTTGTTACATATTTGTTTGGAATACATACACAAATAATTGAACTCTCGCTTGTTAATTAAGGTGAAAATGAATTGAGAACTTTTAATTATTTTGTGTGACCCATATAACTTGTAGTATCTGTATTCTACAGAATAATGTTTAACTGTACAAAGTTTTATAATAATGATACAAATATTTGCATGATTTATATAGCGCCGTTTTGTGAAAAATCATCTCAAATGCGGTGCGCAAATTTAAAAAAAAAAAAATTTGTCTTATTCATTTTTCATTTCATATTGACTGCGGTTTGATAAAACTTTTCAATCCACAAAATGAAAATCTTACAGGAAACGACAAAAAAGAATAGAAATTTGTGAAACCAATTTAAAATCTTGAAGTTTAGTTTTGAAATACTGCAAGAATTCTATTAATATGAGAGATTTGAGCGTAGATTATTTTTATCTTTGGCTTTCTCGAAATAACCTTAAAAAAACTATACCTACGCATACATTTTAGTTTTTAGTGAAAAAAAACGAATTTATCTGCAAAAATTACTTCACCTTGTTGTTCTTCAAAAGATTATTCCATACCCACTGAAAAGTTACATTATATAAAAATGTGGCTTGAAGGGTTTACAAAAACACAGTCGATATAATATAATGGATTATATAAAAGAGTTCCCGGAGCCGAGCATCTATCAATAAATAATGATTAAATAGGTTTTCGGGAAAATAACATGTTTAGTGTTACAAAAAATGGTTTCCGGAAATCCTCGGTGATCAAATATAACTATAAACCATACCTCATTACTTTCGTGTTTATGGTACTGCCAATAACAACTCTGTTATAACCTGTTTTTCTTTTATATTCGTTAAATAAATAAACAGAGGTTAAGACTGAATTTTCAGGAGTAGGTATATCCATATTGACAAAGATTAATGAACTCATTGCAGCGCTAATAAAACCAACTCCTCATTTAGACCGGGAGTAAAAGGACCCCGAACTCAAGCGAGCGCTCGACGCTTTTTGATATAACCGCGGTGTCAGTTAGAATTTAAGTAAACGGAAGCGGTAACATTTTTACAGTGGAACACACGACGATTTGAAGTGCCGAGATTTTCAAATTCTATTCTAGTTTATTTTCTCCCACTATCCCACAAACGATATACTTCACAGAATGTTATATCGGAGTTCCCAGCATCAAAACCGTTCGTAAGTATCGATCTAAAGTTAATTGAACAAAATTTGAATAATGGCTGTCGTTGGTTGCTTGTTCGGTCAGTAGCTAACTTCAGTCTAGTGCTTTTAGTATCAACATACCGAATTGTGTAAAATGTAGACACATACAAACTATATAACATATCGTAAGAATTTCTACTTCGTTAGTTTCTGGGAAGCACATATTTATGTGCTGTACCAAGTGATTCATGATTGCTTCGATAAATCCCACTTCCCATTACGTCTTTCACCAATTTTCATCCACCATAAAAACGGAAAGAAAAACACAAATTGACCTGAAAAACGCCACAAAAAATTGCATACCCTGTCAGATTTCGCTTATAATCAATACGGGAATAATATAATTATGCATTTCTACAAAATACATCCCTTTCGTCCAAGGTTCATGTCGGGTCTGAAAACGGCATTTAAATAAATACGTCCGCGTTGTGCTAGACGGTCTTTTTGCTACGCGGCAGGCTGTGACAAAACCTAATCGAGGCAGATTTTAGCCATGGGGATTGGGGGGTGGCTACCGCATCGCGTCGCGTCATGTGAACGCCTGCAATTAACCACGGCACTGTGGCGGACGGTAAAAATACCTTAACGTTTTGTGTGAAGTGTTACTGTTGCATTGAAGAATACCAAAATAAACAGGGTTTTTTGCTTTTTCCTATAAAGAGAAAAGTTCAATCGATATTACAATCAGCAGTCTAGGATTTGAGATAAACGGTGTATTAAATCTTTTTTTATTGCAAAAAATATGATTTTTGTTATGTAAGTTTAGTCACTTGATATCGTATGTAATAAAGCCTACATTTCGGTTTTCAGTTCATGTGTGTATGCGTTGTTTGAAATTGTATTCTGCGTAATGAATAAAATTATTCAAGTTTAGGGAACTTTAATTTTTCAAAATTGGAATTGAAAAGTATAAATCATATGAGACAAGCAATTAATTAATAATAATTTATTTGAAACGTGCATTTATTTTGATTATTTTTTGACAGATTTTGTTTTAATATTTACAGCTGCTTTTTTACGTTCAATTATTGTTGATATTATTTTACATTTACTAGAGCTTCAAAATTAACTAAAGCTCTGAAAAAAATTATGTTTTATGTTGAAAATTGACATAGTGTATTTGTTATTGAAAGGCAATGAGATTCACGAATCCCACAATCATATTATCCCTTTATTTTTCACGGGTCTTCGCTGGTTATTCATAAAATTGTAACTCGCGTCATATTAAGGGTGAAATAATTAGAAGATTCGTAAAGATTATCTAAAACTTGTAACTGGATTCTATAAAAAATATTCAAATATGCATTTTAATGAGGGTGCTATAGTGCGGTAAAAGGTTCAGAATTCATATAAAATTATGATAATTGAAACTTACACGAGTATTTAACTAATGTGAAATAATGTGTTGCTACTGAACTTAATATTTTAGCGCCGAAAGATGAGCAGTTTCATCAAAATCATAGATCCACAAAAATTTAATTTTGGTGGTGTAGCCATTGTTAGGTTGATTATCAAATACGGAGATTTTTCCATAAACATTTACCAAAAATGATTCGTTCTTTATTTTTATAGATTTTCATAAATGTTAATTATCTAAAATCTACAAAATTCTTCTATTGATTGAGCATAGGGTAGTGCGGTTTTACATTTAGTCTGTCCATATATTTATTTGTACGTTCCGTTTCGTTTAAAGATGGTGATCATTTTATTTTTACAAGATTATTCCTGATAAATGATAAATCGTTGAATTTATTTTGGGTTTCAGTAATTGTTTTTTATTCAATATTAATTGCACCTACCTGCCTGAAGAAAGTTTTAATTGTCATTGAGGTAATGACGTTTCTTTGGAAATATTGAAATAAAACACAAACTTACAAAAAATATATTTACAATTAATTGGGTTGGTATTTAAGTACCTACATATAAATCTTATGATTTCACAGGAAATGTGTTATATTTGATCATAAAAAAATTGCAACATACTTTTTTTAGGACGCGAGGTCTACTGTTGAAAGAGCTACTGGTGTTTATTTTAAACGACCACAATTGCTGATTTTTTTGTGTATTTTACGTGTGAATAACCTGTTCTGCGATGACTCGTGTTTACAATGTTGCCATGAAACAGCTTGTCAGTTATCAACAGGTGAAATATTAATTCGCAAAATTAGCAACATCAAGAGTTATCAATTTGGGAAACGAGTGGATAAACACCACAACTGCGATAGGTGACCCCGAGTGGTTCGCTACCTTTTAGCAGGGGGTGAGGTTTATCTTTATAGGGTGAGGTTTGTCTAGGTCTTGGCAGCGGATGCGTCTACCCACCTACTGGATGGCGGATTGGATTGGGAGAGACTGGTTAAGGGAGATCTTTTGAACTCTCGCGCCATCGCCTTGCACCGCAGTGGGAGTGATTTATTCATGGATCCGTCACTCCTGGATACATTGACCTCCAGATTCCTACCCACCCCTCAAACCTTTTTTCTCCCCTGAACATACCTCCTTATTTTCCCTAAAAAAACCCTCCATCAGCATCCCCAAAGATGACAAAGGCCCCGAGAGAAATTATTTTCCTCAGGTTCTGTGTGGAGCGAATGTGAAAAAAATCAATGCTACAACTTGTCAGGTTCATCCTTCATATACGCATAAGTCCTCTACAAACACTCCAAATAATGAAATAGTCCTCTACCTTTTGATATGAACGTGTCATCAATAATTAAATAATATAAAGTATGTTTTCAGCACGTTTCAGAGTGGAAGATTCTCTCAGTATCATCCTGCTGTAAGACCATCATTCAGAATTGAAACGTTACTTGAAATGACTTTATTCCTGCTTAGTGACCAGATCTGAAGAGCGAGGTACTTCCCCAACTTCCTCTTCCCCTTTATCTTCTCCTCTCCACTACCTTTAGACTCATAACATACCCCAATAGGGTATGACATAGTCTCACTGGCTCCAGACAGGTGGGAGCAGTTGGAACTCTTGTGCGGTATTCATATAAACAATTCACAATTCAGAGTTCGAAGCCAAATCGTGTTGAAATCAAAACATAATGTATTTTGACATGCCGAATATTGTTTTATTTCATTGTTACTAAAATAGCGAAGGTTTTTAAAATAGTTTATCTGGATGTGATAATCTTCAAGACTGAATTAAAATGCATAGTAAACAATGTCAAGGTATGCGCTCTTAGAATATTCCAACACAATCAACATATAAACTTGTTGTCCCTTTTCCGCCAGTCACAATAAGTAATAAACGTAAACGAGACAAAGGACATCGTGGAACAAAGGCATTTCGGAATCGCGGAACAAGTAGTCTGCGTAGTCCAAAGAATAAATGAAATGAAAAGTAAAATAAACAAACTGTAGCAAAAAAACTGTAACGAATGGCTTTGGTTTATAAAAACTACTAATAACGAAGCGAACTAAAAAAATGAGAACTGAGATTATTTAGAACAGGTGCCGATATGAATAGTAAACACTATAAGCTTCCTAACAATATTATTTTATAAACATCGTATACTTCTTTCGCTAGTGTGACAATAAGCAGGGGTAAACAAGACAAAGGGCTATTCCGCGCCGATGGAAGCATATATCGATGCATAAATACATTCAACGCTAAGCTTTTTTATTGCAACCAACTCTCACTTCGTTGCCTATACGAATATCTCTTACTAAGTCATAGAATCTCTTAGCACGTAGACTCGTACGTACAACTCTTGAAATGTACGCGTATTTCTTATAAAATTACATACGTCTCTAAATAAGTAGGTATGTATATATCTTAAATAGTATTTAACATGTACGTGTATCTCCATAAACACGCATAACTCTCAATAAGTAACTCTTTTTTATTTTTTATTTTTATGTTTTCCTCGGGCGTCCCCGACTTATACCATTCTATTCTTTTTTTTTTTTTTTTTAAATTTATTTATTTCATCAAAAAATACAGAATATATACTCTATCTCAATGAGTTAAATAACTGGTAGATACACACAGAGTGTTAAGGGATGTACCTGACAAACTTTAACCGGCGATTCCTGGCTTCATTTGAAGTTGAAATAAATTATGAAATTTTGGCTGCATGTAAATTTTTTTTCAAATTAAAAATGAAATTTTTATCACATGTCGTCAACACTAACTCAAAACAAGTAGTAAAGGACCCCCCACCCCAATCCCAACTCAACTTAAAAAAATATTGTTTTGTAAAAAAAAATCACCGGTGACCAACACGTCTTCCAAACTTTTTACTAAAAATAAGCCCAGGAATCACTGTTATAAGTAAGTCAGGTACGTCTCTAAACACCCTGCATAATTTTAGCATGTTTATAATAATCTCACTTTTTTGTTTGCGATGGTGACACTTTTTTCTCTTAATTTCTAGGTGGTAGTCGTAGATACTGTACGAAGACTCGGGCCTTCCTGAGTGGAGTTAATAAAAAATATTCATAATAAGAACCATAATAACATAATTACATTCCCAAAAACGTCTGATATTTTACTCAGCCACATTATTATTTCGTCCTTGAAAAACGTGCTAAGTGGCGAAACGGTGATTCCAAACGTAAAGCTGGGCTACTTTGGCCGTGTAGCGGTTTGCCTTCGAGTCCCTGGTCGCATATTCATAACTCCCTATTAAAACTTAAGAGCCTTTTTGGGTAGTTGTGTCTCGCGACGCCACTTTTACCAGGAAAATTTATTAAATTACATCAAATTCGCCATGTTTTCTGGCGTAGATAGCCGCCGTAATTTCGAAATTTTAATTAACACACCTCGCTGAAGGTTGTACAAGCCATTATAAATTAAATGCTAATGTTGTTATATTAGTTTTGTTCGGAGGGCGCATCTTTCATAATGAAGAAACGTAGTTGGTAACACTTTTGTCGGAAAGTTTAATTTATTGCCAATGTATTGCGCAAAATGAAAATTTGCGAAAATCGTTGTCTCCGTATTATTTAAATGTGATATTTTTTTTATTTAGACATCAACCGAACCTTTCATGTTGGAAAAAAACTAAGATATCCTAAAAACACTTCAAAAAGTCAACAAGGCTTAGAAATGCATGACAACAAATCACGAAAAAAACATTTTGATGATTTACTTATATTTTTTTTTTTTAAATACAAAATAAAAATTTACACACTTTATTATTAGACCGCACCAATTTCACTCTGCAACAGCAATTCTCTAACTGGTACATTTCCATTAAGTACGTAAATATTATATTTAAATATTTTGTGGTCAGAAATGGATAATATTAGAATGTGGAAAAATGTTTAACGTTAGTTAGAAAGGCCACGAAATTCCTCCTTTAATTAGAATTTTCTATGGTAAAAATATAAATGTTAATTTCTTGCTGGAAAAACAAAGCGTTACAAACATCATTGAGCGTTACAAACATTTTTTTTTAATTTTGAATTACAGCAAAATTGATATTTATTTTCAACAAAATGTTTTAAATTTTGTCCTTTGACGGAAAGATCAACAAACATAATTTAGCGTATGGTAAATTAAAGCGTTTCTTATCACTGAAATTGTGCACTTCTGTTGCTCAAATAGAATTAAAACGCTATGTTGGGTGACTGTTAGGTATTTACACGATGCAAAATATTATGGGATGCATTAGAGGTGCCTATTCAAGAAAAATTTGTGCTTATCCAATATTGAATGTTATAGAACAATTTTAATTTCCTTTGTAATCGGCTATTTACCGGAATATGAGAGCTCTCTGGCCTTATTAACATATTGCTGTTGGGTTAATTTGGTTAAAAAAAACTGGATGATTCTTATGTTAAACTTATATCAAATTTCTCTGCAAATAATTTTTGTACATTTCAGAGTGATAGTTTTTCTGTTCGTGGAGCCTGAAAAAGCCACATAAAGAAAGTAAGTACCAAATCAAGCCATGGAGACACGTGCATGAACTCCCGAGTTCGTGATAAGCTGCCGGATCAAGCGCTTTAGCTCGTAGATGCAGCGAGCTCCGTCAAGGACCCCGAGAACTTTGTGCATTGTATGGACGCCACAAGCTGGAAGACTCCAACACATATTCATCTCAAAAGGTATGTACTCAATACTGACAACTTAGCGTGCTGTTCGACTTCTTATATCTTTATTCGAGTCGACTAACCTTCAATGCAACCTCTTAGCCTCGCCAAATATCTTGACGACTTACTCGTCTTTTCTTCAGCTCCTAGTTGAAGTGTGGTTGCCGATAAAATTTATTGCTTATCCGTCGTTTCTCTTCCAAATTAAATTTTCACCCGCGCTGTGTACCGCCGCCTCGGGAACCATTTATTGGATAACCAACACCCCTGTCATAGGTTACCCAAAGTGGTTCGCTACGTTTGTTAACTTTGGAAGGGTCCCAGGTTCAGGGGGAGATATTTGTCTAGGTCTTAGCGACAGATGCGTTTGCCCACCTAATGCGTTACGAGCAGAATCAGGAGACTAGTTGAGGGAGACCTTTTGACCTCTACAGCTAGAAACTCTAAGACCTCTTGCTTTGATCTGCAATGGGAGGAATGGATTCATACGCCCGTCGCTCCTGGACACATTGAACCCCTGATTCTTACCCACCCCCCATACGTTTTTCTATCCCATAACTTCCGTTTCTTCCTTTCCATAAAAATATCCTGCACACATAATACCATCCCCAACGATGATCTCAAAAATGACCCCTTTTCTCAGGACTCCCTGCGTTGTTAAAAAATGTACATCTGTACAATAATATCTGCGCCAGTATTATATCCTTGTTGTACCCATTGCTGTATTCAACAATCTTGGAAATATCTTGGAAACGCTGGGTATCTGCAGTCTTAGTTCTAGGAGGGATGTCGCTTTACTCTGATGGCTTAAAAGCTTCTGAATGTTTTATTATCAACTCCAGACATTCTTGCTAAAATATGATTAAATGTTACGGATACTTACAAGCGAGGCCCCCAACACAGCCATTTTATTCTTCTGAGGTGCAAAACTAACTTACTAATGGTGACCGACCTTGGAAGACTAACTAGGTTAATTAACTGCCCCGCAGGAAATGTGAGTATTTTCCACATACCCTGCAACTATTTTAAGCACTAAGTATTATTTAACCAACTTTGTATACCCACAGGTCCTCTTTTTTGTCTTACATGTAATCTTACATATTTATAATGAAAAAGTTTTTTTTTATTTTTATTTCCTTCATCCCTTTTGCAATATATTGGTTTTTATTCATATTTATTAATGAATTAATGACAAGTCTGGCTTATTTATTTCACAGATAAATGTACGAAGGCATATACGATTCACACCCGACCTGTCACGCGTGACCTCAAAGTAGCAATACTGGTAGATTAAAAGTGGTACCTAAACATTCCGCTCTCATTTGTGCATCCCTGTCTCACTCTACCAAAACACACATATACTACAATAATGCTATTTAGCCAATGTGTTAATGTGCTTAGGTACATATATTATGTGCATAGATTAACATCTTATTTCTACACATCCATATTGTAAACATTACTTAATACTTATTACTTATTTACCAGCGCCGTTATAGACATCTGTGGGCCATATAGCCTGTCCGTGTTTCGGTCACTGAATCGACAAAGACCATCGCCCTTATAAGATGACCCGTACAAGAGAATCATCTGGCGATTCCTGCACCCCCGCGTCCCTACGCCCTTGGAAGGACGGAATCCAACTGAAGCCGCGCCCTTTGTCTTCTGTCATATGCAGTAATAATTTCGACAGTGAAATGACGTATATCTTAATGGGAGGTACCTTGTCATACTCACATAAAATAAAATAGGTGACATTTATGAAATCTATGTGCTGCCAAGGTCTGTTATCTATGTGAGGATATTGTGTCAGCGCTTTATCAGCAGCAGACACATACCTGAACGGATGGCGAACCTCGTACTGGCGCTGTTGGTGGACGCGGTGGACTCTCTCGCTGTAGCACCTGGTCCAGTTTCTTCACCACTTAGGATTCTTGCTGCAGTCTCCATCTTCTATCTTCATGCCACCTGTTCCTGTTCTTCATTTTACTTAACTTAGCTTCTTCTTTTTGTAATATTTATATTTTTTGTAATACCTGCATCAACTGTAAAGCGCCCCTGAGGTGATCTCTCACAAAAGCGGCGCTATATAAATTAGCCAAGAATAAATAATTAAATAATTACAATTACCTACGAAATGTATTGTCACCTCACTCGGTCGGTGGCCGAGTTGACATCGCGCTTGGGTCCCACTCAGGCGGAGTGTGTTCAATTCCTCTGCTGGCTAAGTCCTCCATCACAACACAAGCAACATTTTCAGCTTACTGTGGTGGTAGTAGGAGATTTTCAAATATTTTCAGGTTATTCGTAACCCGGGAATGTTTGTCTTTCTTTAAAAAAAAAAAAAAAAAAAAAATTTTATAGAAAAATCAAGCTACACATTAAGCAACAAAAAAACATACCTAAACGTATCTACATTCTTCACATACGAACAGGATGTCCCTATAAGGGGACTGCATTTATTTAAAAATTAAAGGCATTATTTATACGAAAAGTTTTATTTCGTTGTAAAGCACAAATGTTTCAATTGTGTATACAATAAAATATCTGCTAAATGCGTACATCGGCGATGTTTGCAAAGACTTGCTCTTTTGATGACATTTAAGATAGCATCGTTGAATAATAATTTTACTTCGATTGGGACAATCTCATGTTAGATCTCCGCCTTGTTAACTAATTATTGTTTGTGACGTATTGGCATACACATGGGACTTCAGAGAACTACAAAGAAAGAAGTCACGTGGTGTCAAATAATTTCCTGGTCTAGTTATTTCTTGAAATAACTAGACCAGGAAATTTTCCGAGTTTTTTTCCGATAGAAGAAAAAGATGAAAGAAATTTCTTCAAAGTATACGAACTATTTTAGAAAAACTTTCTCCTTTTTAATAAGAAGCAATATTTACACTTTCCTGCAGCGTTCCATATTTACTAATTGCAAGATTTTCAGAAGAAATATGACACTTTTAGAACTGTCAAATTTATAATTAAAGAATTGTGTGAAATTTTAATTAAACGATCTTATTGGAATATTCTTTGTAATACGATAGCAAGAAAACACCAATCATCAAAGTGTATTTTTTAAACATCCAGACAAAATATTTGACAAAATGGTTGCCTCTGATTATTTACTCGCAGATTTTCAAGGAAAAAAAGGGCTAGATTATTAAATACAAAAATTACTAATTTTAATTTTAGAAAATCCTTCGATCAGGTACTTGTTTTTTATTCTTTCAATAAACTGTTTCAATTTCGTACAACTTTATAAACTGAATTAATTCATAAATCTGAATGGATTTAACATTTGGATCCGTGATTTTTGAATTACAGTAAAAACGTAATTGAACAAATACGGCAATAACTTGGTCAAAAATAAATATATATGTATATATATTGGTAATTTTTATCAAAAAAGTTAAAACATAATAAAATAACTTTGTATTATTCGTTTTATGAAATAAATTAAACTACTGTAATTTAAAGTGATTTGTTTTTGGGGTATTATGCCACGTTGCGCTACCTCCTTCTTTAGCCAACGTTTCGGAGAGCATTGCAGTTTCCATCATCAGGGCAGATGTGTAATTTTATAAATTAGAAACGTTGGCTAAAGAAGGAGATAGCGCAGCACCGCATTAAAACTCCAAAAACAAATCAATATAATACCTTTGGCTGTGAAAATCTCAAATCATACCTACTGTAATTTAAAACAGATTTTTTTCACGCCATTGACTACCCCTAATGCCTTCGATAAATTAATAAGACAATAGAAATATTATTTATCATATGTCGTGGGTTTCAAAGTGATATTTTTCTTGAAAATTTCCTATAGTGTTTTAATATTGTATCATATATTAAAACGTGTTTGTGTAAGCTTTTTCATAGGCTGCTGTTTCTCGAGTATCCTTGTGATTTTCAAAAGATTTAAAACGCCTACACAAACTACTTAACATTCGTATAAAAGAAAAAAACCCTTTAATCGTTCAGCGTGGGCTCTCTGAGTAAAATAAACTAGTCTTGTTTTTTCATGGGATATGAAAGGAAAGCTTTTTTCCACGGGAAAAGTAATCCCCATTCCAGGAATGTAATCCCCCGTGATATTACGGGGAATAAAGGCGAAAAATCTTTGCGTTTAGAAAAAAAAAAAACTTTTAATTTATGGAAAATACGTTCCACAAATCGCCCGCCTGCGGAGGTTCCATTTCGCGATGGATTTAACATTTCCACGACGGGTAACACTAATTCTCTTTTAAAGTCATCACAAATTTTAATAACAGAGACAAGTTACGGTGAACGATATGTAAAACGAAAAAGTTTCAAAGCCAAAAAAGCAGTTAAAAGAAAATATATTTTGGAAGAACTCAGAAGAGCTCTTCTGACTGTAGTAATGTACAAATCTAAGTAAACTATATCGCTATCCGAATGAGGAGATACTTCACAATCCTCTTAATCAAATATAAAATTATATTTAATGTAAATCAAAATTAATAATGGTATTATTAAAATCTGCAAGCGTTTTAGTTTTTAATTATAGAATTACAGCTGCTTCAGCGTTCTAGACCATTTTCAACATGTAGTTATGCCACGTTGAGATGACTTCATTATATGCTTCTACTAACCCCCGCCAAATTTGTTGTAATTTTAATTTAATTTTATTTTATTCTTCATCATCAAACCCGCTAAACTACAAAAACAGCTTGTGGGCAAAATAATTTAGCAATTATATTACCAACACGTAATGCTAATCTCAAACGAGCGCTTCACTCTCACGTAGCTCGACCTGTTTTACCATATCCACTGGGAATGTATAGCGAGCGCTATGGTGAAATAAAGTACACCCTCATATTAAATATTATGAGAGTATAGAGCTCATGTGAGGCCCGCATAAATAATATTCAATATTATATGTGTTGGTTCATTATTAATTCATTAAAAATAATGTATTTCAAACTAAATGAACTCCCCAGCATTGCTTGGGGTTCACAGTGTTTCATGATAAGACTTAGACCTTTCTCTTATTTTGTGTGCAAATTTTCATCAACCTTGAAACAAAACTGTAGATTTGCATTCAAATCAAATCCACGCCGTCCGCCCGATGCGACAATCAACATAATAATAATAATGATTCGATTATTTGTAAGCGCCGTTTTCCCGAGAAAATCATCTTAAGGACGCATAACAACTTAATTTATGCAATTAAGGCGATGCCATACATAGTAATGCAAAATCATGTGTTTTTGGTTTGAAAATTTGGTCGCCAATAAATGTTTCAGATGCTTTAATTAAATACTGCGAGTAGAATACATCTTGGCCTTTGAAATAATCGAGTATTTTTTTATATAAGTATTTTTATAAGCCCAGAAAAAAATAATGTACAGGCCTAAAACTGCTTTAAAGTTCAAAATCTCCTACTTACGAACCCATTTTTGGTTATGGTTTTATTGTATTTGGAAAATTAAGTTATTTATAAAATGATCGGAAAAAATTAAATATTTATGCCTGAACATCCACAAAATAAAATAAAAGGCACTTTTTGGCCATGTTTTTTTCTTGCGTAAATCAAAACAGGCGGATGGTGTTAAGCGAGAATTTAAACCTTATCGCCATCTACGTAAGGGCTGTTATTGATAGCGGCTCAATTTAAAATATTACACGACGTAGTGCATCGCCTTAATCTATTTCAATCACTTATACTTATAAATTATTACTGGTGGCTTATAACTAAATTAGATAGCTAGTGATCTATAACTAGTGGCTTATAAATACGATTAATGTCTAGTGATTTACAAATAATACTTACTGCCTTAAAACTACTTCCAGTTCAGTTCTTGCCTCCAAGGTAACAACTCACACAAATTTTGCTCCGCAATTATCTTTCCATATTTCTGTTAAATCCCATAATCCTACAACCTTTTAAGCGCCACCAGGCGCAGTTTTTTACGGGCTTTCCGCCCGTATCAATATTTTTTCTGTGCTAGTGAATTTTTTATACTTTTATAGTGATTAAGTGTTTTGTTTTTTTTAAAATCGCCATCGAGGCGGTCTCAACTATTTCCCCCTGTATCCATAGCCGATACAGGGTGCAAAGTTTGATCCTGCATCTTTGCTGAAAATTTTAGTGCATTTGACACCTTTTTGTGCGATCCACTGTGATTTTAATGTTTTTTGCTCGCGGTGTTCCTCAAGTCGCAGTTTAATCCCTACTAGTTTAAGTGCATCTATTTGTGAACGTTAACGTCACCTACTGCATCAGACGCGGAATTTTTTTCCGCGTCGAGTGACAGTTCAGTTTTTTTCCTGTGCCAAATACTTTAAAAATTATACGTGTTTTAGTGTTCACCACGTGTTCAAACATTCTACGAATTTTGCCTGGCAAGTGATGAAAGAACTTCTCAGAGGACGCATCTCTTGCTTCACAACATTGCCAATTTTGGACAATATTTTTTCTTTTTATATCGTTAAGAGCAATTATTTAAAAGTGACAGTGACATTTCTTTTTTTTTTAATTTTCCATAATCATTTTGGTGTGGAGGATTAGTAAAGAGCGGACATTTGGACATTAATAATAAATTTCATTTTCACCTTCGGAGAGGGCTACTAAATTTTAACTTTTTCAACTAAATTTTGCTAAGTCCCAAAAAAATATTTTGTACCCCTAAAATCAATATTTTTTCACTTTTAAGGGCACTTTGAACAAAAATTTTCCCGACTTTTTTTTCCCCATTTTTGGGGAAAATTTTGAAATTTGGGGTAAATTTCTGATTTACCCCACTTTTCGGAAAAAATGGATTCCGGTCCAGTTTCGCCTGGCGAGTCCGATGATTCCACCGGAAATCCGGTCAGACGCTCCGATGACCGAGAAAACATTCTAAAACAGATAGAGCAGATTCTGAGCACAGGCTCTCCCACAGCTAGGCCCTTCAAGACTATAAAACGGACCAAAACCAGGCCACAGAAGGAGCTTCATACAGTGGATTCGGAAAGTGAGGCCGTCTCGGAGCTGGAAACAACTCGTTGCACCACTGCCATGCCCCCCTCTCAGGAGATGCCCTCCATCGCTCCAGCAACTACACCCAACGCTGAGAATAAGAAGCGTGTACGCTACAGCGAGTCTCCGGGGAACCAGGAGTTCAAGGCTATTCCAGCCCTGGAGAAGTGCCAGAAAATCAGATTGATTCTAATGGACGGCCCTAATAAGCTAAATAAAACTGACAAAAGTCTGCTCAACACCACCCTTGACGACTTGATGTCAGACATCACGAGATTGATGCTCGAGCTTAATACACTTGCAACGAGAAGCACCACCATAGAGGAAATGCTCAGTGCGCAATCGGCTCTATCGTCTAAATTGGACCTGGCTATTAAAACTCGCCCAGCCTATTCGACGCATCCCATTGCCAAGGAGACATTGTCTTATGCAAATGCCGCGGCAGGCATGCCAGCGTCAAAAAAAATAGTCATCAACGGTTTCGAGCGACCGATTCCAAAAAAGCCACTTACTTTCTTGGTGTATCCAGAGGCTCCAGAAGGCAAAACCTCGGAACAAACTCAGAAAGTCCTGGAGAAGATCCTTAACCCCAAGAAGGACGAGTTCCGAATTGTCCGATCTAGGAAAATTAAAGGAGCGGGAATGGCCTTTCAAGCCAAGGACTCTAAGGATCTTGAGAACATAAAAAAAGCTGAAGCGAAACTTACTGCAAACGGCCTGAAGATGATCAATCCCTTGGGCCGTCTTCCTAAAATAGTTATTTACAATGTGCCAAAAGGCGAACAATCCGCGGATCAGGATTTATTTAATGAGATCTTCTCCAATAATCTATCCGGCCAGACCACATTGTCTTTGGAAGATCACCTTCGGACTATGCGGCGAGTATCGCTTTTTGGCAAGCGCGACACTCCTACCATGAACATGGTTGTGACATGTCATCCAGCTGCCCGTAAGGTCTTACTAGACAGCGGAATGTGCTTCCTTGGGTGGAATGCCTGTCGGACTCGGGACTACACTGGTGCCACCAGATGTTTCAAATGTCAGCAATATGGCCATATTTCCAAGTCATGCTCTCAGGAAAATGAAACTTGTCGCCACTGCGCCGCTGTGGGGCACACTCATGAGGATTGCCCCAAGAAGGAACTTCCCGCTGTCTGTGCTACCTGCACTCGCTTTAGGAAGCCTGCCAATCATCCTACGGGAGACAGGGATTGTCCTGCTCACCTGGCTGCCATTAATGCTCAAGTCCGCATGACCGATTATGGCTCCTCATAATTTACTCTCCCTAGGTCAGATTAACTTGCAGCGATCCCGGTTGGCCACCCTGGACGCGCAGCGGGTCATGTCTGACCTCAACATTGACATTTTGCTTATTCAGGAGCAGTACACCTGGGAAGGTAAGACTCCAATTGAATTTCCGGGAGCGGTACTCGAAGTCGGCTCATCTCCAGGGGCGGGTGTTCTGGTCAATACATCATTGATCAGCCCCCTCCTTCTGGCTGGACTGTCTAATGAGTACCAAACCTGTGTATGTATTAAATTTGCTGATACTGAGATCTATCTGATCTCAGTCTATTTTAAATGGGGGAACCCGGTAGGACCACATATCCTGAGTCTGACGCGCGCCCTAAACGCGCTTAAAGGTCGTAACGTAGTTATCGGAGGGGACTTTAACGCTCGCTCTCCTCTTTGGTTTGACAATACTAAAACCCATTCAGTACGATCACGGACTGACGCCGTCGAAGACCTGATTGCTGCGCAAGGCCTTTGTATCATTAACGAACAGAGTTCGTTCTTTACCTTTTCAAACACACTAGGAGAGAGCAACATTGATCTAACTCTTTGCTCTGGATCAGTTGCGGCCAGGATATCTAAATGGAGGGTCCATGAATGCGCAATAGTTTCGGATCATAGATTAATCACATTTACAATAGGTGTTAAGAAAACTGAAACTCCGAGATCCTCCTGGAATTTCAACACCTCCAGGGCGAATTGGGATAACTTTGGGGAGGCGCTACGAGATACATTAAGGGATTTTCATCACGTAGCAGCTAATGATCCGGACAATTTGGGGAACTTTTTCAATTCTGCCGTTGTATCTGCGGCTGATTCCTCTCTGGGTAGATCAAACCCAAAAACGAAAATTAGAACGCCGTGGTGGTCACCTGAGCTGACTTCGCTAAAGGGGGCCTACAAAGGAGCCTATAGGGCCTTGGGACTGTCCAGGAGGGGAAGCTGTACGGAGGAGGAGACAGCTGCCCTTCAGGCCGCTCTCAGGAGATCCAGGGCAACTTTCAAACATGCGGTTCTCCTTGCGAAACGAGCTGTCTGGCATAATTGGGTTAAAGATGTGGGCAACGCCAACCCGTGGGAAATCCACAGCGCAATTGAAAAATCCGGCAAGGGATCGGATCGGTTTTTGTCAAGTTTAATTGGGAATATTGATGGGAGGGACGCTGAGACTGTGGACGTGGCCTCTACTCTCAACACACTTTTGGGCAAGTTAGTCCCTGTAGAGTCAGTAATTGGGGAAAGTGACCACCAAAAACAGATTAGAAATCTGGCACGGCTTCCACCTAGAGACCTCGCCCAAGAGGATAGAATCACTCCCGTCACTAGAGCTGAAATAGGTGCTATAATTAAGGGTTTGGGTCCAAAGAAGGCACCAGGGCATGACAGACTCAACGGCGAAATAGTGAAGCATGTCTGGGTCCACGCTAAAGAGGAGCTCTTTCAAGTGATGGAATCGTGCCTGAGAAGAGGAATTTTCCCTTCTGAATGGAAGAGGGGCGTGCTCAGGATTATACCTAAAGGGAACGGCAAACCACTCACCGATGTTAAGGCTTATCGCCCGATAACCTTACTCCCAGTCCTCGGTAAGATCCTGGAATTACTTATTCGGCAGCGTCTTCGCAGTACACTATCACCGCCCAGTGAACTTCAATTTGGTTTCGTCCCGGGTAAATCCACTGTGCACGCCATTTCGTTTGCGCTTAACTGGGTGAAGGTCTGTACAAAGAGGTATGTTGTAGCAATCTTCTTAGATATAACTGGTGCCTTCGACTTCGCGTGGTGGGACATGATACGCACAAAGGTTAAAAGTAGGAATTGTCCAAAACGCCTGTTTAAATCGGTTGACAACTACCTATCGGGACGAACTGTCTCGATATCCCATGGTGATTTTACTATAGAACGCGAAGTAAATATGGGCTGTCCTCAGGGCTCCGTTCTGGGACCTGAATTTTGGAATATTGACTTTGACGACTCCTCTAGGTTACCCTTGCCTGAAGGATGTATCATGATCGACTACGCGGATGATAAAATGTATCTTGTCTCGGGGAACAGCAGAAAGGAAATTGAAGAAAAGGCTGGTGATGGTTTGAACACCCTCCTTAAATGGGGGGAGAGGAATAAGATGACCTTCGCTCCCCACAAGACAAAGGGTCTCCTGATGAAGGGCTCTCTCAGTAGAACAAGAAACCCTACCATCCGGATGGGAGACACCAACATCAAATTTGCAGACACGGTCAAGTACCTAGGTGTAACACTCGATCGATCGTCCTCATTTCTGGCTCATGTTAAAGATGTTTCAAGCAAGGCTCAGGCGCTGTTCCTAAAGTTGAGGAGACTCTCCACCGCTGAATGGGGACTACGCAGTCCGGCACTACGTGCTCTGTACAGGGGCGTATACGTTGCGCAAGTTTCGTATGCTGCCTCTGTTTGGGAGCACCGCCTGGATAACTGCCTTATACTCCTCGCTCTTACTAGGGGCCAGCGAACTTCTTTGCTGGCACTATCTGGCGCATACCGTACTGTTGCTTCGGACGCTTTGCCAGTTTTGGCCGGCATTTTGCCAATCGATCTGGAGATTAGGGAAGTCTTAACCAAGCAGAGACTTTCCAGAGGATCCCCGGCAACCCATCTTGGTGTCGTTCTGACACCAGGTGGACCGGGAACTCTCCCTGGACTGCTTCGGACGATGAGGGACCTTTCGCTTAAAGAGTGGCAGGTCCGTTGGGATAGGTCGAGCATGGGAAGATGGACCTTTTCCTTCTTCCCATCAGTTAAACTCAGAATGGAAGGGGCCTTCCTCAAACTGGACCATCACATGACGCAGCTCCTCTCAGGACATGGGGAATTCAGGGGGAGGCTTCACAGCCTTGCCCTGTCTTCCCATCCCAATTGCGCTTGTGGCAATACTTACCAGTCGGCCGAGCACATTCTGTGGCACTGTGAGATCTTGAAGGATGCCAGAGACGAAATGATAGACGGTCTGAATGTCCCCATTAGACCGGTGTGGAACACCGATCTTGTTTCTAACAGAGTCAATTTCGAATGTCTGAGGAAGTTTACTAGGATCTGGGTTGAGAGATGGTCTGAGCTTAGAGTCGCTGACTAGCGTGATAACTGAGAACCCCTGGTGTATTGCTCCTGCTCCATGACTAATTCTTTTACAATTCTCCGATTATTGTTTATGCTATTCTGTTCTTCTTATTTTTATTATTTTTCTTTCCTTTCTGTACCAGCTGCTGCAGATGATTTTCTTTCGTTTACTTTTCTTTTAAATAACTTGTCTCTTATTTTTCTTCTTATTTTCAGTTTTCTTTTCTTATGTTTTACTTTTTTGTTATATTATACTTCACATGCTGTCCTCTTTACAGACTATGCAGATTTTATTTTTACACTTTCTACTTTGTTTTACTTAATCTACCGATGTCCTTAAGTGGCACTTTTGGATTGTTTATTGTTTTCCTTTTCTCTTTTCTTTTCTCTTTTTTTATATGTATTTTTTTTCGGTTTTTTTTTTTCTTTTTTCAGTAACGGCAACGAGTTTACAGGCTAGAACTGAACTCCGTTGTTTGTCTTGTATTGTTTACTTCTCCCCAATAGGGGTTGGACAACGGGCCTCGTCCCCGCATACCTTGCTGGAGCTTCTTTTATTTCCTTTTTTTTTTTTTTTTTACCGGGGGACTCCGCCAATCACCTGCGCCACCCCTGAGGAGCGTTGGTGGTCAGAGGGGTGACTGTGCAGGTTGGGGTAACCTCCACCCTGCCTCCGACCTCCTGACGCTTCTTTCCCCTAGGTTCTTTAGGGTTTATCCCTCTTTTTCCCATACTTATCTTCAGGGCTCCACCGGGTGGTCGGCTAAGGGGTGTGGAAGTCCTGACCTGCGCCAGTCGCCCCAACCACCACCAATCTCTCAACAGGACTGCCAGTCGTGGTTCGGCGAAACTCCCCCGTCACTCTATTATGTCACTTATTTCTTCTTTGTGTTTACAGGTACTGGAGTGTGGGTTCCCTCCACCAACTATTTGCCTGACACTTGTTACCTGATTGTTTGATGCTTATTGTTCTGTGTTGTTCTTAGACTAGTACCTGTAAGCGCTCGCATTACCGCTTCCTAACACCGTATGCGGGACATTGAAGGTCTAGCTTCACTTTAAATTGTAGAGCCGTTTATTCAAAAAAATTAGATTCTTGCGAGAACTCCGAAGGGGTGACCATAAGTCACCTATACCGGGGTGGGAAAGCGGTGGGTAACTTCAATGCCTTAAAACTATACATATTTTTATTACCGAGTGGGTATTTACACAAAACTTCTATAATATTACATATAACTATGGCTTAGGCTATATATTTACGACTAGCATACATATTTACGTTCACAAATACAGATTGTTATGATTTCTACCCGTGGTGTGTTTTGAAATATATAAAATTATTACAAAAAAAAGTTTACGCATAAAAAATGGTTATTAAAGTAGAGAAGTGGAAAAATGGTTATTACATTAAAGTGGAGAAAGGTAAATCCCCTGGACTGAGCATTGAAGTTGAAAAGGTGAGTCTTTAGTTTTGCTCTGAACTCAGATGAGCTGTCGATTATATAATAGATTTGCTCCATAATATATTGTATCAGCGCCCTTGAAGTGATTTTCCACGAAAACGGCGCTATTCAAATCAGCCAAATATTATTATTATTTACGGCACGTTCCAGAGTGGAATATACTCTTAGGATCACACTGGTGAAAGACCACCATTCATAAGTGAAACGTCGCTTGAAATGACTTTAGCTGTGTTAAGTGACCAGATCTGAATAGACAGGTACTTCCTCACCTTCCTCTGACCATCTCCTTCCTTTTCACACCACCTTCAACCTCACAACATACCCTTATCCGCCTATTGGATCTGCCATATCTCAACATCTACATACCCTTGGGAGCAGTTGCGAATCTTATGCTGTATTCACATAAAAAAAATATAAATTAAGTAAGTGATAATACCACAACCCATAAGAAGCTAGCAATTTTGTTTTAAATCATAACTTCTTAGAAAATATTCTGAAATCCTTTTGGAGATAGTACTCGTATGTAAACTCGGCCACCTTGACTAATCATTCATTTCATTCGCATAATGAACATTCATTTGAAACCGGGATTTAAATTTAAATTCATAAAATCCCCATTATTATTATTTAAGATGATGGGAATAAATTCAAAAATAGTTGGCAACACGGTCTCATATCTACAAACATAAGGACAGACACACTTAACAGCAATCTTTACACATCTGCCCTGTGATGGCTGTCCAAAACGAGGGTTAAAGAAGGAGGTAGCGCAACAACACGGTGTAATACCCCAAAAATAAATGACTATAATTCTTTTGGCCGTGAAAATCTCGTATCATATTTAAATAATTCAACATAATTATAAAGAAATGACGAACATGTCACATTCACGAACACATTCCCTATTCACACAAGCCTAGCTTTATTTTGATGGCAAATCTTACATAATTAATATATAACATTAAGAGGAAGCTACAAGCCAAAAATTTGTATATTCGTGGTAAACCATAAATTGTTGGTAATATGCATTCAAATCGCTTGACAAACGGAGTCCAGAAACGTTCGATTTTAAGCACGAAACTAGTTTTTATTTATTTTGTAAATAATTTTATAAGAAAGCAAAAAAGTTAATCAATTGAAACTGTCAGATAATCTGATAGTATTATTACGCCAGCGTCTGGACGATCTAGGCCCTCTGATTGGTCGAATTAAAATTGTCTGTTTCGGGTAAATTCAGCTAACTTGAAAATTAAGACACGATTTCATACTAAAATAGGATCGCCTCATTATAATACGAGATTTCTTCAAAAGCATCGTTTCTGTTCATATATTTTTTGGATAATATCGAAGAAAATATGTTTTAGAAAGTTCATAATCCATTGGATTAATTACATTACAATGAAAATTATCCACAGTTACGTGATTATGTTTAACGTTTATAAAAAATCACGCGTTCCTTATTCAATATGGTGGATACGCACGGCTATAGATGGCCGACAAAGCGCGCCTCTGGCGGTTTAAAAACGAACCAAATGAATGGCGCGAATATTTAAATATGCAGCTCACAATATTTGACTACTTACGATTAACAAGCATCTAATAAGAAGATTTCTTCTGGAAGCTTATCACTTTGTAATGGCATTTTTCATTATTATTTATATTTTTTTTGCTTATAAATTATATCTGTTTTTATATTGACATGTTTTCTAATTTGTAAAATTTCAAAATTATTTATTTGCGATGCTTTATATCCTGAGTGAAGTATTTTAAGACCTGAATTTTTATCGAAAGTGTGATTATTATTCAAAAGATGATTTGCAAACTCAAATTCACTATTTCCATTTAGAGCCCTACGATATTCTTTAGTTCTGACTTCAAAGTTTCTATTGGTTCTACCTTTGTAAAATAAATTACAATCATCCCAATTGAGTTTTTAAACTCCTGATTTTTTTGTTTGAATTTTGCTATCTTTATTATTAAGAATATATTTCTTCATTGTTATTAGTGTAAAACGCCAGTTGAATAGTACCAGAATTGTTTTTATATATAATTTTAGAAGTATCGTTATCCACAAGCAGAATTCTACGCCATTGTTTATTTCTATCTTTAGAAAGACCGTTTGAAGAGAATATGTTTAATTTTTTTTTATTTAGTATTTCAACTATCAATTTATTAGAATAACCGTTATTAAATGCTATTTGTCTTATGAATATATTGTTTTATGGTTATATTCTATTTGTTTTTTTCAGGTCTTAAAATACTTCACTATAAATAATTTTGAAATTTTGGAAATGAGGAAACATGTTAATATAAAAGCAGATATAATTAACAAGAATTTTTTTATAAACTCTCTTTTAAATATTTTCCCACTTAACTGGTCTTTCCCGTCTAACGATATTGTAATTCCTAATTATTAAAAACCCAGCCTACTCTTACCCCTCCCCCCTCCTTCCACTTCTTCTTTCCCAATTGCAATCTATATTTAATTTTTGACTTCGGCGTATACACAATAAAATGTAAACATTATATTTATTTATTTATTCTACAATTTGCATAGCGCCGCTTTTTTGAGATATCACCTCAGGGGCGCTATATTGTAATAATCTACCGTTATATATAGATTTTTACTCTCCTGATGAAGGTGTATATATATAATCTAACTTTATTAGATACAGTAACAGTTGTAGGTAAAGAATTACAAATTGATTACCCTCCTTTTATTCATAAACACGGGTACAATTAATCAATATGTAATAATCTATTATTTAAGTCAACTTTGTTATAACTATCTTTAATTGTGACAAACTAAACGATATTGATTAAACTTATAGACATTGACGGTTGTAATACATATTTAAGCACTGCAAGTCTCCTATGAGCTAATTATATTAGGTACGATAACAGTTAATATCAGTTGTAGACATGTAGTCAATAATAGTGTTTCATTTGAAATAATCCATCACAAATACGTAAAATTTCATTTATTCAAACAACTGTCATTCTTATTATGCGTAAATTTAGCATGTTATTATTAATTAACTCCTTCCTGTTCCGTGTTTTAACAATACATATACTCACCCTCTCTCTGTGAATGTCCTAATATCTATCTATTAAATGTGACTGTTGTTAATATCACTTAAAATGGGCGAAGCCCAACCAATAGCCGCCCGCAGGGCCTAGCAGAAAAAAACCCGCGGAGCGGGTTTTTAACTGCTAGTTTTAGCTATAATACTGTATTTTTAAAAGTTATTTCTTTTACGCGTTCATACATTTCTATTGAAAAAATATTTTTTTTAGTAGTTTACATTTATATTTTTTATCGAGTAATTTATTTTTTATTTGTATTCTAGTGAAACGAAACGATGAGAAAACCTTCAATTTATCTGAAGCATATTTTTGGTATTCATAATGTACACCAATTCGTTATAAAGATTAATCAAGATAGTGATTTAGCATTAAGCTTCGCCTTAAGGTGACACGGCACTACGTCGTGTAATATTTTAAATTGAGCCGCTATCAATAACAACCCTTACGTAGATGGCGATAAGGTTTAAATTCCCGCTTAACACCATCCATCTGTTTTGATTTATGCAAGAAAAAAATATGGCCAAAAAGTGCCTTTTATTTTATTTTGTGGATGTTCAGGCATAAATATTTAATTTTTTTCCGATCATTTTATAAATAACTTAATTTGCCACATTATACAATAAAATTATAACCGAAAATGAGTTCTTAGGTAGGAGTTTTTCAACTTTAAAGCAGTTTTCGTAGGCCTTATACATTATTTTTTTCTGGGCTTATAAAAAATACTCGATTATTTCAAAGGTCAAGATGTATTCTACTCGCAGTATTTAATTAAAGCATCTGAAACATTTCGAGGCGACCAAATTTTCAAACCAAAAACACATGATTTTGCATTACTACGTATGGCATCGCCTTAAGTATTTTTATTTTATTTTTATTTTTAAAAAGAAAGACAAACATTCCCGGGTTACGAATAACCTGACAATATTTGAAAATCTCCTACTACCACCACAGTAAGCTGAAAATGTTGCTTGTGTTGTGATGGAGGACTTAGCCAGCCGAGGAGTTGAACACACTACGCCTGAGTGGGACCCAAGCGCGATGTCAACTCGGCCACCGACCGGTCAAAATGATTTTTATGTCTATGGTAACATATTTTCTTTAAATGATTTAAAATTGTTATTTTTAATTTACATATAAAATAAAAGTTTGTTGGTATTTATGAAATATTTATTATATTGTGTAGTATTGTACCATTTCCATTATAACCTATGTACCTCCCAAAATACAACATTTCCATCATTTTTATAAAATACGTATCTATATTTGAACAATAAATTGTACATAGTTCTTGCGTACGGGAGTATATCATTAAATTATTATTATAACAACTCAAACAAGACTTCAGTTTGAAGAGTCAAATCCCAAACCCTAACATAAATAAACACCCCGCTTTAACTCGAAACAATCAACTTGCCTTAAATGAACAAAGAGTATAATAATATTTATGTCAATTTAGTAAGTAATGAACTGAAAACACGTCAACATCGAAAACTTACATGTCTAGTCAAAGGCGAATAATTGAAGTTTATATTTATTTGATTTTATATTTATATGATTTTTTAATGATCAATGGATTTTTTTTAAGAGGATTGAACCTTTCTCCTCAGGAAATGAACTGAACTAGGCATATATGTAAATATCTGGTTACTTTTTATGGATCTGTCATGACAAAATACCTTATCATATTACTTGCTTTATTTATTTATAAGTAGTTCGATTTCTATAATGGTTTGCAGAAAAACTGTTTTGTGTGTACTAAGAAGACTAAATATTTCCCGGAAAAGTAAAAGAAAGTTAGAACTTGTAGATATCATAAAAAAATACGTCACATTTTCAAAACGAAAAAGATTATAAAATCTTTTTTTAAACATTTTCAAGATATAATCATTAAAAGGACACTTCAAAGAACTTTTACCCAAGGTCGTAAAAATTATTTTCTCCTTTATGACTTTATTTTCATTGTACCCCAGTGATGAAGCCAATCTCAAGTTATATAAATAAATGTGAACTTGGCCAAGTTCAGACACTAAGCTCCAGTCACCGCTAATAGCGACGGCAAATTAAGCCAACATTTTTGTTATTTTGATCGATTTATAAAACAAACAGAATATGACAGTCTTGAACATAAATTAAATCTCCTTGTCTGCCTTAAATAACTTTCATAGTTAAATTTAAGCACATCATTAACTTTAAGTATTACATCATTAACGTCATAATTATATCATTTCTCACTTTTAATAATATTTTTCTTCTTTGGATAAACCTAGATGAAACTCTAACGATATAAATGAGCAACCGTGTACTTGAAATAAGTTGTTATTTAGAAAAAGTAATTAGTTGTTTAAACTTCAAAGGACTCTCAGGGTGGAAAAGACACTCTAAGCCCAAAAAATGACATTGCAAGAATAATTATCTGTTAAAAAATATATTGAAGGTTGCTACTTTATCGCTTGTCTGAATTCTCCATGCTATACTTCAAATTTTGAAAATGATGATATTTAAATTCAAAGCAAATCGAAGAGTCCATCAAAATGAAGTTACAGACATTCACATCTGTGATGTCACGGAGTTAACATTGCATTAATATATTTCACGATTTTCAAATGTAATAAAAACCAGAAACCATTTTTGTGGAATATCGTAGATTTCGAGCCACAAAGAGAAACCTATTTCGTGAAAACCGTTTTAAGGTTAGTAATAGCAAAAATAAAGTAGTATTACGAATCAATAATTACAGAATATAAAAATAATAAGCTAGGACTGGTAATAAAATGTTACAGTGAATTAGCTTCCCGACAATCTACAAAGTAAACTAACTAACTAACTAACCATCACGCCGTTTCTCCGCAGGGGTAGGCAGAGAGGACGGACCGCCAAACAACTCGGTCTTGGCACACGCTCCTTGCCTCATTCACTTTCATACATCGTCTCATAAATACTCTTCTATTATTTTGACTCTCGATATGGCTCGACTCGAGTATCTGATTCACTTGATCGTGCCATATCTTCCTCGGGCGTCCCCGACTTCTGCTACCATTTGAATTTGCATCTCATATCCTCCTTACACTCCTTTCTTCACTCATTCGCTCTATTTGCCCAAACCATCTAAGCATCCCTTTCTTAATCTTACTCATTATGCTTACACCCGCCTTGCACTCAAAGCTACAAAATATTTAATAAAATTTATGCTCGTAGTATTTCGTTTTAGTACATTATTTAAATTGGCATATTTGCATAGCAAAAAAATTGGATAATTGAGTGGAGTTCAGGCTTTAGAGATAGATAAGTGGAATCAAACAACCACTATCAGATTTTTTTAATGAGATATAAACGTTCTTGGTGTGATTTTTCCTAAAAGAATGTTAAATTAATTATCCAACATTTAATATATCAAGTTTACATTGGTGGGTAGCCAAAAAGTTCCTGCCATTTTTTTGTAGCCAATGACGGCATTTAAAAAGATTGACAATGATATTAATTACAAATATATGTAAATGGCATTTTTACCATTCATATGAATTGTTTTGGGTTCAAACTGGCAGTAAAAAAAACATTTTTTTGACATGAAGCAGATACTTTCTGATGTGACATTATAATTTAAAATAAAACAAATTTGTAAACACCACTTTAATTTTTATACATAATGCCGACCGGGTTTCGCTACAACATCAGGGCAGTATAATACTGTACTTAACGAAAATCTACAAGTAACACGTGTTAAAAATAAATCATGCTTTTACAGCGGGTTATAAAAAATAGGTTGAGCTCCAGTGGAGGAGGTGGGGGGAGGTGGATGCTTAGAAGGAGAGTGTTTTTTTCATGGGACCAACCTAAGTATCTGACTTTTATTTAGGTTTGTTTGGTTGTAATTGACTGGACTATTAATGTTTTGGCTTTCCGAACCTCTAGTGCTTCTAAGTTATCAAGTTAAAGTTAAAAGTCATCTAGATAATACTTGCAGAATTTAGTTTAGTCGAGTATTATACTGACGAAGCTACGGTTGTAACGAAACCAGGATGTCTAGCACGTGCGGTCGATAAAACCCTACGTCAATACGATATTGACTGAGTTCTTGATCTATGGTCAGATAGACGATAAACAAAAAAGCCCGCCAAATCTACATAACGCGGGTCCTTGACTGTCAATTAAATTTCAGTTGACTTTTGATATACGCAACATTGTTAATAATTTCGTTTTTATTAAAAATTACTTGTTTCTTAATGAACGAAATGATGTGGTAAATATTTGATTTAACAAAAATTACACAAATAAAAATAGTGGCTTATTAATGAACGGAGCTCTTCAGAATTGAAAGAATTCGAGTTTTATCGATTTGAGCCAATGACTATGCATTTGTATGAGCTCGCGGAAATGAAATTCATCTAACAAGTTGTGAATAAACACCTCTGTTGGTACCTAGTATCGTATTACCTACACCTTTCCTTCGATTTTCGTGATGAATCTTATTGTTGCCCACCTACCCAATTTCTACCTATTCTATGCTGACTTAGTATTACTTCAGTTCAGTTGAAAAAATCGTCTTGTTAACACCTAAGCTGTGTCTGATTACGGAGCCCCCACTTTCGGCCGTGTCGAAACTTGAAAAGTCATCGCGAGCTCGCGCATTTTGGTGAAAATTAGTGTATTGTGTTTGAACCAGCGCAAAGGAGAGAAGACGCGGAAGAATAGAAAAAAGGTAAGTCGGCATATCCGAAGTTTCCATTCGACGGTGCTTTTCCGTCCCCAACAACCTCATTAACCAAATAACTCCCTTTTTAATGCCAAAAAGTAAATACGGACTGCCAAGCATATATAGGTTTTTTTTATTCAAATTTCCTAATTTATTAATATTTTTTACGTAACCGTGTGACGTTTGATGGAATGTCAAATAACTCCAGTGTTGCCAGTATATATCAATAACTTTACAATATCAAATCGATAGGCGGAACTATCGATGACTTTGTAACGATTTAGCTAGCACGGTTGATACGTACTAATATCGGTAATGCTAATCCACGAACTGCTCATACTAGCAGCTGGCAAATGTGAATTAACGTCAGACGGCTACGTAAAAGTAAAAAATATTAATAAATTGACAGTGTCAAATTTAAATTATAACTTTAATGTACATTGGCACTTCGCTTGTACTTTATGACACTAAAAACGAAATTAATTAATTAATGAGGTCTTTAGTTATGACCTACAACTTTTGTTTTGTAAAATAAAAATAAAAACACTATTCAGAAAGGAAATTTGGTTTATTTAAGTTTGCTATTATTAAAAATACATACATCCGTAGAGGGATATGTTTCAGGAACATCATATGTACCTTAATTCATAGTATGTGTAGAACATCGCCAATCATTGTACATCATGAACACATATAATGGTCAAACAACCGTCCTTCCTTGCTTAGAAAATTGGAATAGTTGGTTTCTGGTGTACTAAGGCACAGAGGCTCCTGTACAAACATCGTTAACGTGATTAGATTACCTTCAACCTTTATGGGTAGGTACCAAAAACTTCCCTCTCACTTCCGCTGACGTACAGAGCGGACGTGTGCAGTTGCTCTGTTTGTTTTTACTAGTGATTTGTGTTTGACATTCCGAGAGGTCATTTTTACAGTCATTACATGCACAATTATTTTCAGAGTCAATACATATTGAAAACGTCAACTCAATACCTACTTACTTCCACAATTAATTTGATGCTCGAACAAAATTAGAACCCATCTCGCTCCTTATAGTTTAGTTCAACGAGGTCTTAGTAAACTTTGTCATATTTTTTTAAAATAAATTGGTTCTCCTGATAAAATATTTAATCCCACCTGGGAGCCTAATCTCTAAAAACATCACTCAAAACGTCCATGCCGCCGGTTTAGCCTCGTCACAAAACCCATATTAAACCACGAACTTACTGGTTTGTTAATCCAAAAGACATAAAGGTAAAACATTTGACCTGAACACTGGC
This sequence comes from Hesperophylax magnus, assembly GCA_026573805.1. Taxonomy (NCBI): domain Eukaryota; kingdom Metazoa; phylum Arthropoda; class Insecta; order Trichoptera; family Limnephilidae; genus Hesperophylax; species Hesperophylax magnus. The sequence continues at coordinate 10,291,710 of JAIUSX010000012.1, forward strand.
CCTAGATAAGTTATTTAAGGAGAAGAGTGCAACAACTATCACGTGGCATAGATCAGATAAAGACATGTTTTGAATGTGCGAATAAAAGTACCACAAAACTTATCAGCAACTTAGTGGATAAAACGTAAGATTCCACAAACAAAAATATCTGCTGAAAAAGTTGACTCGATGATACTGATACCGAAGAGACAAAGAGAAAATTTCTATGAAAAATAAATCTCTCAATGGCGCAATAAATAACTAATTTGATAGGAACAGTTCATTCACTTAACCCATCCACAAGTAAATATTATTAATTTTATAGTAGCAAAATCGATTATATCGTAACACCGTAAGTAGGTAATTGGGCATATAATAAATATATATTTAAATAAAAAAATAACATGTTCCACTTACTTCGACTTATATAGCCATAAAAATAATTACCAGAGGTGTACCACCTTTCTCCATCCATTTCTATTCCCACCCTTCACATTTTGAACAGTTTTCCATTGTTCTACACTTACCAAACTTATGTGTCTTTGTTTCATCATCTGCCTTGTCCAACACGTCTGTGAATAACACACCACAACAGTAAAACACCTCAGAGTTGAAACACCTCCTTACCTTCCAAAAACTTGACTCCTTTTGTCCATCTGAAACCAAGACACTCAACTTTAAATTTTCGCCCCTTTTTGGTAAAATGAATTTTTCTTTCCAAAACATAATAAACAAGTTTCACTCTCGATCTACAACGCCTTGAAATTCTTTTGCATTTTCTATTTATTTCTGAGAAGCTCTGCGTTCTGCAATAAGCAATTCCGCAAATTGCGAATATTTAGCCGGTCTGCTGTAATAAACCAAAATATACGGATGCACGTGAAGGGCTTTCATTTAAAATGTTGATCAGTGAGTTTGAAAACCATTTACACCACTCTAAAGTATTGTTTATATAAAGTGTTGAAAGTTTACCCAAATTTTAGGTCAGATAGATTAGGTTTGTTTGGCAAAGTTGTATTCGTGCATCAAAATAAAGGTTTTACTCGTACAATAGTTCTCTACAAATAATCCACGGTGTATAATTTAGTTTTCCACTTTGTTTATGTTTGAATTTGGGAGGCGGGTTTGTGTACCGCCGCCCCATTTATCGCATTACCAACACCTCTGCCATAGGTCACCCCAAGTGGTTCGCCACGTTTGGTGATTTAACGGTGTGTTCAGGATGCGCCTGCTCACCAGCTGCGTTGGGTGCCAGATCGGAGGAGGCTGGTTTGCGGAGATCCTTGGACCTCTCCAACTGGCCTCGCGACCCATTGCCTCGCAGTGGGAGGGATATGTTCATATGTCCGTCACTCCTGGACATACTGATCCCTAGATTCCTACCAAACCCTCACACCTTTTACCTTCCCAGAACTTCCTCTCCTTAAAAAAGACCCTCCACACAGCATCCCAAAAAATTACATAGGCTGTCCTGTTTAAATATTAACCCCAGTGGGGTTCATATTTAAAAAAACGTGTACATTGTCTCAGAGGTCATTTAAGCCAATATTGTGAAAGAATTCTGCCGATATCGAGTGAAATATCTGTCATATTTCTTCAGCTGTCAAATTTAATATGCCTTGATAGTACAATAATGGAAGCTTTCTGCGTCCATTTTTTAATACTCTTATTAATGACAGTTACGAGCCAGATTGACGAAAGGTGAAGGAATAAAATTTAAATTGGGTAGTGATTGATCAGGAATCCACTGCCAATGGGAAGTTAATTGAGACATGAATAAACATACCCCTCTTAGAATCTGGGTAGTTTTAAGCGTATTCTTTATCTATGTTTTTTCCTAGTTCACCAGTTTTATATAAATATAGAACATTTCCTGTGAAAACAGTACGTAAATCAGAAAAAGTGATTAAAATTCATCACACATAACGGCCATCACACAAAAATACACCCGTTGTAGTCTGCTTATGCAAGAAATACAATGAATGATTTTTCTATGATTCTATCCGCGTACACGGAGAAAACTTGCTGATGAAAAATACTGTTAATTTATTAAAAATCTAGTCAAATTATTCGTTTTCCTGTTAAAAACGGGACTGCAGGCTTTTAACGAATGAATTGACAGAGTTCCTAACACCATATCAGTTAAAATCGAATGTTTTATGAGGACGGCAGAATACGTGTTCATACAAATGCTGATATTATCGCATTCCGTCACGATATTTATTAGGAAAAGAACTTTTTAAAATGACTTTTCTTGTTAATCAAACTGCAATTTTCATAAATATATTACTAGGTATGAAGTACATACAATTAAAATATTACAGATTGAGGATTTTTGTTACTGGAAACTTTACAAGATTTTCTAACTTCCCGTGTAGAATTTACAAATGAATAATTTGTTTTATTGCTTGAGTTAGCAGAATATAAAATGAGGTTCAGGATAATTTTAAAATGTTGAAAACATTCGTCATATTTGACATATTTTTGTACACACATTTCATTGATTTAAGACCTTAAAAAATATTTTTAATTTTTGACCATGTTCCTGATTTTGATACATTTCAGTTGAAAAATAAGGAAAATGAAATTCCCTCCAAAAAATTTATATTTGGATAGTTACAAGTATGTTATTTAACAAATTTGAGGTATGAACGAAATTAATTTGTCTAGAAATTTTTACTCCATTTTAAATAAATCTGCTTTATTGAATATTTTCAGTTATGCCTATAAACTATAATACTTTTTGATATTCGAGGGCTCCCTCTAAAAATAGTATTCATGTATCTTCCTCTCAAACCACCTTCTTCTTCTCGTTGAAGGCTTTCTATGGAGCTTTAAGAGGACCGGCTGCAAAGCCGTTTTCATACAAAACTTTGTATTTGAGGCCAAAAGACTTTTAAAAGTTTAGAAAATATCTAGTACAGATATGAGCTACTTCATTTGTTTGTATGTAAAATTATAAAATTTATGCATTTAATTTTTCATGGTTTTAGACGAAACTTAATTTTTTCGGGAGTTAATGGTAAATTTTGAAAAATTAGTTTGCCCGAAAAAAAATTACAATGAAATATAAAATAAAAAAAAACAAAACATCTTAAAACGGCGTTTTTTGGGTTGATATCTTAAATTTACGTGGATAAATTATTGTTCCAATGTAAATCAGTCATTTGTAATTTAAATTTACGCTCACCAAACTATCTTAATAATTCATGTTTTACTATAAGTAAATGGAAAGTAAATTAAAATAATTTGAATATTACGCACAAATAATTGCATTGTGGAGTCAAGAACTGTCAACCAACCTAAATAATATTTTTACAAACGGAAACACTGTTTTGGGGATAGCAACCCGAAAACAGAGCTCGCTGCTAATTCGTTACCGACCAACATTCCTGTTTCTCCGGTCTACCCTGGCAGTCGACAATTCTTGGTTCTTACTAAATCCTTCTGATATTAATTTCGTGTTATAGTGTAACGTATTTCTATTAAACTTAAATTATCAAACTACATCTTTTTACTTTATCACAATCTACACTATACACATTAAATGGCCAGCTATAAAGGTAAGTATAATAGCGCCATAGCATCTTAAATTGTAAACAATCGATTTCTTGAATGAACTTTGTTGTATTATTTGAAACACAAATAAATAAAATATCATATGTCCGCACTAGGTATTTGTTTTACCTTTTGATTAAAAAAATATATATTCAGTTTGGTTGGATATTTCGGCCTTAAATCCAAATTAAAATTTTGCCTGAAAAGTCCGAGTATGTCGAAAAAAACAAAATGGTGATAATAGATGAATTATTGTGATGAAAGTTTGAACCAAATCAAAGTAAGTGATTTAACAGAATCACTTTAGTTTCATCAATCACCAATTACGGGTAGTGCCGATAGAAAGTACCCCCATGTGCATGACGTCACAGTGACGTACGCCGCAGTACGTTGTTCAATTAACTCTGGATTTGTGTTCATCAATCTTAGTTCGGAGATGAACTCAAAGCGCAGAGGAAACGAGAACTTTAACCTACATTTTGTGACTTCACGTTGCGGGTGAGCGTTTATTTTAAAAGTACATTTTCTATTTATACCCAGCTTTGTCCGAGTTAATGAATAACATAGTGGCAAACATAGTTTAGCAATCTGTTTGTAAATCACGTGTATCAATCAATTTGTAGGTATAACAACATAATAATAATTTAATTAAAATAGCTTCATTTGTTAATCACTTTATTGAGTACATAACTAAATATGTAGTTCAACCGGATTCGGTTCTTGCTTCCGTTTTTTTTTTGTTTTTTATTTTACATTAAGATCAAATAGGAGGCAATGAGGAAAATAATTTCCCTCAAGGCCTATGACATCTTTAGGGATGATGTGGTGTGGGTCTTTTTAAGGAAACGAAGGAGAGGAACTTCTGGAAAGGAAAAAGTTATGAGTGGTGGGAAGGAATCTAGGAGGCTTCATCCGATCTAGCCACACAGGTGACCAACCTCACCCTGTGAATCCGGATACAGCTGCTAAATCACCAAACGTAGCAAAAAACATAGGGTGACCTACCTTAGGCAGCGATATGGATTATCCAAAGAATGGATAACTTGGTTAATTGTGACTTCATAAATAAAATTAGACGGTGAAAAATGTACACTGGATATCTGGATGTAATATCAGGTTTTTTTATTGCGTAAGAATTATACTGTAACGATAATAATATCTATCACCACAGATCTCCAATGCACTCTGAGAGTCAGAAATCGCAGTCGGTTTTTTATCCCTCCTGGAATGTGGCCAAATGGCCAAATACCTATCACTTGCATAGAGATGGATTCGCATTCAGGATATTGGTTTTGGGACCCATGTAGGTACATACCTATACCAACACTGCTTTAGGATCAATATCCTTACCACATAACACCTATCAATTGAATAGCATATCAAAAGTAAGAATCAATATCTGGTAGCGATCACATATTATTTTAACGCTACGTTGTAAAGTGAACCACTGTGTAATCTCCTGATTGAAAGACAAATAAATAACTAGATATATCACAACGCTACCAAGGTATAACGTTTATGATTACGATACCTGAATTTTTGTTGGGCCTCCATTTTTTTAAAGTGGTGTTCGTGAACGACTTTAAACGTTGTATTTATATAGTTAAAAGTAAGTTTTTTTAACTAGGCAGGGGAAGGCAGATAAGACAGGCTGCCACACAACTCTGTATCGGCGCATACTCATTGCTTTACATTCACACTATCAAATTATCGTCTCCTACCTACATGTCATACTCCTTTGTTATTCAAACTCTTGACTTGACCCGACTCAAGTATTAGATTCACTTGATCGTGCCATATCTTCTTTGAGCGATTATCTCAATTTGAATAAATTGTTAAAAATTTATCGATTGATAGGTAAGGCGTTAATAAAAAACTTTGATTATGTGATAAACAATAAAAAAATAATGAGATAAAGCAGGAGAAATCGTACACAGACTATGTAATAATTAGAGTTCAATCAATGTTTACCACCACTTCTAATATATTATAATATTTGTAACTGATCCACAAAATATTTTTTTTTCTTACATGCAACACTTTATATTTATATATTTTCTTTTATATTCCAGAAAACATCCAATCGGGCGTAGTAAATGTTTATAGACTACAAATTTATTTCATTTTATTTTATTGATACATGATTTAGAGAGTACGCGTGGTTTGTTGTAATATTTCACCCTCCATGCTAGGGATGACCCTGTGTTATGGATGGTGAATTTTACAGTTTGCGGGCATAGAATGTATACATTACTATAATATAAAATAGAGAAATAAGAAAAATGAAGTATAGCTAGTTTGGGTTGCAAGAAGAGGATGGAGAAGAAACGAGTTCTTGGCTGCAGCCTGCAGGGTGAAAATTGCCCTATTGATAGCCAACCTCCGATAGCACAGGGCACCAAAAGAAAAATAAGTAGGTACTTATTTAAAAAAAGTAAGAGAAGAATTATTATTAACGAGGGTAAATGTATTTCTCGATTAGAATTAGTAATATTGTGAGTAAATATTTAAAAAAATATATTAAAAGAGTTATCATAAAATAATAATTCGTAACATTATTTCTCTAAATAGATTTATTTAAATATATTGTAATATGTAAGAATAATTCACAAATAATGAGAAAAAAATAATGTATTACTGTTAGGATAGGATATTAGGTTGGTATAATGACATAATCCAAGCAATGAACACTATGAAAAAGTAATGTGTAACTGTTAGGATAGGATATTAGTTTGGTATAATGACATAATCCAAGTAATGACCACTGTGAAAAAGTAATGTGTAACTGTTAGGATAGGATATTAGTTTGGTATAATGACATAATCCAAGTAATGACCACTGTGAAAAAGTAATGTGTAACTGTTAGGATAGGATATTAGTTTGGTATAGTGACATAATCCAAGCAATAAACACTGTGAAAAAGTAATGTGTAACTGTTAAAATAGGATAATAGGTTTGTATAATCAAGTAATCCAAGCAATAATCACTGTGAAAAAATATTTTAAAGAAAATCTTATGAAAAAACTGTTTCCTCAAAAGATGATCTTAAAACTTGATAATCTTGAAAAACCTATATCTCACTCATTTTCCATAATTTCTTCTACAAAAATGCATACATAATAATTATGTCTTATTACAAAATACTTTATTTTAGATTCTTTTTAATTACTTACATTTGGATCATATTTACAACACATATAATTTTTTTTCTTACTCACTGCAATGTACTTACTACAGCATATAACATTTACTTATTTATTGAAAGCTGTATTGAAGACGTAATACAGTTAAAATAACGCAGAAATTTAAATTATTATTTATTATATTATTAATTACTTATAAATAACAACAATAATGGACTGTACACTCATTTTCCAAACACAAGCTAACGCTTCCATGGAAGAGTCGAATTCAAGTATCATAATATGTACAAACTCAATGTAAATACTATTTTATACGTAATTACCTTATTTCTTGAATAAAAAAAAATAAAAATTATTGTTAGGTACCACAAAAAAACTCCAACTGTTGGTCCGATAAATTATTTACAATCCTCGGTTTAATATAATTCCATTCAAAAGGTTAATGCTCTGTGCTATTATATTATAAATGCAGAGGAAATTGAAAACGAATCTTTCGTGATAATATTCTGAAATTGCAACGTATCTGAGATTCTCAAAGTATTGAGTAGTAAAACATGTAATTTTCTATTGATTACTGATAACCACAGTTCAATTGCAAGAACAGAAGCTAATAAATCAAATAATCTAAAATGTTGTACTCCGCTTTCTTCTAAATACGTCCAAATAATTGAAATCATACTTCGTTTCATTTTAATTAGAAAAAAAAATATCTACATACGTCATGGGAGGTGGAAAAACAATTAAACAATTAATGCGTCTTAGATTGTAGCGGAATATTTGAAGATACTTCACGTGCAGTGTCGTGTGCCATGCTGACGTTGAATTGAGGAATTATCCAAAAAGGTAAGTTCGCTGAACCTGTCCGAAGCAGTCTGATGGAAAATCAAATATTTGAGTACAATATTTTTACCACCGCATGATGCATGAATGTTTTTGGGATTGTTATTGTTGGTTAATGCTATTCTTAGGAGTTTAACGGCCGTTTTTACCATGACAGCAAGCGAAAAATGTTGTTTGTGCCGTGATGGAGGACTTAGCCAGCCGAATAATTATACTCGCGACGCCTTGGGTGAGACACAGACGTGATGCCAACCCAGCCACTTACCGGTCATTTGTCAATGAGTTCGTTTTTTTCAAACTCGATTTTTGTGTTTCTACAATATTTTATGTAAGCCAAGTAATTGAAAATAGTGGTGAAGATAAATTAAATAAATAGTTTGTAAAGGTAGGTATAATTGAATTGTATATTTGTTATTTGCTTTAATATAATATTTTTACTGACAGATTAAAATCAAATGACATATTTAAGCAAAATTTGATTGTATTTTTTTTATACCTCTGAAAGAGGAAAACTTACCGGAGACTAATATTTTTTTTATTTTATTAACCCCACACAAAAGGCCTTGAGGAAAATAATTTCTTTCATGGCCTTTGTCAACTTTGAGTATGCTGTGCGGAGGGTCTTTTTAAGGAAAGGAAGGATGAGAAGTTCTGGAAAGGAAAAGGGTATGAGAGATGGGTTAGAATCTAGGGATCAGTGTGTCCAGGAGTGACGGACGTATGATCAACCCCCCGCGCTGCGGTGCAAGGCGAAGGGTTAACAGAGACCAGTTGGAGAGGTCAAAGGGTCTCCCAGCCTTTTCCGTTACGGCACGGGCAGGTGCATCCTCAACACACCTCACTCGATGAACCCGGGCACCCCTGCCAAATCACCAAAATTATTGATGATACAAATGAATTGCTAATGATCGCTCAGTTAATTCACTACCGAGATCCCGAAATATTGCATAAAAACAATAAGGCCATTGATAAATAGATTTTTCCACGCCCGTTCAACGTTGGTGTTCTAAAGACGACCTCGAGCTTGGTTAAGGAACATTTTAACCAAACAAACGCCATGGTAATAAGTCAAGTTTTTCACTTTTCTGACCTTACGTGCCACATAATGGTACGTATATATTTGCGAAGCCGGAACACGACCCGAACCACGAATTACGGGAAAGGAACGAAGCAACTGCAAGCGGCGTTACGCGACATTTGCGGTTGCTTCGTTCTTTTCCCATATTTTGAGGTTCAGCTCGGAAGTTCGGCTTGCGTGTGTATACGCAGCATAATATTTACACCGCGTTTTTTAGTAAGGCTATTTGTGTAAATAAATATGTCGCCATTTTGCTGGTCGCTACAGTCTCATTGGCAGAACACCGAAGGATAAATCGATAGAAGCGTGTTGTGGGTGTGTCTGTATGTCCGATTTAAAGTTAATAACCCCTTTCTCAGGAAGATATGATCACACATTAAAAATAACCGAAAAACTTCAGATAATCAGTTTCATTGAGCAGTCTAGGAAACGAAATAAGCGAAATGAGTTTTCTTTAAAATCGACGCACTTCATACTTCTATAGAAGTGTACTGTTGGCGTGTCTGCATGAAGAAAAATGAGTATGACTGATTTATTAAAATCCTGTTAAAAAAGTGATGACCAGCTATTTCCTAGTAAAATATTAGTTCAGTCAGAATATATCGGATCACGTTTTCCTAGTAAATAAAATGACGAAATGCGGCAATATCAGAATTTTTATGAACATGTGTTCCAACATCATCATAACACATCCGTGTTTTACTGATAGTTTGTTTGTAGACCTGCAGTTCCTTTTTTAACAGTAATACGAATAATTTATATCAGTAAGAAAGATCAATAACTTACCCTTACTCAACACTTCTTTGAATTTAAGCTCCAGTGGTTTTTAAACCAACTGCTTAGAGTAGTGAGAATAAGTACCATGTGCTTTTTTACGAAAACGAGTTTTCTTTCAATTAGGAAAGATAAAAATTCCACGGATTTTCTATTCAGTGGACCAAAAGGATTTAGTGTGATGTCAAAAAAATTCCTTCCGAACAGTTTCCTTTGAATTATTTTCCAATTCAAATTCCATTAATTCCACCGACAATTCTTTCCGTTTGAAGTATTGATTGAAAAGGGAGCGCGCCCCAGTTCGGGGCCAGCGCGATAACTTAATAACGGCCAGTCAGTAAGCAGTCAGACATGTCAGTCGCCTGTCATTTTAGCCCTTGTTACACGTATTGACGCTTACCGAACCGTTATAATACTGGGGTGGTTTACACTCGGAGGTGGAGTTCCGGAATACTACTGGATTGTCCAACTGTCCATAACTGGAACTGTCCCGATGGAGGAAATGTTTAGTGCGATTATTATTTCACTGGATTGTATTATTGTATTTTGATAAAGGTTTAGACGTGGTTCAAAATTAAAATTAACTGCATTGAGTTCCTTTATATGTGCTTCAGATATGAAAACCGCTGTAAAAATGTACTATAAGATTCTATGCTATGTTACTTACTTACGGAGGTAAGTAATTGGGGTAAATTAACACTAATTTGTATAAAATGTATGCGTTGTGCCATTATTTATCAATGTATGTTTATAAAAATCACGTTTCGGTGTATTCGTACACGCTAATCTCCGAAACCGCCCAACCAATTTCAATGAAATGTGTATGGTTGGTTCCAGCTTGAAATAAAAGATAGTTTTGGACCCGATAGGTGGCACTGTTGTGGATATTTCACAAAAATATATTTTTCTTCAGATTTCTCATCTCAAAATACATACAATCACAAATGTTAACTTCCCTACATAGAACGCGGTCTGTGGCAGGACAACGTCGGCCAGGGCCCCAAATTTATATAAATAATTGTTACCCTTTGTGCTATGCATAAAAAATCTTCTCTTAAACATTAGTTTACCAAAAAAATAATAATTAATATTTGACAAGTTCTAGTATTCTCACCAAAAAATGTAGACAATTTGTCTCGACGCCATCTAGTGAGAGAGTTAGCACCTACAATGCCTTTCTCATATAAAATAAAGTTGGTTGTTTCAGGTGAAAAAAATGTAATAAGCAGTAATTGTTGAATGAAATAGCTATGCATAAAAAATCTTGTCTTAAACATTAGTTTACCAAAAAAATAATAATTTATATAATGTTTATATGTTTGTCCCGTAATAGTTTTTAACAGTAACAACGTCGATTTTATAAATCCACATGAAATAAATGGTAGAAAAAGTCTGGAATGCTCGAGGAAGACCTGAATCAAATAAATATTTGTGGTAATGTGCGACATAAGTGTCGAACGAAGAAAGATTCTTTGGAGATTGTATGACTTGGAGGTGAATTGTTGAAGAGATCGACGACGTCCAAGGAAGCCATGGCATGATCAAATTATACAAATACAAAAAATAATAGTATTTTCACATTTAAAAATGCACCCAGTTATTAGGTACTCGAAAATTCACAACCTTATAACTTTAAATTTAACCCAAGTCATAATATTCCAATTCCAATTTATATTATTATTTCATAGACTTCCTGAGGCGAAAAAACGATATTGGTAGGGTGAGAGTATATTAGATAGCTCAATAATTACAAAACACCTTCCCACTAATTTTGATTGACTTCCAGCAATAGCAAAAAAATTGTATACACATATTTATATTGTATTGTCAAAAAATAGAACATTGCCCTTATCAGAATTTATACAGTTCAGTACAGCCAGAATTCATGTTAAAATAAATATCAACAGATGAAAATACCGACGTCGTTAAAATTTTTTTTTCTCACAAATAAAAAAACCCTTTACGAAAAAATACTGAAATACAAACACTACAAATGTTCAACGATATATTATTTTTAGAGATCACAGTCACAAATAAATGTAAATGTTAAATTCAATAACATGATATCTTTACGCATTTTATAACTCGACAAGAGCGAAATTAAATCAATATATTTATATTTTTAACATGTAATAAAGAAAGCATTGTGTGTATGTCAATTTTCGTGACAGTCGTTTTGAACTTCAAATATCAAGATTTAGTAGTTACATTAATTAATTTGTTGATATGAACTGGAAACAAGCGAGTGCACGCACACATCAGTATCCGAATTGTTCCGAATTGTTCCGAATGGTTCCGACCAATCGCTTTTGCAATTCTCAAAATAATTTGGAGATAGGTGAGTGGTTTATTTATGCTTTCTAGAATAGGACATCAGTCCTTACAACAGTAAAATTGTATTTCTTATCGTAAATAGAAGAACTTCTAATCTTGACGAACTATTTAATATCATTTAAGTCTCCCAAGATTCTAATCACAACGGAATCTGAATATTAGTCGTAATTAAAGTATATAACATTTACTAAATTGTTTCTTGGCATTTTAAAAATCAGTAAAAATACTGACAGACACAAAAAAATAGTAACAAAAGTATTGCTTGTTCATCGGACGCAATAATCGACTTGTTCACCACTTACACTCGAAGACCATCGCCATTACAATGTTGATTCATTTATTTTTCCAAAAATTGCAAAGAATGTAATATGATAAATTATTTACGAGAGAAACTGAAAAATATGCCCTTAAGACCAGAGAAAAATTGTTACATGAAAAAATGTAGATTAAAAAAAATACCCGACAGTCAAATGGCTGGAACGGAAGGGAGAATGGAATTCAATGGTCCGTACGTTGCTTCTCCGGCTTTCCATTTAAAAATAAATAATGGCTTAAAATGGCGCTGAATGGAACTTAGATTGATGATCTAAGCCAAGAAAAATAAAATGAACCATCTACCCACAAAATAAGAAAAGAATGTTTCACGAACTTGCGTAAACCAGATTTTTTCAATTATTATTTTGTGAAATAAGACGGCGCGGGCGTGTTGTTTGCTCTTTTACTTTTTTCAAGTGTTCAATTAGAAAAAAGATTTTTTAAAACTTTATTTATTATACATAAAACGCGTTTTTTTTCACATTAAAATCAACCTCACTAGGACTAAGCCTGTATCGAGGTTAATAATTTACATTTGAGTGAAGCAATCATAAGAGTATTTTAATCTACGACGAAGACAAAGAGTATGATTTCCTTATTATATGTTCTACTCCAGATACCAAGTCAAAGTAATCGATACTGTTACCGTTTAGAAGGTCATCACACTCATCACCGTTACGATGACTACGTTCTTATTAATCGACAATCTAACGTTAACCTTTTTATTTCATTTACGAGTATAACATTAACCAACACCTCTACTATATGTCAACCCAAGTGGTTCACTACGTTTGGTGACTAAGAAGGGGTGCCGGGTTCATGGGGTGAGGTTTGTCTTGTTCTCGGCGGTAGACGCGTCTGTCCGCCTGCTGCGTGGAAGTCCGGATCGAGAGACATAATTGAGTAAGATCTTTTGGCCTCTCCAACAAATATCTATCGACATATTGCCAGTGGAGAAATGGATTCATAGGTCAGTCTCTCCTGGACACACTGACCCCCCGATTCCTACCCACCCCTCATATCTGTTTCCTTCCAAGAACTGACTCTTTTTTGATTCCTTAAAAAGACCCTTCACACAGCATCCCCAATGATGACATAGTTTATGTGTGGAGGTAGTGAAAAAAATTCACCTAAAGCTTTTATGGTTGGTAGGTAGGTAATAACAATAATATTTGGGTAATTTGTAGAGCGCCGTTTCTGTGAAAAATCACCTCAAGAGCGCTGTACAAACATAGGTAGGTTGTAAAGTATTGAAATATTATCTTCAGTTCAGTATTTTTTTAACAAAATTTTGTTAATTGTACCTATCTATGCTGTTTAATTATCAATTCTTACAAATACCTAAATTATTTAAAGTAACATCCGTAACCATAGCCGTTTTTTACCATTTCTTTAATGTTAATGATTTAGGCAAAATAAATATAAAAATTAATTTTTTAGAAATAAAAATTACATTTACATGTCTAAATTATTGTATCTAGGATTATTTGAACATGAAAATCACTTTTGAAGTGAAATATATTTTTATTTATTTTATATGAAGATTAAGTGAAATATTAAAAACAAGTTCTTCATAATTTTTTATTTTCGAAATTTTGTGAAATTGTTATATCCTTGAATATCGAGTATGAGTTGTGCACGACTTCCACCATGCCGATAAAATAATTGTCAATATATATTATATATTGTAATAATAATAAAGTAATATGTGGGTTATGCCTAAATACTATAAAGAATAAGTTTCAGATGTATTGTAAAGTATCCTTAATGTCATAGAAATAAGTTGTTAAAAGGTTTATACTAGAAATAAAAATGTATTTTTTATAACTAAATAAAAACACACAAAAAATGTTGATAAAGGCGATTGATATCGAATTTGTGCTTTTGCTCGAACGCTTCTAAAAATATTTTAATTGATTTGTCACTATACAAATAATTGAGGTTATTGTGCAATGTGCATTGTGCAACCAAAAACTCAATGAAAATATGAGTATTTCGTGTAAATAATAAAATTTCGCATCTGCACGTAATTTTCAGATTTTATTAATTTTTAAATGGATTAAAAATAGTTAGAAGAGTAGTATCCTTATTATTGAGCATTATTAAATAAATGAATTAATACCACCTTGCTTATATCAATTTAATAATAATGACTAACAGCCTTACTAAAAAATGTGGTGTATATATTACGCGGCGCGTAAGGTCAGACAGTGAAAAACTTGAGTTATAACCATGGCGTTTGTATGGTTAAAACGATCTTAACCCAGGCTCAAGGCCGGCTTTAGTAATTAGTAATTAGTAAGACGGTAAGTTTAAACACCAACGGTTTTGGTTAAATCGTAGTTTCATCAATTTATCGAAAACCGATATAGAAGCCACGTCAACGAAGACATAAATGGAGTAACAGTGTTTCAAATGACAGTTTTAAATTTTTTTCTTACTGAAGATGTCTTTAAGAACCGTTTCCTTTAAATATATATTTTTTGCGGAAAGAGTAAAAAAGTAATGCAAATTTTTAGATTTTACTTCAACTATGTAAAAATAGGTTAGTATAACTTCAAATCTAATTTTAATAAAATTAAATTTTTATTACGACTGATTACTGCAAAACAATAAATAACAGTAAACAATAATAAAGTTATGAACAAAGGCTTCACTGTAGGAAAGTAAAAAAAATAAATATTAACTGTTATAATTATACTTACATTACATAAACATATTAAGGCGTTGCACTTGCTTTTATATGCTCCCTGCTGTACATCCTTCACTGATAGGTAAACTGTGAGTCATGTGTCCAATTGTAGATCTACAGTGGCCTCCATTTGTAGACAGAGATGCTTTCTTAGGTGAGAGCGAGAAAGTATTCGAGCTCGTGCGGCTTAAACAAGGTCACTTAAACAATAAATAAATATTTCCACCGCTTCAGAAATTTCATTTAACAGCATCATTCATGGCCAGTCTTGTGTAGGTGCATTTGGAGCAGTCGACTCCGGGCGCCGAAGATTTAAGGAGCCGAAGAGCCAAGGTGCTGATAATACCCACCTAGCACAGCGCCCTTGAGGTTTTTACAAGCGCCGTTTCGCCCAGGGCTGGCCCTAGAACCCTCCTCTTATAATGCGATGCTGTGCTAGAAAATCTGCGTGATATCTTGAAGAAGTTGTGGCAACGACTAAGGCTGAAGTACAGCTTGATAGGGATTGAAGGCCTAATTATCTTTAGTACCAACCACACACTAAAGCCTATAGAATGGTAAATAAATGTATTTAAACCTTGAAAACTAAGTGTTCCTATTTACACAAAATGGTAGAAAAACCCAAATAGAGGAAAGAAATTACGACTTACCCACCGTGTTTATGACAAACATAAAAATGCTTTATGAAAACCTTTAATCAGAGCTTCTATTTATTTCACTGTAAATATTTCAAACGCGGCTAAGCCCAAAGAAAATTTCTTACATGCAGGTACCTACCATGTACATAGACTTGAACAGATATGCTTACCATGAATACACTTTACGACAGTTGTATAACCATTTGGGTAAGTTTATATCCTTATTATGCAAGGGTTAGGTAGATAACGTAGTCCAGCCCCAATTTATGATATATTTTTCTAAAATAAATACGATTCACAATATTGAATTTAATACATCTGTAGCGGTAGCTACTAGAAGGTTCTGAAACGTTGATATCTGCAACCCGCATCGCATTAGAACCTGCTAGTAAAACATCGAATTTACGGCGCATTTACCTCTATGCTACTGGCCGGTTTATTCTAGAACGAGTGTATCCCATATAAAGCGTCTACGTCGAGGTACCTAAGTGACGAAAGAGTACGTACTATACATAAAAAGCCCAAACAAATCCTCAGGAAGGACTAAAACTATAATGCAACCAACTCCCGCAAAATTAACGACCACAAACTTGTAAATTAATAATTTATCTTGTAAAATCATGCCCATCATTATAAAGGAGCTAGAGCTTGTAAACCAAGCTAATTACTCTATTTGCCATTCTATCAAAGTCAAAGTCAGTCAGTTTTAAGCATCTACAGAGAATCCAGCAAGTGAGTTCCAAGCAAGGCAAGCGCCAGCCGCCGCGTGAGCGCGCGGTCCCCACTACGCCACGGACTTATTACGCCCGGCATTGCACGACCCTAAAGGAGAGGCTACAAATAATCAAAAACTCCGCGGGATTATAACAGCCCCTTGGCTTTGTGGCATATTCCCTAGCCTGCACCATCTTTGCAAGTCTGCGCCTTGGCCCTGAACATCTTAAACGGCCTGTATCTCCCGCGTAGCGAGCCCATCCGCAATCGCATTATCTGCCGAATAAAACAATCGTACCTTCGGCTTTCTTACTTCACATTGGAGTACCAGAAAGACTCAACGTCTTCCGCAGTGCTAAACACCATCTACAAGTCCGGTCTCCACCAACGAGTGTCAAGCCACCGATTTCATCGCCTCGACCACTCCACCGCCATTCATTTCCGCTTAGATCTGGTGTCGACCATCGACCTGAATGATTCACCGCTGACTACATCCACCAACTGCGTGAGCATCGGTCCGGAGTTATCTTTCACAACTACACTGACTCAATAAACGCTGTGACCTCACAACCTGTTTTACTTGTCTCCTTACCACATCCCAAAATATTTTAACAAACAAACCCACCTAAATTTCGCGTAACCATAGAATAGCAATTCTCACTCTCATAATTGCACTCTCATTCTTTGGTCATTTATCTCACTTTTTCAGAATCAAATACATACTACATTATATCTGCCAGAATTCAATGCACATTTTTACCACCATTCATCTTAGGTTTAAAATACTGGAAATAGGCAAAGAACCCCTCTTTAAATTACTGGACTAAGACACCCCTGATCGGGGTTTGCCATAATGCATAATAATGGCGGAAAGAAATTAATAAGGAAATGAGAAGAGGGAAGAAAGTCTTTCAATAAATATAGGAAGATCATCGAGCAACCAAGTCAAGTCCTTTACGTTTAGAGTAGATAAAACTGCTTTAATAATATTCTGTTACGTAAGTACTAAAATTTGGACTTCACAACTTTGGACATAGCCCACAAAAACATTGCAGAACGATTTAAAAAGACTTTTAACTTCCTTTACGTTTAAAAAATGTCCATTGAACATTTTAAAACGTTTATAATAATTATTTTAAGTTTGTCATTGGTAGATATGATTTGAGATTTTTGGGTCCAAAAGTATTAAAGTGATTTATTTTTTGTAGTATAATGCTGTGTTGCGCTACTTCCTTCTTTAACTAACGTTTCGGACAGCATTACCGTGCCCATCATCCAAGCTTCCAAAGACAAATTAGAGCGATTTAGTTTTAGGGCATTATGCCGCATTGCCATACCTCCTTCTTTGTTTGATGGCTAAGAAGGGGGTAGTGCAACACAGTGAAACACCTCAACAATAAATCACTATAATTTGTAAATAGAAGCCTAAAATCGTTGCAGCTTCAACTATTTATACCAATACTTTTTAACATATAGTCTGGTAACATTTTATTCATTAACTTATAAATAAATAAATAAAGTATTAAAGACATTGCCTAACAATTAGCAGTGAGCTGGTATTGCATTGTTTTTATCCTAGTTTATCAGCTACGGCACAATTTTGATATTATTGGCCACTTTTCAGGCGCTTCTCAAAGTATCTCCCCTTAGACTGAATTTTTTTAGGTCTTTTTGAATAAATAATTAAGTATTATTATTACTTATATTTTAGTCGACGTAGAATAGTGGCTAGTGCACCTAACCGGCAATCGGAAGTCTGCGGGTTCGATTCCTATCGGCGTCATTTATTTTTTCTTTGAGGGTTTTTTTCTATTTTTGACATCTTTTTGAATTTCCCTTTCATGTTCATAAATGAATGTCCATGAAGTGGAAATTAACCCTCTTCCCGGCATCCGATCGAGTTAAAATTCAGCAGATAGATTCGTTGTCAATGACAATGCATGCAAATCGATCACGCAATACAGCGATCACGCAATTCACGCGCGAACAAATTTCCCTAAAATTGGATAGCATTACAGCAGTTAGTACATGAAGCAAATGTCGGTCCTACCTAACCAGGATTTGGCACAGTTGTAAGCATGGTTTACCCAAGTCCTGGGGAGGAAGGTTCATCCATCAGTCAAATCATTTTATTTTTATTTTTGAAGTGAAACTTCTTTACGCGCGTTATGCATTTTCGAGGACCGGAGTAAAACTGACTCATGACCGTCATGATCATTTCGCTATAGGAGCCTAGCTAATATTATATACCTAGTTTAGGTCACTCTCCAAAATCAGCTTCGCGGTCTAGAGGCAGAGCGCCCGACTGTCGTCGTGAAGAACCGAGGTTCGATCCCCGCTTTAACTAATTTTTTTTTTCTTTTTGTGATTTTTTTAATACGAAGAAAAGTGATAAAATGCTCTCGTGCTGCGACTTTTAGATATTTTGACTGTATGATATTTTGGTCGAAATATAGCTTAAAAATCGAGCCGGTAGAGTCGCTCGGTATTTTGATTAATTATTTTTATTTTGAATCATTAAAATTACTAATCAAGGCCGATAACACGACTAATTACCCTCGCAGACGTGCGTGACAAGTTTTTTAGTAAAAAACACAGCCGTAAGTGATTTTTTCAAAATTTAGAAATGTTTTTCAAATTCAGACTCCATACGGGTATGAGAGTGTTAAAACACGATAGATCTTTTCCAAAACGGACAAATATACGGAAATATTTTGAAAAACGACAGATATGACTTCACACTGCCGATATATCTTCGACTCGACCCTATATAAAGCGTTAACGAGACGTTATGTAATATTATTCATTTGCCGTGTTTGAAAACGAAAATTTGCGCGGACAAGTCAATTGAGGAGTACACGTTGTATACGCGGTTCTCGTCGCGCGAGATAACTCTCCTCGCGGTCTAGAGGCAGAGCGTTCGACACTCGTTATGCAGGACCCGGGTTCGAATCCCATATTTTTATAAGTTTTAATTTTTTTTATCACATGCTACTTATAAATATGTCAATAGACAGAAAAAAAGGGAGAATGAAATGAAAACAGAGAGAGAAGAATACTAAAAGTTTCACTTCCGTCGTGCGTAGGCTTGCCACACACTGTATTTTTTTAATAATATATTTTTAACGGCTTTTTTAACTACAAGAATAACGCATCTATTTTACTACAAGTTTAATGCATCTATTTTAAAAGTTCAACCTAATTGCACAATTTCTTGGAGCGCTCGTAGCCACTTTCAAAGGATTTTTGTTTAAGTTTGACTGAGGATTGAACCTTCATCCCCATGAACTGGAGCCAACCGCGCTACAAGTGCGCTGAATCCCGTTTAATTGTCATATTATCGTTATTTGGTAATATCGTCCAATTTCAGAGAAATGTTAGCCCCGTATGCATGCGTGATTGCCACCAAAAGTGAATGGATTGCATTGTCATCGACAACGGATGTATTTGCCGAGTTTCGATAGGATGTCGGGAAGTGAATTAATTTCCACCACTAAGATTTGCATTCATTCACGAAAACAAAAGTGAAATTCATAAATTTGGTTTGAACGGGTTGATTTTTAGGACCGCAATAGCCGATTTTTAATTTTATATCATTGTTGAGGCCTGTGTTTAACGAACAAGTCTGATTTATCGAGCAAGCCCGGGACCTTCACACGCTGTGGACTTTGTCTTTATCCTTTCGTTGTTCATTTAATATTGTCTTTAGCCCCTGTATTGTAGGAGCTAGTACGTACTATGACTTTTTCCTGAAAATATTTCGTATAAAAATCTTGTTTTTGCATTTTATAAAGGTACCTTGTTATTAATTTGTATTATTATTTAATTCTCTACTTCCGTGGTCGAGGGATAAGGCTCTCGACCGGCAAGGTGTCGCGGCTTCAAATCCCGGCGTGCGCAAGTAAATTTGATTTGATTAATTTGTGTTCTTTCATAAAATAATCCTTAAAAATAATATATAATAATATACATGATGGTAGAAGTAAAAAAAAATAGCTTTTTTAGAAATTCCAAAATGTTTTTTTCCATATTAAAGTATTTTGTTCATAGAAGAATATTTATTTTTTCAAACAAACAATTCAAATTTTTTTACCTAAAAACTACATTAAAACGTTGGAATTAAAAAAAAGTTTTGTTCTTTTCTTATTTTAAAATCAAACCCCCCGAAGTAAGTGCACTTTACTTCCAGATACCCTGTATAGTAAATTTGCAGTACCTACTTTTCAGAAAGGAAGATACTATCAGTATGTAAAATTAATAATTCTTATTCATGAAAACATAATTAATTCTAATGATCGGAAGATCCTCAGTATCATCCTGTTGTAAGACCACCATTCAGAATTGAATCGTTGGTTGGATTTGCTTTGGCCGTGTATGATGACCAGAATTGAATAGCCACGTACTCCCACATCTTTCTCTTCTTCATTTCCTTTGAAGATGCCATAGTTTCACTGGCTCCAGACGGTTGGGAACAGATGTTGGGACTCGTGCGCGCTTTATAAGAGTTTAAAGCACCGTAAAAAGTTATCAAAGATGGTTTGAAAGTTAGATATATAAATTTGAATGTTAGAGGGAGCCCCCTAATATAAAAAAAAACGTTAATAATTAAGTGAAAATGTTGAAAATATTTAATAAAACACGACTCGTTTGAAATAAATAAAAAATCTCTCGGCAAATGATTTAGTTGCGTTTAAAAATAAACTGATTTTACTTATGCCTATAACATATTAAATAACAAAACAAAACGTGTTTTAAATAATTTTTGGAGTTTATTTTGCGATTTTTTTCCATCGAGGGAATTTCATATAATTAACACTTCGGCATAACAAATGTATAGATATTATCTTACAAATATTTTTTTATGGAACTTAATAACGAGAAACTTTCTATAAATTAAGTATGCGGAGGCTTAAACCACAGGTTTACCGTCGCTAATGTTATGATCAGAAATGGATACCTTCCCCAAGTTCAACATTAAAAGAAAATACGTCATGGACATTGGTTTCATCGATGCTTTTGAGGAATTTGAGCACAAGTCCAAACACACTCTCATAATAATATTAGTATTACCTCTCCCATTATATTATTCGTACTATCTCTCCCATGATATTATTAGTATTACCTCTCCCATTATATTATTTGTACTATCTCTCCCATGATATTATTAGTATTACCTCTCTCATTATATTATTCGTACTATCTCTCCCATGATATTATTAGTATTACCTTTTCCATTATATTATTCGTACTATCTCTCCCATGATATTATTAGTATTACCTCTCCCATTATATTATTCGTACTATCTCTCCCATGATATTATTAGTATTACCTCTCCCATTATATTATTCGTACTATCTCTCCCATGATATTATTAGCATTATCTCTCAAATAATAGTATTAGTATTACCTCCCCCATAATACTAATAATATTATTTGAGAAATAATGCTAATAATATCATGGAAGAGATAATTTATCCTTGATCGTAAAGTATTATGATTAAATTTGTTTTTCTCTTTGGCAGTAGGTACCTACCTATCTAAGCATTTTGAATTAATTTCTTACTTCGATGAAATTTATTAGGTTGATTTTTTTTTTGGAAATAATAAAATCAAATCATGCCCTTCCTGAAAATCTCGCAGCTATGATTAATAAATTACCATAATTTTGTCGATTCTTAATTACAGTTCTGTACTCAATCTCATAAAACAAATAGCAATTAGTAATGGTTTTTGTACGTTCTAAGTTGATAGTTGACATACAGCGTAGTTTAAAAAAAAATAAATTATTTATTTAAACTGCACAAATACGTGCAGCTCATAATTCCTTATTTATAGGCAGAAAGAACTACTAAACGCTTCGATTTATGAGTTAAAAAATCTCGAAGCTTTAAATTGCAAACATGATTTCAAAATAAGTGAGTTGAAAATACTTCGTACAGATTGTAAGGTATCGTAGATTAATATTTTCGAAATTTTAGAGACAAAAAATCTTATTACCTATGCAGATATAATAAGCAAAAAACATAAGCATACATAAACACTCTTTTAAATATTTTACCAATTAACCGGTATTCAAATGATATTGTAATTTTTAATTCTAATATTCCTTCTCCTATTTTACTCACTCCTCTATTTCTCCTCTTTTCACTTTTCTCCATGGTGAGAACTATATTTAATTTTTATTTTAAGTTTACTATTGCTCCTAAAGAATTGCATGGATTTAAATAATGCATAGTGATTAAAAATAAATAGCCACATGAATCCCAATCTTCCTCTTAACCATCTCATTTCCACATCCTTCTTCATCTCCTTTCTCTCTGCACTTCCTTCGGTTTCACAACATTCCTCAAAAGGTGATGCAATAGTCCCTGTGGCGACGTACAGCTTCTAAGAGTTAAGACTCTTGTAAGGTATTTACATTATGAAACAAAACGATGTAAATAATAATAACCATTTTATAAATAATTTCGAAAGTCACTGAAACACTACGTCACAATAGAAACTGTCTCGTGTTTTAACTTATCTCATTTTTCATGATCATTGAACATGTGTGGATTACAAAGTAAACGTATTAAAGCCCCATCTCCTCGTGATGTTAGGAGATCGTGGTAAAAAATGTTGGCGTACCTTTTTAAATTGGTATTTATGTCCATTTGTAGTGTTTTAAGGCGAATGATATATTGAGGTCACGTGCCCAATGATCTTTTCTTCTCTGGTTTGGCTTGCGAAATCTCGTGTGAATCTAGAATTTTTAGCTTTTTAGTTCAAGGAAGAACTTTCATGCTCCACCGCTTATACTGTAATAAAATATGCGATTAATATACTGCTTTTTCAAGCCAACAATTCTAATTTTGTCAAAAAGGAGATCAGTGACTGTCTAGCGCGATATAAAGAATCCAAATTGAAATGCTTTTTGAAAATATTTCAGACCGGCTCAATTATCCGGGTCCATAGAAGCCCAAGTAAATATAGCTTCCAAGAAACTGGGCGCTTTATTATAGGACCAGCCATTGATCTATTAGCAGATTCTTCGATAGTGACCAACAATTAACTCCGTGGAAATGTCAAATATGTTCTGCAATTAAATTTGGGAGTCACTCTGGGCTGCAGTCTCAAAACACCAGATAAAATGACTTGATTCTGTGCAATAAGTACGGTTCGTCTGATTGACAACCCAAGGAGCTAGCAGCATTTCACCCCTGTGCAACGGTGAACGTAAGTGATACTGGAGTGTTCTTCGTGAGAACGGATTGTTTCTTCAACTACATTTACTCTTAACCCGTATTAAATAACTTGGCAACTTTTTGTTGGAAGATTATTACAATTTTTGTTTTGTTTTGAAGTAACATTTTATTTTTTTTATTTTATTGAATAGTCAAGATTCACGGTCGAACATTAGAATTTTAGTGTATTACCTGAATAAATCACAAAAGCTGTAAAAAAATAAAATAATTAACTGTAGCCATGATCAATTTATTGCTTGTCGGAATTGTTAATTTATATAGAACCGACTTTACGTGAACGTGAAAGATATTGCTTTTGTTTTAAACCGAAATAAGCTCGCGTTCAAACATGATTCATAGTCGCTACTAAAATCTGACATAACCCACCCATTTTTAAATTTATGAACATTCTGTGGATCCCATAGAAGTGAAAAATGGTTAATAATGTACGCTGTTGGGTACACATAATACCGTTTCAACCACTGGAAGGCTTATTTTCATCACTTTCATTAAAAAATATCTTAAATATTTTGAAAAAAAAATCTTGTGTAGATACATATTTGAAAACGCGTAATATGCCATCGGAATGTGATCCCCGAGGCTATGTGTAGATACGAGGCTACGTATATTACTGATAAAGTAATAATTGCCGAAATTGCCTCTAAAATCATGAAAAATCTAACTAACTAACCATCACACCGTTACCGCAGGGGTAGGCAGAGATGACGGACCGCTAAACAACTCGCACACACTCTGGTGATGATCTGGATTGTAAGCCATACAGACCATCAGGGAATAATTAATTCCTTATGAAAAAATGGGTTGATTACAAAAATTCACTCTGCATGCAGCGTAATAAATTATCATCCAACCACCAAATACATAAAACAGAGAACTCACCGAATATATCACTCGCATTGAGATTGGCAGCAATTCCTTATCCTCAAAGTTAATCTCCAAATTCGGCAGCGGACGGCAATCAGCACAATAAAACTTGCATTCGCACCATGAAATAATGACCTGTCACGACAAGCCCTCAAGAGAGTAGAATTTAGAATTAAATTGAATTAACACATTGTAATTCAAAAAGTACTGTCACTTTCTTGTGACAAAAATATTTATATCTTTTAGTCGTAAATCGACCAAACAGGAATAGTGGTGCCCTCTTTTGTCAAACAATATAATTCAGATGAATCCATCTGCTTAATGCACAGGCAACTGAATTTCATTGTCCCACACCTGCAGAGCTAAATCTATACAATAACTGACCAGAGATGTCTATCCTGTCCACTATTTTTAATTTTAATTTTCAAATTTTAAGTTAACTAATTTTAAGTCTATTGCTTCTCCACACTCGTTGCCTCATATTAATACATCGTTTCATACTTTTCTATTATTCTGATTCTTGACATGGCCTGACTCGAGTATCTTATTCACTTGATCGTGCCATGTCTTACTCGGGCGTCATTCGCTTTGCATGACCAAACCATCTAAGCGTCACTTTCTTAATCTTACTCATTGAGCTTACATCAGGCTTGCGTTCTTTACGGATCTCAACGATCATACGATCATACATAGTTTTACCACACAAACGCCTCAGGGATTTCACTGCCATAAATCAGTGATTTCGACTTCTTTAATGGCATATATTTTAAAATTAGAAACAAAAATAAATATAGTAGCATTGTCCCTACTAGATATTTGCCATACTTTTTGATAAACAAAATAGTTTTTCTGTTTGGTTAAATATTTAGGCCTCAAATCCAAATTTAAGATTTGTATGAAAAAGGCCGCACAGCGGTTCTTCTTAAATCCTAAAAAACAACATACATAATGAATAATATAGAGGAAGTTTTGATAAGCAGAGCGGATAAACCGAGAAAAGATTGCCACAAAAATGTACCAAAATATTATTTATGAAGCGAAAGTGAATGATATGATTAGTCGGAAACTTCCGAGAAGTGCATGGAACAATCCAGTAGATCACATATTTCATACTGGCCATGTGATCATGTAAAGAGGTATAAGAACCGAAGAGTGTGTACGAGGACATGTATGACTGTGAATCGAGAATTCATATTCTTGGTGTATTTTTACGTAAATTTTCTGCACATCCCAAACAGAGACAAAAATCCCGTTAAAAAAGTGACAGCATTCCCACATCCTGATATTATTCAATATATTAAAATATTAGTTACCTATTCAGAATATATCGAGAACAAGTGTTATATTTACACATATATTTACCTACCGTCGTACCGTCTAGAATACAGTGAAACACGCTCCACATTAAAATTGCCTAAACGATAAGGATTTACAAGTAAATCTAGTACAACGTTTTTAATAATTGAAATCACTTGGTGTTCGACGTTTACAGTCAGTTAGATTTGTGAAAAAAAGTGTATGGTGAGCTGTGTAGTGATTAATAAAATAATTATAAAAACATTTCTTACATCTTAAACAGACTAAACACGCAGGCGCTAATATCAAGTGTTGTCATTATATCGCCATTGGTCGTAAATGTCGTCATCTATCTCGCTATTGGCCGAAAGTGTCTGATTTTGGAACTGTGCCCTACGGATTACGGCAAACAGGCGCTAGTCTGACAAGAGCAACTTATTTACTTATCAACTAAACATAAATAAATAAAAATTATAAAATTTATTATTATTCATCGTCATAAAAAAAAAACACGCATAATGTTTAATTGTGAAGGATGCCAGCTACAAGCAAAAAATAATGATGTAATGACATGCTGTCAATGCTCGCTGAGTTATCATTTCCAATGTCTGGGAACAACGAAGGAAAATTACCTGAAGCAATCTAAGAATTACAAAGCAACTTGGAAGTGCCCAGAATGTAAGGTGAAACAGCGGTCTACAGGAAGTAATGCGGAAACCCCTGTTCGCGGTAATAGTTCCACTGCACATAGTATGACCCTAAGTGATGAATCTAAATTAATGATGTCTCATATAGACCGTAAGTTAGATGACGTTTTAAAAAATCTTAAAAACGAGCTATTTGTATACCTCAACTCACAAATAGTGGAAGAATTAGGGGACATCAAGACAAAGTTAAGTCATTTCGATGAACTCAAAACATCCCTAGAATTCTTCTCCACGGAGTACGACAGACTTAACAAAATATGCAAAGAAAATGAAGCAGAAATTAAAAAACTTAATGCTGAGAATTTTCGTCTACAACAGAGCCAAGAGGTACTTATGAATAAATTTAATGATATCGAGCAGACGAACAGGAACTGCAATGTGGAGATCCAGATGGTTCCTGAAAAGAAGGATGAAGTTATCAAGACGTCAGTGCTAAAATTGTGTACTGCTGTCAACTACACATTAAAGGAAGATGATTTTAAGTCCTGCCACCGAACACCTCATCATCCGAATGCCGTTCCAGGTTCTCGACCTAAAAATATTATTCTAGCTCTACCCAGCCCTCGTATACGCGACGAACTACTATCAGCAGTGAAAGCTTTTAATCGTAGGAATGCTGATAACAAATTGAATCGCCAATATCTTGGATTCCCGGACTCTTCCCCCATTTATGTATGCGAACATCTATCTCCACACAACAAGGATATACACGCAGCTGCTAGGCGCGCCGCCAAAGATCTTCGCTACAAGTACGTGTGGGTCAAGCATGGGCGCGTTTACTTAAGAAAAGATGACACTTTTGCTTCAGTACTAGTAAAAAACAAGGATTCACTCCTTAAACTATCTCAGTAATCCTCCGTGTTTTAACTGATTGTATACATATGTCTTATAAAATACAAAATGGATCTGAAAATTTTCTACCAAAACGTTAGGGGAATTAAAACTAAAACAAATGACATAAAAAATGAAGTTATAATCAATAATTACGATGTAATTTGCTTCACTGAAACTTGGTTAAATTCATCAATATTCAATAATGAATTGTTTGACGAGCGTTACCTGGTTTTTCGAAGAGATCGGGAATCCACTAACTCTACATCTAGAAAAGGTGGGGGGGTATTAGCAGCAGTCAATAAAAAATAATAACAATTCATAAATCATCTTGGGAAAGTGGTGGTGAAGATTTATGGTTAATGATAAAACCGCATGAAAATTCGAACTCATTCATCTACATGTGTGTACTGTACATTCCCCCTAATCTATCTGTCGATGATTACTGTAATCGAATCAAAAATATTCAGGATATTTATTTGCAACACATTAATCCCAAATCTCAATTTATAATCGTTGGTGATTTTAATCAACCTGAAATTAAATGGACACCTGACATAGCATATTGTAAAAAAATACTAGCTCCATCCAATTACTCTAGTCACAAAGCTCACTGCCTTGTCAATTTGATCTCAGTGTGTAACCTTCACCAATTTAATTATTTACTTAACAAAAATTTTAATATTCTCGACCTTGTTCTATCCGATAAAACCAATATTAATATTTCAGCCACAGCTAACTTATCAAAAATCGATCATCATCATCCCTGTTTTGAAATAAATGTAAATTTAGAAAAAATGCAATACTTACAAGAAAATCACTCTCCTGTCAAACATAACTTCAAGAAAGGTAATTATGAAGGATGTTGTCAGGATCTAACAAATGTAAATTGGACCTCACTTTTCAGCAACTGTCATCTCAACAATAAGGTACAGTTATTCTACAATATTCTATGGGAAATTATAGATAAACATATTCCAAAAAAAAAACTCACATAAAAAATCACTATCCTAATTGGTTTAGCGAATCTCTAAAAATGCTCCTCAAAGAGAAAAATAAGGTTAGACTACGGGCTAAAAAACACAATAACCCAAGAGACTATGCCGAGTTTGCTACTCTTAGAAAAAGATCAAAAAAATACTTAAAGAATGCTACACAACCTATATTAACCTAGTTGAGCAAGGGATAAAAGATAATGTAAAGACTTTCTGGGCGTATTCTAAATCATTGCGTAATACAAATTCTATTCCAAAAATAATGTATATGGATTCAATGTCTGCAAATAATGGACAGCAGATTGCCAACATGTTCTCTAATTACTTTGGATCAGTTTATACTCAGTCGAATCCCACATCAAATACTTTCGGACTAAATGCTGCTCTATTCAACCAATTTAGTCTTAGTAAACTTAATGTAAGCATGGAATCAATCAAATCCTGTTTAGAAAGAATTGATATACATAAAGGCCCAGGACCAGACAAAATACCTCCTCTGTTTGTAAGATGTTGCTCTAGCTCGTTGATTAAGCCACTTTTCATTATATTTAACGAATCATTATCTACAGGAACTTTCCCAGATTTATGGAAAAATGCACATATTGTTCCAATACATAAATCTGGTGATCAGTCTTTTGTGAAAAATTACCGACCAATCAGTATTTTATCATGTTTTGCAAAAGTCTTCGAATCTATAATGTATAATTTCATATTCACACACTTTAAACCACAATTATGCATTAATCAACATGGATTTGTTCCCAACAGATCTATTAATTCTAATCTTCTTGACTTTGTGATTACGTTTGCAGTGCTTTTAACGAAAGAACTCAAGTAGATACCATTTACACAGATTTTAAAAAGGCATTTGATAAAGTAAACCATTCTATTCTACTACAGAAGCTTGATCGTATAGGTATCCACGGTGATCTATTAAGATGGCTTAAATCTTACTTGGAAAATAGAACACAGTTAGTACTTATAAATGGGTATGAGTCACCTCCCATAATTGTAACCTCAGGTGTACCTCAGGGGTCCAATCTTGGCCCTCTGCTTTTTTTAATCTTTATTAATGACCTTGGCCCCATGTTACGCTGCCATTTTGTTTTATTTGCTGATGATCTCAAGATTTACCGTAAAATTTCCACTGATTCTGATCAAGTTATGCTACAAGAAGATCTTTACACACTATATAGCTGGTGTACTCAAAACGATATGTTTCTAAATATTGATAAATGTTACATTATAACCTTCACTCGTAACAGAAGACGAAAGAATCGTGCATATTTCATTAATAATGTTCAATTAAATGCAGTCACCACTATTAGAGATCTAGGAATCACACTTGATTCAAAATTTAAGTTTGATGTACATATCAGTGATATCACGAGTAAATCCTTGAAAATGATTGGTTTTATACATAGAATATCGAAACCATTTAAAAATACCCAATCCATTATAACCTTGTACCACTCGTTGGTCAGAAGCAAATTGGAATATGGTAGTGTTATCTGGAACCCTCACTACTTGAAATATTCAAAAACTATTGAATCTGTACAAAAAAAATTTCTAAGATTGTTATCGTTTAAACTTGGACTAAGTTCCGTACTGCAGTCTTATGAGGAACGACTCCAATACTTTAACTTTACGACCCTGGATAAAAGAAGACAATTTGCTGACTTAATATGTCTACACAAAATTATTCATGACAAGCTTGAAGCAACTCAATGTGTGAGCAATATTCTTATTAAAGTTCCTAATAGACGTAATCTAAGGAATCATAATATATTCCATCTAGAATTATTTAAGAACAATATTGCCTACTTCAATCCATTATCTAGAATGTGTCGTCTGTACAATTCTATTGAGTGTAACTACATAGATATATATGCAAATAGTCTCACTTATTTTAAAAAGCAAATTAGCAATAGATTGTGAATGTTTGTTGTTTTTTTTATTTACTCTATTTGTTTTCTGTTTTATTTTTGTTTCTCTTGTTTTTTTGGATCATATATTTATCTGTATGTTTTGTTTCTGATATCTCTTTTTTTTGCCTTTGCTCACGTTTTGCTGTTTATATATTTTTTTGTTAATACATAGTGTATAATGACACTTAATCTGTGCATGATGTGAACATTTTTAAGTGGACTGTTGACATATACGTTTTTTTTGCAGCGCTTATCTAATGATTTTTTTTCATGTTAATAGTCTGTAAATGTTCCTAAACAATAAATAAATAAATAAATAAATAAATAAAAGTGTTCTTTTCATAAAACATATCATGACAGAATCAGTATTTGTATGAACACATGTTCCGCCGTCCTCATAGGACATTCGCTTTTGACTGATACTTTGTTAGGAACTCTTTCAATTCATTTGTTATAGGCCTGCAATCCCATTTTTAACGGGAAAACGAATAATTTGACCAGATTTTTAATAAATTAACAGTATTTCACAAGTTTTCAGACCACCATTCAGAAAATATACTTCAGATCTCCTTTCCGTACCTACTCCCGTCAACCTCACAGCGTACTTCGATTCGGGATGCCACAGTTCCACTGGCTCCGGACAGATGGGACTCTAGGTAATCACATAAAAAATATGTAAGGTTTGATTTGGGAGGCGGGTATGGGTACCGCCGCCCAGGAACCATTTATTGGATAACCAACACCTCTGCCACAGGTAAACCCAAGTGGTTCCCTACGTTTGGTGAATTAGCAGGGGTGCCCAGGTTTATGAGGTGAGATTTGCCCAAGTCTTGCTGCCGGAACATGACTTTATTCGAAAATATGCACAGCAAAAGTCAAATAATTATCTTTAAAGTAGTCAGTGCATAAAACCAATGAATGCACTGAGAGTTATATTAACTACTCGTATATTCTTACTATACCGCTGCGGTATCTTTTACAATTAATTGATGAGGTTTCTATTCATTGACATTCATTCAATTAAGCACAGACGTTCTGCCGCACAGTGGGCTGAAAATCGCCTTTCATAGACATAGAGACTTGAATTTTCAAGGGTATTTTTTTTGGCTAGAAATGGATTTTGCTGATCATTACTATGCTATAAAATTTCGTATGAAGCAATTGCGTGTACAGATGAAGGAGTAATCATTTTTTTAAGAAAAAATTGTATGGCACTGACATTAAAAACGAGGTTATCTCTGGAATCATAAGGTTGGCCATTATATTCTTACACACAGATATACTACTATTTATTTGTATTTTTTTGACATACTTCGTATTGTGGCGCAACTTGCCATTTTTTTTTAAATCCTCAAAGTTGAAAAAAACACTTTTTAATGTTGATGATTCATTTAAATCAGAGGTTCCCAAACTTTTTTGCCCCGTAGACCATTTGGCAATAAATTTTTTTTCCGTAGACGGGGATAATATATATAATATTCTGCCGAATATTGAATTCTCCTAAAATTATTAACGTCCCATGTAATAATCATTTATTTTTTTCGTAAAAAGATTCCCTTCCCTTGCCTGTCCAACAACCGGGTGGCGGTATAGTTCCTCTGTATTTGCATTGTGCAGACAGGGGCGCCCTTGTGAGGTATTACACCAAATGAAAATGAAGCAGGATAAGCAACGGGAATTTATTTCTGTAGCTAGCCCTACAGAACTGCCCCTTAAGTTCTTTGTCAGTGTTTATTCTGATGATTTCTTCTTGTCACATGATTTCCGATTTTTCGAAGTTCCATTTCCAGAGTCAAAATGTCCTCAAACTTAGTTTTGAAGTCTGTGTGAAGTACATCTAAATGTTGAACGTCATTATTACCCTGGAGGTTTTTCAAAAACAAGTTGGGGAACTAGGAAAATTCGCGGCTTCCAATGTGCAATGTTTTGGTTCAATATATTAATTCTGACGAGAAAAGGAACGTAGACTCTATTTATATTCCTCAATAAACAAATTTACGAAATATAAACATACAAATATCAAATAAATAATTTCTCAGTCTATTGTATTTGTGTTAGGTGTATTGTGTCATTTACGGAACTCCTAAATGTTGACTTGAGGTAAATGGGGGTCGGCTCGTATGCACCCCCATTTGAATCTCATGGACCCCTAAATTTTTTTCTCGCTTACATGGATCCCCAACAAGCCGATATCGACCCCTGGGGGTCTATATAGACCACTTTGGGAAACTCCGATTTAAATGCTTAAATGCTTTACATTTGAGTAGGCTTGCAGTGTAAATAAAATATTGTAAGCTAAACAAAGCATACTCATATGTAGAGCATTTAAGTATTTAAATGAATCATCAACATAGTAAAGTTTTTTTTTCAACTTTGACGTTTAAAAAAAAAAAATCGCATGTTGCGCCACAATACGAAGTATGTCAAAAAAATACAAATAAATAGTAGTATATCTGTGTGTAAGGATATAATGGCCAACCTTACGATTCCAGAGATAACCTCATTTTTAATGTAAATGCCATACAAATTTTTCTTAAAAAAATGACAACTCCTTCATTTGTACACGCAATTGCTTAATACGAAATTTTATAGCATAGTAATGATCAGCAGAATCCATTTCTAGCCAAAAAAATACCCTTGAAAATTCAAGTGTCTATGTCTATGAAAGGCGATTTTCAGCCCACTGTGTGCCGCCTCAACTATGTTGCCCAGTCACCATTGTACTCTGTAATATTCACCAGTCTATGGTAATGTAATGAAGTTGCAGTAGACGGGTGGGCCAAGAATACGAAGAGTCAAAAGTTCACACGTTAAAAGTTCTAAATTATTTTTTATAATACTAACTGGTCCAGTGAGACTATGAGATCCCCAATTTTGTAAGGCTGAAGGAAGTAGGGAAAGGAAAAGTTTGTAAGTACCTCAGTATGTAAATGTGGTCTCCAAACATGACTAAAGCCATTTAAAGCGTTTTTTTATTATTCTGAATGGTGGTATTTCACAAGGGCTATACTAGAATATAATATATAACGCTGGCCAAACCTAAAAATAATGTACTTCGGAATTGTATATCTTAAAAAGGTCTACAGAAAAGTCAACGGTGGTATATAGCTCCTAAGGATAACTCCAAGCAACGCCGCACAGTGGACGGAATGAAGAAAAAACACGAATTAATTTTTACTGGCTAAATATTATTGCAATATTTTTTTTATCTTCTTAATGAATTATAACTATTTTTAAGTAAAAATATTAATATACTCTTATGTAGAAATTTACAACGACAAATAATTCAATACAATTTGAAGATATACAAATATCTGGGAAAAGAAAACATATATTAATCATAAATATTACATATTATAAGTCACTTCTATGAACACAAAAAGATGGGCAATAATCAGGTACACACATATTTTATTAGAAATGGTCGTATAGAAAATCTAGGTGCTAAAGGTGTCTCCGTTGTCGAAAACTCATTTCTGCTGCTAACTGGAGTTCATCAAAAGTGCAAGGCTCTAACAGATCGTGCACTTTTTTCTGCTTTGATCTAGAACCACTTTCTTGAAATATTTTTATTGGTCTACCCAAAGATTTGGAGAAAACTAGCTTTTCTTGCAACCCCTCTAAATTATGTTTTTCAAACCTCACAATATAACTGCGGCTTTTTCTCCATTTCTTCATTAATTGTAGTGAAAAATTCTTAATGTTTTTGTAAAATGTAGGGCTCAAAATGTTAGAACCTGCCGTTATGTGGTATTTTTTTTTACGTAATTAATTAAAAACTCTTTTGATTTCACAGAAGTGCCATTTAATATACCCCGTTCTTTTAATGCCTCGAATAATTCTCTCCGGGGAATGCATATAGGCCTTCCTGAAAATAACCAAATTGTTCAAGGAAGGACAAAAGATGATCACAATTTATATATGACATTAAAGGTGAGACTTCAGTCTACAATACTTATATATTCATAAATGGGAACAAACGATGTTTTGTTTCTAAATGCTAATTGAAATATGCATTTTAACAGCAAAAAAATTCAAAAATAGTGTAAAATTAGATGTTAGTTCAAATCTCACACACATGATATATTGATATATAGTTTGGTAAATTAAATTAAGAATACCTTGAGGAATGTCAGCCATAACAAACTTTTTGTAAATATATCCAAACGTCACTTATTACAGTGAACTGAAAAACGCGATGTTGAACATCCAACTTACGACACACTTTGCAGCGTTGCCAAACTTCCATCAAGCCATATTGACATATTTAAATTAACACATAAAATGCAAAAACTATTGTACTACAATAAAAAAAATATAAATATTAAAAAAATTAACATTTGCAAAAACCACTTAATTCGTGTTTTTTTTCCATTCCGTCCAAAGTGCGCCGGGTACACGTCAGCTAGTAAATTTTTTTTATTTATTTATTTTACGCGAGAACTTTTACATGGTTGGTAGTATAATTTTAATTTGACAGATACTTTGAAACATAAAAAATAAGAATAAAATTACATTTGATAAAAGCTATGCAACAAGTCATACAAACACAAGAAACAAAAACAGAAAATTACAGCTATTTTTAGGTTTATATGATGTGTTTAGGAGTATTGTTGAAATGAATGTTTTAAATGATCCACAAAACTTGCCAAGTTGGTATTGAATATGTCAACATCACCCAAGTAATGATTTCCCATGGTGTGAAGTCGTTGCATCGGAGAGTGGGCAATTTAGTTACGCTTATGTGTGCTGCTGTAGAATATTGAATAAGAACGTTAAATCGTTTATTTTACGTCTATCTTCTAATGTATGTATTTTTAGAGTATTTAATAAGTAATTGTATTTTAAGTCTTCGACAGGGATATTTAATTTAAAATTTATAAAACGTAGATTTTTTTTTGTATTCGCTCAATGTCGTTAATGTGAATTTTGTAAGATGGAGACCAAACTACTGAGTTATATTCAGTTAGACTTCTTAATAGAGATACGTATAATAGTTTAATGGCTTGTAAAGAATTAAAGTTTTTAGTTGTTCTTAATACGAAGCCTAGTAATAAAACATTAATGATTCTAACCCAATTCTGCTACCAAAACAGTTTACTGAAGGTAATATACTAAATCAAGCTCAATCGGCCAATTGTTTATTGAAATATCGCCGTTTTGAGAAAACTGCATTTAAAATTTTTGTACCGTTTGATGATGTTTAAATGAAATTATTGATATACACATTGCTATTTACCGATTAATCATTATTGTCACTTGCCTCCTTTAAGTTCTTGTTACTTGTTTTCTTCTGACTACTTTTCACATTCGTATCTACCGCGCTTCCCGGCATTACTTCTTATAATTCAACAATATCCAAAGCTGTCAAAAACCACTTTTCAAAAATCTTTTACGACAATACTGCCTTAACCCTCTGAATGCCGACCTAAAGTGCTAAGATCTAACACCAAAAGTCCCAATGAAGATATTTGTTTATAAAAACGGCACTACACAAAAATAAAGTCATCCGAATATTATTTATCACAGTGATCACTACCTAGGCGCAGTTTTGATAAGGGGCGCTAACATTTTAATCGCGCCAGGTGCCGTTGGGCATAGGGCTGGCCATGCCATCTTGTACTCCTTTGTGTGCCATGGGTAAAATGCCAATTGCCCGCCGTACGCCGCAGAAGTCATGGACCATGTCTTATGTATTTTCCGTAGAATGGCACAGAATTCAGAAAATGTTTTTTTTATGGCATATAAAAATTTTTAATAAAGAAATACAAAAATATTCTAGAGTTTTATTATACTTTCCATTATAATGAGAGATGAGTAATCTTTACAACATTGTTTAAGACTTTTGTGTAAATAAATACAGTTCTATGGTTTTGAACATTTTTTTTTCACAAACATAAAATTCCAAAGTAATAACTAGAGTCTAAAATTATTTAATGATACAATATTTTCTTTGCCAGGCTAGTAAAAAAAAATTTTAGGGTGCAATTATGTTATATAACCGTGGATTTATCGAACACTTCGAGTACAAACCTTAGAAATCCACGCTGATTTTCTTGGCAATTTGAGGGTTGAATCGTTACTTCGTTCAAACTTTGAAAGTTTGCCATATTATTTGGTAAGCACATAAATGTAAACACAAGTTTAATAAAATACCGAATGATAATCATTTTCCGAAAGAAACGTGGATTTTATAAATTATTGCTTAAACGTTTACGACGATTGGAGACTTTTTCATCAGGTGATCACAAATGTGGAGAAAAGAAAGGATTAATTTATTTCAAAACAACTCAATTAATGTTAAACATGTAGTGGTACGCCACTACTTGACTCGAACGTTATTCTAGAAGTTTCCAAACAAGCTTTTTAGATTTTCTTTTATTTTTTTAATATTTGTTTCTGTAGCAAATGGAATGTTCGAGAATGTTTTATTTTCCACCTAAATAAGCAACAACGTCAACAAAATGGTCAGTACAGTACCAGCAACCGCCACATCGAGATCGAATTATTTTGCCTACGTGACGCGCTTCGGAACATTCTCGAACCTTCCTTTCGTAAATCATTTTGTTGTATTTTCTACGTTTATTTATTGTTTTCGGATGTATTATTCAAAACCGTTTCAGCCAAATTTTGTAGTTATTTATTAATAAAAAGAAAACCCAACATAACCACAAACATAACACAACCTTATCTTGTGAAATCATTAAACACATTGAATAATAATAATTTAAAAAATACGTGAACCTATTTTATAATTTTTATAAGGTTAATTTCTTATTTTTAATACTTTAATTAGTTTGAACATTGTTTGCTGTAACCTTATATGATGTTTTTATATACACTATTGTACTAATTTAAGGTAAATATATTTACAAAAAATACCAAAAAGTGTGAATTAACCGATTTGAAAGAAAAGAGATGTTGACAGTTAACATTAAATCCTCCAACTTAACGTCAATAAACAAGGAATGTACTATAAATAAACACTCAATTAAGATTTTTTATTGACGGCCTCCGTGGTCAAGGGGTAAGGCTCTCGACTAGCAAGCTGGAAGTCGCGGGTTCAAATCCCGACTTGCGCAACCAAATTTTATTTTAATAATTCGTGTTATTTTTTCAAGATTACTCAATTAAAATAATAGATAGCATATTTGTGACCCGTTCCAGAGTGGAAGATACCCTCAGTATCAATCTGGTGTAAGACTACTATTCAGAATTGAAACGTTACTTGAAATGTGCCGTGCTTGGTGGCCGGATATGAATAGTACTCCCACACCTTCCTCCGCCCATCTCCTCTTCCCCACTACCTTCAGTCTCACAACATACCCGATTGGGGATGCCATGGTCTTACTGGTTCCAGGCGGTTGGGAGCTATTAGGACTCTTGTGCGGTTTCACATAAAAAAAACTTCAGTGTGTGGCAAGCCTACGCACGACGGAAGTGAAACTTTTAGTATTCTTCTCTCTCTCTTTTCATTTTATTCTCTCTTTTTTCCCACTTCTATCTCGTCACTACTCATTTTTGACACTAAAACTCTGTTCCAAATCGAAGAAACCACAATCAATTACGTATTTCACTCATATTACACTCACCGCGCAGTACAGGAAGCAAGCAGCTGATGCCTGGCGTGGCGTCGTTGGCTAGAGAGAGAGAGGAAAAGAGAGAAGAGAGTGAGAGAACGTTCGTCAGTGGCTCCCTCACCTCAGTAAGCGACTACGGTGAGAGAGCGACAGTGAACGGTGAGCGGTGGTGGGGGTCCCGTACCCCCACCACCAAATGATCACGGTTTTTCGTGACGGTCATGAGTCGGTTTTACTCCGGTCCTCGAAAATGCATGACGCGCTTAAAGAAGTTTCACTTCAAAATAGATTCTGGGAGGACATAATTGGAACAAATGTATTTAGAAAAGCCATTATTAATTCTGGTATTTCTTAAAATGAAAATATTGTTTAAGCTTTTCTGAAAAGTGTCCGATTCGTTGGGTTACCGTGTATTGACGAGTACATCATGAACACTTGCCGAACAAAGTAGTAATTATGATTTGAATATTGAACATTCTAAATAAGTGATACAAAGTTTACATTCTAGTTGACAAAATTAGGATAAGGGAAGCTTTATTAAGCATTGATTACATATTATTCAAAAGCCATTAGCGTAGAGTTTAAGGAATCTTCTAATTCTAAATTATTTAAATATATTAAAAATTCTTTGGAAAACGATGTAACTGATGTAAAAAGTCTTACTGATTATTGGAAAAACTGAATATTAATATTCACTCGTGGAACAATTATAATAGGAGTATATATTATATCACACTTCTAGAGATTTTCATTTCAGTAGGAGCAAAGCCAACACACACAGTTAAAATAATACGTTTTTAAATGTTCTTCGAGTTAACGATTATTAAAGCAGCTTGAATTTTGGTTAGAACAGTAGCAGAAATCCTGTAGAAAGTTTTAATAACAGTAATGTTCCATCTGCAAATCTAATTTCGCCCACACACGAGTACGAACGAACTGAAATAATACTAATGAAAAATAAATAATTTTTGGATTATTCACGTTTTTTAACTTACGTAAAAGTTCCTTCTCAATTTTTTTTATTTAAATGAAGAAATTTTAGTCATATTACACGGGTATCATACCAGTTCTCTCAACCGATAAATGGAGAATTATTTCTAAATTTATGATACACCTATTAAGTAGTTCTGCACCGTATTCTGTAGAGTGAACATTTATTTCACGATAGTCAACTCCTATAGAAAAGGGCACGAGCCGAAGAAATTTAATATTACAAGTCTTAACAGCGACGAAAATAAAAAAAAATATGACATGCGTCATTATCATTTACCTAAAACATTTAAGCGAGGCCAACTGAGTTATGGATGATTATTTTTTATTGAAAGTTTTGATACTTTTTTATATAATGAACAGAAAATCCCACAAAGGCAAAGCCTGTGTGTGGGTATTAAAGTACTTAATACCTCAATGGTAAAAATAAAAATAAAAAAGCAAAATAAAGGTGAACGTTTTCTTTGACGATAAATAATTAAAATTTAATTTCAAAAAGTAGAAACAGTAGATGAAATGAAAACAATATAACATTAAGTTTGACATTATCAGTGGAAGTTTTATAAACATTAGGTAACTATTAAGTCAGTGCCATCGTGCAACGACAGATTGCAAATGACAGGGATTGTAGTTGATTCTCGTTGTCACTGTGAATTTGTGTGTTGTATTAATGCTAACATAATAAAAAAGTTCTTAGACTATTTTAAGCAGAGAAGTTCTAATTTTTAACAGTGAACCGCACCCAGATCTGTTCCCTAGTTGGACTTGACATTTAAAAAAAGTGACGTTTTTGGCAACTACAGTTTCAAAAATTGCGACACCAAATCTTGAATTTACTTATTCGTAAGTTGTGGTTTTGTAATGTGATTGGAAGTCCACTAGAGTTTGAATATATTTTTTATTTACGGAAATTTGTTAAATGTCACCGATTACCCCTCTGTCGTTGGGTAAAATATCGGAAATTATTTGCGCTGATAAAGCGAAAAGGATAAAATGGGAAAATAATGTTGGAATTGTGACGATTCGGATGACAAGATGAATGATGAATGGACCTAGATTGACGTGTGATCAAGGGATGATATTCTAACTTGCCCGTGATTGAATGATGCTCTAACCTTTCTGTTTCGTTAAGCATATAAAACCTTTTTAAATATTTTTTTAGCATAAGGTCTTTCTTTAATCTTCTTTCTTAAGGAATACATTAGTATCCAATACTGATGTTGGGTATTCACGTCGCAAACAACTTTTATCACGAGACTCGCGTCGTCACCACTTCTCAAAACGTCAAGACTAGATTTCCTAACAAATCTGCTGCCATTTTTTACTGACTGTTTTAGTTCTAGCATTGATACAAAGCAAACACATGATTAAAAAATGTCTGTCACAAGTAACTAAAGATGAGACAATTAATTAATTTTTGCTTGGCATAATTATTAATTGTTCAGCGGTAACGACTTCGACCAATTCTCGCGGTGAATTGGCGTCACGAACGAGTTAACAAAAAGTCGGCAACGTATGCAATGATGTATGGGGGTAGTCGCCAGTAAACTTGAATCGTCGAGTATCGGATACTTGCGAATCAAAGAAGGACCTCTCGCACTTTCTAAATTATCAATTCCACAGAGACAGTGATACTAAGTTGGGGGAATGACTCACGAAGCTAAAATACCCGAATAATCAAATCTGACCACTAAAAAGATTAAACCATTTCGATTTTCATTAATTTCGATAAGAAACGTTTCGATTCTCACCAGAACCATAATGAGAGTGTCCATAAATTTGAAGCGTACTACACATTTTGTTTTATTTATTATTATTTTTTAAGTGAAACCGCGTCCCAAGAGTCCCAACTGCTGCAAAAGGTCTGGAGCTAGTGAGACTATGGCATCTCCTATTGGGATGTGTTGTGTGGCTAAAGGTATTGAGTAGAGGAAGAAGATGTGGAAGAGGAATGTGGGGAAGTACCTGGCTATTCAGACCTGGTCTCGAAATAAGGCCAAAGCCATTTCAAGCAACGTTTTAATTATGAATTTATTATAGTAATTTGTGAAAAAAACCACAAATTAATCACATATAATTTACCTGTGCACCTGCGACCTCCATTTTGCTAGTCAAGAGCCTTACCTCTCGACCATGGACGCCGTCAATGTATGTTTATGGTGTGTATATCATATCATATTCCAGATTGTTTCAAAATTTTTACATTTAAATATATATTCTGTATGTCCTAATTGCCCATCATATCTACTACTTCTCTGAACTAGAGCGACCCACTTGCGTCGTGAGCGGGTCGCTAAAACTCACTCTTTAAGCGGATTTAACATGACTCGAAACCCGAAACCAACGTTATTTTTTATTAAATTAAAATTGTTCAGAAAATAATTTATTTTTTAACCCGTACCGAATTTCGAACCCCTGAATTCTTAACAGTTTTCAATTTTAGTTATAGAGAAACAGACCATTTATTTTTAATTTAATATATCTATCTACCTACGCGTAAGTTATAGAATCATGATAAGTTGTCTAATATATTATTATGATGATAAATCTATCAAAATATTTAAAAGGGAGACCGATTCTTAAAATATCTATTGGGATTCAATATTCGAAGCCATTTTACGTTTCTTTGTATAAATATTGAATGATCTCGTTCAGTTCTAACTATCGTCCAATAGCTCTTACATCAAACATAGCAAAAATTTATGAAAAAATTGTTAAGAAACAACTTAACGACTACATAAAAGACAAAAAGATAATGAGTCCTCATCAATTTGGCTTTAGGGACAATCTCATCACACAAGATGCAATTGCTAAACTAACATCGAAAATCATGCAAAAGTTAGATAATGGAGAAAAGTGCCTCGGTATCTTTATTGACCTCCGCAAGGCATTCGATAGCATATCACATTCCAAACTTATAGAAAAACTAAAGCAAATTGGAATAGATGGAATAGCGCTATCATGGTTTCAAAGTTATTTAAATGAGAGACTCCAATATGTTAAAATAAATAAT
Source organism: Hesperophylax magnus (assembly GCA_026573805.1). Taxonomy (NCBI): domain Eukaryota; kingdom Metazoa; phylum Arthropoda; class Insecta; order Trichoptera; family Limnephilidae; genus Hesperophylax; species Hesperophylax magnus. The sequence continues at coordinate 10,333,224 of JAIUSX010000012.1, forward strand.
ACCTTAAGTGAACCCGAAACCACCTCTTTTGGCATTCCGCAAGGAACTGTCATCGGTCCAATCCTTTTTACTATTTATGTAAATAATATGTTCACACTCCCAATAGTTGGAGATATCATATCGTATGCAGACGACACTGTACTGATAACAAAGGGAAAAACATGGGAGGAAACAACGAGGATAGCAAATTCTAACATAAACACTCTAAAAATATGGTTTGACCAAAATTGCCTGTCACTAAACACTGAGAAAATATATTTTATCCCATTCTCATAGAAAGAAAAAAACGTCGAAAATAATGTTCGAATTAAAATCCACTCTGCCGATTGTGAAAATAAAAAAGAATGTAATCATGTGAAATGTCCACCCATAACGGGAAAAAATAGCATTAAGTATCTGGGTGTTATAGTTGACAGTCAATTAAAATGGAGCGAGCAAATCAAAAATACTATAACTAAAGTAAGAAAACTAATATATATATTTATTAGATTAAGAACAATCCTGTCATCCAGTATGAATAAAATTATATTTTTTTCTCTTGCCCAATCCATATTACAATATGGTATAATCGGTTGGGGAGGGACTTTCAAAACTAACCTTTCACCTGTAGAAAAGGTTCAGAGGTTAATTTTGAAAGTCATCCTAAGAAAACCATCGATATTTCCAACCACGCAGCTGTTTGATTCGTTTAGGGTTCTTAGCTTAAACAAATTTTTTAAAAAGAATGCGCTGTTACAAATTCATAAAGACCATTTCAATTCAAAAATTTCTACAAAAAATAAGTAACCGATCTAGATCACGTGGTAACATAGAAATTCCTAAATGTAAAACTAGTGCTGGTCAACACCATTATACTTATCAAGGTATAAAATTGTTTAATGCCCTACCGGATAAAATTAAAACTGAAAAAAATTACAAAACATTCAAATCACAAATCAAACAACTTTTAGATAAACCCAACGGTAATCACAAGTTTTAATTTCATTGGATACATTTTTCAAATAATTTATTATATGAACTCATTTGTAATTTTTACTGATTAAAAATTGATTAATGATTAATAAAAAAAATATATAAACAAGATTTAATTTATAAAAAAAAAAGCTACACATATTTTTTTTTACATATCCTCTAAAGTTATATTATGCGCTTCCTAATATGCGTTTATTGTTGTTGCATTTTATTAAGTACCCATTTTATACAAGATTGCCAGCTCGGTCTTTGAACAATTTACAACTAGTACTGTACCTACATTCTATTATTTCGTACCTAATAAGTACATTTTTATTTTTATATCTTATTTTTTCTAAGTTTAATAACTATTATATTATTTGAGTTATATTTTTTAGTTTGTAATTAAATTTTTTATTTTCTTAATTATATTATGTTTATCAAATTTATCATCTAGTTTTAAAACTATTTGTTAATTTTTAGCTACATCAACTAGTGAAATTTTACAACCTATAAACCACAATGACTCCTAACACTCCCCAACTCAAACACGAGAAATAATTTCTCAATTGAGTTGGGCAGTTTTCGTTAAAAATTTCTAAATTTTTCGCAATCAGCCTCGAAATATCTACATTTGTAAATTATTGTAAAGTGTTTGCATATTCAATAAAATAAAAAATAAATAAGTTTCGTATTTTGAGAACCAGAAGATTATCAGAATTTTATCTGCTTTTCATCCCTTTCTCTGTTTTCCAGGATCTATTACTAAACAAGGCAAGTTATTATATTTGAAATATGTTTATTTTCATCTTCTATTGCACTGTATAAAACCCATCCACAACACAGGCTTGTGCCTAGTATAATCGTCGAAAAAATATTTGTAATTATTTTATTATACTGAAATAAAATATTCATTTCGGTTGTCTTTGCGTTATGCCTAACACTGGTTCAATGAACTAAAACTTGGTTTGAAGTTAAGTGTAATTTTCTAACTGAATGTGTGAACAAGCGACAAAGGTACCTACCTATCTATAATATGACATTTTTAATAGAAATATTATCAAGAGTTCAGATTTTCCCGTGATTATTCAAAGGTCCGCTGTTATGGTGAGCAATTATTCTTTATTCATGTACCAAGTTTGAAGGTTGGATGAAAAAAAAACTTTTTTTGCTGGTAAAACAAATTTTTATTTATAAAAAGCTTGCGACTGTTTAAAGAAACATCTAGGATGCGCGCTCAACGCTTTAAAAAGTTTCTGCGATGTTAGGCGCTTAGGTACTTAGCTGGAAAATTGGATATTCACTAGAGAATTCAAAATACACTTTTAACCTTACGAAAAGAATACCAGAAATATATTTGTTTAGTGAAAAATTCGACGAAATTATTCATAAAAATTATAAAGACTTTTCTTATTTCGTTTCGAACAATATCAAAGTTTTAAGCCGGGTTAGGCAACAGAATAGTTAAAAAATATTATATGAATTTTTTTAAAGTTTTGTCAAAAAAACGACAAAAGAATTAGGATACGAAAATTCTTTAAAAGTTTTCAAGTCAGTAAGTGCCCTTCAAACGATTTTTTTTTATTCGAAAACTTATGTTATTTCAGAATTCAATATTTCTACATAATAATTCCAAGGACTTGTAACCATACTTTGAATAGTTTTTATCAACGCCTTAAGTATAAATATTCAGAATTAAAAAAAAACTATTTTACCAAATTAAAATCTCACATTGTAAGCAGAAATGATTACGAAACCCGTTGCGTTTAAATTTAACGTCAGATGGCTGCTTTGATTAAAATTTAAAACACCATCCGATTATTCATTGACCTTCTGGATATTATTCAATTTGCGTATATTTCAAATTTTATGTTTTTTCAATATGATTTCAGGCCATATTTTTGGAATTGTGTTTTGAATTTTTTTGAGGATATTTAGTTTTAAGCGCTGGTACATTTAAATATATTCGAAGCGGTAAGAGATCTGTTTATGATTTGCGTAATGCATGTTGATATGATTGGTTTTAATTGCTTGTACATTTGAATATATTTGAAGTGGTAAGAGATCCGTTCATTAGTTGTGTAATGCATGTTGATATATTTGATTTTAATTGCTGGGACATTCGAATGTATTCGAAGCGGTAAGAGATCCGTTCATTAGTTGTGTAATGCATGTTGATATATTTGCTTGTAATCTCTGGGATATTCGAATATTTTCGAAGCGGTAAGAGGTCCGTTCATTAGTTGTGGAATGCATGTTGATATATTTGAAACAATTTTTATAGGATTTTGAGGATAATTTTTTTTATTAAACTTTTGTATATCATAAGTAACATTTTTATAATGATTAATTTTTTTAAATTGTTCCAAAAAATACATTTTTTTTTTTTTTTTTAAAAAGAAAGACAAACATTCCCGGGTCCTGGAGGAGGCCCACCACTTCCCCGCCCTGTTTTAGGTACTGATGGTACCCCTTCAGAGCTCTCGCAAGGACGCTATTTTTTTTGATACAACGAGTCTACATTTAAAATTTCAAAACAAGACCTCCAAAATGTCCATGCATACAATGTTATTTGCAGTATGCAAGTGCTGCGTATTAGTAACTTGTTAATAAGATCTATTCTATTTTGTTAGTTTAAACAAATCATATGTACAAAGTATCAACAAATCAAATAATAATTCACAGCCACCTGCAACATTGGTAAAGTGTGCGCCTCTTTGTGTGGTGGGGGGGTGTCGTCGCCCGCTCACAAGCAGACCTAGGGAGAGAAAACAGGGCATTGGATAGGTTTCACGGGGACCAGGTTCCGCGCCCTTGAGCCAGGAAACCGGTTGTGCCTCGACGAAAAATGTGAGTTGGGGTTGGGAAAAAAAAAATCCCGAGGACCATGAGGAGAAAGCGTCGGAGTACCTGGAGGCAGGGCGGAAGGTCACCAATCGACGTTCAGCCCATCCTCAGTCCAGTTCCTGACCCCAGGGGAGGCGCAGCGGGCAGACGACGACACTAGTCCCTCATCGTGATTTGGTCATCCAAGATGTGTATACACAGACGAGGTCTTATGCCACCCCAGAGCTGGGGTAAACCGGGACAGAACAAAAAGAAAACAGTTCAGTACTGCTACCAGCAAGCACGTCACTCTGTGAAACATAGAAACAGAAAAAGAAAAGAAAGAAAATTGCAAAGAAATTTATGATAATCCGGTTTTGTACATGTCGACCTAGAAGAGAGATGGATCAATAAAGCATAGGAACAATAACTATGTACATGAGAAAATTTACAACATCCAATAAAATACTACGCAAATATATACAGGAAGATTAAAACAATAACTATTTACATGAAAAAGAAAAAAAAAAAAATTACAGCCAGCGACATGTAAAATGAGGTAATCTCGTCGTCCGTTAAGGCCAGGAGCAACACCTGGCATTATAAAGCTGTTGAGTTTAATCTAATTCTCGACTCTAAGATCAGACCATCTCTCAACCCAGATCTTTGTGTACTTCCTCAGACACTCGAAATTCACCTTATTCGAAACGAGATCCGAATTACAAACCGGTCTCGTTGGTACATTTAAACCAGCCAATAATTCATCTCTTGCATCCGTCATTATCTCACAGTGCCACAGAATGTGCTCGGCTGTTTGATCAGAATTGCCACAAGCGCAGTTTGGATGTGGTGACAAGGAGAGTCTATGTAATCTCCCTCTGAACTCTCCGTATCCTGAGAGTAGTTGTGTAATATGGTGATCCAAATTGATGTGAGCCCCTTCCATTCTGATCTTAACTGATGGGAAGAAGGAGAAAGTCCATCTTCCCATATTCGATCTATCCCACCGAGTTTGCCACTCCTTGAGTGATAACTCACGCATTTGTTTAAGTAGACCAGGTAGAGTCCCGGTTCCACCCGGCGTAAGTGTTACACCAAAATGGGTGGCAGGAAGTCCCCTGGTCATTTTCTTTTTAGTTAGAACCTCCCTGATCTCTAGATCGATTGGCAATATGCCGGCCAAAACAGGCAAAGCGTCCGAAGCTACGGTTCTATAAGCGCCGGAGAGCGCCAACAAGGGGGTTCGCTGACCCCTCTTGAGTGCCGAGAGTATGAGTGAATTCCCCAGACGGTGCTCCCACACAGAGGCAGCATACGAGACTTGAGCTACGTATACTCCCTTGTAAAGTAGTCGCAGCGCAGGGGAACGCAAACCCCACTCGACTGTTGAGATTCTTCTCAACTTGAAGAAGAGGGCCTGGGCCTTGTTGGAGACCTCTTTAACATGTGTTAAAAAACTGGACGATCGATCTAGTGTTACACCAAGATATTTAACGGATTCAGCAAATCGAATGATGGAGGCTCCCATTTTGATGGATGGGTTTCTTGCTCTCCTGAGGTAACCCTTCATTAAGAGTCCCACGGTCTTTTGGGGGGCGAAGTTCATCTTATTTCTCTCTCCCCAGCTGAGTATTACTCGTAAACCTTCTTCAGCCTTCCCTTCCACTTCCCTTCTGCTGTCCCCCGAGACCAAATACAATTTTTCATCAGCGTAGTCCACCGATGTGCATCCTTCAGGCAAGGGCAACCTGGAGGAATCATCAAAGTTAATGTTCCAATATTTAGGTGCCAAAATGGAGCCTTGTGGGCATCCCTTGTCCACCTTACGGACTATTTTTTGATCTCCAAAAGTGATTTTAATTGTCCTTTCATTTAGATAGTCACAGTTAATTTTGAAAAGATTAGCTGGACATCTTCTATTTTTAACTTTGGTGAGCAACATCGGCCACCACGCATGATCGAAGGCACCAGTGATATCTAAAAAGATTCCAATGACATACCTCTTGGGACAGACCTTCACCCACTCAAGCGCATACATGATGGCGTGCTCCGTAGATTTCCCAGGGACTAAGCCAAATTGCCGCTCAGACGCCGGAGATAGAGTTTGCTGCAGTCTATTGCTTATCAAAGCCTCTAAAACTTGGCTGAAAACAGGTAACAATGTTATTGGACGAAAAGCCTTTACATCCGTCTTTGGTTTGTCGTTTCCCTTTGGGATTATCTTGAGCACGCCTCTCTTCCATTCTGTGGGGAAAATTCCTCTACGCAAGCATGTCTCCATAACCTGGAACAACTCTTCCTTGGCATGGATCCAGACATTCTTCGCTATTATTCCATTAAGCCGATCGTACCCTGGTGCCTTCTTTGGACCTAAACCCTTAATTATAACATCAATTTCAGCTTTTGTTACAGTTAATATGCTATCCTACTGGGCAAGGATTCTAGGTGGGAGCCGTGACAGAGCTCTTATCTGTTTATGGTGGTCGTTTTCCCCGGTGACTGAATCTAGCGGAACTAATTTACCCAGAAAAGTGTTAAGAGTGGTAATCACATCAGTACTCTCAGAGTTCCCATTGGGATTATCCGATATAATACTAGTCAAATACCGGTCAGATCTTTTCCCCGTTTTTTCAATAGCGCTGTGGATTTCCCACGGGTTGGCGTTACCCACTTGGTTTACCCAATTATGCCATGCAGTTCGTTTTGCCGAGAGGATAGCATGCTTGAAGGCTCTCCTGGCTCCAGAGACACGACCCTTAAGAAGAGTGATCATATCTTGCGTACCACCACTCCTCTTAAGGGAGCCAAGTGCCCTGAAAGCCTTCTTATATTCACCCTTCAGCAAAGTCAACTCACTCGACCACCACGGCGTCCTAATAACAGTTTTCGGGTTTGTTCTTCCCAAAGACCGTTCAGCAGCTGACACAACGGCCGCGTTAAAGTAATTCCCCAAATTATCTGGATCATTTGCTGCTACGTTATAAAATCCCCTTAAGGTGTCACGTGGAGCCTCCCCAAAATTATCCCAATTCGCCCCTTTAGTTTTGAAGTTCCAGGAGGTTCTTGGAGCTTGGGTCTTCTGGACCCCTACAGTAAAGGTAATTAATCTATGATCCGATATTATAGCGCTTTCATGGATCATCCAGTTCAACATCCTGGCTACAACAGATCCAGAGCAAAGAGTTAGATCAATGTTGCTCTCACCCATTGTGTTTGAAAAAGTAGTTAGACTACTCTGTTCATTTAATAGTAGTAGACCTTGCGCTGCAATAAGATCTTCAACGGCGTCTGAGCGTTCCGTTCTATGATTACTGTCATCAAACCACATAGGGGAGCGAGCGTTAAATTCACCTCCTATAACTATGTTACGGCCTTTAAGCGCGTTGAGGGCGCGCGTCAAGCTCAGGATGTGTGGTCCAACAGGATTACTGTATTTAAAGTAGACTGATATTAAGATAATTTCAATCTTGCCAAAGTTAATAGAAACGCAGGTTTGGTGTTCGTTAGATAGTCCAACCAGGAGGAGGGGGCTGATCAACGAAGTGTTGATCAGGACACCCGCCTCCGGTTAACTACCTACTTCAAGCACCGCCCCTGGATGACTTACAGGTGTTTTTCCTCGCCAGGTGTATTGCTCCTGGATTAGCATGAGGTCAATTTTCCGGTCGGACATGACCTTCAGCGCCTCAAGAGTGGCTGCTCGAGATCTCTGGAGGTTTATTTGTCCTATGGAGAAAAAGGTATGATTATTTACCATAGTCCGTCATTCGCACTTGTGCGTTTACAGCTGCTAACTGGGCCGGGCATTGTCTGTCGCCAGTCGCGTGGTTTGATGGCTTCTTGAAGCGGCTGCATGTAGCACAGACAGTACATTCCCGGGTTACGAATAACCTGAAAATATTTGAAATTCTCCCACTACCACCATAGTAAGCTGAAAATGTTGCTTGTGTTGTGATGGAGGACTTAGCCAGCCGAGGAATTGAACACACTACGCCCGAGTGAGACCCAAGCGCGATTTCAACTCGGCCACCGACCGGTCAAATTACTACTTACTACAATCAATTACTACATACGAAATTGAAAAAAACAGTATTTTATTATAATAAACCAAAACAAAGAGACAGGACGTAAAACAAATTAATTTCATTACAGAATTATATGAACAACAACAGAAAAGTCACTCATGACATATCAGAAAAATACTGTTTTATGAACTTTTTATATTTTTCATATAACTGTAATTATTTCATAGTCTGTTCAAGCAAAACTCTAGTTTCATTGATTGGTTTCTTTTACATTGATCTACTTTGAACGTTCATGTACATTAAACTAAATTCTTTTTAACTAGTAATCAACTTTTAATATTTTTGTAAGAAACTTCTGGCATTAGGATTTTTGGATTAATTAGTAAGCGAGGAAAAAATTTGCATAATGGTTCAGATACGAGTACCTATATGAAGTGTGTTAAATATTGTAATCAATCTTTTTTTCCTTTTATTTTATAGATTTTTAAACATTACAATTTTCGATTACCATACTAGGCTAATCCTTGTTAATTTTCAGTTAATTTCATTTTATAATTCTAAAACATAAGGACGCTTCGGTCACAAGACCATACTGAAAGTGCCAATAGGGATAGATTGCTAATATTTATTTTATGAAAACCAAACATTTTCCATTCTATAAATATAACCGGCTAAGGAATTCGCTGTTCATAAAATCACCACCTTTTGAAGTTTCAAAAACAAAGAGTTTTATTGACGTAATGGAAAAACTCATTCGAAGAATTCCTGATTTAGATATATTTGTACATAATTTATTTTTATTTTTATTCTTAATATAATCTTAATCTTGTCACGTAACGAATCGGACACGTTCAAAACTCCCGCGAATTCAAATTAGTTAGCTGTCAGTTGTTACCATTGTTCACTGTGCGCGTGCGCCCGCTTTGTGCACGGCTAAGTTGGTAAACTGCACAACGCTCGACACACGCCGGCTGACGAAATCACCAACGGCCACTCACAATCTAACCTTGGCCTTGTCAACATATGTGTTTTGCAATCAACCAAGACGCTATCGTTGCGCGCCTAAATTAACTAGGCTACTTTTGTACAAGTACTTTTGAAACCTGTGCCTAATTTTTGTGCCAACTTACAATGGAGAAATGTACGCGTAATGGCGCGTACAGTATAGAAGATAACCCTCCATTTGTGGTTCAACATGTACGCGAAACCTACTGCAAATTCATGTAAGCGGACTAACTATCATTACCCTTTATGTGCCTTTTTATGACTTGAATCGTGCCTACGTACAAACTTGCCAGCCAGAACTTTAAATATTTATTTTATTGAATATACAAACACATTACAATAATTAACAAATGTAGATATTTCGAGGCTGATTGCGAAAAATTTAGAAATTTTTAACGAAAACTGCCCAACTCAATATAGAGAGATTGTTCCTAACAAACAACTAGGAATATTTAGGATGTTAATAATTCTTCTCACTTGTATCTGTTATGTAATCGTGCTTTATGAATATACTTTCATACCCCTATTCTTGTGTTTCCTTTGACGAATATGGAGTGGTTGGTCTGGCATTTGTCTCTCGTGTAAAAGCCCTATTGGCTGACCTAACGCCTGACGATACGGAACTCAATCTCTACCACCTGAGCTAACGCCGATATTTTCCAAGGCACCCTTTTTGCAATGGACCCCTCGCAGGGAAAATTGCGCTTTTTACAATCTTTTGATATTTATTCTCTAATTTTATTTATATCATAATTTATTTACATTATTATTTGTTAATAGGATCCCAACTAAAGTAAATTTTAAAAAATAACCACGATATAAGTTATCTAAATCTAACAACCTCCTATCATATTATTTTCCAAAGTAGCGTATTCATAATTTTTTCAATGACTTGCTAAGATGTTGGTTTGCAGATTAATTTATCGCAGGCGTAGGTACAAAATTTATATTTATTATCATATTAAAAATTATAAAATTTCATAGATCGTGTTTATTGGGAAATATTTTAAAGTGATTTTTTTATATTATTTTCGTAATTTAAAAACAGAAGAGGCAAAAATGACAACATTATTTTACAAGCAATAATTGTTAGCCTGAAACACTCATCCACATTGAAAAATCTCCTGATAAAAGATACATGACGCCAACGGGACTCGAACCCGTGTCCCTTCGATTTCCGGTCGACAGCTCTGACCACTGAGCTATGGCGGCTTATCTCTTACCCGCGAAATTATTCAATATTTACTAGTGTTTCATTCAACAATTACTGCTTGTTACATTTTTCACCTGAAAACAACCAACTTTATTTTATATGAGAAAGGCATTGTAAGTGCTAACTCTCTCACTAGATGGCGTCGAGACAAATTGTCTACATTTTTAGGCGAAATACTTGAACTTGTCAAATATTAATTATTATTTTTTGGTAAACTAATGTTTTTAAGACAAGATTTTTTATGCATAGCACAAAGGGTAACAATTATTTTACAAGCAATAATTGTTAGCCTGAAACACTCATCCACATTGAAAAATCTCCTGATAAAAGATACATGACGCCAACGGGACTCGAACCCGTGTCCCTTCGATTTCCGGTCGACAGCTCTGACCACTGAGCTATGGCGGCTTATCTCTTACCCGCGAAATTATTCAATATTTACTAGTGTTTCATTCAACAATTACTGCTTGTTACATTTTTCACCTGAAAACAACCAACTTTATTTTATATGAGAAAGGCATTGTAAGTGCTAACTCTCTCACTAGATGGCGTCGAGACAAATTGTCTACATTTTTAGGCGAAATACTTGAACTTGTCAAATATTAATTATTATTTTTTGGTAAACTAATGTTTTTAAGACAAGATTTTTTATGCATAGCACAAAGGGTAACAATTATTTTACAAGCAATAATTGTTAGCCTGAAACACTCATCCACATTGAAAAATCTCCTGATAAAAGATACATGACGCCAACGGGACTCGAACCCGTGTCCCTTCGATTTCCGGTCGACAGCTCTGACCACTGAGCTATGGCGGCTTATCTCTTACCCGCGAAATTATTCAATATTTACTAGTGTTTCATTCAACAATTACTGCTTGTTACATTTTTCACCTGAAAACAACCAACTTTATTTTATATGAGAAAGGCATTGTAAGTGCTAACTCTCTCACTAGATGGCGTCGAGACAAATTGTCTACATTTTTAGGCGAAATACTTGAACTTGTCAAATATTAATTATTATTTTTTGGTAAACTAATGTTTTTAAGACAAGATTTTTTATGCATAGCACAAAGGGTAACAATTATTTTACAAGCAATAATTGTTAGCCTGAAACACTCATCCACATTGAAAAATCTCCTGATAAAAGATACATGACGCCAACGGGACTCGAACCCGTGTCCCTTCGATTTCCGGTCGACAGCTCTGACCACTGAGCTATGGCGGCTTATCTCTTACCCGCGAAATTATTCAATATTTACTAGTGTTTCATTCAACAATTACTGCTTGTTACATTTTTCACCTGAAAACAACCAACTTTATTTTATATGAGAAAGGCATTGTAAGTGCTAACTCTCTCACTAGATGGCGTCGAGACAAATTGTCTACATTTTTAGGCGAAATACTTGAACTTGTCAAATATTAATTATTATTTTTTGGTAAACTAATGTTTTTAAGACAAGATTTTTTATGCATAGCACAAAGGGTAACAATTATTTTACAAGCAATAATTGTTAGCCTGAAACACTCATCCACATTGAAAAATCTCCTGATAAAAGATACATGACGCCAACGGGACTCGAACCCGTGTCCCTTCGATTTCCGGTCGACAGCTCTGACCACTGAGCTATGGCGGCTTATCTCTTACCCGCGAAATTATTCAATATTTACTAGTGTTTCATTCAACAATTACTGCTTGTTACATTTTTCACCTGAAAACAACCAACTTTATTTTATATGAGAAAGGCATTGTAAGTGCTAACTCTCTCACTAGATGGCGTCGAGACAAATTGTCTACATTTTTAGGCGAAATACTTGAACTTGTCAAATATTAATTATTATTTTTTGGTAAACTAATGTTTTTAAGACAAGATTTTTTATGCATAGCACAAAGGGTAACAATTATTTTACAAGCAATAATTGTTAGCCTGAAACACTCATCCACATTGAAAAATCTCCTGATAAAAGATACATGACGCCAACGGGACTCGAACCCGTGTCCCTTCGATTTCCGGTCGACAGCTCTGACCACTGAGCTATGGCGGCTTATCTCTTACCCGCGAAATTATTCAATATTTACTAGTGTTTCATTCAACAATTACTGCTTGTTACATTTTTCACCTGAAAACAACCAACTTTATTTTATATGAGAAAGGCATTGTAAGTGCTAACTCTCTCACTAGATGGCGTCGAGACAAATTGTCTACATTTTTAGGCGAAATACTTGAACTTGTCAAATATTAATTATTATTTTTTGGTAAACTAATGTTTTTAAGACAAGATTTTTTTATGCATAGCACAAAGGGTAACAATTATTTTACAAGCAATAATTGTTAGCCTGAAACACTCATCCACATTGAAAAATCTCCTGATAAAAGAAACACTAGTAAATATTGAATAATTTCGCGGGTAAGAGATAAGCCGCCATAGCTCAGTGGTCAGAGCTGTCGACCGGAAATCGAAGGGACACGGGTTCGAGTCCCGTTGGCGTCATGTATCTTTTATCAGGAGATTTTTCAATGTGGATGAGTGTTTCAGGCTAACAATTATTGCTTGTAAAATAATTGTTACCCTTTGTGCTATGCATAAAAAATCTTGTCTTAAAAACATTAGTTTACCAAAAAATAATAATTGACAACATTATGTTAGTGAGAAACGTCTATAACATGACAAAAAATACTTTGTTACATCATAATATCAATTTAATAATAAAACTCACATATGTTATATAGTTGATTATTGTGTTCTATTCATTTTGTGAGTTATAATATCCGATATTGGTTTTTAGTTAGTTTCGATAGTGATGAGGTTGTATGGAAATTATGCATTCCCGATTCTGACCCGAACCATTCAGTTTCTGACTTACGAGGCGCTTCCGTATTCTCTCACCATCTTCTAGTTTAAATGTCATTAGTAAATATGTGGGTTCATTGTGAGTAAATGACTTTGTTAAACTTATGTGATATATCCATCACAAACACTCATACTTAAACATAGTGTTTAGGTTGTTGTTTATTGGCAATTTTTCATAAAAAGATCGTTGAATTTACCGAATGTTTTTTTGATGCCAAGTAAAATTGTCATATTTTATGCAGTCAAAGCACATCTCCTGTATTTAATGAGGATATTATGTATATAACATTGTGTTTATCACGTAGTTCTCCAGAATCCGGAGCACGTAACTCGTGTTGTAAAAGTAAATGACCGAAATAAGAGGCAGCAGTTAAGTACCCGTAAGCAAATTAACTTTACGTGAAGCATTTACGGAGATAAAGAACTGTGTATTATTCTGTGAGAAAAGAATAATGGACGATGAGTTTCATTGGATATTAGAGTTGAAGTAAAGATATTAAGAGATGGAGAGGCTGATAGAGATAAAAGGGTAAATGCAGCAAACGACATTGATTGTGGACTATTTGCGGTTAGAACAACAAAAAATACCCAAGGTAGCAAAGCTAGCAGGCCACCACTGAGTGCTGGTACTTACCCTGATGTGTGACAATGAGGCATGGAGCTGGCAGAGGAAGAACGAAAGTAGACTAAATGCTGTAAAAATTAGATCCTGGAAGCGTACGTGTAATAAAACCATGTATGACAGTGTGTAAGATTTGTAAAGAATGCTGGATTAAGGTGATAATGATTAGAAGACACGTGAACCAGATACTTGAGTCGGACCATGTCAAGGGTCGGAAAAACAGAAGAGTATGTATTAGACGATAGCTGGATGAAAATAAAATGGCGTGATGGTTAGTTAGTTAGTTTCTTACAGCATATTCGTATGATGTTTGCAAATCACAAATCTCCATATTGAAGAATACATGAATTAATAATAAAACCCATAAAACATGGTTTCATACATAACTAATAGGTAGCCCCCCGGAAAAAAAACCTATTAAATTCAACCAAATTACTTAATATTGTTTTTAAAAAAATTCTATCTGAGCTATAATATGTACAAGTTTTAATGTAATCATTGGCAACAATTATTTTACAAGCAATAATTATTCGCCTGAAACACTCATCCACATTGAAAAATCTCCTGATAAAAGATACATGACGCCAACTGGACTTATTGCTTGTAAAATAATTGTTACCCTTTGTGCTATGCATACAAAATCTTGTCTTAAACATTAGTTTACCAAAAAAAATAGGAATCATTGCCATTCATTTTACAGGCCAATTGATGAATTTTTTTGAAAACTTGTATTCCTGCTTATTATGTGATCATCCTGCAACTTGCAATATACAACCTGCCATTTTAAAAGGGATTTTCTCACAAAAACACAACACAATAAATTAAAATCTCGCTTAGCAAAAATTTGCAAAGAAAATTAAATAACTACACACAATGTATTTAAGGGAACAAAATAAACACGCAATAAAATATTGTTATTACAATATAAACGCATAAAAATTTTTTAAACCGTTTTATTTTACAAAATACGAAAACGAAAAAATGTACATTAATACTTTTTACAAAAAATATTAAAAACATTTTTTTTTGAAAGATTTAAAAATATTTAAATGAAATTTTACTAATTCTTTTAGAAATATTTTAAAATAAAGCTGTACCTACATTTACATCCTCCACCATTAATTTACTTACAACAGTTCTCCGGACGATTTTTCTCAATGGGAACGGTTCAATAATGCAATCAATTCCCCGGAAAAGAACGGGGATTATCTAGAGACAATCTTTGTCCCTGAATAGTGGAATGGCCGTTTTTCTCCCGTCTGGCCAAAGCTTCTGTATCATAAAATTACCATGACTTATTCACGGGTCGGATCTGAATTTAAATTTATCTGTGACCTCCTATCGCTCGGTTTGACCTTTCCTTTCTCCCCGTAATTCTGCATTCACATTCATGACTTGCGATGAAGTAAATGAGGTGGCCATGCTATCGAGGATTCCAATAATTTCAGGAAAGCGGTTCAATCTTCTGGAATTCTAGACCTTTGTCACCTATATGTAAAACCGTAGAATAAAGAATAACACAAGAAGCGCCTTTTGGGCGTGTTTCGTGATCCAAATATTTGCGAAAACTAGGTAAAAATTTCCAATGCAAACTGTATTTACGAAATTCAAATGCGCTGAAAAAACTGATAGATATAAAATATTACAAATTTATTAAGAATCTCTTAAAATTATACATAATCCGGCTAAAATGAGATTAAAAGCCTTTAAAGAACGAATTGATAGATTTCCTAATAAACTTTTGTAAAACTTGAATGTGTTATTGCGATGTCTGAACACATGTTCATAAAAATTCTAATATTTTTGAATGTCGTTACTGTACTTTATCAGGACACACGCAGGTGCATGTACACGTGTTCCGATATAATATTAATCTTTTAAAAGTTTACTAGGAAACGGTCTGAAATCCCGATATTAAGAAAATTTTAATAAATCAGCAATACTAATTTTTCTCCGTGTGGGATGGAGTTCTACGATGTCAGGCGAGTGTAATTGAGATGGAATTCTTGGCTATTGGGCTAAATGGAATATGTGTTTCCAATCAAATTTATATGTAAGGCGCTTCATGAAAAATAAAATATAAATATCTTTCATAATACCTTACGAGTAAACTTAACGTATAATCTACGCGTACATAGATGGCGCAAGTTTACTTATTTTATTAAAATAATCTTTTTGCAAGTTATGCTTTAAAATGTGAAGACGGATTATTTGTTTGCGCCCGTATATACGCAAAATGAATATGAATAAATAGTTTGTCCATATAAAAACGCAATTGTTTCAAGAAATACATACAAATATAATATTGGATTGAATCACGATACGTATACCCATTTGTACTTATTTTGTACTCTTGTTATTATATACAATTATTGAACTCTTTTGTACAACAGAATTCTCTGTGATAACTTGTAATGTACCTGCTCAGTGCTCAAATCATTGGTGATTAGTATATTATGTTTGTACTATAGACATATTATTGTACTCCTCAACAACTTTTACCGATAACAATGTATACATGTAAAAGCCTTCAAGGTGTGAATACATAAATGAATTAATTGAACCTTGTAATGATCTGCCCTTTTCAAACTTTTCCTTCTCTTCTTTCTACGATAAATTTTCTTTAAGTCCCATAGGTAACTTTTCCATAAGGCTTTGGTTATGTATATATCCGGGGTAGGAATATCCTCCCTGCCGTCTTTACAAGCCTTTGCCCCTCTCTTTATTACACACTCCTTCAACTGTGTGCATCATAGTTTGTCTACGTGGTTTACGACCTTGAACGTAATCATTCCACGTGACGGTTCAGTATAAAAAGGTTTCACCGAACGTTGTGTTGGCTTTTTTGTTTCTCGGTATAGAAACCTAGTTATCTTTGTATGTGTGTGGTACCCCTCGGTTCTTTTGAGATAGAGTGAGTTGAATCCATTACCGCTGTGTTTTAAAGCCATTTCATAAACCTTATTTTTCTGAGTCGCCTGCTCTTCAACTAGCTACGTGATTCTACCTGTCATAGGGTAATGTGAGTATAATAAAGTGTTAGATTTTATATATGTGATAAACATACGATAAATTTATGGTGTTAGTTGTCGGCGCCATCCATGTATATATTTTGGGAGGGAAGGGAGAGGAACGGGAATGAATTTGTTCAAGCTAAAGTTGGCTCCTCCTCTTTACCAAACAAAACCGATGGATGATAATTTGAACAAGGCGATCGATATCTGCGTGTCTAGATATCCGAACCGGCCGGGTTTCCCCTTGTTCCAAATTGGCAACCGTCACGCCAGAATAAAGAAAACCAGGTCTCCTCACCAATTTCAGAAATGCCCCAACCTCAATGCACCTCCAGGAAAATCTACTTTACTGAGTGTAGAAGGGGAAAACCATGACATCCCTTGTCACGAATCTAGTCGCGAAAGTGTGACACGTAAGGTCCTTAGTTACATGCCACCTCTAGAAAACGCTGTAAATTCCTCGTCGTCGGGAATTTACATCCCTTTCTAGGTCAATAACATAGATAACACACGACGATCTTGTCGACATTTATCCCGCTTCTATCGATAGGTTGTGTGCCTACCCATTCAGCCAATTATCATGTGAGATATATGTAAGGTTTACTCGAAATGCCAAATTTAGGATGAGGACTGTATGTATTTTAATATTTGGTTCCAGTAATTATTTCATGAGGATACTAGCATCCTCGTGTATTAGGTATGGGTAATTTCTATTGAATACCTATCCTCTCAGGTAGGTATAAACGGACAATTGGTTTGATTTTTTGGCATTTAATTTAAAGAGGCTGCCTACCTCTCGAAAGGAACCTGTTGAGAAAAGTTGTTCGGATGGATTATTTCGGAGATTACCATCTCCCCCTTTCGACTCTAGATTTGTTCTTGTGTATTGCAATTTGTAAATTAGAAAGTCAAACAATTGATAAAAGGTATTAAATTAGAAAGTCAAATAACAGATGAAAAGTATTAATTTTTGTTCTGTCTGGTTGCATCCGATCGCTTTATATTCGGGCGGTCATACGCAAGCAAAACCCCCCCTTCGACTGACTGTACACCGCGCCTTGTCCCGGCTGGTGGTGATCGCCGTTTTAAATGGTACGCCAGTGTTTTGGTAGGTACTTTGTAGATAGGTGTTTTTTTTATACTGCGAATTTATATTGGTTGGCTAATTTGTAATAAGTACTTATTTAATGTTTTCGTCGGCTATTCAATACCTATCGCAGGGACAACGCCACGATTTGATTCGTAAAGTTTTTAAAAGAATAACAGAACGGCAGTAGGTAAATTCTCAATATGACCCTCGGTCCGAAGCGCCCTTGAGGTGATTTTGCACAAAAACGGCGCCATATAAGTCATCCAATCATTATTATTATTATTCCCCTAAAACAAATATTATCGGCCTACATATGAAAAGGTCATTGGCCCGTCTCCCTTTTTCAGCTGATATATAATCTGATTGACACATTCCTTTTTGAAACATTACTTGGGCGGCAGGGGCTGTAAACTTTGTTTCTGTTGTTCTGTTGCATCCGTCCTTAAGGGTCCTCTGAAATTTAATAAATAATATAAAAAAACTCACCCAGTTAGCCATCTCCCACTTTCAGCGTGAAGTCTACCTGGTTACACACTAAATAGCTAAATCAGTTTAGTTTTACAGTCTCCTCCCTACCGGCATTCCTTCCTCCTTTTAGCGAAATCCTTGCAATTTGTTCAATTTTGGTCCCCTCCCTACGCCTATAAAAGGGTAATTAAATAATTCTGTAAATACAATTGTACCTCCCTAATCTCTGTCAGGATTCGAACCCGAGTTTTATAATTTGTTTACGGTCTCCGTGGTTAGAACGCCATCTCGCCAATCGTTAATTCCTCCCTAATCCGATCAAACACTTCCTGCCTTTAAATACGTTCACTCTGTTTTAAGCGCAATCATTATCATTATTATTTCCATGTTTTTAAGACAAGCAATCTAGTTCGAACTGTATACGAAATCACGCTTAAATCAACACAACTTTATAACACAATCGTGGTCGCACAACACCTTGCGCCCCTGAGGTGATTTTTTCACAAAACGGCGCTCTAAAAATTATCCAATTTTCTATCCTCACTGAGTACAACCACTTTCACTTCACACAAACACCGGTTCAATAATATTTCACTTTAATTCAATATTCAAGAAAGCTTTCTAACACCATCTGAATTCACTAATTAACTGTAATTTCACACAACACTTCTGATTTGTATCGATTTCTCGGAGCTGTCAACGTATCCAAGTTCAAAACCCGACTGTTTTCCTCCGATCTCTGCTCCCTTCCCGTGGGAACGTGTTTACTTTAAAAAAAACCTGCCTGTCATCTTCTCCTTTTTTTTTTTTTACAGTAATACCGCACAAGAGTCCCAACTGCTCCCGTCTGGAGCCAGTGAGACTATGGCATCCCCAATTGGGGTAAGTTGTGAGGCTGAGGGTATTGGGGAGGGGAGGGAGATGGGGAAGAGGAAGGTGGGTCCTCCTAGTCTAAACAAAAAATTTTTTGGGGTACGTTCGTCTGGTTTATTTTATGTGAGTATTCAAATCATCACAACCTACTATGTAATATACGTAGTTTTTTTCCAAAAAAAGCTTTAGTTCTTTACATTATCATCATAAAATTTCTGATTGTATGAGAAGCAAAAACTCTTGATGTCATTTCTATTGCGAAACATGGAGTTTAGAAAATTATAAAAATGTTGTCAAGAAATAAGGAACAACAACATTTTGTTAGTTTCACGCACGGTATCTATTGGTTGATAGAGCATAAAAAAATCTGCCAAAAGTTTAAATAATATCTAAGCTAATCCAAAAGTTTATGTTGAGAAGCTAGCAATCTTAGAAAAAAATTAAACAAATTCTGAACTACACAGCAAAGATTTCATTTTCGATGATTGAAAAAAAAAATCTTTGAAGGTTACGAAAACTACTATATAGCTATAAGTCATTTCTATCTCTATGGAGCACTGATGAATTTGCTATTAAAAAAATATACAAGATATAACGTTTTCTCATTTGGCAAAGCCGCGTAAAATTATATTCAAAGTTTAAGAAGTTAGTTAAAGCTGACATGAATATGATAAGGCACTCGAATAGCAATCTCAAGGTTGCGGATGCAAATCCCAGCATAAGCAAGTAAATTTAATTTGATTAATTTGTGTACTTTCAAAATATATAGTACATTTGCGGCATGATTCAGAGTGGAAGCTACTCTCTGTATCACCCTGGTTTAAGACCACCATTCAGAATTGAAACGTTACTTTAAATGGATTTAGCCGTGTGATCACCGATTTGGCGATCAGATTTGAATAGCCAGGTAATTTCACATGTACGTACAGCAAAATTTCGTAAAATCAAACCGTGGATAACACATGGGCTTATTGTGTCCATAAGACACAAAGAATGGCTTTATAAAGAAACAAAAAAAACCACTAGACATTAAATTAAATGTTCATTTTAGAGAATACAAAAATAAATTAACCACGCTCATAAAAACACGAAAGAAAATTATTATAAAAATAAACTTGATGATTCTGAAAATGACAGTAAGAAAGTTTGGAATATAATCAATGAAATCATGGAAAATAAACAAAAAATCAAAAGTAATACTATTAAGAGTGTAATACAAAACAATAACATAATTAACTGTATTGAAGAACCTAAAAAAGGAGCAAACGCTTTTAATGTTTTCTTTGCAAATATCGGAAAGAGTCTAGCAGAAAAAATTACCGTGAAAAAAATAAATAATATGTATATTGAAAATATTCCGAATATAGAAACTAAACTTGAACTCTTCGAACCAACCAATCCGTCTGAAATTGTACAAATTATATCAAAAATGCGAGGTGGTTCTGCTCCGGGATTTGACGGTCTCGCCGTAAAAACACTAAAAATCATTAAAAATTATGTTTCTACACCAATCTCTCATATTATAAACAATAGCTTTAAGACAGGAGTTTTCCCGAGCACGTATAAGAAAACCATAATCTCTCCAATATTTAAGTCCGGTAGCCCGGAGGACATTTCTAATTATAGACCCATTTCACTCTTATCTAATATATCGAAAATTTTTGAAAAAATTGCTAAAAAAAGACTAACTGCATTCTTAAAAAAAAACTCGATTATAAATGAAAATCAATTCGGTTTCACAGAGGGAAAAAGTACCCAAGATGCCATTGCAAAAATATCATCTAGTGTTCAGAGTACCCTGGACAAATCAAATAAATGTATAGGAATTTTTATTGACTTAAAGAAAGCTTTTGACAGCATTTCCCATGAAAGACTTACCACCACTTAGCCCTTAAATGGATAGAAAGCTACTTAACAGAGAGACCTCAAATCGTAAAATTAAACCAAACTTTTAGTATACCACTAACAAGTACATTTGGCATTACTCAAGGCACGGTCCTCGGACCATTACTATTTTTAATGTATGTAAATGACATTTTCCAACAGAAAATCAAAGGTGAATTAATCTCTTATGCTGATGATACTGTTTTATTAGTAAAAGGTCAAACATGGGAACTAGTTAACAAACTTGCAAATGAATGTATTAATATCTTAAAATCATGGTTTGATAATAACCTACTCACACTTATTGCTAAAAAAATAACATATGTATTATTTTCACTACAAAAAATACCTAAACACAAAGTAAATATCATAATCCATGATGAAAATTGTGACAATGTCAACTGTAAACTACTTAATCCTATTTGTACTGTAATCAACTCTTCTTCTGAAATTAAATATCTTGGTGTGATCATCGATGAAAATCTGAAATGGAAAAGCCATATTACGGAGTTAGTAAAGAGAATAAGGAAATGTATATATATATTTGTTAGGTTAAGAAATATTTTAAATGTGAAAATACTAAAAAATATATATTATGCTCTTGTCCACTCCCTGCTTATTTACGGAATCATAGGTTGGGGAGGATCTTATAAAAACAACCTAAACTCAGTAAAAGTCTCGCAAAAAATTATTATAAAGGTAATACTTAAAAAAAACTCTACTTTCCCAACAAAATTGCTTTTTAAATTGTTTCCAGTACCAAATATTGATGATATATTTAAGCAAACTTCCATTATAAAAATGTGTACAGAAAAAAATAACACAGAATATCAAGAATTTTACAAACTCATGAGAAATGGAAATCAATTTATTACGCCAATCTTTAAAACAACTCAAATGCAAAACCATTATATTTACCAAGCCATAAAAAACTACAATAATCTCCCTTCCGAATTGCGCTGTATTACGAACCAACAAGAACAAATAAATAAAATCAAACTTTTTTTCCAAAAAAACTTATATTAAAAAATATATAAATATATATATATGTTATGGTTAAGGTTTTCACGGGTGTAAGATGTAGAATAATGTTCTCGGTTTACCCGCGTAAAGTAGTCCTTAAAAGGACTTTTTAATTTCTGACGTTTCGGACAGATCTCACTGTCCATCTTCAGAGGCCTTATGTCCTGAATTTCGTCTCAAACTGAACGCTTTCGCGTGTCTGTTCGGTCCAAAAGTCAAGATACAAGTGGGTGCTTATCAATTCTTATGTCTAGGACGAAGTATGCGTGTTGATAGTGATTTGACGGTAGAGGGGGTGGGGGCGGGGTTGGCAATATCAAGCAGTATGCGTGTAGCGACCTGATTGGGTTGCTTTGAACTTGTTGCCAACCCCGCCCCCACCCCCTCTACCGTCAAATCACTATCAACACGCATACTTCGTCCTAGACATAAGAATTGATAAGCACCCACTTTTATCTTGACTTCTGGACCGAACAGACACGCGAAAGCGTTCAGTTTGAGACGAAATTCAGGACATAAGGCCTCTGAAGATGGACAGTGAGATCTGTCCGAAACGTCAGAAATTAAAAAGTCCTTTTAAGGACTACTTTACGCGGGTAAACCGAGAACATTATTCTACATATATATATATATTTTAAACATAGCATAATATTATAACATTGAATCTAAGTAAGAATCGTGGCTCCCTTATCAGGCACAAGAGCTCCTCTTTTCTGATAAGGTATACATGACCAATTATGAACCTTAATATTATATTTTGCAAAATATGTATGTATTAATGTAACCCATATGATCTATATTAAAATAATAATAAAAAAACGTCTTCTGCATTCCTTCCACCTCCCTACTACCTTCAGCTTCACAACATACCCAAATTGGAGATGCCGTAGTCTCACTGGCTCCAGGCTGTTGAAAGCAGTGGTATTCACATTGCTACACATTCACAAAGCTACTCGTATTAACCCTTAAGAATAACTAGGCCGGCAGAAACATTGTACAAATATATTTTAGTCGATGAATGAACATTGATAGTACGTTCAATATCCCTAAGGAGGTAAAAAAAGAACAAATATCTCCATAATGCCACAGTAAATACCTCGGACCATTTCATTATTATTCCTTTAATTTATGACAGCCAAGTCTGTAGTCGTCTGTACTGAGCATTGTGTCTAAATGCAGAAATTTAATATTGAGTTAAAATAATACGATCTACAAAGTCCTATTTGAAAGGTGACGCTTGCGGCTTATTTCCTGAGCCATGTGATAAATTCTCATTTCTCCTCTCCCCACACAGTTTATGAAGAATGGTTCGCGTTAAATTTTCCCAGAAAAATTAATGTTCGCGGGCGGAGAGGAAACACGTTTTTTTTGTATTTTTATGGAATTAAGTGTTTTTTTCTCTAAGCCTTTGACCCACCCGAATTGAAATTATTATTAAAACAGGAAATTTCTTTGAAATATTATTTCTCTTTCGTCGTATTGAAATAGCCGCAGAGCCAAGGTAATTTATTAAAAGGGTTGGATGGCTATTTCCTGCTAAGGTTTTTCAAACCCTTTGATTTACAATTAATGGGTTTTTTGTTAGTCGAGGTGCATTTAGGGTCAATGTACAGAAATATCAAATTTTTTAAAGCTACTTTTAAAAAGTTTTTTATACGGCATGACGAATAAAATTCTTCAAAAATCCAAAATGACTGATAGTTTTCTTCCTCAACATCAATTCTATGTTTGCTTAATTTTACTTAAGTCGTTTTTTAAATCCAGTTTATAAATGTCATAAAAAAGTTCTCTTGTACCTATTTAGGTACTCTGCATCTGAAAGTATCAAATCTTATTTCTGAATACTTTTATTATCCATCCAAAAGGCGAAACAACTGTCATAAATACAAAATATACAATCCAAATTATTATAGAGCTTAAATTTTTTTTTCCTTACTATTTTTATCCTAAATGTTACATATCGACTGTGTTTCGGTTAAACCCTTCAAGCCACATTTTTGGAGAATGCCACTTTTCAGCCGTTGCAAATACAATAGTTTTCAAAAAACAACATGGCTCAAGAAAATCATAGATGAAATTACTCAACCCTCAGATATTTAAAAAAAGTGGAATTGCAAGGTTTTAAAAAATAAATAATCACATTTATATGACCTACAACTTTTCAATTAGTTTTACGAATCCGTAAATGTTCGTTTTTATCGTCTCCTGTAAAGTTTTCATTTTACGGCTTGAAAGTTTTTACCAAACCACAGTCTATATTTAATATGATTAATTAGAAGCAAAATAAAAGCAATATCACATAGATATTACAAAATATTGCGACAAAATTTTAAAATCACCTTCATCTGAATTCGCTCCGAATTTCCGCTTTAGAATATATTTCCAAACGAAATAATACAAACATTGTTATTTTCGATGTAAAAAGAAATCATCAGCACTTGCAAACCGGGAGATAAATATTTCAAAAATCAGTTATTATTTTCATACCCTCCACAAAACATGGGAACTTATTGTGTACGTATGGCTTCTGTAAAAATAAAACACTTTGTGCGAAAAAGTGAATTCTGTTGTAATTTATTATTGGTTATTTTTTTAACTATAAAGTAAACAAAACTTACCAACTTTTTATCTTCATGAATTTCTAGGTAAAAGCATCGATTTTGGGATTTTAATGAATATTCCAACCCAATTAGATAAAGAAATTAGAAACATTAAAAAATCGTCGGGGATGCATGAAAAAGACATGGCACGATCAAATGAACCAAATACTTAAGTCGGACCATGTCAGGAGTAACTCATACATAGGTACATGTGAAGAGGTATGAATGTGACTAAAGCAAGAAGTGTGTGCCAAGACCGAGTTGTTTTGCGGTATATCTTCTCTGCCTTTTCCTGTGGGAGGAAACGGCGTGATTGTAAGTTAATTAGTCAGCTAATTGATAAACAAGGTGCAATTTTGTGAAATATTTTTCAACATTTCAATGAAAAAAAGCCATGGAAGCGTGTTAATTGTAAGGCCAAGTATTTAAAATATAGATCAGCATATAATTCCAGCTCTTTAAGCTCGTATTCTTATTTACATCATGAGATACGGAGCTTTTAAATAAATGGTATTTGTCGGATCGTTTAATGTCATGTCGTTTAAAATTGTTCTTAAACTCAAAATGAACTTCTTTCTACCGACAATTTTCCACAGACGCACAGTGGTCCCAAATCCCGATCTAGCTAGACAAAAAGATTTCAACGATGTTTTTATTTATGTACAAAAATATTGTCACAACATTGAAAAATGTCCATAGTATTATGTTCACATTGATAAAAAATTTAAAACAATACGCGTGATATATGGCAACGTTGTAAACACGACACTTTGGATGTGCAAATCGTTCGCCTAGCGGTCAGTCGATTTCGGGTGTGCACGTTGTTCGGTCGTTAGTGTTGTTATTTGAAATCGGAGATAAATTACACAAAGATAGAAATTGAAGTCTATGGTATGTTCTTTCAAATTATTTTAATTATTTTATAATTTGCCTATTCAAAATTACTTTCATCATTAATTAAAAATCAAGAAAAAAGTATCAATATTTACAATTATTTTCCAAAGTTTGATTAAACTTTCAAAATCGTGTACCAATTTGTACCACCAAACAAAACTAGTTTCATATAAAACCATTCTTTATGTATAATATCTGATAAAATTTGTTTGCTCAAACTTGCTCTTTTGTCTTTTACAGAGCCTGTACCTACAATCTATCGTTTGGATATTTTGGAGATTCTAGAAGTAAAGGGCACGTCAAAGTTGAATTGTGCTGCAACGCGGCAGTGTGTTTATGAACATATACAAAATTTATTGAAGAAAAACAGTTTCACAAGTCTTGAGGAAAGTTTACTTAAGAAAAACATCGCTTCGTTTCCATTAATATTTCATAGAAAATGGATTGAAGTCGGAAGAAGTACTTTAAAATTGAAGTTTAAACACGCAAAATGGCTTAACACAGATTTTATTCTTCATATAGTCACGCGTGAAGAGGGTCTACGTGGTAGACCAGAAAACGAATTTGATTTATGCTCATCAAAAAGCAAAACAAGAAAAATTAAATGTCTTCTGAATTCTCGAAGTCCACAAGAACTCTCTCATGCTACTCAAATCAGCTTGAGGTCACATGGAAAGCGGGATGCTGCCAAAATTATTAACGAGGCAACTGAATTTTCACCCAAATGAGCAACAAAGATGAAAAATATTTTGAAGGATCACAATTTAAAACCAATCCCATATTTACCCCGGGAAGCTCTAGCTTTCGTTATTAATAATAAATTCACCAAGCAACAATATCTTAATATACGAAATGGGGCAAAATAACGGAGAGCAAATATTTATCCCTCATACAAAAAAGCCTCAGGAATCTCGAAACAAAGACTATAAAAAATCAAAGAATTTCATACTCTAAAAATATCGCGTATCTGCACAAATGAAGATTTGTTTCGTACACTACTTATAAATTCGGACCCTATAATATCCGGAATAACCACAATATCAACAAAACATTCCGATGTCTTCCCTAGTGGTGTCTTAAAATTATTATCGATTTCAGAAGTTCCAGCGACGAAAATACAGAAGTCTGTTAACAAAGCCACTGTTGCAACATTAGCATTTAATAATAGTGACGATAGCGACTCAGCCAGTAGTTCATAAAACAAAAAATGTCATTCGGTTTTGTTCTTATATTATATTAAAAAAATATTTTTTACTAATAACTTAAAATAAGTACTTTGTTATGACTTAATCGAACCATCGTACCATACGCATTTTATTAGTAATTAATTTTGTTTTAAAAATTCTGTAACAATGGCTAATATAAATGTATATTTTTTTAAGTATTTTTTTTATTACTTTGTGACCCTTTTGCATCGTATGCCATGAAAAAATATTTTTGTCTAGCTAGATCTGGATTTGGGACCACTGTGAGACGGCCTGAAATTACGTAAACCATATAATCATATTTATGCAACTACGCGACACAAAAAGCTCCCCTATAAGGTTTATTTGTTTTTTAGTGGCCTGATTTCGGTCGAACGTTGAGTTAAAGAATGGCAAAAAAAATATCGAAAAAAAGATCTTTTAAGAAAGAAGCGCTTCTCTGGCAATTCCGGCAGTTTAAAGACTGGACGTGTCCAACCGTGAAAAGACTAGATAATGCACCCGCTGGCTCAGGGAGGTAGAGCCCCGTTATGCGGATCAACATTAAATCTATTCGGTCGTACGCCCCCCTAGTAGTTACGAGTATCTCAGTATCTAGCTGCAGAATAAGCTCGGAACTTATGAGTTTAAAGGATACTCTACGACCTTGTCTTTATAGCTAGATAAAACCGGCTGGATCAATCAACATTACTCCACCCGTTTCTGTTCCCCTGGGACTTTTTCCTGTGTTAGAGTATCTATTTTTTTAGAACATAAACTCAGATCCAGTTGGCAAATGGCATCACTAATTTGAGATATGCTGTGAGACTATCTGCCACTCTGGAACTGGATGCAAATGTGCAAAGCAAAAAAAAAACAAACAAAAAAATCCGTCCTCTTTCGAACCGGATGCAATGTCGGATATCATGAAGAGATTACATAAGTTTAAAGTAAGCAACAAGATTTTTTTTCATTCTAACAATTTCTGAATAACAAAATAATTATGTAAAATTTTAATTTTTTATTAATAAATCTTTTGTACACACAATTTTTCCGATTTTTTTTAATAACCTTATGAGAAAAACCACAAAATGTAATATTTAATCTTTGAAGACAATATTAGCGACTTGTATTATCTAAACTAGACCCAATCTTTTTTTCTGATTTGTCTTTTTCAAATTTTCGTTTGAGAGTCTTTAAATATTGTTTTCATTTTATTAAATTTTTTTATTTATTTATTTTACACACTTTGGGCAAACTATGGGCAAGGCAAATTTACTTAATATGGCAAAAAGTCCAGATAAACTACTCTTAAGTTGTTTGTCTAACGGTTTCTTTACATTATAAATCTTATCATAGTGAATTTACAGTTATATTTTTACAATTATATGTAACTAAAAAATAGAAATTTTACAGAAATATAGCAAAAAAAATTATGAAAAACATAAATAACATTTTTAAAAGTCTTTCGAATAATAAATACATCATTGTAAAGTAATAAAAATTAATTCTTTCAGTAAGCCAAGTCTTCAGTAAGTTCACCAATTGTTTGTTTTGGGCACAGTTTTTAATTTCAGCAGTTAACAGATTAAAATAACCGGGAATCATATAGTATAACATTCTTTGTCCGTATTTATTTATATGCTTAGGTACAATAAGTCCTTCATTAAAGTTAAGAGGAATCCCGGTAATTCAGAAACTTATTTAATAGGTATTTAGCCCAATTATTGCTATTCCGCTCTGTGCTACGGTCAGTCATCGTGCTGTAGATGTGTGAGTGTGCGAAGCTCGCGCGTTGGTGGGCACTTTCTCGGCACTCCGCCGAGAAAGCCCGCCAAATAAATTATTCCTTTGCCAATTCGCTTTGTGGTATCATATTATTACATCGATGTTTGCCGGCCGGCCGTGGCGGCTAGAGGCAAGTCACAAGTCGCTACAGGACTATCTGCATGTGTGTAGAGACAAGAATAACAATCAATTTCTTGTGACGGGACGTTCCATCCTTAGCCACCTAAATAAGCTATTATATACATATTGTCTTTGCAGGCACAAAATATCACGCAAGAAATAAAAGCGGAGATACATGAGCTCAGATGACATTTTTTAATAATTGTTCAAAATCTATTCTGCCTAATCTAAAAACCAGTTTTAGACTGAAGGAACTAAATAGGTACATTTTCGTAATAAAATAGGAGGCCTAGGTACATTATTTCATAATTTATTGTATTGCTCTTACTTACTTGACCGGTCAGTGGCTGAGTGGGCATCGCGTTTGGGTCCCACCCGGGCGTCCCATGTTCGATTCCTCGGCTGGCTAAGTTCTCCATCACAACACAAGCAATATCTTCCGCTTAGTGTGGTGGTAGTAGGAGTTTTTCAAATGTTAGGTTATTCGTAACCCGGGAATGTTTGTCTTTCTTTTAAAAAATAAAAAAAATCTTACTACCCATATAGGTACACCTACTAAAATATGTAGGTGCGTACATTTGAACTGCCTCCGTGGTTGAAGGGTAAGGCTCTTGGCTACGAATCCGCAGGTCGCGGCGTGCTCAAGTAAATTTTATTAAATTAATTTGTTTCGTTTTGCTAAATTAATCAATTAAAAATAATATAAAATACTTGTTTGGACAGATAGTTATCTTTTTTGTTTATCAAAACTTAACTAAACAATTCAAGTTGTTTGAGACAGGGAAAAGTATTAAAATAAAATATTTATTTTTTATTTTAGTAAAATTCCTGAAATCAACAGGTTTTAATTCCCTTGCGATGTTTATTTGGCCAAAATGACCAATTTTTACCACATAAACATCGCAAGTGACCAATTTTCGATATAATATTGCAATTTTTTTGTTGTTCGCTATTTTGTTTTACGAATCTTATTATTGTGTTTTGTTAATAGAGCCAACGCCAATGCCATTCGTTGAAATTTTGAAAATGACGAATGACATGAAAGCCATAACACCCTTGCCAATCACCACACTGCAAATCGGATGGTGTGGAGGAAACCTCCATTTTTTCCACTCTACCTCCAGACATGTCGGGGTTCTGAAAATCGGATCATGAGTAAAAATGAACTAGTATTTAAATATCCATGTAACTCGAAAATAATAGAAAATGTCATGACTAAACGGCGCAACTTTTCCTACTGTGTTTTGTTATAACAGATCACCACGCAAATGGCATCTTTTTAAAAATATATATTTAAAAAAAAAATAGTAGCGAACCACTTGGGGTGACCTATGACAGAGGTTATCCAATAAATGGTTCCCGGGGCGGCGGTACCCATAACCACCTCCCAAATTGAAAATTATTATAGTACTTGACGTATACAAATTGAATTTGGTCCAATTTTAGTAAGATCGGCAAGTATGGTATACTCGAAATAAGTCACTAAACCAAAAAAAACTAATAAAATATATCAATAACTCGGGAAAAGACAACACTAGTGCACCGACACAATTCGATATACTACTTTTTTTTACAGATATTATTTTACGTAAACATATGAAATTAAAGTAAGAATATCGGAATACTTCACCAAACAAACACAAAAGTGACCAAACGGAAAAAAATAATAAAAAAAACATCGATTACTCGGGACAACACAACACTAGAATATCGAATATCGATTTATGACTACGTGACATCACTTCGCACAAATACATACGTATTTATCTAAACCCTGTCCCCCGACCCTTACCTCCCGAATACTGAGCGAAAGGGACACATGCAGCTCGGGCTACAAATACCTAAATAAAATCTTCAAAATCGAGGTTTTTTATTCCTCATTTTTCTCCTCCAAAAGCTAACCGATTTTCAATTTTTTTTTACCAACTACATAAAAAGAAACTATTCTATGTCGGACCGTTTTGCTTTTTTTCAAAATATATTGTCTAGTTTGTAGACTGAACGTCTTTTGACTGCGTTTAAATCAGGCAATTTTATTGATTTTTGGAAGGTCATAACTTCTATAAGAAGCAATTTATCAAAAAAAAAACCAAAACGTACGGACAAGCAAGTCGCCCATATCTATTTTATGTAAAATAAATATTTGCTCTAGGGTTAAAATCCAGAAAGATAAATGGGGACTACGTTTGTATGGAAAAATCAGCGCCCGGTTACGTCTTAAAATGAGTATTATGATTGTGTTAGCCTGTTTATACATAAAGTTTTATTTATGTGCTGAAATATAATTTTGTACCACAGAATTGCTCTCATTGAAAGAATTTTGAGACTCTGATAGAATTATGGTATATTATCCCTTTCTTTGTATAATTTTTTTTTCACCTAATAATTTAACCAACAAATTTTGCACGGATTGCACATGGTCAATATTAGTTTTACAGGAAAATCCCCAAGCTGTTAATCCATACCTTATAATAGATTCAGCTAGAGATAACTAAATTATTCGAAATGTGCAGATTGGAACAAAATATTGATTAATTTAATATAAGTTATTTTATATCTTAAGATATATACTACAATTCCAGTAGAAGCGTTTACTTGTGGGTGGAAGAAGTATATTTGGAAAACAAATAACAACTTAACAATTAATGGTACTTGCATAATTTTGAAAAAAATAGTAAACATTTCACATAATATATATGTAGGTTACATTGTAATTATGATTATTAAACTAAAAAACGAACATGTTTATGAATTTAGACATAAGAAAAAATTATAATATTTTGAAAGATCTCTTTTGAATACTGCTTTCTACTTGATCTATTATTAATTAAATTGTTAAAATTAAAGTGATGTACTCGTATCTGTTGACCTTAAATAAAAATCAGGTTTCATTTAATCATTTTTCATTACAAAATTAGTAATATCCAAAATATTGGTACAATTAAACATCAATACTCTTCAAACGAATATGTCAAATCAAACGTCAAAAGGCAATACATATTTTACACATTTTACTTTTGGGAAAATTTTTGCATCCCAATCAAATCGCTATGTGGATTACGGCTCATTGGCTTTATGCATTAATGTCATTAACATTGCTAATTAATAAAAGTAAATAAAATCATTTTTACAGATATATAAATAAATTGTAGAAAGCGCGTTCTAGTGTAGCCCTGGTAAAAGGCCACAAAATATGTGATATTCAAGTAAAAAATATATGAACTTAAAATATATTTCAAATACATTAATAATAATTAAAAATAAATACATGCACAGTAAGATTGGAGTAACGTTAATGTAGAATATAATGCCCCATTGCCATTGTACTGAAAAAACCACATTACAATTATAATATCACACACGTAGGTATAAATGGGTTTTTTTACACGCTTTTTTTTACAATCAATAAACCCAGCATATAATCTTTACATTAATTAAATTTAGAATAACAGTTTAAGGCCGATTTTAAAGATGGTAGGTACGAGTTTAAAAAACGCAACCGATTAGACAAGGCACAGAGTAATTCATTGATTTCTCAGCTATTTAAAATTTTTGTGATTTTGAGGCACAACCTTGTGCAACGTATTTTAGTTTAATATATATTAAAAGAAAATATTTATTTAGAACTTGGCCCTATCTTGGAATATCATTAGGGAAATTAAGTTAGAACATTATGCTATGAAATATTGTGCCCTAGCTAATTGCTAAATTTAAATATTTTTCCTTAAAATATGTAAAACTTAAACTCTTAACATAATATTCTACATTACCTCTTAATCAGAAATTGGCAAATAGATATTAAGAAATCGTCTTTGCAAACGTTGATATCTCATGTCTCAGAACAAGGTGAAGTGAAATTAGAACCTTGTCCAACTGAGGAGCTATTACATAAAGATACTAACAAAAAATCTAATAAATTAATTCCAACAAACATCTTCGCAAATACCTGCCAATAAAAGGATATTATGTTATCAGAAATTAAATTCACTGTGACCGCTTTCCATTACCCGGTACCTTCTCCCTTTGTTTATTTCCCCAAAGCGTGACAAGATAAGTCCACGGGGTTCGGATAAGGGCGGAAGAGGGGGCTCGCTTATCTCAGAGGTGAAAACAGCAAGGCTCAGTATGGGTAATGCCGAAAATAAGCGGAGAAATGTTTTTAAGCTTTTATTAAAAAACTATGTATCCAGTTAAGTAATCAGGCGAAGAACCTACAGACATGTTTTTTTGTAAGACTGCTTTGTTTGACTTCGTTATTTCTTTACAATGATTGTTGTATTATTTTTTTCTCCGATATGTTTTTATTTAGACGTTTTTTTAAATGTAATTTGTTTTAGCTATTTTATAGTATAAAAAGATAACAATTTACTAGTTTGATTATAACCTTGTGATTGTTTTGTTTTTCTCTACTCGTTCTTAAAAATCAAAATACCTGAATACAGGAAGACCTGAGGAAAAAATGCCCTTAGGGCATGTCATTTTTGGAGAGCTGTGTGGAAGGGATTTTGGTGAGAGGAAAGAGAGGAAATTCTGGAAAGTTAAAAGACATCAAGAGCGGGTATGAATATTTGGGTCCAGGAGTGATTTACGTATGAATGCATCCCTCCCACCGCTAGGCGATGGGTCTAGAGAGAGAGTCCAGCAAGAGAGGTTAAAATGTCTCTTTCAACTAGTATTTCCCGATCCGACCCACTTCGCAGTAGGTGATTTAACATATCCGGTGTCAAGATCTAGTTCACACACTTCACCTCATGAACTGGGAACTCTTGCTAAGTCACCAAACGTAGCGAACCTTGGGGTGACCTATGGCAGCGATGTTGGTGATGTTGGTGTTAATTATCCTATAAATGGCTTCCGGGGCGCACAATACCCATACCCGCCTCTCAAATTAAAATGTATTATCGATGCAGGCTTGTCCTAGTGAGGTTTAAAATTCTAACGTTAAAAACATACAATGTAGAGAAAGAATAATACTATGAAGAAGGGTTTATGGCGGCGTGGCTATGTTTTTTTTATACACTACATTACTATAATCTATAGTTTTAATACGAGATTGATGAAAATTTACACACTAAACATTCAGAATATAATAATAAATAGGTGACTGACTACATGAGATTTGTAAAAAACAACATCCATTTCCAACCTCTTAAAGCAGAATTTTGATACTTCTTGGTGAAATTTTGCACACCTGACGTTCAAAATAAGAGGAAAATGTACTGTATATCTGATTTCAAAAACTCTGCGTAAAACCAGGCAACTTCGAAAACTCCAGCTACTAATTAATGTAACTGCTTTTGTTAATGTATTTTTACATGAGGTGTGTCAGTATAAAAGCTTTAGATAAGTTTTATTTGTTTTTTCACTATAAGGTTTTTATTTTTATACTAAAACATCTTTCCTAAACGCAAGCACCAGATTACATTTGGAAGGCTTATTTATTACATTGCTCAAAATTCTACATCTTCAAATCTGCTGTTCATGTACAATTATGTACAAACATCTTGCTTAATTAATGAAAAAACCTGTACAGATACATAATATACTAATATTTTTGAAATTTTCGTTAAAAAACCGCTAATATTGTCTTCAATAATTGAAAAGTAGGTACTTATTATTTTTTTTAATAATAAACTAATGTTTATAAGACAAGTTTTTTTATGCATAGCACAAAGGATAACAAATTATTATAAGCAATAACTAGTCGCTTGAAACATCCATACAAATTGAAAATATCTCCCGAGTAAAAATAAATGCCGACGTAGCTCAGTGGTCTCAGAGCACCTGACCGGACATCAGAAGGTGCGGGTTCAATTCCCGTCGGCGGCATTTATTTTTACTCCGGAGATATTTTCAATTTGTATGGATATTTCAGGCGACTAATTATTGCTTATAATAATTTGAAAAGTACTAACTTTATACTATGATGTAAGAACTAGTTAAATGATATTTTGTAGGAACAAATTATAAGAAAACAAAATACATTGCTTGTTGGTAAGTTCTACCATTTGTCTTTAATTTAATAAACATAACACAATATAATCATTTTGTTGGTAAATTTAGTTAAATTTAATTTCACGACAATGTCTGATTGGAGTTGCTTCCTTTATCATATTTCTAATATTCCTTCCCTGACTTATCATTTGGGTAAATTTTATAGATAGGTATCTCAAATCAGAGCACACTTTTGTGAGCCCATTTTTATGATTTTTTTAAATTCCTCCGAGTCAGTTTGACAAATTTTGTACCTCGAATACAAATAATACAATTGGGTGAGTCCATTTTTAAAATGTCTGAATTAATGTCAGTGGCATCCATAGCGAAAAAAGTTAAATTAAAATTAGACAGATTAATTGAAAAAATTATATTTTAATGAAAATAGATGTAGAAATTTGGATATAATACTTAATAAAAGTATGATTAAAATATATGTAAGTAAATAATAATTTTATAATTAATTTATTAAGATGGTTTTATTCATACGATTATTTCAGTAACTCACTACAAAACATTCTTTTAATATTTGTTTTTGGTTTATAACAAAATTATCATTTTTACAAGTTAATCATGAGTTCCTAACACTGTTTAAAATAAAGTTTTAACTCTACCATTTATTTAGCTTTGTCTTTATTTTTATTTCTAATATGGTTTCTATAATAATAAACAATTTTTAAAAATTTTGTTTTATCATAACAATGTGCTTTTCTTTTATAATTATTGTTATTTTTACGTAAACCATAAACGACTACCATAATACGGGAATGAGCTTTGAATGGTAGGTGGTTGGTGTTGAGAAACTCACAAAAATTGTAATTTTTTTAAATTTATAAACACAAAAAAAATAAAATTTCTTCATCTGTAAACTATGGCGTGAAAACGAAAATCAACCCAACCTTATAAAATAATTTGTTAACCTTATAATATATCAGCTTAACAGATAAAATAACGATAGAAATTTTGCACGAAATAACGGCGTTCCAAAAATAGAAATCTCAAAAGTTCGATGACTTCAAAGTTTGGCGAATAATTAACAAAAGTACTCTGCCGATAATCAAAAGTTGGGAAGTAGAATCTCCGACTACCTTTCTTCGGAGGGTTTCCCAGAATTAGAGCGTCGCGGTGTCGGCGTCGGCGTCGTTCCGAAATTCGAATTTTAATGCCTCGGTTGGCTTGAAGAAGATTCCGCCGTCCTGATAGTAAAAGTTGGGTGATCGGACCTTTTGCTTTTTAAATGGGTCATATTAGCCCGCAGGGACTCGGAAAGGGTTGCTAAATGAAAGCACTATCTTTGGGAATACCTCTGTTAAAATCATTTCAGAAGTTATTTCATTTATTAGTCTCCTGTTATCTCTATATGGGAATGTAGTGCGTAATAACGCCCGCATGTGTAAAAACAATGGTATACTTTACATACACCAAAGAAATAAACCTATAGATGCGTTTTATGGGCGTGATAATAAACCAAAAGATATATCAATTTTTCTGTACTCCCTGTGAAAACGACCAAACGATTTTAAATATAATTTTTATTATTAATCAATGTCATTTGGCTGTCTGGAAAGTAGAAGATATCAGTAATCTTTTTAATCGGTTAAGATTTCCCGTCTAGGGATTTTTTGTTCAGTGTTTATATGGTTTCCTTTTACGAGCACTATCTTAAAAACAGTATAATGAACTATTCATACATTCACTAATATTTGTCAAAACTCCAACATCGTCGTTTTTTGAGATTCGCTTCCCAAATTTAAAAGTAGCATTATGTCAAAAATATAAACTTTACAATGCGCATAAATATACACACATACAAATCTGTACACTATACACATGACGCCTTGAAAATGCTGAACACACATGTCACATATATGTAAGACATTACAAGGAAACATATCATAAGTACCCACCTCGAAATATTCAATATCTGTAAATTGTTCCTTCTCTGCAACCAATGTATTGCATGTTTCTACAATGTAAAATAAATATATATTGTTTGAATTATATAAGTATTTATGCTTCCATCATATACAATATTAAATACCAATGTTCAACTTGCTATATATTTTCAGTTCCAACTTTCATTTCATAGAGCACGTTGTAGGTACCTACCAACTTAATAATTATTTTTGCCCATTGAATAATAATATTTGTGTTCTTTTTTTTAAATTTTACACAACTGTTAAACATCCATTTACGATACAATAAGTATTGTTCATCAGCTGTGTAAAATTCAAAACACGTTTATCCCTTCATGTTCTTCATCTTTTCCATTGTATCAATCTTGACAGTTTATCCAACAAATCTTAACTTTCTTACAGCATGACAGCCGGTAACATCTGTGAATGTGTAAATATCAGTTACGATTTACTTTATAACACGTTTAATCTAAGTACCTCAACAGCAAAGAGTTTTGAAAGTAATTTGATAACATTTATCGTTTTTTACCTGTGATTTTTTTTGTAAGGGTCTTCTTGTGATGTTCTAGTATTATCGTATTTTCTATTGACTTTAACTTAACTCTTTTGAAAATAATCAATGAACCTTTGTACATCACTCAAAATATATAACTTTACAATTTTTCAAAGAAAAACCAAAAACTTTAACGTAATACGTCAACAAGAATATTCAAAATACCTCCCTCTATCTAGGAAAAACTTGGATGAAAAATGTAAAAAAAAAAATTGTAAATTAACAAAATGCTTGAGGTCACAGAGTCACATCTCATGGAACCCAAAGTTTTGTTTTGCATCTGGCTTTCCGAAGGTTACCAACATTCAATTAAAAAACCAAAATTTATCGAAAATATTCATACGCTTCAGCTTAAATTGTAAAATTAACTTAAACTACAGGGTTTTCCAATAAGAGGTTTTATTTTGAATAGCCCGCTATTTCAGTAGATGTTACTTTTGAAGCTGTCATTTTTTGACATTTGACATGAAAAAACTACGTCATTAATAAAAATGGAACAATACACGTTTCAAAAATGCATTGAAATTATTAAAATTCACTTGAGTGAATCAAATGCAAATCATCTTGAGTGATGAGGCCCATTTCCACCTCAGTGGCTTCGTCAACAAGCAAAATTGTCGCATCTGGGGCTCGGAAAACCCAAGAGTTATTGTTGAAAAGCCATTTTATCCTCAACGTGTGACTGTTTGGTGCGGTTTGTGGTCCGGCGGAGTCATTGGACCTTACTTTTTCGAAAATGAGGCTGGAGCAACAGTTACGGTGAATGGATCGCTATCGAGAGATGATTAATGATTTTTTATGGCCGGAATCGAATGGTATTGATCTGGACAACGTTTATTTTCAACAAGACGGCGCTAAGTGCCACAGAAGCAACGAAACCATTGATCTTTTACGATTGAATATCAAAATAACACCTCTTATTGGAAAACCCTGTACTTTAAAATACGAATTTGATATTATTTAAAAAAAATTCTTCGGCTTCTGTGTTTAATAAATCTGTTGTTTTTTATTTATCTTCCTACATTGATTATTAGATTATTATATTTTCCCATCAAATAAATAAATAAATAAATAAAACCAAATTCTTCTATAGAATACTAGTTGAAACACCCAGCGTTGCACCGACTTTACTCTTCTTCAAGGTATGAAAAAATCTCACGTAGACATCGACCTTTCTCTTGTTTTGAGGATCACAGGTGCAAAATTTATAAAATATTTGTATAAAAAAAAATCTTCCCGGAAAAATACATTAAAAAAAAAACTTTCAATTTTCGACTTGGTTGCGCTATCTCTTGGGCCAGCTAGTAGCTAATTTAAATGTTTTTTTTAGTTTGATTGCGAATTGAATTTTCCTGTTCAAGACTGGAATCAACCGTGCTAACGTTAGAATGACCTAATGCATAGTCATCGGCAACGAGTCTATCTGCTCGATCAGCTCACAGCTCGATCGGATGTCGGGAACTGGGTTCATTTCGGCTTCTAACATTTGCATCCATTCCCGAAAACAAAAGTGAAATTCAAATAGATATAACTTTATAAAATTACACAATATTTGACCTTGTTAAATAAAAATTTTAAGCAGTTTGGAATTTAGGAATTATACGGCATGCGCTGTCAATAGACGAACACATTTTCTCTTATAGAGGAAAGCATTCGTGTAAAATGTATATTCATGGCAAGTTTATCAAATTTGGATATAAGTCGTGGACATTGGCTTCTGCCGATGGATATATTTATGCATTTGATATATATACTGAGAAAACCAAAGTGCTGTCAAATACTAATAATTTGGGTATGGGAGGCAACGTCGTAAAGGATCTTCTGAAAAGTGTAGACACTCCAGGAAATCCCATTGTTTATTTCTTATTTACATCGATACCACTTTTCAAATATCTAAGTGATTCTTAATTTTTTGGTACTGGTACGATAAGAGAAAATCGACTAAAGAACATTGGTACTTTAAAATCGACCAAAAAAATGAATAAATCAAAACGAGGGGAATATGATTATAGATTCGAAAAAACAATGAGATACTTGTTGTTCGATAGAAGATAGTGCTGTAGTTACAGTGACATCTAATTTTGACAACGTAGAGCCAATTAAAAACGTATCTAGGTATTCAAATATTAAAAAAAGATATATAAGTGTCACTCAACCCAGCGCTCTTACCCAGTATAATCGTTTTATGGGAGGAATTTATTTCGCGGATAATTTTGTAATAAGTTATACTATAGAGTTCGAAATACTTAATAACTTATAGAATAAGTATTCTATAATAAGGGTTCGCGGTAAAAAAGTGGTGGTAGGCCATATTCTCCAACTTCTCTGATGTGGCACTTTGTAATGCATGGAAATTATATCAAATGGTTCATCTATAAAAAAATATGAGTCTTTTGAATTTTAGAAAAAGAGTGGCCACCGCCCTGATGAAGTCGTCAAAAGTACTTTCTTCTTCTATTGGCAGACCAAGTAGATTTGCGACAGCATCGAGGTCAACTATAACAGAGAGTATTCATGTTGTGAATAAAGGAGAAAATAGACAGAGATGTCGTATATGTCATTCACAAACATATTATATGTGCATTGCTATAAACTAAATTTACCATACCGAAAATAATGTTTATCATAATATTTGTATATGCTAATTTCTTATTATATCTTTTGGAAAGGTGTACTTTCCTACTTATTCATACAATATCTTTAATTTGAGTTACTGTTAGTATTATGATTTATAAATGAATAGAAATAAATCCACTTTCAAATAAATTTGTTTTGTTTCATACATTTCCTTCAAATTCAAAAAAATATTTATTGCACAAAAATACAGAGTACAAAGGCTATAGCTTATAGGTTACATCCTATTTCTTCCAGCTAACCCAACAAATACACATTATATTACATAACCCAACAATTACATGTTAATAAATGATTGTAAATAAAAAAATAAAAAATAAATAAAAAAAAAAACAGAGGTATTTAATAAGTAAGGTATTCATTTAAGGTGTAGTGACATTTGTTTAAAATAAATGTTTTTAGTAATGATTTAAATTTAAGTATATCGGTTATTTGTTTGATGCTACGTAGAAGGTTGTTATATACTTTAATAGCCATGTAGTGTGGTCCTTTTTGAAATATAGTTTTGTTTGCTTTTGGGATTAATAAGTTTACTAACTTTTTTAACTTCTACCCCCCTATTTCGCTGACGTTGCGAAAACGCAATATCTCATATTTTTGTAAGTATAAGCTTTTACATTTTTTATTTTTTTATTATCTTAATTGGGTGTTTATATACAGTATATCCAAATTTCATCAACATCTTACCACGGGAAGTGCGGCGAAATATGGGTTAAAGTATACATTGAACATATTGTAATGTGATGTTTATTATTATTTAATGAAGCGTCAACATGGTGGGAGCGTTAAGGTTGAGCATAATGCCATCGATTAATCGACTGTTAGTTGTCAAATAGCTCGTTGCTTTTCTCGAGTCTCGAACAAATCTCCGCTGACGCGTTACTTAACGTCGAGCTTATGGTTTGTAATCTTGCCTTGGTCAATATCCCACTTACGCTACTCCAGGGTTATAAACGAAGAAACATTCGGCTCGCATTATGCGAACATTCTTTCGGCCTTCTTTTGTAAAGCTGTACCACAACGATCCCATGTTAATGGGCCTGCAAATGATCTTAAAACCCTCAAATAGTCTTAATCCCTTTCTACTGAAAACAAACAAAAATTCAGTTTACTGCGAGTTCAAAACTTTTCCTAGTTAAATTTTAAATTCCACAATTAACGCTCTGATGAAAGACCACGGTTCAGAATCTAAATTTTGAAGCCGTTTTTGATGAATAGATCAGAATAGCCAGGTATGATCAAAAGTTTCTCTTCCATATCTCTATTTCTCCATATTGTCTTAACCTTACAATATATTCAAATAAAAGGGATGATATAGTCCAGCTGTGCGGTAATATAATTTTAAAATATGTACCCCAAAAAGATTCTATATTTATTAAAACATCAAATTAATAAAACAACGAAACAGCACTATTACACATACTCTGTAAATATAAATGTTTTAACAAAATCCCTAAAGGAAAACAAGATGAAAAAAATATTACATTTTTAAGAATGAACTAAAAATACTCCTTACCTAAAACTTATTTGATTTTGTGGTATCATATTGTTAGTATTTGAGATCAATGTACAAAATATATAAATGACTCACTATTTTGCGTATATCTGTTATTCTGTCCGTACATTCGACATTGTTCTCTTTGTTCTCTTTGCGCCAGGGCTGGCAATGTGATGGATACCGAGCCTTATCTGTGTCGGCCATTCCCGTCTACGGATTACAGAACTGAGATCCCTGAGGCGTATGTGTGATAAAACCATTCGAAATTATTGATGTTCTTGTAGCTAAAAAATAATAAACGTTTTCAACTACAAAATCATCAATTATACAATTTTTGTAATATTAGCACTTTAGAACACCCAAAGATCAAGAGCCGCCACTGATATCATGTATGATCGTATGAGAAATGTGGAGATCATCAAAAAATACAAGGCTGATGTTAGCGTAGTGATTTGTGCACGTAGAGCAAATGAACGAATAAAGGAGCTTAAGGATAACATATGACGCAAATGTGACATATGAGGAAGACATGGCACTATCAAGTGAATCAGATACTTGAGTCGGGCCATGCCAAGAGAATAATGAAAGAGTATGAATGAAACGATGTATGAATGTGAATGAGGCAAGGAGTGTGTGCCAAGACCGAGTTGTTTGAGCCCGTCCTATCTGCCTACCCCTGCGGAGAAAAGGCGTGATGGTTAGTTAGTTCTGTATGTATACGTTCATTTATGTTTATATCCATGTTGATGGTAAGTATTCTCGAAATTATTTAATGTGTACAACTCATAATAATACTCACTCCGTAAACACGAGTTATTCTCAATTTGTGAGGTTTTAGCTAATATCAAGAAACATGTATTATATATTTAAATTTAGTTTAAAAAAAAATAAATACTTAAATATAAATATTAAAAAGTACATAAATATAAATATTATGTTTTTTTTTTATTATAAAAGTGTGTAAATCAAACAATAATCAAACATAATAATTATCTTAGTATTCTCAGAAACATTCTTACTATAATTCAAAACAAGGCTTTCTCAGGTGAAGAATAATCGTCACATAAAACGCTTCAACTCCGAGCTAGTTTGTTGTTTCAGGTTCCAGGTAACGTTCAGTGAGAATCACGCTTCCAGAATAATAATAATAATAATGATTTTATTGTCTTCTTTTCTTAGTAACATATAGTGAAAATGATATCCTCACTGGGATCTCCCGTACTGAGGATTGCATTTATAATTTAATTTAATTATAAGATATTAATATTACATCAAAGTAACATATGAATTTTTTTTTTTTAAATAATTTTAAAAAAAGTAAGAAAGAGATAAGTAGTGTTTTTTTGTATAGTTCAGTTTAGTAGATTCGGTTTTTGTCTGTGTTTGATATCAGTATATTTTCTATTTCAGATCTCCTATATTAAGTATCCAGCTTTTTATTTGAGATTTAAATGTTATAATGTTGAGGTTTTTGAGTGAGAGTGGTATTTTATTGTAGAGTTTAATACTATGATATAAGAAGCTTTTTTTCCCAAAAGTTGTATTAGTAGTTGTCTGTTGGATAAGTTTACGCATAGAATACGCATGAATAATGTATGTACCAATTCCACACTTTGCTCGCATTCATGATTGTAATTAAATAGGTGAGTGTGTACAAGTATGTAATTGTACATTGTACAATACATTATATAATGGATTGCACGTTTTAGTGAATCTTCTATTATCCTTCACACACCTGCCGTCGGCGCTAGTATCATAGGTTGTTTCCTGTGTAAGGATAATTTTGATCCATTATTCTGGAAATTATTCCTATGTGTTATTAGGTTAATATCAAATTCCGTGAAGTTTTCTACCAGAGCGTGTCTTATCGCTATGAAACGTTGAAGTTGTGTAATTGCCAATGTCTTGAGTTAGTAGCCTGTTTACCGTTCTAACATTGTTAAATAAGGAAATTGATTTAGATACAATTCAGAAATTACATGTAATAAAATAGTTATTTTAAGACGTGAACATTTCTTTCAGTTGCCTTTTCTCTGATGGGAATAAAATTAAGGAGTAGTTTTCAATATGATAATGTTTTTATCAAAGTGCTTCAAACTAGCCCTTTAGTTTGGTGGAGGTTGGATGCTGAACAGTGAAGTTCCAGCGGAATAATACACAATATATTCTTAGTTTTAATTATACAACCGTAACTCATAATTTTTTCCGATTTTTTTTTTCATTTGTTTTCATGTATTTCATTTCAGTTTCATTGTATTATGTATAAATTTATTTATTTATTGTTTTTGTGTTTAATTCGTAGAACTCCATTTAATTTTTTTATAAATTTAATTTAGATTAAATTTGATAATATTATTATTAAGTTCTGCAAGTGTTTTAGTTTTTTATTATTGTGACAGCTGTTTCGGCTTACAAGGCCATTTTCAAACTGTGGTTTATTCCACATTGAGACGACGTATTTATGCTATTTCAAATGTAATAGCATGAAATAGATAAATAAAATGAAATAGCATAAATACGTCGTCTCAATGTGGAATAAACCACAGTTTGAAAATGGCCTTGTAAGCCGAAACAGCTGTCACAATAATAAAAAACTAAAACACTTGCAGAACTTAATAATAATATTATCAAATTTAATCTAAATCAAATTTATAAAAAAATATAAATTTATTATTTCATTTTATTTTTTTATCGAATTCTAATAATTGTAAAATGGTGACATCAGTACGGGTAAAGAACCAGTGAAGCCCAAATAATCAAATAATGTCCTAAAATATTTATTTATTATTTTTATTTTTTATTATTAAATAATTAATCAATTTACAAAGTATAATAATGTATGTTAATTAAAATAATCCATAAAACTAGTTTTCACTGCTATTTTTTTATGTTTCTCTTCTATAGAAGCTGGCGCTTGTGTTTAAAAGTGTGTTGAGCACCGGGATGAAAATATTAACAATAATATATAAACGTTATCGTACCAAATATTAAAAAAAAAAAAAAAAAAAAAATGTCGACTTTTAGAAAAAACGCCACGTACAGTGAAAACTAACTATTTAAGAGGCTGGTGTGGGT
The DNA here is from genome assembly GCA_026573805.1 of Hesperophylax magnus. Lineage (NCBI taxonomy): Eukaryota > Metazoa > Arthropoda > Insecta > Trichoptera > Limnephilidae > Hesperophylax > Hesperophylax magnus. The sequence goes on from JAIUSX010000012.1 coordinate 10,377,325, forward strand.
ACCGCCGCCGTAAGAACCGTTTATTCGATCACCTATGTCATACAAGAGGATCGCTACGTTTGGTAAATTACGTTACCAAACCGTTACCTTAAGCAAGGACGTCCGTGTTCATGTGGTGAGGCTTGTTCAGGCTTGGTTGCATCTGCCCGCCTACTGCGTGGCAGGCCGGATCGTGAGGGACTGAGGGACTTGAGAGAGACCTTTTCTACGCCTTGCAGGGTTGGATTCATACGTCCGTCACTCGTTGAGCCTCAGATTCCTACTCACCCCTCATACCCTTTTCCTTCTTAGAACATTATGTCCTTCTTTTACGTAAAAAAAAAACCATCAGAAAAGAATCACATAGGCCCCGATGGAATTTATTTTATCAATTGCACCAATTACTAACAATCATTCAAGCGACAAATGCGCAATACGAGATTGGAGAGAGGAGTATTATTATAAGTGAGAATGTGAATGGTGGTCGAGTGAAGGCTCTCGACTATTTTTTAAATGCCCGAGTAAGATAAGGAAGATCATGTGAACCAAATAGGTACTTGAGTCGGGTTAATGTGGCAAGGAGAGTATACCAACGCCGAGTTGTTTGACGGTTTGTCTTCTCTGCCTGCTTTAATCGGTTAGTATAGTGCAGGGATTAAAAAAATACTGTGCATGTCGAAAAATCAGTTTGAATCTGAAATTCCACAACGATTCAGCAAAGTATTTAAACATGCAGCAATCCGTATTCAGAATTCTGCGTGCGTCATCTAACCTTACGATCTTGTGAAAATACCGCCATTATCTATGGCTCCTACAAATGCGTGCCTACTGCCTACAACGCTGTTTTCCTAACATTCTTCAAAATGTCAAAAATATATAAATGAAAGATTCGTATTTCGCGCCTGAGAGAGCCATGCTCCAAAGCTATTATTTAGTTTGGTTTTTGTTGAATGTTCCCTGGCATGCCTCGGCTTATATCTTAGCTAGTTCTATTTAAACCCTATCTTTCTGATAAAGGGTTATCACAAACAAGCAAACAAAACCATCTATAAAAAGTGTCAATAAATACATAATGCTTTGTAATGCTCACGTTTCAACTTAATAACCATTGATAACTGAACTTGCATGTACACTACTTGTTTCCAATTTGGTTAGTATATATGGTTAGTACATAAATAAAACATTAAAACAAAGTAATGAATCCACTAACGATTTGTTATACTTTGCGTTTCATGTTATGAACAAAGTATTGATTATGAAGCGGGTGCTGTAAGTGTTATTGTATGTTAGAACATTAATGTTTTTATCGCTGATGGAATCTTTGAATTATGTTTCACTCTTGTCGAACGAAGTAAAACACTCGCATTTTTGTTAAATTAAATAAGATAATTCATTTTTTTTAATCTTTAAAACGTGTTCGTTTGCGACTAAATATCTTGCTATTTAGCAGGGATACGCTGAAAAGATGGAACAATTAACTAAGTATAATCCTAAAAATAACAGCCGTAAAATTACAGACTTGTCGTATTTATACGAAGTAACAATATAAATGTTAACTATTCACTAAGACAAGCTTATCCTGTATACGTAAAAATAACCAGCTGGTGGCTCCGCAACATCAAGTACACACTCGATTTTCATCAAACCTGGGATGCTAGGTCCCAAAAACTAGAACCACATTCGCTCAACGACAATTCTGGTTCATCGCCCCTAAAATATACAACGCATTGAGCACCGATATAAAATCAACTAATAAGATATCCCTTTTTACTGTAGGTGTTCAACGTTGGATATTTGAAAGGGGGCGAGAATTCTTTAAAAAAATTCTAAAGACTTCCTAAAACTGTTTCAAAATTTAAAAATATATATATATATATATATTGTATCTTCACCTTTATAATGATAATAATTTATAATTACTTTTAACACATTGCATTATTATTTTTTTCACATTGTATAATTTGTATGACTACATAACACGGGTAGTATGGTAGTATGGTAGTTGAAAATTGTAATGTCTAAAAATCTATAAAATAAAAGAAAAAATAAATAAACAAAAAAAAAAGAATTAGAACAAATTAATAAAATAACCTGACAAATATAATATTAGAAAAATTCGCATGTGCCATTTGAATAACGAAAATTGTATGGTCAAAAAAAAATCATATAATTTTTAGCTAACCTGTAAAATTCAAACAAATCTTAAATGCCATTTTTTTATTATTCAACATTATTAAAGAAAAATAATTATTTGACTTTCTAACTTAATACATAAATAAAATTATATAATATCAATACATATAGCCAATAATAATTTTATTATAATTATTACCAATGATATGGCACTTTACTGTGAATTATCTTTTTTTTATATTATAATGTGATACAATTATTTTTATCGATACATTTGCGGTATATTTGTATCACACATTATTTGGTAATGTGAGTATCACCCGTGCCCATTTTACAATTTTATAAGAAGAAATATTAAGATATTAAATAAAATAAGATAATAATGGCAGAAATAAAAAATGTTTATGTAATTATTGTTACGAATGTGTATAGTATGATGTGTTAATTGTTTTTGTGTTTGATTTGTAGAATTCGACTTTTTTTTTTGTTTAATGCAATTAAAATTTAATATTGTTATTATGTAGTACTGCAGTTATTTTAATTTTCTTTGTTTTATTGTGTGAGCCGTTTCGGCGTTCTAGGCAATCTTCAAAATGTGGTAAGGCCACGTTGATACGAATTATTTATATGATTCTATTTACCCTGATATCTTTTTTTTTCTGATATCTCTGATATTTCTGATATTACCCGTTAAACTGATTTATTGGGAAAGTTATTGTGACAAAGATTCTCTATTCTGCGGGTATCTTTGATAATATGTGTGCTATGTTTTTATTTTTTTCGTAATATCGTTCTTTAATCCATTGATTAAATGCATATATGACCTTACTTTAAATAAATAAAAAACTATCATTTATTGTAATTAGTTTTGTTGTCATTCTTTTAAATGTAAACAACAAAAACGATTACAAAAAACCGTCCTCATCCACATGCATGCTTCTTTTCATTCACACTCTTTCCTGCTTTCAGCTCTTGTTGATCCCATTGAATTACTTATTTCATTTGAATGAATACTTTACTGTCCTTCTGGGAAGGACTATGAGCCCTTCGCTATTTGGGTGACTGCTCTAACTAATGAGCAGTAGCAGGTACTCCTTGACCGACCGTCTTCCTTTAATGCTCATTGTCCTTCATTGAATATTTAATGTTAACATTTCTAATGCTATCCTCTCTTAAATTTCTGCCAATTTCACTATCAAGCCAGCTCATCAACACAACTTCTGGTGTGACAGCAAGTACTCGAAGGATTTCACTATCAAGTCAGCTCATCAACACAACTTCTGGTGTGACAGCACGTACTCGAAGGATTTCACTATCAAGTCAGCTCATCAACACAACTTCTGGTGTGACAGCACGTACTCGAAGGATTTCACTATCAAGTCAGCTCATCAACACAACTTCTGGTGTGACAGCACGTACTCGAAGGATTTCAACCAGCGAGTCTTGAGTATATAAGAGTTCTCATTATGCTGTCCGGCGATTTAAAAAAAAAAAAAAACAAATTATATATATTTCTATAACAGATCACCACTGATCACACTGCCATACGTCGCAATGAGTCTGTGCTATCATGTGACCCGCTGTCTGTACCCAGTGGCGAAGTGAAAACATTAGTTGAAAAATCGTAGGTAACATAAAAAAAAAACAAAAAATAATGGCGTCAGATATTTTATAATAATTCACGGGATCTTTCGTGACTACCCTGTAAATTGCGTACGATACAATGTAAGTGGGTACTTCTCCTATTTCTCGCATTGTCTTCTTTTCAGGACCACGTCCCAAGTGTATCCTTCATTTTAAACATTTCGATTTATCGTGGGGCCATCTCTGCGTTTTGCAAGACACACGAGTAGCTCCCTTTATTAAATTGAATCCTTACTATCTACTTTGTATTCGCATCGCTCAAAGATAGATGTTATTTTCACTCTAAAGATTTTGCGGAACTGGCGGTTGAAATCCTTTATTGTTTGCCTAGTTATTCAATACAAATATGCTAATGGGGTAGTAAAGAGAAATTCTGTATTTTAGAGATAAATAAGTAAATATTTGTCTTAGAAGTATTCCCTCACTACATTTACACATCTTATATAACAAGGATAGCATCAACAAAAGCTTCAGTAATTATTATGCATATTTATTTAACTGCTTTATAATATATTGAAATTTTCAACCTCCGTTGAATGTACCTCGGTCAGAATTTTCTGTACTTGTACAGAATTTATTTAAATTTTGAATGAAACATAGAAAGGAATATTATGTTGATTGATGTCATCTGACCCGATGTTGGACACTGAAAGGCTGTCCAAAATGTTGACTCCAGAAGGAATAGGACATGCAATTTGTTATATCACCACAAAAATCATATAAGGGAAATGAATTTCAGAGAGTAATATGAGAAGCATAAGTGGATGGACGCCATTATGGACACTCCAGGAAAACATGGCAAGATAAAGTGTTTTTTTTCTTCACAAAAACTCTACAATAATTGAGTCGAGATCATTTTTTTATCTAGCACTTGAGTAGGTGTAAGATATCATACAAGTCACAGAAAAACAATTGTTTTAAAAAAACTTAAGAGGCAAGTACTTTTATGTGAAAACGAATAAAACGCTAAAGTATTTTAAAAAATTCTGCTTTGTAAAACACAAAATTTATCCTTAGAGACAAGGGTTTTTTTAAACAACGTCACGCTCAAGATTTTATTTCTCAATATGCGTTTGAAAATAAAAGTCGAGATTTTTAACGTTCGAGAGCTGTAAGGTAAGCACTTTGCATTTTATATTTTTTTCCCGTAATGTTGGCGCCCTGTGGTGTCTTTTTACAACAAACACATCAATTTGTAATTGGTACCACCTTCCTCATAAGAAGTTTTTTTTTAATTCTGTTTTCTTAAAAAAACTTCAAACGAATGATTTTTATAACGATGAAGCTAATTAAAAATATATCTTACATTTTATTATTTTAACAATTTTGGTTATAAAAGGTTATTCAATCTATACATGGATAATTAAATGCATGTATTTAACGAGTTGGGATTGGGCGCAAATTTGAGTAATCTGAAAGTAAGTTGCCTGTTGTATGCTGATTACGGGGTGCTGATTGCTAAAAGTATAATTTTAAGTAAAATGCCAATGTTTTGTCACGATTTGCGAACACGTGTTTATATAAGAACTAAAATATTTGTATATCGTATTGATATATTATAAAGACCAAAGCAGGTAGATGAACACGTGTTCCGATAGTAACCCGGCTTTGCACAGTGTTCGTTTCATACAAACTGGACGCTAAAAACAGAAATTTTATTATGTATTGTTTATTCCGTGGGATACTTATCTTACCCTAATAAGATGAAAATTTTGAAAAACAATATAATTTTTAGGAAAAACTTTTTCTTTTTAACTTCTTCAATGAAATTTTTTTTTTTAATATATGTGTGTTTTTGTACGCATAAATAAATATTAAATTTCAACTTTTTTTTTTTATTTACTGATTTATTAACATTTTTGGTCATGTAGGTACAGTATGTATACGTTATCAAAAATATATGCAATGGTTAAAGAAAGCCCACTTCGTGTTTTAACTGTGTTTTACCACTTGTAATGAGCTTTTCATATCAAAATTTAATTGAATTATTAATATAATAAATTATGAAATAAAAGGAACCTCTCCTTCTCCGAAAAACTCCTCCATGTCACGAACAATAAATGAATATTTCCTAGAAATCGCGTACATGGTGCCTGTAAAACGACAAAATAAAAGTGATGTAGGGTCGTGTACAAAGATAGCGATACTAAATTGAATTAAGCATTGGTTGCCCTTTTTTATAAACAACAATTTGTTTCTATCTCGATATTCTTTCTGAAATAAACCCTCGAAAGGTTAGAAAATAAATATTTTTTACACCACATAAAAATTATTTATTGTTTTTATAATTTTTTTATCGAATATAGAAGCCGTAATTTTTTCACAAGCAAAAACCAACATTGTAAACTTCAACATGAAATCAACTTAAAACGTCACGTCAGAAACGAGCAAACAAATACTAGTAAACTAATCTGTTAATTAATATATGTATGTGGTGATATCGCCTGCCCAATTGATGGTAGACTTGTGCTTTTACTGGTCACCATCCTTCTACGCGGCGTCGTAATTTTAAGCCTTATTGTAACTTCATATTTTCAAACTTTTTGCATTGCTAATTTTTGATGACTTGCATATTTATTTTTTCTGTATCGATTGAGCCAAATTTATCATGATATCGACAGCCCAATTAGTAGTGATATCGACTTCCCAGTTTGTAGTTATATTGACCTGCCCAATTTGTAGTGATATCGACTGCCCAATTTATAGTGATGTCAACTGCCCAATTTGTAGTGATATCGACTGCCCAATGTGTGGTGGACTGATTCCAGTTTGTAGTACCTTAGTGTATACTTCTGGTAGAGACTTTGAGTAATACTTAGGATGGGTAGACTTAATAGTACAAGAGGTAGGTATACTATTTAGAACATTTATTAGGACACTAATTAATATATAAGTTACTTGAAGGAAGGTTAATGGTAAAAAAAACACAACAAGAAAGTAGACATATCCATTTATACGTTGGTATAATCATACGTACGTTCGTTACAATGTATTAATTTAGGTATCTGGCATTAGTGAATACTCGTTAATCACATCAATTAACTGCTTATCTTGTATTACCCGCATGATGTCATCGTTCGATTTTTATAGTCTATCTTGTGTGGAACAAAACCCTGTGCGTCGCTTCACGTGTTAATGTTAAATCATCTGCTGTTTTTAAGTCCTCCATCATTGTGCAAGCATTTTTTTAAACTTATATTAATGGTAGTAGGAGGGGTTAGTAAAGTTATTCGTAACCTGCGAATGTTCGTTTTTTAAATGTACGTTTATCACCCATCTCTTTTCCTAATATTGTAACATAAAAATATAAAGGGGGCAAAATGTAACATAATAATGTAGGGATCTATGATATGTTACATTGTACCCGATTGAAACAGTTTTAAATAAAAGTAATCTGAAGTGTACGGAATGAGGAAGCTAATTTTAAATCAAAGATCCATAAAAATAAAGAGCGTAATTTACTATACAACATTATAATTGTAAGCATAATACTCAAAATCAATAATTACAGATAATCTCAGAACTTGATTAACCTCTAAGAAAAATTAGTGGGTTGGTTTTATTTTAATATTAAATTGAAACCAGTCATGGTGATTTAATGGTTAAATTTGTAGGTAACTAAACAACGTTTCTAATATTGCATATAATTAAGAGATAATTAAATGGGCGCCAGTTTCATACGGAAGTAAGAACCATATTTATAAATTATAGTAAAACAATTTTTAAAAGAAAATATATATTTAAAAATATAGGAATTAGTACATGATGTAAGACCTCACGTATCCGTGTCGATCGTTAGACCCGCGGAGCTCCTTCCTCCGTACGCCTCACCACAAGCACCGCCATCAGAATACTGCTGCGTAATCCAGTCTCATTGTGTCAGCAAACTCGGAGCAGCTGTTCATAGTGTAGCCAGTATGAAGCGTCCACACCAAATATTAAAAATGACGGGGTACTTGATTAATCCCGTTACAATATATATTGTTAAATTTGGCTGATTTTAACTTTAACAGAAAAAAATCACAAATAAAATTACTCTTATGTAGTATATTAAAGTATAAGTGGATAAACAGGTCTTTAAAACACGCGCGATTTTTCGAGCACGACGGCGTAGCCGAGTGCTCGAAATAAAGCAAGTGATTTAATGACCAGTTATCCACGAATACTTTACGCTATTTTTTTTTATTGGTACACTTTGAAAACATAAATATTGATATTATTACTAAAAATTTGGAAATAAGAACAATTAATGAATTCGTGATGTGACATCACAATATCTTGTTGTCATGGAAATGAAAAACACAAACATTAATTTGCAATCTGTCACATAAGATTAATAGTTGACATCACAGTTTTTACTAGTTATTGTGTGTTGTAAAATGAGTTCTAACATTCATAATTTAAATACCAAAGTAGAATCGCGGTTAATACCTGAAAAATCCAAAGACGTTTATAAAAAAGAATATGAAAGGTTCATAACATGGATGGAGGAGCAAAACGTAGTAGATGTAGATGAACGAGTTGTGCTTGCTTACCTTCAGAATATGTCGGAACAGTACAAAGCATCGACTATGTGGGCCATACATTCAAAATTGCAATGTCTGTTGAGGATAAATAAAGGGGTTGATTTAAAATCATTCGTGAAAGTGCATGCATTCATGAAGGCAATTAGCAAGGATGACGTTGCTAAGAAGGCGTATGTATTCAAAGAAGATGATTTGCGGAAGTTTTTCACGGAAGCACCGGACATTACGTACTTATTTTTGAAGGTGGTAGCCATTTGCGGAATCTTTGGCTCTTGCAGAAGATGTGAATTGTGCGATTTACGCTTATATGATATCAAAGAAGAAGGAAGTGTATTGCTTATTACCATCCGACCATCTAAAACAGTGAAGGCTCGACGTTTTACTGTTGCCGACAGTGGTGCAATTAATTATGTGCGTTTGATGAAGCAATATTTATCATTGCGACCCCAAAATGTAAGTACAGACAGGGTTTTCTTACGGTATGATGAGGGTAAGTGCACCAATCAAGTGGTTGGTATTAACACATTTGGATCATGCCCCTTATAAATCGCACGCTATCTTAAATTAAGCGATCATGAGAAATATACAGGACATGCGTTTCGACGTACATCCGCTACCATTATGGCAAATAGTGGCATGACAATTGATCAAATCCAACGACAAGTAGGATGGAAATCGGCAGCTGTGGCGACTGGTTACGTGGAAGAGAGCATTAGCAATAAGAAGAATGTTTCAAACATTATTGGAACTGCCATTAATGGAAGTGCAGCCTCATTGACTTCCGAGAATACTATTAATTTGAACAGCATTTCCTCCGATTTAAAAAACGGAGGTATTAATATTTCAAATAATACGAACTGCTCTTTTCACATCCATTTAAATAATTAGAATGTAAACGATGTAAAAAAGAATGTAAACTTTGAATAAAATTTTTGAAACATTTTTAATGTTTTATTTGACGTTTAAAATATTCCTATCAGATTTATAGTTAAAAGTTGACATTTAGACTTGACATTTTGTTGATTTGTTGATGTTGCCATGGTAACTTTAAAAAACGCGCGTTCCATAAAGTGCGATTTGAACACGCTAGAGCGTACTTTAAATGAGTAAAAAAGGGCACAAATATAAAAAAATAATATTATAATATTTATTACACACCTAAATATATTGTATAAAATTTTATTGAATTAAAATAGCTAAAAATTGTGTTTAAGTCACTATTTTTAGTAAAATTTATGAACATGGGTCAAAACCGAAAGTACCTTTCTTTAAAAACCGAAAGTATTAAGACATAAGCAGTGACTTAAATCTGTATACACATAAATAATAAGCGGTGGTAGAAGATAATTAATTTGTAATTTTTGTAAAAATTTATTTAGTAAAAATAAATAAAATTATTGCACGATTGGAATTGTATTTATTCAATAATGAATTTTATAAATTACAATAACACATTATTATAATGTATTAATGTAATATGATTATTACAGCATAGTGAGCATGACAAAAAACATTATGAACTACCCTTTTACGTTATAATTGTTATTACGCTAAAAATGTACGTATTGAAACTAAATAAATTAAAAATATATTCCAACAATCAACATACATAACTTCATGATAGTCTGGGCAAAAAAAAATCGTCGGATTTCCTTTGGGAACTCAGTAGTATATCAGTGCACGAACAAATGAACAGAGAAGTGTATATTTGACTAACCAGAGCATACCACCCGCGCAAACAAAGGTATCATTAAATAATAATAACGACCTGTGGACATTCCCTTATCCTTGGCCGACACGACAAAAAAGGGAAAATAGTTTTAATCCGCTCCACACCCAGCATCCTGGCTGAGAGAAACAGAACCAGCGAGTAATTGCTTGTCATCCCTCGGGGCCCTGTTTTATTAGCGGCAGAGCCTTTTTCACTTTGGGGCTTGCGCGGCGCTTTACGGCCAGTGTTGAAAAGCTCCCGAAATCACTAGCGGCGAGTGACGACCATCGCTTACAATGTCCTACTCGTAGATTGGAGAATATTGTTATACACGCGGTGTGATTTTGCGATATCCCGTGTAACACGTAGTGTCATTGCGTTGTCATACACAGTCATTTTTCACATATTCTGCCAAACACTAGACAGAGTTTGAAAAAGTGTTTATGATAAATAGCTTAATAGATTTTGCTATATTTTTGCCATTTCTTGTTTCACTTAACACGATCGATTTTATCGCTTGTAGGCGGCAAATAAGCATAGTTCGAAGATGTTTAAGTACATATTTATATAATAAAGCTGCTATTTGTTGATGTCCAAGAAGTTCTACAGCAATGTATTTTTTTTCTTCTTTTCAGTGGGTGTCTGAAGTGTATTGCATTTTGAGCAAATGGTCAAAAATGGGTTATTTATTTTTACAAGCATTTATTATTTGCCTGAAATAAAAATATACATTAATCTTCAGAGAAAAAATAAATGCCGCCAACGGAAACAGGTTAATAATAATAATTATTTTTTTATTTTTTTTTAAAAGAAAGACAAACATTCCCGGGTTACGAATAACCTGACAATATTTGAAAATCTCCTACTACCACCACAGTAAGCTGAAAATGTTGTTTGTGTTGTGATGGAGGACTTAGCCAGCCGAGGAATTGAACACTCTACGCCTGAGTGGGACCAAAGCGCGATGTCAACTCGGCCACCGACTGGTGAAAGATGATCAGAATAATTTTCATCTTTTGAATGAACGCAGTTAGTAAACTTAATTAGTTGTTCAGATTGAGATCTGTCAAAAATTTAAACAAAAGAAATATCTACACATTTCAAATATTGTATTATTATTAAAATAAAATATTTAATATATAATATTTTGGGAGAAGGCTGTGATACCTAAGAACATTACTTATTTTTAAAGGGTAAAGATCAAAAACGAATAATTTCAAAAATAATATTATTTCTTAGTAAATCTTGAGATTACCTTAATTTTTCTCCTGTATTTTTTTAAGAATCTTCAACTATCCTGAAAATTTTTCACTGGTACGGCTATTGAAGTTTTTTTATTATGGTGTGTTCTGTGCGCAAAGTTGAATGGCGCGAACCGCTAATTAAAAATGTGTGAAGTTCCTACGGCCAACTTTACAGACTTCAAGTAAAACGACCCGCTCTGTACCGTTGTGCAAAGAACTTTGTTTTTAAACTGAAGCCATATGTAGGTACCGTTGCATTTTTTTTTAAATACAAAATACACAATATTCTTTTCGAGAAGACAGAACACCATGCTGTGGGATTCAAACTCGATCCGATCAGAGTTCTATATACGCTGGCCACATAGGAACATCAAAAGTAAAAAATACTAATAATTGAAATATTAACTTTATTACATTACATTAGCAGTTCGCATGTACTGTTCGGCCCTTTTTTGGGGAGTTAATTAAGTCTTTACTCATCTCATAACTGACAACTTTTGTTTCTCCAAACTGGAATCAATTGATATTGACTGCTTATCCAACACGTTAAAAGCAGCGACTTTTGTCTACCGATTGTCGGAAACATATTCTGACCGTATTTGCTAACTAACCATAAATGCCGGATTTCATCAATATGGTGTTAAAATAGGGCTTTATCGATCGTCTGTGCTAGACATCATTTGAGTTCTCGTCAAACTAATTTTATTTGAGTGAATTTATTTATTTATATATATATATATACGCCTAAAAAGGCTTTTACATAGAAGTGATACATGATGCAGTGTACATAGGAGAATATCTGTATTATACAGGATATACTGACAGTAAAAAGATGTAATCCATTGTAAAGAAGGTACAAAATACACAATTGTAAAATTGTGATTACAAGTATAATGAGAAAATATTAAGAAATAATTTACAAAAAAACTAAATTTAAAAAAAAAAACTAAATATGAAGCAATATTAGTAAAACGTAATAGTAACATAAAGTAAAAAAAGAAATTACAACAACAGACAAGACAAGTCATTCAAACTAATTTACCAACGCTACTCTAATTTGTACTATTCGACAAAGTGTTGATATAGATTATGCTTAATTCTATGAATGGAGTCAATAAATATATTAATAGCACCCCCATACTTGTTGCCCAGAACATGCATCCTATTGGTCAATGAGTGTGTCTGATAGTTTGTCGTGTATGTAATGCAGAAGAATGTTATATATTGTCTTGTATTTCTAGTCGGTACATGGAGTTTAATAGTGGCAAGGATGGCAGGACTATCAATTAAGTTGGTAATGACTCTCCTGTCAGACAGTGTTATTAGTTGCAATTGATTCATGAAACTGACATAATTAATGTAATCAATAGGAATTCCGAGCTTAAAATTTACGTACTTAACAAATTTGTGCTGAACTCTTTCTATATTATTGGAGTGAACTTTATATAAAGGGGAAGTAGGTGAATTATACTCCAATTGACTTCTGACTAATGAAATATAGAGGGTTCTCATACAATCTATGGACTTAAAATCAGTTAAAGTTCTGCAAAGGAAGCCAAGCATCTTTAAAGCCTTTTTAGTTATAAAGTTGATCTGTGCAATGAATGACAAGTTTTCATCGAATATTACACCCAAGTCACGAATTTGTGACACTGTAATTAATTTAATATTATTTAATGTATATTCATGTAAGATATTATAACGAGTTTTGGAAAATCGTATTACTTGACATTTCTGAATGTTCAAAAATAAAGCATTTTGTTCACACCATTGATAAAGCTGTTCTAAGTTATTTATTGTTTTTGTGTTTAATCTAATTTAGTCTGTAAAATTTGACAATCGTATATATTTCGTATTCTTTTATATATTTTTAAGTCGTCAGCAAATAGCAGAACTTCTACATCATTAAATTGGTCAACAATGTCATTGATGAATATAAAGAAAAATATTGGGCCGAGGTGGGACCTTTGAGGAACCCCACTTGTGGCCTCGAATATATAAGATTGTACAGAATTAATCTTTACACTAAGCACCCTATGGCTAAGATAACAAACAATCCAACTCAATAATTTACCTTTGATGCCCAACAATCGAAGTTTAAATACAAGTTATGTGATGTCGAACCTTATCAAAAGCTTTACTAAAGTCAGTGTATATACTGTCCACTTGTTGTTTGAGACCCAAAGATTCAGATATGTAATTTTCATAAATCATTAAATTACTTAAGCTAGAGCGACCTGTGATGAAACCATGTTGGTTAGGAACAATAATGTTGTTGATAGGTTTTACAATGATATCTAGGACTAATTTCTCAAAAACTTTCGGTAAAGCGGACATTATACAAATTGGTATATAGTTTGATATATCGCTTTTATCGCCTTTTTTATGAATATGAGTTAAATAACTCTTTTTCCACTGAGCTGGAAAAGACCGATAACTTAAAGAATTGTTAAAGAGTTTATAAAGAGGATATATCAGACTACTAACACAGGTTTTGAAAAATATTGGAGGAATACCATCCGGTCCAGCAGATTTATTGCTATAAATCTAATTAATAATGCTGATTCAAACATAATAGATGGCATTAGTTAGATATATCACCCAACTATGTTGCAGTGTTATGCGTTTATACTGACTGAAAGGCGGCGTCCATCTTAAGAAAAACGAACCATTAAAAGTCAACATTTTTACTACACAGTCGTTCTACATTGATAAACTGGTTCTGTATGACAAAATTAGACATTTAAATAACATAATAATAATAATATTTTATTCCAGAATGTGGGGAGGTTAGTGCAATCCCACACGTCCCATATAGATTTACATTTTTTTTGTATAATAGATATAATAAATTAACAAATAAGGACAACTATGCAGGGTGTGGTCTTGAGTGCGCTTGGGCCCAGCGCTCACTCAGGAGTGGCACTTGGTGCTGGTAGGCTGCGGTCACCAACGTGTTGGCGGAGACCATTAGCCGCATCCTGGCTCCAGTGACCCGGTGTCTCATCAGGCCGGCAAATCCATTCAGTCCTAGTCACGTGAATATTGTCGATGCGCTGCTGTATCTTTGGTATCCAAATATTACTCTGCAGGCGCCATTATATTGAATTCGGAGTCGTTCCATAGAGCAAGTTCGGTAGTGACACCATGTCTCACACGTATACAGGCCAGTACAGAATGCGTTGAACAGTATTTTTTTAACGGTATTGCTGCATTTGCAAAATCTGCGGGCAATCATATTAGACACTATGCTTAGGCTTCTCCTTTGTCGTTCGATATCGCCATCGTCCGATAGGTCTTCATTAATAATGTGCTCCGAGTATTTCACGTTCGAACATTTATTTATTTTTTCATCGTTAAGGTATACGGGGAGCATCTTACTTGTATCTTGTCTTTTTCCGTGGTGGAACGCAATCAATTCGGTATTCTTCAGGTTGTACGTCATATTATGCTGTTTTCCATATTCTTCACAAGTGTTTAGGAGTAATCTTAATCCCTTGATCGACGGAGCTAGGAGGATCATGTCGTCCGCGTAGCTTATATGATTCATACATATACTGTTAACACGACAGCCTTCTCTGATGTCCAGGCGACTTGACAACTCCTCCATGTATACATTAAATAGAATGGGAGACATACACCCTCCTTGCCTTACTCCTGACCGCAAATATATCGGCTGGGAGTATGTACTTGCCCACCGTACAACATTTTCCTGCTGGGAGTGCCATCGGGATAGTATGTTTATAAATAAGGTAGGTATATTCCTAGCTTTCAATTTATCCCATAATGTTTTATGGCAGACCCCGTCGAAGGCTTTACTTAGGTCTAAGAAGTAGTTTTCGTTTCTTGTAGAATTCTATTATTTGCTTTGCAGTATATATTGCCATATTAGTGGATAATCTACATTTAAATCCCATCTGGTTATCTTTAGACATAAGTTTATCATGTATCTCATTTAATATTACCCTTTCAAATAATCTTGCAGTTATAGTTGCTAAAGATATTGGCCGGTAATTGCTGGAGTTAGTCATGTCAGGCTGTCCCGATTTCAGGATTGGAGTTAAAATCGTTTTCGTCATTGCACCCGGTATATGGTTGTGTTTAAGTATTGCGTTGAACAGTATGTTTAGTAGTTTGGGACAGACGTTATTTCATTTCCGGAAATATCTGCAAAGGTTATTCTAAAAGTATTAGCAATTTCCTCCTAGTTTGTGGACCTATAAATTTGGCTGGCGATTTGATTTTTTGGTTTGATCAGGTTATTGCTTTTCTTCCAGAACTGGGCAAACTGCTTTGTGTCACGTGATTTTACGATATCATCCATTTTTGTTTGTTCAGAAGAGCTTTGGCAGTGTTTAAGAGCTATTTTGAACTCCTTTCGTTTTCTTTTTCGTTTTGTCTCCCATTTTTAATCCACTCCATCAACGCCGATCTGGAATTTTCGTAGTGTTCCTTAACTTGTCGATTAGACCCTGCAATGTCACGATGTGTTTTGGTTTGCTTTGATCGTTCTCCCGATATAACAAAATGACGATTTTGAAATATTCAATGCACAATTATTTCCTGAACTAGAAATATGCGCACTATACTGTGTAGTAGCTTGTTTCGTGTTTCACCAGTTATGAACTTCATCTTATCAGTATCCTGTCTATAGCAACCAACTTTCCAAGCAAGCAAGGGAAGGAAGATAGTTTTGAAAATAAATAAAATAATAATTTTACATACTAAAAATATTTTCATATTCTCATATTTAAGATTTTCACGGCCAAAAGTATTATAGTGATTTGTTTTAGGAGTATTATGCCGTGTTGCGCTATCTCCTTCCTTAGCCAACTTTTCGGACAGCATTGCAGTGTTCATCATCAGGGCAGATGTGTAATTTGTCCAAAACTTTGGCTAAAGATGGAGGTAGCGCAACACGGCATAGTACCTCAAAAACAAATCACTATAATTCTCATATTCTTCGTAATTCTGCATATTATAACAGTTTTCATAGTTCTGCAGAGTATAACTGTTATCATATTATTTGTAATTCTGCATATTGTAACTCTTCTCATATTCTTTATAATTCAGCATATTATAACCACTCTCATATTAATGATGATTCTTTGTATTATAACTGTACTCAGTCAGGCTATGTCACACCAACTTTTGTGAATGTTTAATGATTCAAAGTAGTGGAGCAGAACAATACATATTATTGTAGTAGAGGTTAATCAGGAGCGATTTCTAGAAAAGGGTTTAATTTTAATGCTGGTCTATTTACAGGGTGGGGAAAATGGGAACTAGGGAAATTCTCAACATTTACAACATCTTAAGATGTGTCAATACGCAAAAAGGGAAAAACGTTACTTTTTGTAGATCCGTGGTACCCCACCAGTTTCCTTGGTACCCCACCAGAAAACGGCTGGCACAAATGATGTGAAATACGCAAAGATACTGTGCTCAAATTTTTGTAAAATTATAATATTGTTCACCGGAAATTGAACCTCTAAGCCAAGTATCAACGATTTTACCACTACTCCATGAAGATTGTCTTCTAAATAGCATAATACCCGTAACATGAATATTTAGGCGGTTTTCTTTTTACAAGAATTTTTCTGTATTTTCGCGATAATATCTTACTATGCCAACACTCTTAAATAACTGCTTTCTTGAATATATCGTACATTTACCCGGTAAAAAGTTGGTCGTGTCGCTTTGCCTTGCAAATTCTTGTAAATTTTATGAACATTCTAAACAGTTTACCGACTCTGTAAAACCCACCATCCTGTATAGAATAACGAGTTTTGAAGTGGATTTGAACTCGAGAGCTTAAAAAGGATAATAAATGAAGGCCGTTATGAAAACTTCTTTCGGATAATAATTATAAGTTAAAATTAAAGCCGAGAGTAAATACATTTGAATTAATCTGACTTCTGAAGGATTTTTTTTTTTTTTTTATATTTACTCCACACAGGAGGCCCTGAAGAAAATAATTTCCCTCAGGGCCTATGTCATCTTTGGGGATGCTGTGTGGAGGGTCTTTTTGTGGAGAGGAAGGAGTGAACATGGGTCTTGAAGAGTCCCATGTTGTAGGAGGGAGGAAACACAGAGGCCGGCAGTTCGTTCCACAGCCGAGCTGTTGAACTTAAGAACGAATCGTAGAAGCGACCCGTTCTCATGTGACAAGTGTCAACTGTGTACAAATGTTGGGCGCGCGTTTGGCGTGTATCCCGACTACGCACCGGTGCCGAAGGGATCAATGACGCTAGTTCCTCAGAGCATCTTCCATTGTAATACCGATAGAACAAGGACAGCATACCTACCTGACGCCTGTGCTCTAAAGATTGCAGTCCGTTTGTTAAGATTGGGGAATCTATCAAACGGACCGCCCGTTTCTGCACAGAGTCAAGGGTTTTTTTCAGGTATTTTGGGGCTCCAGACCAGAGATGGCTGCCAAATTCGACAGTAGGGCGCACTTGCGATTTGTACAGGGTGAGCAGTTGTGTACTATTAAAGTATCTGCGGGCCCTGTACAGTACGCCCAGCTTCTGAGAGGCCAACTTTACTCTGGCTTCGATGGAGCCCCCGTACCTGAGCTGGTCACTAATAGTTACACCAAGCATATCAATGGAAGGCCTGTTCGGAAGATTGCTCAATATTATGATCTAAATTATTAAACGATAAATTTCCTAAGCTAAACTTTTTGAAATAATAAGAAATTAAGAATTCTAATTCGAACAAACCAGAGATCTGCTCCAATTTGGGAGGCGGGTTTGAGTACCGCCGCCCCTGGAACCATTTATCGGATAACGAACACCTCTGCCATAGGTTACCTTAAGACGTTCGCTACGTTTGGTGATTTAACGGTTCCATGATAAATCAACACATCGACAATTCAACACACCTTTAACCTTTCCTTATCTGTGGTGTGTATTTACTACACATTGCTTTTAATAACTTTAATAACTCTATAAATATAATAAAATTTGGGTCAGATTTTAGGTATTCTTCTGGTATACATTTATGCACTGAATTAAAAAATAATATTTTACATAGTTTTCAAATTCAATTAAAAATTAGAGTGTTTTGTTAAAAATCGGGAACAAATACACCAATACAATCAACCGTGTGACACTGATACGCGAAGAGTGTGCGAGGATGGCTATGATAGGGTATTGATGTCCCGCTTTAGTTCGCTAAGCGAGAACATGAGAAATCTACAAGTCCGCAGTTGTATTCAGTTGTACTCACACACACATAGCTGTGTGTGTGAGTCCAGCGCCCATCCAGTGAACCGGTCGCGGGCAGTCGTTAGATAAGGACTCCTCGCACGTGTGTTTAGCATCTGCCGTTGGTTTTTTCATGTTTTCAGCAATTAAATTACAATTATTATCACTTTTGACATAAAATATAAATAACATAGGCAATTAACTATGAAAAGTCATATTTTTCCGATATTAAATCGCTTATTTTGAGATGTGTATTGACTACACAGCACCGGAACACGTGGATTTTTTTAGCACAGTTAGGGAAAGGTTAAAAAGTGATATAAAGTCATTAGAAACGATGGAAAAAAAATTAAACCTAACCTAACCGACTTAATCCAGTTAATAAAGTTTTTGTTTCATCACTTTCCTTGACTTTATATAACTTTTTAAATATGTGATGAATTATCATTTTGATGATTTATCCGGTCACCGATTTAACAGGGGTGACCAGTTTCATCGGGTGAAGTGCGTTTAGGATGCGCCTGCCCACCAGCTGCGTGGCGTGCCAGATCGGGAGAGGCTAGTTTGGGGAGACCATTGCTGGCGCCGCAGTTGGAGGGGTATGTTCATATGTCCGTTACTCCAGGGCACACTGATTTCTAGAGTCCTTTCCAATCCTTATACCAAAGATATTAGAAGAACGAGATGTGCTATGAGCAGTTCATACTGTGTGGAATTGCTTTGCCGAGTGTCGCCGGTTTTGTTCACCAATACTACTGCACACCTTCGCTTACGCTAAGGCATCGCTAAGGTATCCGCACTAATACATAGAACAGATTTCTGTGCGTACACGTCCCGATACCGTTCAAAGTACCCTAATTAGTTAGTACTCCGCCTACGGTCCGGCGGCCAACATAGCATATCTCGTTCTTCTAATATCTTTGCCTTATACCTTTTACCTTTCCAGTACTTCTTCTCCTTCATTTCCTTAAAGAAGACCTTCCACACAGCATTCTAAAATATGACATAGGCCCTGTGGGTAATTATTTACCTCAAGGCTGAAGAACGAGTTTCTCTGTTCCAATAATATAAAAAACAATCTGGATTTCAGACAATCGGAAGAAAATCATAAACTATAAATGGTACAAGATTTTACGTAACAATCCATGAATTAATTGATGGGTACAAGACAGAAATGGAATAGTCTAACATTTTATTAAAACAAACTAAATACATCTTTGGTTCAGAATCATGTTTTTTAATTGATTCATTTTCGATATACGCTAATAAAGAATATTTTAATGTTTAACAGATGGTTTGAGACGGTTTATATGCCCACAAGCTAAAAAGGGGAATATTCCAAGCGCAAACAAATGAGATTGTCCAATTTCATAGAACCTACATAATAATATTAATAATAATGTCATTTATTGAATAGTTTAATAGTAAGTTTATTTCCCGATTTTTCAAGAAAAATAAAAACAATTTTGTTATTTTTCTGAAAAAAAAGTTATCGACTAATTATTACGAATTTAATCACCTTTCTAATGTTGCATTTTGCAAAAGTTTTTTTTGTTACAACAAATTATCTTTCATAAGGTACTTAGTTATATCCTTTTACCCAAATTTTGAACTACACTATTGGACTTGTTTGACTCTCATATTTTGATTGGCTATTGGATGACAATAAAACTTTATTTATGATTATATGCCGCTCTAAGACAAATGTGAACGTGACCAGAGATTCATCTGACAAACTTTTATCTTTGTGGTTCTTTTTAACAGTTGTATTTCGAAAAATGTAAAATTTGTATCTTGAATTATTTCCTTTTACTCAAACATAACATCACATTTTAAGTTCAAACTTCCCTTTTCATATACCCGCTTTCCACTTGTAGAACTGGTAAATATTTACCTAACCGCCGTACTTTTAATAGACATAGATTATGGTAATTAGATTACAACAAACAACTCGTCTACGTTGGAAAAGAGGGTAAAAGATTCATTAAAATTACATTTTTAATCAATTGAAGATCAAAATTTTTCTTATAAAACGATTCGTTTGCTACCATTTTGGATTTAAATATGAATTTGAAGTTTGCAAAAGTTTCATTTTTTATCTAAATACACATAAATGACTTAAACCCAAACCTGATGACCTATTCTGTGCATGTTTTGTTTGTTTTGCGTGTTTTGCGCAGTTGCTTCTTGTAGTAGAAACAAAGTGTTATTTCCATATTCTGTGCCTAAAAGTGCGGTGGTTAGGTTAAATAATTACCAATGAAAGTAAATCCGATATTCCCCTTTACTTTAATGAAATGAAAAAAATGTCATTTGAACTGTATACCGGAATTAGGTATAAATATTTGAGAAAAAAATGAAATATACCTTTTTACCTGAGAGTCACTGTTGTCCACTTTCAAAATAGTGACCATTATACTCCTTTACTCCCTGTACCTTCAATTATTATATTCTGACAAGATTTAACCCAAATTTCCATTATTACCATAGTCAACGGTTATCACCAATATATAGTACATCATATCATGGATGTTGCCTCATGGTATATATTAGATTGTATTATGTCATTAGTGTGAATGCGCTGCTTAAGCATGCTAACTACTGCTTTAACATATAATTAGAATAGATAAGTTTAATTTCCTATGACCATGAAGGACAATAGCTCTTCCCCAAATCTCAGCCACGAATATACCACGTGAAGTAGGCCTCTTATCTGAATTGGAATGGCAATGCAATGTGATATTGGCAACGATACACTATTCATTAGATGAACCTCCAATACAAAGCAATCGTTTTGAATAGTGCCTTTATCTGCTCCTTATACAGTATGATTCAACTAATTCTAATTAATATAAACATTGGGTAAAGTAACCGATGTGGCCCACAACGCTATTATTTTTATTAATTATTGACTAAGCGTAGCGAAGTCCTGTTTTAACTCGACCGTTTTCAGTTCAAGACAAATTTTTCAAAAATGTAAAATCTTTCTGGTTATTTAAACTTTCTTGTTCGCTTTTTTTATATAATAGTACCTATCTGCCTGAAAAATATAAAAAAAAGATTCACATTGAGGTAGTGACGTTTCTTTGGAAAAAAAAATAATTACATGCTTGAAAGTGATAAAATATTGCATAAAAATATGGTTTATAATTAAGTAGGCAGATATTTAAGTACCAACTTACAAATCTCGTGAAATCAGTGAATTTTGATTTAATCATTAATTAATTGATTTATCAAGGCAAGTACACGGAAGAAAGGGACTGAAGCACTCGATTACTCTCTTATCGAGACGAGGAGAAGTAATGAAAAAAATATCGACGAACGCAAATACTTTGTGTTATGATGAAATATATTAAATGAAAACACACTATAACATTAAAATTTATATGAAAATACACAACTATTTTTGTATTAATAAATGACATCCAAACAAATTTCACTTATTTCAAGTTTCATCCGGGCTTAATTTAATATCTGTTATTAATATAATAAGCCCCGACTAAGCTTATGATAAACTAAACCTGGTTGGCTGTCATTTATTAATTTAATAAAATTGGAGTTTTACAAAGTGTGTTTTTTACATTTAATAAATATCACAAAAAAGTAAATAATTTTGATATAATTGTGTTGACAGAATGCTGGTTGAACGATAAATATGTACCAAAAACAATCGAAAACTATAACACACACCACACAAAAAAACACAAAAATCAAAATGATGGTATAGTTATATACATCAATGATAAAATAAACACAATCGTCAAAAAAATACACATAATAGACTCTAACTGCATACAAATAATATATGATAAAGAAACGTGTATTCTTGCGATGTACAGATCTCCATCCAAAAACAACATTACACATTTCCTAACTGCACTTAACAATACTTTAAAAGAAATCAACAAAAATAAAAATATCATCATCATTGGAGACCTAAACATAAACATCTTACAAAACGGACACCCACAAAACATAGAATACCTATCACTACTAGCACAGCATGGACTGGAGCCAACGATTAAGGTTCCAACACGAGTCACACAAAACACAAAAAGTTGTATAGATCATATAATGATGAAAACAAAACTAAAAACCAAAACCGTAGTACTTGAAAGCACTATCACAGATCACTACATGAATATGATAGCAATAGACACCGAAAACACACAACCCAACCAAGATAAAAAATTCACAAAAAAAAATAATTAAATACTCATACTTGAAAGAAAAACTCATAAAAATAGACTGGAGTACAATATACCAAATGGAGAACGTGGAAGAGGCCTGGGATAAATTTGATAACATGTTAGCACAAGAAATAAATAATAACACTTTCATAAAATAAGTAAAACTCACACACAAAGCAAAAAAAAATAAACTATTGATAACACAGGGAATATTACTGTATTCGTAAACGAGACAAAATTCACAAACAAATTAAACATACACCCTACGACATGGAACAACTTAACTACTATAAAAGATATAGAAACATCTGCACGAAAATTATTAGAGTGGATAAGGAATTGTACTATAGAGAAAAACTTAAAAAAGAAAAAAATAACCCAAAGGAAATATGGAAAATATTAAAAGTAGTTACATACACACAAAAATACAAACAAAAAAATACTATTGAAAATCTAAATATTAACTCAAAAAAATTAGATGTCAATACAAATACAGAAACTATAGCAAATCATGTGAATAACTTCTTCGCAAATATAGGAAAAGTTTTAGCGAACCGTAAATTGCATAACACAAACACACTAACACAAACAAATAGATCAAATATCAATAAAAAACCGACACAACACAGATTTACAAAAAAAAACAACCTCGGAAGAGGAAATTGATAAAATAATAAACACATTATAAAACCGAATTGCTCCTGGATTAGATGAGATAACAACGGATTGCATTAAGATATTAAAAAAATAAATTTTAAAACCAATAACACACTTAATCAGCCTTAGAATAACATACTCCTGCTTTCCTAGTACTATTAAAAAAGGACTAGTGATCCCCATTTATAAATCCGGAGACAAAATGGAAATAACTAACTATAGACCAATCACTCTGTTAAACTCGCTTTCAAAGATTTTCGAAAGAGTATTAAAAAACCAAATTATAAAATACCTAGAAGAAAACAAATTAATCAAATCAAATCAAATCAAATCAAAAATTATTTATTGTAAAATAAAAATTACAAAAGGTGTAGCTTATGGGTAGACCCCATTTCTTCCAGCTAACCACATTTATTTAATTACAATGTTTATATAATATTATTTGTTTTATTATAATAATTACAATGTTTATAATCTCGGATAACCAACATGGATTTAGAGACAAAATAGGCACAAAAGAAGCTTTGGCATGTACAATAGATTATATACATAGCAACTTAGATCAAGGGTACAAATGCATAGCGATATATCTAGATTTAGCTAAAGCCTTTGACTCAATCTGCCACAATTCACTTTTAAAAAAATTAGAAAACATGGGTATCAAAGGCAAGGAACTTCAACTATTTAAAAGTTATATGAATAACAGAACTCAACAAGTCAAAATTAACAACCATACTAGTAAACCACTGCCGATTACATATGGAGTTCCACAAGGAAGCATACTAGGGCCCGTTCTTTTTACTATTTACATAAATGAACTTTGCAGCATGAAAATAGACGGTGAAATAGTTAGCTATGCTGATGAAACAGTTTTACTCTTCAAATCTAAGGATTGGAAGAATCTATATTACATAGCGAATTTGGGAATCTCGCAAGTGAAAACATGGCTAGACTCAAACATACTTACACTTAACATATCAAAGACGAAATTCACAACATACAGTATAAATAGCACGGGACAGCCAAAAAACAACACAAACACCATAAAAATACACGTATGTTTAAACACCAACATCTGAGATTGCCCTCCTCTAGAAAAAACAGAGCAAATAAAGTATCTAGGAATCGTGATTGACCATAACCTTGATGGATACCTCACAACAAATCACAAATAAACTTCTCAAAACAATACACATTTTCCTAAACTTAAGAAACATATATAAAATAAAACAATTGAAAACAATATATTTTGCACTCTGCCAATCAATTATAGAATATGGAATTATTGCTAGGGGAAGAACAACAAACTCGGCTATCAATTACATAGATACCGCACAGAAAACGATTTTGAAGGTAATACTAAAAAAACATTGACTGAGAGATACAGATCAAATATTCAACAGCTGTGACGTACTAGATATACGCCAATTATACGCTAAAACACTACTAAACTACATTTTTGACAAAAAAAATAAATTTCAACATACACAAAATAACACTAACAGACCAGTTAGACAAGCGTACAAAGAAAACATAAAAAGTTAACAGTAAATTCAAGCTTTGGACAAAGATACTACCAATATCATGCTATAAAAGCATTTAACAGTGTAAAACTTGAAATTAAAATTGAGGAAAATAAAAATAAATTCACACACAAAATTACAAAATGGATTAAAAAGCAAAAAGACAATATTACCAAAATGTCATAGTATAAAATAAAAATAAAACCTACACGTAACACACAAAACCAATATAAACACACATCACTCACAAACACACAAGATTATTATTATTTTTTTGGCAAACTAATGTTTAAGACAAGATTTTTTATGCATAGCACAAAGGGTAACAATTATTTTACAAGCAATAATTATAGCCTTTCTCATATAAAATAAAGTTGGTTGTTTTCAGGTGAAAAAATGTAACAAGCAGTAATTGTTGAATGAAACACTGGTATATATTGAATTATTTCGCGGATAAGAGATAAGCCGCCATAGCTCAGTGGTCAGAGCTGTCGACCGGAAATCGAAGGGACACGGGTTCGAGTCCCGTTGGCGTCATGTATCTTTTATCAGGAAATTTTTCAATGTGGATGAGTGTTTCAGGCGAATAATTATTGCTTGTAAAATAATTGTTACACAAGATTATATTTTTAATGTATTATTTTCTCTTTAAATGTATTATGTAGATTATATTTTCATATTATAAAATGAAGGCCTCAGCACGGGAAAGCCACCCAGTGAGGCCAACATTACTGGAAATATTTGAAATGTAAAAAATATTATATACAAAAAAAAAAAAAGTAATATTAATAATAATGAAGCGTGTCGACGGGTATTCGGCTTGTATAAGTTTCACGTGCACCGGTGCACCGGGGATCAATACTGCTAGCTCTTAAGAGCAGGTTCCATTAAAATATCTGTAGAACAGACTCAGCTTGCCTACATTGCGTCTGTGCATAAGAGATGGCAATCGTCTGTTTACAATGAATCTTCAATCAGACGGACATAGAATAAAGTGGGTTTATCTAGTATTGCGGGGCTTCAGGCCAGACATGGCTCCAAATTCTTAAATACTGTCTAAAAAATATATGCATCAACTACGAAATAATGTAAATTTATAAGAAAATTTTGAATGTGCTTAAGAAACAAGTTTAAATAAATACCTTTATTTTTCATTATACAATAACGGTAGGTAGAGGAAGATTACTTTTTAATAATTATAATAAACTCACAAAAAAAATTCAAAATTGCTTCGAAAATCACGCAAAAAAGAACTTTTTAATTCACTATACATCATACTTTAAAATAAAATAGCACATATTCGTGCTAGATATTTGCTATACCTCTTGATTAAAAAGTAATTTTTCAGTTTAGTTAGGTATTTTGGCCTCAAATCCAAATTAAAGTTTTGTATGAAAAAGGCCGCGTAGCCGTTTCCTCTTAATGTCCCACTTACGCATTATATGGGCTCAGTGGCCGTCTGATCAGCGGTCATTTTTAATAGATCATACTGAGCCTCTTCTAATTCTATATGCATTATATGGGCTCAGTGGCTGTCTGATCAACGGTCATTTTTAATAGATCATACTGAGCATATTCTAATTCTATATGCATTATGTACGGGACGTGTTTGCCTGCACAAGAAAAGACTGTAAATAATAAGCACCGGCACACATCAGTCCTCAACCTGGGTAATGATTTATGTAAAACACCGTGAGGTGTTCTATCCAAACCATCATAAAAGAAAGACGATTGGAATCAAAATTCACATTTTAATTACAAGTATTGTACTGGTGTACAGAACGTACAAAAGGGTGTAGCTTATAGGTACTTCCTATTATTTACAGCCAACCCATTTCACAAGAAATAGTTATATGTATTTCAATACAACTGGGATTTAAAACACAGATAGAAAACTGAGACAATCGGAAATCTTTCAGCGATAATTTCAGATTGGAGCGCATTGTGCATCATCGCGCCATACGATACAGCAAATGGCGTAGGCAACTGCTGGAGCAGTGGCCAGTTCAATTGGTAGCCAGCAGGAATCGGCCAGCCTCTAGGCTTCAGCATCAATGGCTAATTCAGTCAGTAGCCACGAAGAATTGGCCGGCCTCTAGGGTTTCAGCATCGATTGGTAATTTAGTTGGTAGCCACGAAAAATTGGCCGTCCTCTAGGTTTTCAGCATCAATGGCTAAGTCAGTTGGTAGCCAGGAAGAATTGGCCGGCTTCTAGGTTTTCAGCATCAATGGCTTATTCAGTTGATAGCCAGGAAGAATTGGCCGGCTTCTAGGTTTTCAGCATCAATGGCTAATTCAGTTGGTAGCCAGGAAGAATTGGCCGGCTTCTAGGTGTTCAGCATCAATGGAGCAGGGATTGGCCAGCCTCTAGGTGATCACCGGCAGTGGGCAGTTCAGTCAGTAGCCAGCAGGTATTCGTCAGCCTTTAGGTTTTCAGCATCTGTGGCTGGTTCGGTCGGTAGCCAGGAGGAATTCATCATAATTGATTCTGAATAATAGTTTGCATCTAATTAAGATACCATTTGTAAATAGCACTTGAAATTGTTGATTGAAAAGGCTGACTGTCATTAGTCAAGAATTTCATCCTTTTTTTAATTCTCTTCACATTCCATCAATTTTTCAGCCTCACAATAAACAAATGCTTGTTTTTAATAATTTATTTCTACTCTCTTACATACAGTTTACTTAATAAGTCCCAGTTAGTATTTGTATGGGTTAGTGGTAGTGTTATGTGAATACCTTACTAAGAGTATCATTGCTGAGATGTTCGCAGAATTTAAATGAAGTGTTATTATGTCGTCATAAGTAAAACACACCATCGTCCTTAATATTCTCATTTATTTGCGTTATAAACAGTCTTTTTACATACATATATGACAGTGATAAGAGTATTTATGTCATTTACTAATAAAATAAAGACAAAACATACCATAACAGAAAAATACATAACAACATACGTAATACAAACAATTCTGATAGAGTACATCTTTAAATGACAAAAAGTGTTTTAATGATATATTTTTAAGACTTACATTTAATGTTTAATGGACATCAATAATATCTTTGAGGAAGTGATTTATTCAAATTCGAACTTACTAAAGGTAAAAGAGGAAATGTGATGATCTAATTATGAAAAAAAAATTTAAAAAAATCAATGAAATATTAGGTTTTTGGTTTAACATATGGCATAAAATGCAATGTCATTTTTTTCCGAATTGTGTGAATTTAGCAAGGTTCGTGTTAAGCATCTCGATGTTTGGGTATAATCTATTAAATGTGCTACAGCTTCTTCTTATAAATACATTTTCAAGGTAATTTGTATTACTTTTAGGAATATAAAACGTATCCAGAGATCGAGTAACTCTTTTTGGACATCTGAAATGAATATTTTGTAGAAAACCGTTGTTTCATCGATGGCACCAATATTGTTTAGTAAGTTAGTAGCCGCTAAAGTACATCATAATATTACATTGATATAATATAAATATTTTGAGAAAAGAAAAAGATACCACATAAAGTTAATCTTAAGTTAAGATGAAAAGACAAACAAACAAAACAATAGTTGATGATAATTAGTGCGAATATTTAAAAAAACAAGTAATTATACAACCATAATCTATTTAACTAGATCTAATTACATATTTTACAAATCAATTAAATTGCGTTATTATGTGATGTTTGCGGTGAATAGGTTTTGGAGAAATTGTGTAAGGATCTATAATTTTTATCAGTGATTATTATTTTTTTTAGTTTGTGTATTGGTGCATTATCAGCGAGTTATTTCAAATTAAGTGGCACGCAATTATACAGTTTCATAAAATAGTACCTACTTAGGTGGAGTGCTTTAGCGGGAAATTAAGGGTTAAGTTTGTTGAAGACCTATTTATTTTTGTGAACCGAATAGGTATGTAGTTTGTATTTGAAGAGCAGAAGAATAAAATGAAATTTATCTACAGTGAGAATCTTTTTTTACCTCAAAGGCCCCTCTTGCGTGTTCCACATCAACATATTCAGATTACAGCGGTACAACATCCCTATCAGGCTATCAGTACAGCTAGAGGAAGATAAATGCAACAGTCGATAGCGCCCCTGATGGGAGGACCGCATTTGCATAGTGCTTCAATTCAACTATCCGAGTGCACACGGCTTGGCTTGCACGGACCAAGGTGCACTCGCATCTGTTTCAAAATTGCATCGCTTTAGTGCATAAAAGTATTTGTTGGGAGGATGCAAATAAAATACCGGCCGGGCTTTGGTTCCGGGCGGCTTTGTGGTGAAATGGGAAATCGGAAACAGAGAAAAGAGATTTTCTTTGAAGCTAGTGTAATAATGATTCTTATATGATTTGAGTTTTGAGTGGAATGAAAAGTATATTCCGTACAGAAAGAGATTTTAATATCAAGATCGTGAATCATCATCTTTCATTCCCGATATAACAATCGTTGCTTTTATGACACGTCTGATTAGAAATTAATGCTAAATAAATATATATTGAACATTCGTAACCGTAAAAATCATTTTGAAGTTTTTTTTTTAAATTTTAATTAACTCCTTACTGTAGGTTTTGTAGTTTTTTTTAATTTTTTTTAATTAATTCCTTACAGTAAGCCTTGAGGAAAATAATGTCCCTCATTTGGTGATGCTGTGTGGAAGGTGGTTCCGAGAGGAGGAAAGAGTGAACGTATTGTGGGAAGGAACCACAGAGAATGACAAATCATTCCACAACCGATCTATTGAACTAAAGGACAATTCGTAGAAACGACCCGTTCTCATGTTACTAATGTCAACGGACAATGCACCAGTGCCAAAGGCATCGATGGCGCTATTAAAGTACACGTAGAACAAAGACAGCATTCCCACCTGACACCTGTACTCTAAATATTGTTATCCGTCTGTTCAGACAGGGGATTCTCAAAAGTACTTTCTGCATAGAGTAAAGTGTTTTGTTTATATTTTGGGAATCCAAACCAGAGGTTGCTTCCAAACTCAACAGGGAGACGCACTTGCAATATTTAAAGAGTCAACAGTTGAGTTCTATTAGGTAGATTATAAAAATTGAAATTTCGTTCTTTATTTTGTGTGCCATCAAAACTTTGTCAAAATACAGTTATTTTATAAAACAGAAATCATTAAAAATATATTTTTTCAATTCTTAACACTTATGCAGTGCTTGCAAAATCAAACGTAAATTGTGATTAAATATAATTTAAATTGAGCGATGCCTCAAGAATTCCATAATATAACTATTGAGAAATTGGTAGATGAATCGGTCATTTAGTTAGCATATCTGCATTCGCTTATGAAACAATATGTTTTTTCATAGCAATTAGATTTTGTTTGCGGTTAAAATGTATGTGCGTAGAAGAAAATGAGCCAAAAATAGCAAAAACAAAATTAAAATGTTAATAATTATCCACTTTCCATATTTTGAAAATTCCGAATCCTATTTTCCAATCATATAGTGAATCTAACGTTTTCACTTCTATATTTTTAAGGGACAAAACGCACGCGTAAATCAATCAAATGTTCGTTTCATACACCATATCTTTTACACGCAAAATAATACGAAAACCTTCACATTCTGAATCTTCTAGCAACTCATCCGCAACTCAAATAAAAGCTACGTGTCCGATGCATCTTCACCGCTTTGAAGTCGTAGGATGTCACAATGGCAGTCTCGGGCGGGACGCGAATCCAAGTTCTTTGTTAGCCCACTTAAGCTAACGAAGCGTCCCACATTGGTAATTTACTCCCGGCTTTGGTTGGATGGCCACTGGGTGCTAAGAAATGAAACAAGAAATGGTTAACCATTGTACTGAGAGTCTTGGAAAAGGAGCGTTAAGGGTCGAACTTAATAATCTCTTGCATTGTGGTCATGCTTCTTGTGACGGTTTAGAAGTTTTTGGCCATATCGTAAATTGAGGTCTTTTTGAAAGATCAGCGCTTCTATTGCTCGCCCAGTGAGTGTTGCAGAATACAGTGTGGCCACTGAATAATTAACTGATAGAAGTTTGTAGTAGGCGTGTCTGTTTGTCCAAGTTACAAAAAATTAACATTATCAAATTTAACCCCTAGTGTGACAAGAAATCCACGGTGGATTTGATAGTAAATAAATATACTTTGATACACCACTTTTAAAAGTGGTGAATACAAAGTTTTTTTTTTTTTAATTTCATTTAATTAAAACGACGCCACAAAGGAATTTTGTAACTATTAAAAAAAATGTATGTTAGTAATATTGAGGTAATTTTGCACATAAACGGCGCTATATAAATCAACAACATATTACTATTCTATGGCTGTAGAAAAGGGATGCTCAGATGGCACGATCAAGTGAATCAGATACTTGAGTCGGATCATGTGAAAAGTCAGAACTCAGTATAATAATAATTATTTTTCTGACTATATAATAATAGAATAGTGTGTATGAATGTGAATGAGGCAAGGAGTGTATGCCAAGACCGAGTTGTTTGGCGGTCCGTCCTCTCTGCCTACCCCTACGGAAGATGGCGTGATGATTCGTTAGTTAATTTTATTCTAGCTTGTCGCTTTGTCACATGCGAATAAGTTTGTTTCATCTGTGCAAAAGCGCCCCGCAAAATTCTGTATTGAAGTTTTATGAAAATTGGTGGCATCAGTTTTTTTTCAATTTGGTGTACATAGATCACACTTCTATTAGTTTTGTGTTCAGTGACATCAAGGCACTCGAGTAAGGCTCTATTGCGCTTATGATGCTTTTCATGAAGTTTATTGGTTATTATTTGTAAAGTAACTTAAGATCTTCAAAGATCAGTACTCCTACATCACTATTGTGCGCAAAGTGTTGGAGTATATATTTTTGAGACAGAAATTATGGATATAAAAGAAATTGTTTGGGAAGTATATTTGACCAAATTTGCTAACGTTAAAAATGTTTTAAATAGGTCTACGATAAATTTATATCATTGATTTGTAAAATATACTCATAAACAGTGCAGTGGATAATTTTTGTACAAGCGATAAAAATAATTTTTTAAGTTTTACATAATAGGTTGTAATATAAAAGCATCAATTCAATTTTAAAACTTCGACCATCGAACAACCCAATTGCACATCAGGGTTTTCTGTTGTTCTGTGAATACCGCCTAACAGTCCCAACTGCTCCCAACCGTCTGGAGCCAGCGAGACTATGGTATTCCCAATCGTAATAAGTTGTAAGGCTGAAGGTAGTGGGGATGGGAAGGAGATGGGGAAGAGGATGATGATGAAGTGCCTGGTTATTCAGATCTAGTCACTAAACATGGCCAAAGCCATTTCAAAAAATGTTTAAATTCTGAATGGTGGTCTTACACCAGGGCGATACTGAGAGTATCTGGTACGCCCCAGAAATATACTATATATTATTTTAAATGATTTAATTGTGAAATAAAACAAACTAATCAAAGAAAATTTACTTGCTGAAAATTTACTTTTAATTTATTTATAATATTTTTACGGGTCAGCGCTATTTTAACAAAAAAAAATTAATTATTGAAGACAATATTAGCGATTCCACATCTAGAACTCGAACCCAGGGCCCGTGCTTTGCCGGGACACCGCTCCGTATCGTTTAGGAATAACTAATATTTTTTTCAATATTTAAAGATGACAATTTGAGGTTTTACTCATTACGTTATTCCAAAAAATAAAATATGTATTATGTTATCACAAAGCTGAAAATCTTAGTTCCCGGAAAGTTAAAACTGGTTTTCTGCAACGATTAATGTGTCAATAATTAATGACATTAAAAAATACTGTTGTATTTATTTTTCGGTTGTGCAAATATTTGGCAACCAGTAAGTCCAGAAGGTTATTGTTAAATGTTGCGGTAACTGTGCAAAATCATTTGCCAATAAAATAATCAATATTTTAAGTACATAACGTACATAATAAAAATAACATCTTCTTAAAGGTTTTGTTAACCCTACCGAAGCAGGTCATTAATCACTGTCAACTGTTTACGACGTTGAAAAGCATTATTATTCCTCTAAAACAATGTAATATTTTGCAAATCATTGAATTTAAACATTTCCATACACATTTTACAGTGCTTTCATTAGACGATACCACACTATAAAAAAAGTATTAATGTCTTAGCTGCAAAACAAAAATGTGACTATATAGATGTGCACAACCTGCGAATGGTGAGTTCTGTTGTAACATACGGCTTCCATTACGAGCTTAGAAGTATTTTTTTTCAACATTCACATTTTCAATAACGTTTATTGGTTTGTCCTGTAAGCGTTCCTGTACCATTCATCCAATTCGATGAAAATCTCAATTTTTGTTCTTATTGGAACCAGAAGTGTTTAGAGACTGGTTTGAATCGTAGAAGAAGTACAGGACGCTCGAGAAAGATTTAACGCATTATATCTGCACTGGAAAGAGATACGGAGTCAAGTTAACATAATGTAGTGTTTTTAACAGTAACGATGTAGATTTCATGATGTTACATGAACTGAATTGTAGAAAAATTCGTTGATGCATGAGGAAGACATGAAAATAATATTTTTTGTGTTAAAATGAATGAACGGAGATGTACGACTTGGAAGTGAATGGTTGAAGAGATCGAAGACGCCCGAGAAAGTCACGCACGTGAAACAAATGCTTATTAAAATACAATAATATTATTTCCACCTTAAGAATTTACCCAGTTGTCTGGTAATCTACAATTCACAACCTCTAAACATTACCCTTAACTATTAATAAGTCCTCGATCAACTCCGGATAAACGTCAGCTAGTGTCTAATAATTGCAAAAAAAATGTATTTAAATTTGTACGAATCTCAGTAGTACCTATATAACTAGTTTACTAAAAAGGAACATTATCAAACTTACAATAAATTGGGTACAATCTAAACTTTCATTCAATAAAACTTTTCCCATAATTTTCACGGGTAGCAGGTACGAGTGTGTCCGTTAAACTTTATTTTCAAATAATCCCGCACTTAAAATACCTTTTTGGATTTTTTGTGGCAGATGGATTTACCTTCATCATTTATAGGTATTATTTATCAATTATGTTTACAAATAGCGTCACTTACCGAAGCAAATTATTAGTAGAATTTAAAAAGCTTTTTATAAAATAGGAAAATAACTTACGCACAAATAATTTTTGTAGAGATAATGTTCTGTAAATTTATTGAAGTATTTCGATAAAAAAATAAGGTTATGAAGTAAAAAAATCCATTAAATAATATTTTTTTGGGAAATGGTATAAACATGCTCGTGTGTTATTTTATTTTATTTAAACGCCCATAGGGCTTTTACCTATAATAATGTACATCTTTATTTTTTAGTTATACAGATTACATTTAAAAAAATCAGTATTATCAAAATACAGGTTACATTAAAAAAATATCAGAGTTGACAAAATAAGTTACATAAAATATAAAAGTTAAAAAAATATAGGTATGGATAGAGTACAAATAAGTGAGACGAAAAATAGAAAATCTGTCAAACTCCTCCAAAAAAATGGAGGATTTTGAAATAAAAAAAAATTTTGAAAAATTATTTTCAAAATGGTTTACAAATTAGGTAAAAATAGTTCGCACATACTCCGTTTAAAGTTTGCCAAGTTCAAATTATTGTCAAATACATTTATATTGTTTGAGTATTTGTTACCAAGACTGTGTAAACGTTGTATTGGAGAGTGAAAACCATAGTTGGAATGAGATGTATGTATGTAAAATGTTGATATTTGCCTAGTTGTTCGTGTAGGTATGTGTAAATTTATTAAATGCAGGAGTTCACAACAATCAAATTTAGAGTTCAATAATTTTAATAAAAAGGTTAGGTCGTTTATTTTTCTTCTGTTTTCTAATGTCGGAATATTTAAAAGATTTAATAATGACTGGTAATTTATGTGTTCTAAAGGGATGTTAAGTTTAAAATTGACGAAGCGTAGAAATTTTCTTTGAATTCTTTTAACATTATGAATATATACATTGTAGAAGGGCGACCAAACTATGGAGTTATGTTCTATATGGCTTCTAACAAGGAATATGTACAATAGTTTTATGATTTGTAAAAATTCAAAGTTTTTAATTGTTCTTAATATAAAACCTAATGTTTTCATACCCTTATTCACAATTTGTTAAATGTGGGCCGTAAAGTTTAGTTTTTCATCCATTATTATGCCAAGATCTCGCATTTCCTTTATTCTTTCTAAATTTGTTTTATTTATTGAATAGCCAAAAACTTGTGATGTTTTTTTTCTGGAAAAGGTCAAAATTTTGCATTTTTCTACATTTAAATATAAATTGTTTTGTGAACACCAGTTATTTAGCATGTCTTTATTAGATTGAAGAACTTGACAGTCGTTTAAGGAGGTTATTTCTTTATATAATTTAATATCGTCAGCGAATAGCAGAGCATTGACATTTTTAAAGCAGTTGACTATGTCATTTATAAAAACAATAAATAAAATTGGGCCAAGATGACTACCTTGCGGTACGCCACTAGTGGCCAAAAATGGTTTAGATTAAAAAGATTTTATTTTAACAAGTAAAGTTCTACCAGATATTTTATTTTATTTTATTTATTTGGGAAAATCAATAGATTATTTACATATATAAGAATAAACTAAATAATAAAGATAAAATCCAATAACAGATTTTCACTCAAAATTATAATAATAATAAAGAATATTAAAACAAAAAACTAAGGGTTCTGTACCCGTGGCCTGAGAGATTTACGAAAAATACAATATTGTAAATAATAAATAAAAAATAATAACAGATCTAGGAACACAAATAAATTAAAATTTAAAGTTAACTGATATACTAATAACCAGCGAAATTTCGAAAATTTAAAAATATGTAGCTACCTAACCAGCTTAACATATTTGCTCTAAATAATAAATATTTGTTCTTTAAAAGACAGCTTATTATATGAACTAGGAAAACATATTCAAGGAATATATAACATATTATGCAATGCTATGTTCGGGTTAAAACCCATCTGGAATCGAACCAGGGTTATAAATTGGTTAGCTCAGTAAAAAGGTAGGCAGATGAAACTCGAATTCAATAAGGGGCGGGGAACTTCTTTATTCATTACTTCGTCCATCGGTCAGGAGATTGGAAGGGCCAGCATAATAATAACACATTAGTAAAAGGCACAGGTATATTTAACATCTTCTAAAGAAACACAGGGCTGAATCGTAATCTCTACTCTCTCTCTAGGAGAACCGGGTGAAACGGAGATTTTACATGAAGTTAACGATTTGAACACAATAAAAGGGTATGCCGAAGAAGCTTACTGGTTTCCGGGTTCAGATGAGGGTTGGCATGACGTGACGAGCTGGAAATAGCCCGCGCTCCCGAGGGGGGCAGCGGATAATTTGGCATCGTTGCGCACGAGGAATTTACCGGAAGTTAGGCTCCGACGAGTACAGCTGGAGTTGTGTTGTCGGCACATGTTTGTGAATTGGTTGCGCGTGATATTAGTTATAAACTAGAACAAGATCGCGTCTGATGGCAAGTAATGCGTGCCATGTTTGCGAGCGTGGCCAATTGTTCCGCGCAAAGAGGTAGTGTTTGAACTCCGACGTGTGCTTGAAGCGAGAGCGTGATTTTGACTGGAGAGCGCGGTGGGGCGTTATGAGCTCGTGCTAGCGGTGGCTGTGTGGGTTGTCTGTCACGTGGCTGAACACGCTGCGGCCATCTGGCATGAGTAGAGTGGGGTAAGAGTGACCAACCTTTTTAATGTACGGCGGCTGTATTACGTAACACATTCCCCCTCCGCCAGTAAAAGGCGACGTGGTAATGAAGCTTTAGGCGCAATAATCCTCTTCACCTTTGTCGTGAGGAGAGAGAAAAGCAGTGTTGTTGAGAGTCAAAAAAAAATTACATGGTTATGCAGTGATGAAAAGACAACATACAAGGTTATGCAGTGATGAAAAGAACAACATACAAGATTATGCAGTGATGACAAGACAAACATACAAGGTTATGCAGTGATGAAAAGAACAACAAACAAGGTTATGCAATTATGAAAAGACAACATACAAGGTTATGCAGTGATGAAAAGAACAACATACAAGGTTATGCAATGATGAAAAGAACAACATACAAGGTATGCGATGATGAAAAGAACAACATACAAGGTTATGCAGTGATGAAAAGAACAACATACAAGGTTATGCAGTGATGAAAAGAACAACATGGACTCTAAAATTTCATTGGTCTGTAAGCTAAGTTTGATGAGCGTAGTGTTTTCGTAGAGTACCAAGTAGACGTAATTTCACTGAAGTTATTAAAAATTACACTTTTACTGTAATTTGACCCATTTGAGATTGCACTCAAGTATCACTAGGGTCTTAGAAATTGAACTGTGCTTCTTGGTTGGGGTTGAGAGATGATGATGCGGAGGGCAGAAGTATCCGGGTTCTGTTGTCGTACCAGCGTGAATTTCATTATGCAGATGTGGAGGAGCAGTGGTTGTCAAGGTGAAATGAAGTTGGTAATAACATGGAGTAATACCAGTAAGTTGATTGATGGTTGATGCGTGTAATGGCTATTATGTTGAGTTTGCGCATCGGCAAGTGGTTGATTTGTACAAGTGGCAAGTGGTTGATTTGTACAACGGCAAGTAGTTGATTGCACAATGGCAAGTGGTTGTTTTGTACAACGGCCAGTAGTTGATTTGCACAAACGGCAAGTGGTTGATTGCATAACGGCAAGTGGTTGATTTGCACCAACGGCCAGTAGTTGATTTGCACAAACGGCAAGTAGTTGATTTGCAGGAACATAACTAACCTTGAGCTGGCATGCTCTGAGGTTGGTTCTTTTGAATATGGTTTGAATGATGAGACAACTTGATTTGCAACTGCACGGTCGACTCACACCTAATTTGGGTGCGGTCGGGTGTTTTTGGTACGCAGAGATTGGAGAGATGTAAATGATGGAAGTAAAGGCGGCAATGAAGAGAAGCTCAGCTTGCAGGTGATGAGGAGGGCTGCTGGTCTTCTTTTTAATCCAGGGACAGGTTATTATTAGATCCAAAAATTCTTGAAGTTTACCTGCCTGGAAGACCAATGATGCAAAACGTTTGGAGAGAAACAAATTGTGTTCAAGAGAAAAAACAAAAAGACAAACGTAGTTGGATACAGAGGAGAGAGAGTAGAGAGAGATTCATTATGCTGACTATGCCATGAGTATCCCGAGATTGGGGAGACAAAAAGTATCACGACTGGCGTGAGGTTACCTATTTGATATACAAGGTATGGGTAGGTGGTTGTACAGTAGTAACACCAAGTTTCTGAAAGAAGTTGGCCTTCCATGGCCGGTGTTAGCGCTTGAGCGAAAACAACTTACGACTTTCAAAATTACAAGAAATGTGTTGATTACCTAGGAATGGGGTGAAAAGGAGAGATTATTTTGAAGTAAATTTCATGGATAAAGATTGTCTTATAGACAGACGATACGCTATGTGCGTAGGGTACACCTTCCAGATTCATGAACTTAACCTCAAGGATAATGAGGGATGAAAAAAAAAAACATACATGAGTTTGAAGGAAGGGTGAAGGATGGAGGGTTGAGTAGCGAAAATTGATAGTGACTGAGCCAATTCTCAATTCGATCTCTATGTGAGGACGAAATATATCAACCAGCAAATTTCCTAACTCTTTACAAATATACATGAATTTGATGAAAAGGTGAAGCACATGTAAGATTAGATTGTTGATTGGTGAAAGATTAGGGGTCGTTTTTAATCTTCTACAGTTTGTGAGAACATGACAGACCCTTGCTCAAATTTCACAAACCTGGGAGTTTTTATTATTCGTCTCCCAGACAACGAGTTAGGTGGTTTTGTGTCACTGTCTCGATTAACTCCCACGACACGATACCTCATAACCAAAAGTGAAGCTGATGGCTAGTCCATGGTCAATGGATAGTGGATGGTTCTTGGGTCCGCTGACAAGAAGTCCACAGGTATCAGTTACCGAAAAAATTGCTGAATGCACAGCTTCATGTTTGTTTGAATAGAACAAAAATTCTCACTACAGTGAAGGACATTTCCCTCAGTGTCATGAGTTATACAAAAGGATCCCAATTAAGGGCGACAAGTCAGGGTAAAATGATCTACGTCCGGTAGAACAAGTACATAGTGTCAACTTATTTAAAGAAAACAACAAAATATTGTATCGTTCGCACGAATCATGGTAAGTATTATAACGTCTCCACGTCTCATGTAGAAATTGAACGAATTACGAAAGAACTCTATTATTGAAAGGACGGTACAACATAGATATTTATAACCATTTAATGGAACAAATTATCTCTTTGGCCACAGTGTATGTAAGCCAGTAAAAAAAGTAATTATAACGAACTTCTCGAATCATGGTAGATATTATAACATTCTAATGTATAGTGTTAGATTTTATAACGATCCCTCGTCTCATGGCGGATATTGTAACATTCTCATGTATCATGAAAATAACATATCAACGTTCAATAATAAAAAAGTACCATTTCAATACCGGAAAAAGAAACATACACAATGTCAAAAACAATCAAGTAGTGGATATTGGTATTATCAAAAAGGACGATGGCATAACCTTTGGTTGGGTTTATGCGTTAAGTTGGCAATAATACAAGACATATGCCTACAAGGATGTCTTAAACAAGACACAAATATAGCAAAAGAGACCTATTTGGTTTTACTAACTCTTTGCTTACAAAATGTTGTGATGGCATAACCTTTGGTTGGGTTTATGCTTTAAGTTGGCAATAATACAAAACATATGCCTACAATGATGTCTTAAACAAGACACAAATATAGCAAAAGAGACCTATTTGGTTTTACTAACTCTTTGCTTACAAAATGTTGTGATGGCATAACCTTTGGTTGGGTTTATGCTTTATGTTGGCAATAATACAAGACATATGCCTACAAGGATGTCTTCCACAAGACACACATATAGCAAAAGAGACCTACTCGGTTTTACTAACTCTTTGCTTACAAAAAAGGTTTGTAGTGGTTTATTTAAGACCTGATAGGGTTTTACTTACTTAAAATGACCAAACAAAAACAAGGAAACACACTTGGTGTTGCCAAAATTGCCACAAACACGAATGTTGTGAACTTTATGATACAAATTTGATACAAAAGGCACCTAGAGACACAGGATGACTTAATATGAGTGACCTGGCTCGGTGTATTTGACAAGGCAAATTAATGCTTATTTAAGTCAAAATATAGTACATAATATAACAAATTGGGGTCAGGAAGTTGAGATCTTAAGATTTTACATACTCAATGTGACCGAAAGGTGTTATGTATGTAACATTGTTATTGATGAGGAGGACAAATCGGCGTTTGTTCTCCTTTACAACAACTTTTTTCAGAATTGACGTGTCAATATCAAATTCTGAAAAAAACAACAAATTAGAGCAAATGGGAATGTTGATCGCCATTCAATTTTTTAGAAAAAACTGAAAAAACTTTAAACAAAGGTAATTGTAACTTTTATTTGTTACACCTGTGTAATTTAAATCAAATGACGATACCGAACTGGAATTTACACACTTGTTATGATTACAAATTACAGGGGTAGAATATTCACCTCAATTGGGTGTATGTTGCAAAAGGGCCATTGTTTTATGTACGATAGAACCCATTGGAACAAATGTGATGAACAAATGTGAAAGAACAATCTGAAGAACAAATGTGAAGAACAAATTTGAAGAACATGAGAGAAAAAAAAATTTACAAAACAATGTTGTACGTGACTTTTTGTGGTAGTTATGACAAAAAATAGTTATGTATTTAGTGTCGTAAGTGTCAGAATGGTAACGACTAACAATTAATGTCCAGGGTCATGACTCCGGGAGCATCAATTGTTTTTGGGAGGCAGAAAAAGTCTCTTGACTAGAATGATATCCGTTCCAGAGAAGATACGTACAAAATATGAGTACAAATTATAGACATTACACGGTGAGGTGTGACAAAGAAACAAAAATAACAAAGGGTTTATACAAAAGAGCATAGTTGTACAAGTATGGGTGAGAAATGATTTAAAACCACAGTTGACACTTCTGTGTTTTAGAAAAAAAAGGTTACCTTGCAGAGGTCGAAAATGTGAGTTTTTATATGAAACTAACGCGTTAAGACATGCTGTTTGTCTGCACGAGGGCCAAATATCGTGGGACAAAGGTAGAGCCAAAAGTTTGTTAGTTATGTGTGTGGTGACCTAGTGAAGGTGGTGTCTATTGTGTCCACACTTCCTAGTTTGACAATATCTTTCACGTGATAGTTGCCGATGTGTTTACCAGAGGCGTCCGATAGGGTATATACTACATCTGAGATTTTTCTCAGGACTTTTGCTTTAACAAAGCGAGGAGCTAGTTTTGCAGAGAAATACAGAGCACCTTGTGAGAGTGTGTTGTTGCGTCTCCAAACTATGTCGTTTTCCTTAAAGGTAACATGTTTCCTGCGTAAATTGTGTCTGTTTGTGTCAGAAATTATACTGCCGGGTTGAAATTGCAGTCTCCTAATATATTTCCTGCTGTAATATGTTGCGTATTTAATCAGGACGTTTTTGGTTTTGTTGAAAGGAGAAATATTCCTGTCTTTTAATTCTTTTTCTAGGCTTTGAGTACTTTGAGAGCAGATGTAGGCTATTATGCCTAAGGTGTTGTTTTGAGAATTCATTTTGTGGCTAGTTGAGTTAGACATTGTGAGATGAAAAAAGAATTGTCAGAGTGTTGTGGCTGAGTTACTTTTTATACCAGGGATTTGTTTGTGACGATGGGTGAATAATTTGTGAAATTTTTTGAAGTCCCAATATGGAAAAAAAATGAACAGCGGTTTCCTTGTATTTTTAATACAAAAGTCCCTGGGATGCGTGTTTTGAAAAAAAATTTCCGAAAAAATTTCAAAGTCCTTAAATTGTGAAAAAAAAGGTCAGGGGTTACCCTGGATTTTTGATGAAAAAGTCCCTGAGATGTGCGTTTTTGAAAAAAAAATTCCGGAAATATTTCCGAAAAAATTGTAAAATGTCCTTGATTTGTGAAAAAAATGGCCAGGGGTTACCCTGGATTTTTGATGAAAAAGTCCCTGAGATGTGCGTTTTTGAAAAAAAAATATTTCCGAAAAAATTTCCAAATACAGATTTCGAGGGAGTATTGTTTGTTCTTTCAACAATTTGGGAGGTTTGTGGTGATTCGTGACAAATTTGTCCGAGTTTAAGCAAAACCAGTTTTTGGTTATTTATCCGCAAGCTTCCCTTCACTTGACAACGACATGTTTTTAGGCGAAGAAGTGCCAAGAGTCGGGGATTTACGTCAACGCGAATCTCAATTATATGTAAAGAGTAGGTCGGCTTTCTATTTTAAAAAAGAAAACTCGACCCGCCTTCATTACATATAAAACGGATTGTCAAATGGCAGAAGGATTTTAATTTTCCTTGGTTGCAGTCATGTGCAGACAAGCTGATTTATAACTTCCACAAACAAGAAATTTGTTTTGTATCATGTACAAGATTTGAAATTGTTGAATTGTAGTTTATTGTAGTTCGTTTCCACTAATAGTTGTACTTGGAAAGTAAACCTTTATGGTTTTTGATCACTATGTGAT
This sequence comes from Hesperophylax magnus, assembly GCA_026573805.1. Lineage (NCBI taxonomy): Eukaryota > Metazoa > Arthropoda > Insecta > Trichoptera > Limnephilidae > Hesperophylax > Hesperophylax magnus. The sequence continues at coordinate 10,419,747 of JAIUSX010000012.1, forward strand.
GTTTAAGATGTCCGAAAAGAAGTAAACGTCGATTGCGCACTTTGTGATAGAATACCGGTACTTGAATTATTGTCGAGTGACGATTCGTAAAAGTTGTAATTTAACACAGAACAGATCTAATGTGACACGGTTGTTTTAGATTTGACGCGATGGTTTGTAGAACAGCTATGATCAATTGGGAGAAAACAAAGTATTCAATGGTTATTACAAACAAGACATAAAACACAGTGAAAGAGTACAAAGTTACTTCCAATTTTGACCTCTTGATGGACGATTAATAAACTGAAAGAAAACCCACGTTAAAGCCAGTGCTATGTTCGGGTTAAAACCCATCTGGAATCGAACCAGGGTTATAAATTGGTTAGCTCAGTAAAAAGGTAGGCAGATGAAACTCGAATTCAATCAGGGGCGGGGAACTTCTTTATTCATTACTTCGTCCATCGGTCAGGAGATTGGAAGGGCCAGCACAATAATAACACATTAGTAAAGGCACAGGTATATTTAACATCTTCTAAAGAAACACAGGGTTGAATCGTAATCTCTACTCTCTCTCTAGGACGACCGGGTGAAACGGATATTTTACATGAAGTTAACGATTTGAACACAATAAAAGGGTATGCCGAAGAAGATAACTGGTTTCCGGGTTCAGATGAGGGTTGGCATGACGTGACGAGCTGGAAATAGCCCGCGCTCCCGAGGGGGGCAGCGGATAATTTGGCATCGTTGCGCACGAGGAATTTACCGGAAGTTAGGCTCCGACGAGTACAGCTGGAGTCGTGTTGTCGGCACATGTTTGTGACTTGGTTGCGCGTGATATTAGTTATAAACTAGAACAAGATCGCGTCTGATGGCGAGTAATGCATGCCATGTTTGCGAGGGTGGCCGATTGCTCCGCGCAAAGAGGTAGTGTTTGAACTCCGACGTGTGCTTGAAGCGAGAGCGTGATTTTGACTGGCGAACGCGGCGGGGCGTTATGAGCTCGTGCTAGCGGTGGCTGTGTGGGTGGTTTGTCACGTGTCTGAACACGCCGCGGCCATCCGGCATGAATAGAGTGGGGTTAGAGTGACCATCCTTTTTAATGTACCGCGGCTGTATTACGTAACAGCAATTAAGCAAGTCATCAAAAAGTTACCCAAAATCCTTAGGTATATTTATTTTCAAACACAATAATAATAGGATTGACCACAAAATTTAAATTACACTCAACCGGTTACAAAAGTACCCTTCCTTCATCAGGAGAATATTAAAACTGTTTTACATTTATTATTGTTGTGTTTAAAGGTCCGTTATCATGAAACATTTATTATTGGTGTATCTTCGAAAAATTGAAAAACGAAATTTTGTTTTCTTAAAATTAGTTGGGTATATACAAACAAAAAATGATTTCTTGGAATTAATAATTTTTAGAAAACAACAACAAGTTTAAATATAAGTTTACAAAGTTATATTTTAAACGTAATTTAATCTTTTACGATCATTCGACCACTACTTTCATTTCATAGGGCGTTTAGTTACACATAAGAATATTGACTGGTTTTAAATTAGCTCCACACCAGAAGCCTTGAAGAAAATAATTTCTCTCGTGGCCTATATTATCTTAAAGGATGCTTTGTGGCGGGTATTTTTAAGGATAGTAAGGAGAGGAAGTTCTAGAGGGGAAAAAGTTATTAGTAGTTGGTACGAATCTGGGGTTCAGTGTGTCCAGGAGTGACAGTTGTATAAATTCATTAATTCAAGTACGGTGCGGTGACGGGTCGATGAGTCCAGCCGGTGAGGTCAAAAGGCTTCTATTATCCACTGCCTCTCGATCCGGCCCACCTCGCAACAGGTGTGCAGAAGCATCCGCCGCCTAGACCCCGCCCCCATGAACTTGGGCACCCCTGCTAAGTTACCAAACTTAGTGAACGACTTGGGATAACCTATGACAGAGGTGTTGGTTTTCCAATAAATGGTTCCCGGTGTAATTTTATTTATTTTATTATTCTTGTATTTATTTTCGATGTTTACGTTTGTGCGTCAGTTATATAATAACACTTCCAGAATTCAATCACTTTCATTGTCCTAGGTACATTAATGAAATTATCAAAAGGTTTAACAGTGAAATAATAACAAAAAATGAACATTTGTGATTATTATAATAAAAAAATAAAGGAATTTACTAATAATATTAGCAATGAGAATAATAACTCGGGTAATAGATTTTTTTACGATCCATATGTTCGTAAATGTTACCCTATATATATCATTATTTTTGATTAATTTAACAAAATCATTAATGTCAGGAGAATTAACATACAATATGAAATAACATTATGAGTTCAAACAAGATTGCCAAACCAATTAGTTTACTAAAAAAAAATCAAGCACACGAGCAAACTTAATGGATATTGGACAATTTATAGCCCGCATGCAATAGTAAATAAATGTTTGATAGGAACCAGCAATATTTTTTCATAAAAGTTTGTATAAGCTGGTTCAAAAACTCAAGCGTGTCTGATTTCGGCAAAGAGGGAGATGATTGACTGTCTGGTGCAATGGAAGCACCCTCTCCAATAAAGACTCCATTGAAATGCTTGGATTAAGTATATCATTCCGGCTCAAGCATCGGGGCTCTATACAAGCCCGAGTAAATTTGGTTTAGAAGAAACTAGGCGTCTTGTATAGGACTAGAAGATTCTTCGATAGTAGCCAGATGCTAACCCTATATAAATCTCAATTACGCTTAGCAATTAAAGTTAGGAGCCACCTCTGGACTGAAGCCCCACAATACTTGATAAACCTACTTGATTCTGTGCAAAGGAGGGCTGTCCGTCTGATTAACCGTCCATTGTTATCTCTAATGCACAGACGCAATGTGGGCATGCTGAGTCTGTTCTACAGTTATTTTAATGGAGCCTGCTCTAAGTAGCTAGCAGCATTGATGCTCGGTGTACCGGCGCACGTACGTGAAACTCGACGTACACAAGCGTAACACGCGTTCAACGTTGATGTTTGCTTTATGAGAACGGGCCGCTTCTTAGACTCGTTTTTGTGTAAGACGGCTCGTATGTGGAACGAGCTTCATGCATACACTTTCCTCCTTTATATAACACAGGCCTGTTCAAGACCATTGAAAAATCCCATCTAACAGCCCCTACCTTAACCCACCTCACAACGCTGCCCAACCGGGTAGCGACATAACTCCCTTGCATTTACATTTACAGATGATAGATGATATAATGAAGATGTTACATAAAAAAATAAAAAATAGAACTCTCAACGACTGTAATGTAATCTAACCGATCTAACTCACGAATAATATATTTTTAAAGTGACCTATTATTCTAATTATATTATGATCTTAGAACTTAACTAATTATACCAAATAATGAAATTATAATTTAATTTCTACGTTTATTGTTTTAAATTAACAAACTTCAAAAGATTAAACATATTATTTGCGATTAAGTATACCTACGTGTACGTTATTCGCAAATTATTCTTCCTTATTCATATTTATAATTTCTTAATTTTATTATAAATTTATGAATAATTAGTGAACTAGTAAAAAAAAACAATAGGTACCCCTTCGTAACAACACTGAAACCCCTCCGCAAAAGTACTGTTTATTATACCATAGTACGTGAAGACTTCCTAAAAGATAAACCTAGACTGACAAAGCAATTTGCGGCAAATTCGGTGGGATAACAGTGTGGTTATGTTGATATAAACTGAAAACTTCAATACTGACAGACGCCGATGTTCGAGATAAGCTCTACACTCAGTAGCAGTGGAGCCTTTTGTCTGAAACGTGGAAACTTTCGCCCATTGTGTGTGTTACGGAAAGAGCTTTTTTATTTTTCCCAAAACTTTCTGACTGAGATAAAAGCTACAGATTTTATGACTGCCCTGTGCTTTTTTAAGATTTTTTATACTATTTTTACCAGTTTTACGTTTAAATAAATAATGTTCTGCTAATTATGGTTTTAATAACCGTCTTAATAACGGCCAACAAAAAATATTATCTGTGTCTGCTATATTGATCTTAAAAATAATTGTAAATACACAAGGGTTTTTTAACGTTATACAACTGAAAAAATAATTAATTTGGAATCTTTAAAACATATTTTTTTTTATTTTATGGATCGTACGTATAAAATATTTATGGTAGGGATTTATTTTTGTCAGCTACCCGAGTTCCAAAAGGAATTATTGAAACTTGTGCTTAAAGTTCAAGTAACCAAATTGTGTTTTCCTGAATTGCATCCTTTGAACAATAACTACGCTGTGTTATTTTGCCATGAAATTTATAGTAATCACATGTTATAGTTTTATTTTTCAAGTTTAACTTGGAGAACATTACATTTCACCATTACTCCATAATTTGAAATTATGGCCTAGAACACAATTGAAGGGTGAAAACCAGAAACAATTGAAAAAAAAACAACATTTCAATTTATTATTTTTTATATATAATGATATTATTACTTAATTCACAAAAACCAGTTTATTTATTAACACTTTCTACACCGTATATATTATTACGCGTGACAATTATTTCGCCTTCATTATCAAACATAGAGAAGCGACTTACACGATAGAGGTGATTTTGCACAAAAACGGCGCTATTCAAATCATCCAAATAGTATTATTATTCGCGCAGTATATAAAAGAGTTGGTAGGTATGTATTCGCAAGGACTTAATGGATAGGAAATCTGAAAGTATTATTACGCCAGCGTCTGGACGATCTAGGCCCTCTGATTTGTCGAATTAAAAATGTCTGTTTCGGGTAAATTCAGCTAACTTGAAAATTAAGACACGATTTCATACTAAAATAGGATCGCCTCATAATAATACGAGATTTCTTCAAAAGCATCGTTTCTGCTCATATAATTTTTGGATAATATCGAAGAAAATATGTTTTAGAAAGTTCATAATCCATTGGATTAATTACATTACAATGAAAATTATGTTTGACGTTTATAAAAAAATCACGAGTTCCTTATTCAATATGGCCGACACTCACGGCTATAGATGGCCGACAGAGCGAACCTCTGGCGGTTTAAAAACGAACCAAATGAATGGCGCGAATATTCAAATTTGCAGCTCACAATATTTGACTACTTACGATTAACAAGCATGTAATAAGAAGATTTCTTCTGGAAGCTTATCACTTTGTAATGGCATTTTTCATTATTATTTATATTTTTTTTTGCTTATTAATTATATCTGATTTTATATTGACATGTTTTCTAATTTGTAAAATTTCAAAATTATTTATTTGCGATGCTTTATATCCTGAGTGAAGTATTTTAAGACCTGAATTTTTATCGAAAGTTTGATCATTATTCAAAAGATGATTTGCAAACTCAAATTCACTATTTCCATTTGGAGCCCTGCGATATTCTTTAGTTCTGACTTCAAAGTTTCTATTGGTTCTACCTTTGTAAAAGAAATTACAATCATCTCACTTGAGTTTTTAAACTCCTGATTTTTTTGTTTGAATTTTGCTATCTTTATTATTAAGAATATATTTCTTTATTGTTGTTAGTGTAAAACGCCAGTTGAATAGTACCAGAATTGTTTTTATATATAATTTTAGAAGTATCGTTATCCACAAGCAGAATTCTACGCCATTGTTTATTTCTATCTTTAGAAAGACCGTTTGAAGAGAAAATGTTTAATTTTTTTTATTTAGTATTTCAACTATCAATTTATTAGAATAACCGTTATCAAATGCTATTTGTCTTATGAATATATTATTTTATGGTTATATTCTATTTGTTTTTTTCAGGTCTTAAAATACTTCACTATAAATAATTTTGAAATTTTAGTAATGAGGAAACATGTTAATATAAAAGCAGATATAATTAACAAGAATTTTTTTATAAACTGTCTTTTAAATATTTTCCCACTTAACTGGTCTTTCCCGTCTAACAATATTGTAATTCCTAATTATTATAAACCCAGCCTACTCTTACCCCTCCCCCCTCCTTTCACTTCTTCTTTCCCAATTGCAATCTATATTTAATTTTTGACTTCGGTGTATACACAATAAAATGTAAACATTATATTTATTTATTTATTGGACAATTTGCATAGCGCCGCTTTTGTGAGATATCACCTCAGGGGCGCTATATTGTAATAATCTACCTTTATATATAGATTTTTACTCTCCTGATGAAGGTGTATATATAATCTAACTTTAAACTTTATTAGATACAGTAACAGTTGTAGGTAAAGAATTACCAAATGATTACCGAAAATGATTACCCTCCTTTTATTCATAAACACGGGTACAATTAATGTAATGTGTATGTAATAATCTATTATTTCAGTTAACTTTGTTATAACTATCTTTAATTGTGACAAACTAAACTATATTGATTAAACTTATAGACATTGACGGTTGTAACACATATTTAAGCACTGCAAGTCTCCTATGAGCTAATTATATTAGGTACGATAACAGTTAATATCAGTTGTAGACATGTAGTCAATAATAGTGTTTCATTTGAAATAATCCATCACAAATACGTAAAATTTCATTTATTCAAACAACTGTCATTCTTATTATGCGTAAATTTAGCATGTTATTATTAAAATTTAAATTGAGGAAAATAAAAATAAATTCACACACAAAATTACAAAATGGATTAAAGAACAAAAAAGACAATATTACCAAAATTTCATAGCATAAAATACAAATAAAACCTTCACGTAACACACAAAACCAATATAAACACACATCACTCACAAACACACAAGATTATTTTTCATTGTACTATTTTTTTTAATTTTAAATATATTATTATGTATTTTTAATTTTAAATGTATAATTTTTCTCAATAAATGTATTATATAGTTTATATTTCATATTATAAAATGAAGGCCTCAGCACGGGCAAGTCACCCAGTGAGGCCTACATTACTGGAAAAACTGAATTGTAAAAAATATTGTACCTAATAAAAAAAAAAATAAAAAAAAATCAACTGCTTCCTGTTCCGTGTTTTAGCAATATATATACTCACCCTCTCTCTGTGAATGTCCTAATATTTATCTTTTAAATGTAACTGTTGTTAATATCACTTAAAATGGGCGAAGCCCAACTAAGAGCCGTCCGCAGGGCCTAGCAGAAAAAAACCCGCGGAGCGGGTTTTTAACTGCTAGTCTTAGTATTATATCATGCAATTGTCCTCAAAATATTCTAAAACTGTCTGTTGACATGACCGTTTCAATAAGAGGAAGTCAAAACCTTCTTTTCTAACTCAAGAGTGTGCTCAGCTTAAATTAATACCTCAGACACAAAATATCGAATGTTTGTTAGTGAAATAAAGGACACCGCGGAATATAATTTGTGAATTAAGCATCTTGAGCTGGTATACTGCGACGAATGAGTCCTTTTCTTCTATACGCCAATCTGGGCTTTTCTTATGTTCCAGAAGCCCATTATTTAAAGTATTGAGGAATACTGTTCATCGAGTTTAGCGGATGCGTAGAAATTATTGTCCCATATATGCATAATAGCAGTAATAATCAGTTAAAATAGCATTGGAAATGGTTGCAAAGAGCTTATCCCAGCAGTACCTTCTAACTTATACAGTGGCGTCGCAGTTTCGCCTCACCAAATAGTAAACTTGTATTTTTGAATAAATGAATCATCAATCTAAATTAAACGTTATCCTATTAAAAAGCTATAAAATGGTTGGTGAAATTCCACATTATGGTCGTTAAGGTGACGTGTTTCCAATTAATAATGTGGATGATTTACTGAGGTTTGTTTCCCCTATGGCTTAGTCGTACTTTTCTTTTCTTCTATTATAGGATTAGGCTAAAATCTAGAAGTGGCAAACGAATTATATGCAATCGTACATGTAATTTGTTTTCATTTCTTTCCTCAATGTTTTCTAAATTAAGAAGCGGTTTATTTATTTGTTTCACAAAGTATTTTCGGCTTCACAAACAATCCACAATTATTTATTTCTTAACATAGTTTTAAGTAAATAAAAGGGTTAATATGTTTTAATAATTTTAAAATTCAATCAACTGTTGGACTCGGTGAATTAAAATAAAACATAATTAATTTTTGATAAGCCATCTTTATTTTAAAAGAAATAAAAAATTGCGATTGTTGACAGAAGAGAACTACGAGTATATACGTATTTTATAAAATGAAGTTGACCGGTCATGGCTGAGTTAGTATCGCGTTTAGGTCCCACCCAGGCGTAGTGTGTTCAATTCCTCGGCTGGCCAAGTCTTCCATCACAACACAAGCAAAATTTTCTGCCAACTGTGGTGGTGATAGATGGTAGATATTTTTCACATATTAAAATATTGGTCGAAATTGTCGTAGATTACTACATGAAAAATTTCCATTTACTCGAAGTTATGTGTTTTCTGGTTTATTAATGGACAAGAAATATTTAGGCTTCTAAATCATGCAAACCATATTTGGGGAATGAGATGTACACTGTACACATCTTGGGAGGCTGCCGCCCCGTGAACCATTTATCGGATAACCAACATTTCTGCCATGGGTCACCCCAAGTGATTTGCTACGTTTTTTGATTTAGCAGGGATGCACGGATTTATCGGGAGACGCATCGCCTTGCGGTGCAATGGGAGGGATATATTCATATGTCCGTCACTCCTGGACACACTGATCCTTAGATTCCTACCCAACGCTCATACCTTTTTCCTTTTTATAACTTCTTCTCCTTCCTACCCTTTAAATATACCCTCCACACAGCATCGTTTAAGATAATATAGGCCCTGAGGGAAATTATTATTCTCAGGGCTTCTGGTGTGGAGCTAATTTAAAACCAGTCAATATTCTTGCGTGTAAATAAACGCTCTACGATATGAAACGATTCATTAAATGACCGTAAAAGATTACATTAAGATTAAAATATTACTTTATGAACTTATATTCAAACTGTTGTGTTCCAAGATATCATTGAATCTAAGAAAACATTTTTTGTTTGAAGATAATTTTCAAAAAACAAATTTTAGTTTTTCAATATTTCGAAGATCCGCGATTATATCCACTTTTAATATCTTACTTTTTTTAAGATTTTAAGATTTTTTTCAGAATAACGAAACTTCCTTCCCATAACTTCTTCTCCTTCCTTTGCTTAAAAATACCCATCTCACAGCATCCCAAATGATGTGATAGGTTTCGAGAGAAATGTCTTCTGCGTGGTGTTAATATATAAAAATTACGCCATACTTACAAAATTTTCATGTTTTTCTAGTTGTTCGTACATATATGTAAATTTGTTAAATACAGAAGTTCAAGTTAATTGAGAGTTCAGCAATTTTAATAAAAAATATTTATGTTTTTCGTATATTTTCTAAAGATGGAAAATAAAATATGCATTACCGATGGGCATTTTATGTGCTCTAAACGGATTTCAAATTTAATTAATTTTATTTGAATTCTTTCTACATTATGAATCTGAATTTTTTAAAAGGGCGACAAAACCATAGAATAATGTTCTATTAGGCTTCTGACTAGGGCTATATGCATCGATTTTATGATTTACAAAGATTCAAAGTTTTAAATTTTTCTTAGTATATATCCTAATGTTTTCATACCTTTATTTACAATTTTTTTAATGTTTTGAAATTTTTTTCTCATCCATTTTTTGGCTATAAGATCACGTAGTTCCGTTACACTTCCTAATTTTATTTATTTATTTACTAGAGAAGGTTACACTTTTGCATTTTTCCATAATGAAAAATAAATATTATTCGATGTAAAAATACCAAAATGATGAAACTATCTTTTTAATTAATTGTGAATTTTAATTTGTTTATTTTCATATATTTTTTTAATATTCATATTTCCTCAAATCATAACTACTATAATTGATGCTCACCCCCCTTCTAGACGCAAGCGCCAGCTTCTATAGAAGAGAAACATTAAAAAATCAAAAGCAGTGAAAACTAATTTTATGGATTATTTTAATTAACCTAAATGAATATACTCTGTAAATTGATTAATTATTTAATACAAATAATTTTTTTTTTGAGCACCACTTATTTAGTATGTCTGTATTAGATTGAAGAACTTGATGAAGAAGTGGTTTAAGAGGATTACTTCTTTATAAATATTTAATATCATCGGTGAATAGCAATTACATTGAAATCTTTAAAATAATTGACTGTGTTTATAAAAACAACAATTTATTCATTTAAAATAATATGAATTATATTTGAGGCACGTTACAGAGCAAAAGATACTCCTCGGTGTCGAGCTAGTTTAAAACCACCATTCAGACTCGAAATATGGCTTTAGTCGTCTTTGATGACTTGAACTAACTATTTTTTCACCTTCCTCTACCTCATCTTATTTTAATGCCCATTATTTTCAGCCTCAAAACATATTTCAATTAGGATCGCTGTAGTATCACTGGCTCCAGATGGTTGGGAGTAGTTGGGACTCTTGTGAGTTATTCACATTACTTATTTTTTTATCAAACTACTTTTTTTTCTTTTATTCCCCTTTAATACATATTCCAATTTATACCTACTTACGAAATTATCAAAGCTATGATTATTCGACAACAGTTTTAAAATACTAATCTACATAAATAAGGACAACTAAAAACCAAATCATGAACCATTTTGTAAAACAATGTAATTTCATAATACATTTTTTAAACGAAAAAGTTTTTATATGATCATTGATCATTACATCACTAGTAATGTGTTGAAATGGTAATTAAAATGTGAATATATTGTTTTTAGAGATACCTATTGAAGTGTAATTCGTTTCAAGAAATTCTATACGACATTATTTTTTGTTTCCCAGAGACGCAAACCTTAAATAATTTCCACAAGGTAACAAAATAATTGAAGGACAAAACCTTATTTCGTCTCCTTCCGAATAAACCTTTATTTGTGGATAGGTGGCAAAGATAAGATGGAATCTATAGTCCTCGGTATTACAAGGATGTTTGTCGCATACTAATGTAGGGTGGATACATGGCTGCTGGTTACCCGTAGGGTTAAGCTGAATAATGATCACATGGCCGCAAGAGACTCAAGACAACGGGGAAAGACCACAATGAATTACAATGGCTCAAAACACAAGATACACGTACAAATGGATGAAGGGTCTCCATGGGAAGGATTCAAACAAAATATCTGTGAAATTACAATATTTAATTGATTATATTTTGATAAGTCGTTTGTTTTTGTGCTCAATATTGTCAACAGTGTGCACAGAGGAAGGTTTGTTATTCAGGAGGGGTTTTTATAAAATAACAAAATAATACACAATTATTAAAATTTATTCAAAATCTGTTCAATTATTGAAACAGTACGAATTACACGCAATATAAAAAACACGTATAAGAGTTTTTATTGCATTTGAAAAAAAATTCTGTTGTATACAATTAACTTGAGCTATTGAGCAAACCAAATTTTTTTTTTTTTTTTTATTATTTTAATATAGATCATATGGGTTACATTAATACATACATATTTTGCAAAATATAATATTTAGGTTCATAATTGGTCATGTATACCTTATCAGAGAAAAGGAGCTCTTGTGCCTGATAAGGGAGCCACGATTCTTACTTAGATTCTTAAATGTAAACTATGTATAATAATTTAAATATATTTTTTTACTATAATATATTTTTTAATATAATATATTATTTACTATAAATTTTTTTGGAAAAAAAAGTTTGATTTTATTTATTTGTTCTTGTTGGTTCGTAATACAGCGCAATTCGGAAGGGAGATTATTGTATTTTTTTATGGCTTGGTAAATATAATGGTTTTGCATTTGAGTTGTTTTAAAGATTGGCGTAGTAAATTGATTTCCATTTCTCATCAGTTTGTAAAATTCTTGATATTCTGTGTTATTTTTTTCTTTACACATTTTTATAATGGACGTTTGCTTAAATATATCATCAATATTTGGTACTGGAAACAATTTAAAAAGCAATTTTGTTGGGAAAGTACTTTTTTTTAAAGTATTACCTTTATAATTTTTTTTTGCGAGACTTTTACTGAGTTTAGGTTGTTTTTATAAGATCCTCCCCAACCTATGATTCCGTAAATAAGCAGGGAGTGGACAAGAGCATAATACACATTTTTTAGTATTTTCACATTTAAAATATTTCTTAACCTAACATATATATAAATACATTTCCTTATTCTCTTTACTAACTCCGTAATATGGCTTTTCCATTTCAAATTTTCATCGATGATCACACCAAGATATTTCATTTCAGAAGAAGAGTTGATTACAGTACAAATAGGATTAAGTAGTTTACAGTTGACATTCTCACAATTTTCATCATGGATTATGATATTTACTTTGTGTTTAGGTATTTTTTGTAGTGAGAATAATACATATGTTATATATTTATCGATATGTTAATCCACGTAGATATTTGCATTGTCAAAATGAAAATATTACCATTTCGTGGTTACTTGAAAAGCCGACTGATTTATGATTAATTTATTTTAGAGGGCATTCAGCAAATATGAAAAAAGATTTTATTAACATAGTAGACGATAGAAAAAATTCGTGTAAACGAACTGCATTTCAGATGTGTTTTAACTGCGACTGTCATAGGTATGTGTATGCGACGGTCCAAAATCAATACAAAATAATAATCAAACATTTTGCAAAATGTATAAATCAAATCGAAATAAATCCGGGTTTAAAATGTAGTGCTTATTCTCTACTCTATGAACATCTATTGAAATATTTGAAAATCACAAAGATACTTCATTAAACTGTTTAAATCAAGCCGCACGATATAGATTTCTCATCTGAGTTGTTTAGCAGTGTTATCTACGAGTTAACTACATATAAATTTTTGGTTTTCTTCACAAATTTTCTTTTACACTTTCGTTTTCACCTGGAAACATTCCGAGTAAAGTGTGCCATAGTGCCACAGGCTCCAAGTTGTAAGCATCTTTCGTTGAATTAACAGTTCATGTATATAGTATAAAGACTTCCATAGTTTCAATTGACTATTTATTCCAAGCAACCCCGTTTTGAAGTGAAACTTCTTTACGCGCGTCATGCAATTTCGAGGACCGGAGTAAAACCGACTCATGACCGAAACGAAAATGCGGGACCACCGATTAAAGTTCATTTGATCTAGTCAAAGTTTTGAAGTAACATATAAATGCTTCTTAGCTCATCCCGACAACTGGCGTTGGTGGTGTAATGGTCAGCATAGTTGCCTTCCAAGCAGTTGATCCGAGTTCGATTCTCGGCCATCGCACATTATTTTTTTGTTTTTAACGCCTTTTTCATTCAATATCTTATTTTTTAGTAGGTCAGAACATTTTTTAAAAGAAAATAATATTGCAAAATAATAAAAACACTTATCTCACTGTGATAAAACATTACTCCGCTAGAGCGCGCTTTGCGTTATTGTGTTGGATTAAAATTATTATCTAATCCGTATATTATGATAATTGTATTACATTTATTTAATTAATTTATTTATTTTGATAATATGTAATAATTTACAGAAAAAAAAATTAAAACTATCTCCCTCTGATAAAATATCCGTTCGCTAGAGCGCACTACGCGATCTTGTGTGGGATTCTATTTCTGTACATTGTACATTATTTTTAAAAATATATTATATTTTGGGTGTGATGTAGGTAACATTATAAAACATAACAAGCTCTCATATTTTCAGAACCTACATAATATAATCAATTTATGCGGCTTTGCTTACAGTTGGTGCTCAGCGTGGTTGGCTTTCAATCAGTTAAGCGAGGTTCGATTCTCGGCTGTGGCATTTTTGAAGTGAAACCTTGTTGAGGTGGGGGAGCCGCTCACGAACGTTCTCTCTCTTCTCTTCTTTCCTCTCTCTCAGACACCAGCGAACTGCGCCACGCCAAGCATCAGCTGAAACTAGAAGTTTCACTTCTGTCTTGCGTAGGCTTGACACACCCACTTTTTTTTTAAATATTTAGACCATTTCGCTTCGATGGCTGTCGATAAATATTTTTTTCTTGTCAATTTTCAACTATACTTTGCAAATTTCCGATCCAGAAATAAAACTATACCACGTAGTACAAAAACGAATGCTCTACGATTTTATTTACTCATTGATGAGTAGGTAGTTATTATGCGAATATTATTTTTTGCTCGTTGTTCCAAAAAAATTGCTGGCTAATATGTTTATTTTTGCCGGATCTTGTAAGAATAACAATGTGTACTTGCAGCTTATAATAAAATGTTTTTTCTAGCTCTAAGTTTGTGTAACTTATTCCGCAGATTGCCTAATTGAATAATATGTTTTCTACCATGATGGAGAAGTTAATTAACCCTCGTTCCGAAAAAACTTGAGAAACGATTCGAAAATTTTATTAATCTCAGAGGGAGAGATTTATTATTTACAGAATCTACCGTACACGAAATGTATTGGGATATAAATTAACAATGGAAAAAATATCGGATTTTATCTCGACTGCTGACTTACTGTACTATTGGTTATCATACGTGTAACAAATATATTTATTTCTTTTGAGATTTCACAGCCAAAAGTATTATAGTGATATATTTTTGGGGGTTAAACCACAAATTTCAATTTGAACGGAGTTGAATTCCATCTGTTATCAAATTAACAATTCATAAAAATAGATTCCGGAGTTATGAGGTCCAATAAAAAAAAATATTTAAGATAGAGCATACCATTATCAATAACTTGTCGTCTTGTAAAAAAATACTTCATATCATATATTTGTTAGGGGAAAATATTAATTGACAATATTTGAATTGCTCGTACTTCAATCATTAAAATAATCGTAAATTTTTTTAAAAATTAAATTAAAATCAAATTTAATAATTTAATTATTATTTTCAAACTGTCTGAAAGTGGCCTTGAAAGCCGAAACATCTGTAAAAATAACAAAAAATACTCGCAGAACTAAATAATTATATTATTAAATTTGATTTTAATTAAATTAAAAAAAAATTAAATTGAGTTCTACGAATTAAACACAAAAACAATAAATAATCGTAAAATGTTTTTTGTACGCAGGATTTAAAGCATAAACTGCAAGTTTTAATAAACCACTTGAACAAAATGACAATACGATAGTTGGATTGCATCAAAAAATAATTTTCCAACACATTTTGCATGCAGTGAAACAATAATTTTATTTGAATAAGAGTCACATCCTTACGGAATCCTGACGAAATCACAGAGTTCCGAAATACGAATTCCGTCCTAAATTATGACGTCCCATGAATTATCCGCCCCGGTGGCTGTGAGGTATGAGGGTTCCGGTTCGTTACCCGGACCCATCGTCACGATCATAACTCACCCCTTCCACCCCGTTTTACCATCCGATCTCCGCCACCGCCTGCCCCCACGGCGACGGGCGACGGGGTTGATGACGTGACTAGATTCGCAACAAACTTTCCTGCAAGATGTTTTTTCCTGTAACGGTTTTTCATAGGAAAAGTTTGTGCAACTGATTTGGTTTGTAAATCAGAAAAGGTTATCCTGCTCTCACATGTTTTATCAAATTTGTTGATAAAAATAAATACTTGTGAAGTTTTATGATCACAAAACTAGAGATTTAAATTATTACAAAAAATGGAACCAAACAAACCAAACCAAACCAAGCAACCACATAACATTTAAGTTTTTTTTTTTATTTATTTATACATACACCTACGTGTTTGAAAATCAAAATAGGTACTATGCACACTAAACAATAGGGCGGTATGATTTTTATATTTATTTTTAAAATGTCAAAATTCGGATACTTTACTACTATATATAAATTAGCGGTCTAAGGCATTCAGCTCATGATCTTCAATTGGGAGTTTGAAAGAGCCTAAGCAAAATCCAAACATCTGGTGATCGTGCATTCGGAGTTTCCAGCCCCCAAGGCTTGGAATAAACTTGTTTTGTAATTGTGATGCATAACCAGCCCAACAAAATTTATATCCAAACTAAAAGCTCTCTTTTTCAGACACCTATTTCTATAAATCTAAACTTTAGTTGCTCCACATTTAGATTATTGCTCTACTATGTTATATTTGGCTAATGAAGGAAATTTGAACAAACTGGATGTTATACAGAATAGAGCTACGAGATGTATACTGGGAAAAGGCAAATACGCAAGCATTACTCAAATGAGAGAGCAATTAAATTGGATTCCAATAAAAATGACTGTTATTTAATGTGTTAATTTTTGTGCATAAAGTCATGAACAACCAAATGCCAAAATATTTTAAGGATGAAATTGTTTTTAGTAGAGATGTTCATAATTACGAAACCAGAAATTATTTTACAAGCAATAATTGTTCGCCTGAAACACTCATCCACATTGAAAAATCTCCTGATAAAAGATACATGACGCCAACGGGACATGAACCCGTGTCCCTTCGATTTCCGGTCGACAGCTCTGACCACTGAGCTATGGCGGCTTATCTCTTACCCGCGAAATTATTCAATATATACTAGTGTTTCATTCAACGATTACTGCTTGTTACATTTTTCACCTGAAAACAACCAACTTTATTTTATATGAGAAAGGCATTGTAAGTGCTAACTCTCTCACTAGATGGCGTCGAGACAAATTGTCTACATTTTTAGGCGAAATACTTGAACTTGTCAAATATTAATTATTATTTTTTGGCAAACTAATGTTTTTAAGACAAGATTTTTTATGCATAGCACAAAGGGTAACAATTATTTTACAAGCAATAATTGTTCGCCTGAAACACTCATCCACATTGAAAAATCTCCTGATAAAAGATACATGACGCCAACGGGACATGAACCCGTGTCCCTTGTAAAAATGTAGACAATTTGTCTCGACGCCATCTAGTGAGAGAGTTAGCACTTACAATGCCTTTCTCATATAAAATAAAGTTGGTTGTTTTCAGGTGAAAAATGTAACAAGCAGTAATCGTTGAATGAAACACTAGTATATATTGAATAATTTCGCGGGTAAGAGATAAGCCGCCATAGCTCAGTGGTCAGAGCTGTCGACCGGAAATCGAAGGGACACGGGTTCATGTCCCGTTGGCGTCATGTATCTTTTATCAGGAGATTTTTCAATGTGGATGAGTGTTTCAGGCGAATAATTATTGCTTGTAAAATAATTGTTACCCTTTGTGCTATGCATAAAAAATCTTGTCTTAAAAACATTAGTTTGCCAAAAAATAATAATGAAACCAGAAATGTAAATAAAATTAGATTACCATATATAAAGAAATCAAAATCACAGAACTGCCTAATGTACAAAGAACTAAAGATGTATGATGAAATGCCTGGAAGTCTGAAGAATGAAGGAAGAATGAATGTATTTAAAAAGAAATGTTATGTAAATTGTAAAAATTTAAAGTTACAACATGAAATATTATAATGTTTATATTCAAATGTTGTACAAACTAATTCAATAAATAATGAAAACAAAAACCGTAATTCCTAGATGTAAGTCAGCAGTTAAAACCAATAGTCGTTAGTTACTAGAAATAAGTCTTAGATGTAAGTCACTAGTTATTATGAATCCTAGTCGTTAGACAGCTATGTTTAATATTCAATACATTTATATGTCCAGCGCCCTTGAGATAATTTTTCATGAAAACGGCGCTATGTAAATAAGTCTTTTTTTTCGACTTTATGTCCGGGTTAAATCTTCTCCACAGGAAAAACTAAACCCTTCCACACACTTTTTCACAATTTATAGATGGATTTATTGTTATTGTTATTACTTATAACATCATATCCCGGTACTTTATAATATCACAGTAAGTCGGTGACATGTTGCATTTAAATTGTTTTGGTCCATCAAATACAGGGCACGACAAATCTCTTCGTGTGTTCAGAAATTTGTTAGCAATAATGTTTGTTGTAAATAAGTGTGGAATCAAAAAATCGATGCGCGGAAGTTATTTTGAGTTACATGCGCTTTGAATATAAGACAACTTTTTGCGACTGTTTGTTTAGACGGAAGTCAGAAAAAAGAATCGCAAGACCGATAAACAATAGTTTAAGACGGGTCATGAATAATAGGAATAAAAGTTATTTGAATTACCCTATAAGAGGAGCTCCAGTAACATGTAAAAAATAGTTGCTTGTAAATTTAAAGTTAACCGCTCCACCTGAAGCACCACGTTATCGCAGAGTCATTCATTAAGACGAAACAATACCCTAAAATAAAGCAAGAATCTTAACGACGTAAGTGAAGCAGTCGTGCACAAAAATATGCGACGCGTGTCCCTGGTGTATTGGACAGACCTGCAGTTGAATTTGCCATATCAAATCTCTAAAATAAAGTGGGCATCTTAATGACATAAGTGATGAAGTCATGTGAAAACTATATTCGGCGCGCGGCCCAGCTTAATGGACTGACCTACCGTCAACTTTGCCACAGCAGGTCTAGAAAATCGATCTTTCCGTGGGTTTTATTAAATTATTTCTAAGGAACATATTACTAAAATCGCGATTGTTTCTAGAGGAATCCCTCGGTAAGTTTCTAATTCATCGTTTAGAAAAAATAAACCTTGTGCTTACCGCTAAGTTTAAAAGTGAAAACGTTATATAAAATTTTAAGTATTTTAATGGTAAGGTCCTGTTTTTATTAATCTTAAATATACATAACTTACATCCGTTGGGATCCCTCTAGAAACATTATTCAGACATAATTAAAATGTGAGCGTTGACCAAATCCCCATTATTAGATTCATACGCAAATAGGTATTTTGAATTTAAATTAAAGTATGTTACAAAGAACCTACGAATTATATATCATGCGAAAAAAATGATAATTGAAATTACGTATCATAATATAAGGTAAAAAGTAATGTACCTACAAATGCACTGTTGTTTTGGTTATAGAATGCGACATTATAATTTTTTATTATCTTCGGCAAATAGACTTCATTTGATGCAAATAGTGATCTTATAAGACGAATTAAACAATTACATAGTAGTTGTACCTACTTCATATTTATATATGTTTGAATAATATATATAAATTAGTTACATATACATATATATATCACCAGCTTTCGAACGCGACTAGCCACGAACGAAAACGATCTTGTGATGGCAGCACTGCACTTCTGGCAGGGACCTATTTACAAGCGATTAAACCAATTCCTGATATCATAGACTAAAAAAATATGTACATATATATTTTTTTAATATTTTTTCTTTTTAAAAAACTTTATTCTCATTATGTTTTGGCTTTATGTCCGGATTAAATCTTCCCCACAGGAAAAACTAAACCCTTCCACACACTTTTCCACAAATAATCATCTAGTAAATATTATTTATTATTGTTATTTTATTTTGTTTTCGTTTACTGAGTATGTATTATCTTCCAATGTTTTTATATTTACTTGATATATTCTATGTATAATATGGAGCTCGTAGGATTGTAGCACCCTCCCCGAGATCTGGAATAAACAAGAAAAAAAATGTTATATAAAGGTATATTCATATTTAGTTATGTTTTCATCATTGAGCGATTATTTCACAGTATAATAACAGAATTTCATTTAGATAATAAAATAACTGGAATAGGTCTTTCATAGAACTTTTAAATATGATGAATTATTCAAATTCTACGAAATAACCCAAAGAAAGAAAGCAAACTGCGATTGGCCGAATTATAAGTTTTTTACAATAGCTCCTCACAGGAGGCCACGAGGAAAGAATTTTCCTTCAGGAATATGTCTGACAAAGGCTGATTTAGCTATAAAAATATGATTGTTAAAATTTTTGATATTTTAAAATAATCATTAGTAAAATTTCTCTTCAAATTTCTTCTCAAATTCTTTAAAATGTTTTGCAGAATGATGTTGACATTTCTCACGACGACTCTGAATATTATTGTTAATTATCTGTTGTAAAATTTGCTGAATGATTAAATTGATATTTGTCGTTATATATCATTTTATGAAAACGTTCTCAATGAATACACTATATAAATCTGTCAATTGCAAAGATTCTAGACCAATAGGATAAACCGCGTTAATCGATTGTTTGTGTCATGCCTAACGAGCAAATAAACATTCTTCTTAAAACTAATTGCCCTCATTATTAATGTTACTTAGCACTGCCATTTACTAAATAATGTGATCCGCTCCTACAAGAATATTAAACATGACTGATGGTTATTTCATTGCAAAGCATGTCATCGTATAATTATATCTCTATGCAATTAGGCATGCCATCAGATTCTTATTGAGGTTTATTGTGGTTTATTTTTAGCCATGTTATTAGAACCCACTTTATTGTATAGATCGAAAAAACTGATATTAATACAAAGCTCTGTCAGAGCTTGGTTGTCTACCAATCTTAAAATTATTCAGACAGTTCTATAATTCTGTTCTTCTCAGACAGTTCTATAATTTCATTCGACATATTATTTTTGTGTGTATGTACTATTATTATTATTATAATAATTCCTCCATTTTAAGGTTTTTTTGTTTCGTTATGTTGAAAATAATTACAGATGGTTAATTCCCCTGAGTAGTTTAAAAAGTGTTTGAAAAGTGCGATTTTCATGTTAAATATTTACTATATTATAAACATAAGTGGCTTGTTGTGGCATTACTAAAGAACTAACAAAGTTCAAAGTTTCAAATGAAAATCTTAATACCTTTCCGAAATAATCAATACTAGTAGATAAAAATCCGCCGCTGCGGTTTGAAAACTTCAACGGTTATTTTTTTCAAATAACAGAGGGAGCCACTTCCGCTTACAACCATCGCCAATCATTAACCGTACACTCACTAAGACTATAATACTATCGGCTTTTGCGGTCCGCAGAAACGATTGTTGGACCACAAAATATAGGTTATTTTGGAAAGTTTCAATTTCAAATGAAACTTTAAACTTGGTTATTTCTTGCGCTAAAAAACAACTTAAAAGCCCAACTTAAAGCTACTTATGCTAGTAATATTGTAAATATATAACATTAAAATCGAGCTTACACTTTTGAACAAAAACTTTTTTTACTTTATATCAAAAACACTTACATAAAATAACTATTTTTAATTATTTTTAACTATTTTTGTGATAATAGAAATAATAAAAAGGTAATGATTTTAAAATAATATTGCAGATGGATGTAGTAAAACCAATACGCAGTAAAATGAGTTTTGTATTTTAAAATCTAACCTATTAATTTCTTTTTGTACATATTTTTATTTGGAGGCCGAATAAAAAGGTAAATTTCTCTTTTCATGAAAATAATTATAAAACATTTACATTATTAGATTTTTACTTATGATATTTTATTTCAACAACAAGAGAAATTCAAGCTTTCTAAAATAAAATTAAGGTGGCTTTGAATAAAACGCTGAAATAAAATCAGATGCCCGAGGCTTTTCCAGGCCAAAAAATACAATCAAGACTTCAGTGAACTAGTACTTAATCAATATTATTTTCTTTCCAGCAGCCGCAGTATTAAAAATCAGCATTGCACAAGAAGTAAGGATCACGACTTTAAATATCTAGAGACTTTAGTTGGAATAAAATGTGTTATCATATTAATTTCACCTATTGTTATGTCAAATAGGATAAAACGCTGGGTGAGGATGCATTGTGTTTTATTTTTCAGTTGGATCTAATACTATAGCGCATTCAATAAAGCTGATACTGAGTGAGAGCTTTTTTCGTAGTAAATAAAAGACGAACAAAAATGCTATTAAAATATTTTTATGGTATATTTATTTATTTTTCGTTAAGGAAATAAAAGTACATTGGTTACAATGATGAAAGAATTTACAGATATTCAGTAATTCGGGATACGTAACTATGAGATGTTTCCTTGTAAGATATTATATAATATTTGGTATGTATGTATCGAACATGAACAATTATGTTATGGCATTTAATTTTAATTGCGGCTAAAGTTGAACACCTGCAAGTTTGATGACGCCCTTTTCCAAATCATAATATTTAGCAGTTGAAAAATATATAAATCTGTTACCAGGCGGCAAAAAGACTGAATCTAACATGAAACAGTTCGATAACCCTATTTTCTAAAACGAAATTAAAATATTGACAAAGCCAGTCGCTGGGCGAAATATTATTTGCACAAAAAAATACGTGCCTTTTGAAAACGTAAACATATTTTTACAAGCTGACGTCACACAAAAGCTTGTAGAGGACATTATAAATAGGCCTATTAAACAAAATATTGGGCATTCAAGTTTCAAAAATTACCACAAGTGGACGGAACACCTACAGTTAAAACGCGATTTGTTAATTATAATTTAAAATTATAAATTCCTGAGTGTCAACTGAAAAATGTAGTCGCTTCTGTTCCTCCATCACGGCACAATCATTTAAAGATTACAACTGTGGGCACTCTATCAGCTGAGTCAGACGCTTCTGTCATCATTACAATAATGGGGCGTCTCAGTGTGCCGACTCTTATAATCAAATGACTATGCCGCCACTAAATTCCTGCGACTGAACTGCCCACTGCCGCTGATCACCTAGAGGGTGGCCAATTCCTGCTGCATTGATGCTGACAACCTAGAAGCTGATGAATTCTTTTTGGCTACCAACTGAATTAGCCATTGATGCTGAAAACCTGGAGGCTGGCCAATTCTTTCTGGCTACAGACTGAATTAGCCATTGACGCTTAAAACCTAGAGGCTGACAACCTAGAGGCCGGCCAATTCTTCCTGGCTACCAACTGAATTAGCCATTGATGCTGACAACCTAGAGGCCGGTCAATTCTTCCTGGCTTCCAACTGAATTAGCCATTGATGGTGAAAACCTAGAGGCTGGCCAATTCTTCCTTGCTACCGACTGAATTAGCAATTGATGCTGACAACCTAGAGGCCAGCCAATTCTTCCTGGCTACCAACTGAATTAGCCATTGATGCTCAAAACCTAGAGGCTGGCCAACTCTTCCTGGCTACCGACTGAACCAGCAGTGATGCTGACAATCTAGAGGCTGGCAAATTCTTCCTAGCTATCGACTGAATTAGCCATTGATGCTGACAACCTAGAAGCTGGCCGATTCCTGCTGGCTACCAATTGAACTGGCCACTGCTGCAGCAGTCGCCTACGCCATTTGCTGTATCGTATGGCGCGATGATGCACAATGTGCTCTAATCTGAAATTATCGCTGAAATAATTCCGATTGTCTCAGTTTTCTATCTGTGTATTAAAACCCAGTTGTATTGAAATACGTATAACTATTTCTTGTGAATTTGGTTGGCTGTAAAAATAGGAAGTACCTATAAACTACACCCTTTGTATGTTCTGTAAACCAGTACAATACTTGTAATTAAAATGTGAATTTTGATATAAATCGTCTTTCTATTATGATGGTTTGGATAGAACACCTCACGATGTTTTGCTTAAATCATTACCCAAGTTGAGGACTGATGTGTGCCGGTTCTTATTATTTACAGTCTTTTCTTGTGCAGTCAAACACGTCCCGTACAATGTATATTCAGTAATTTTGTTTTGGGTTGTGGAGTGGGGAAAAATAGACCTCTTTTCGAATCACCCCAGCAAGGGATTATATTAAGATAATTATAACTATGTTGCCGTGTTGTCCTATTCGGAACCCTTATTAAAAGGTTTCCCATGAGGTTATTATACCATGCTTACCCTCATGAGATGCTTCACAAAAGCAAGTTTACAAACGAATCAAATTGTATTACAAAATATATGTTCATAAAAAATAGCACACAAATGGGATAGGTAGCTAAATTGTTGTTATTCATCGCTAACATATTCGAATTTTGATAACAAAATCACGTGCAAACACGATCTACAGAAAATATATTATTTCGTGTTTTGCAGCTTACCGTCTCACCCGATACCGTAAGAGTAAAACTTTTCTCTTATTCTTAGTGTAATTATTCAGTTTTATTTTTATTTTTACACTTTCAAACTCACATGCCGCAATACGGAGAAAAACAATCCCGTCCTCTTTGAATTCCGATTTTTCCTCTTATTTACCAATAAACCAAAAAAAAAAATTCATGTCAAAACTTCACTATGTTTAAGAACGATTAATAGATATCGCAGTATCAAACAAGTAGCCATTTAAAAATCATAATAATCGACAAGCTCGCACTCTATATTTCAACAATTTCATCATCTCAAGCTTTGTTCAGATAATCAATGATATGCTTGTCTCTTATACCGGCGTAGTGTGTTAAATTCCTCGGCTGGCTCTTCCATCACAACACAAGCAACATTTTTCTGTGGTGGCAGTAGGACATTTTCAAATATTGTCAGGTTATTTGCAACCGGAGAATGTTTGTATTTCTTATTAGAAAAAAATATATTATCCCTGAGGTAATAATTTCCAGTAGGTACTAAATAGTTCCGAAACGAAAAATTGTTGTGACAATAATAACTTGATGTAAGTGAAATCTAGAAGCAATTAGACTGAAAATGCAGCATGGTTTAACGTTCTAAGCTCTCTGCACAATGTCAATTCGAACTGACGTGCACTGTCCAAGTGATTCTAACAAGGGGCAGATGAAATCATGAAGTTTGGAAAACTGTGGAGGTTGCTGAAAGTAATAAAACGTGGGTATGATTTCGCGAATATGAAAAGATACTTCGTTACAAGCAAACGATCAATCTGATGGTGGACACTGTGGGGTTCTTTGAAACATTGATTTTATAAAACAAATGATGTCATTGTTGAACAAAGTTAAGTTTTATTTATTTTTATTGTTTTTTAATTGCTGGCAACCAGGACGTTTATTGCATTTAACGAACTTCGTTTTAGCGAATTTCAGACAAATATGCAATGATGAATTGTTGAATTATATTAAGTACTTGAAGCTCCGTAAATCCTTCATAACTCGTATTTCTATACGCATACGGACACGTTTCAAAAATTTCAAAAATTCAAACAACTTAAAATATTATACAGATGAATAATTAATAACGTTCGTTAAAAATTACTATTTCCATTAAAACGTATGAGGTTAGGACCCCTGTACACTAGCTACTTTAGTTGCAAATTATAAGCAATAATTACTCGCCTGAAATAACTGAACCACAAAGTTATTTTTAATATTTTGTTCACCTGTAAAAACCAAAATTATTTTTGTAGAAAATGCTTAGTTAGTGCTGAATCCCACTAGATTGGTTAGAGCACCTGACCGGCAATAAGAAGGTGCGGGTTCGATTCTCGTCGGCAGCATTTATTTTTGCTCGTGAGATATTTTCAACGTTTATGGATGTTTCGGGCGTGTAATTATTGCTCAGAATAATTTGTTATTCTTTGTGCCATACATAAAACAACTGGTTTTATAAACATTAGTTTATCATAAAAAAATAACTGTAGTTGCGGCCATAGTTGGCCAACTATTTCAAAATAAATAATTTAAAATCAAGAAAAGTCTCCCTAGCGTCGTGTCGCCCCGTGTGCGCACCTACGTATACCGTAATAGATTTTGACGCACGCCATTGTTGCAAATTGTTGCCTGCAACTACAGTTACTCGTGTGCGCCTGGACTTACTATATGGATGGAGAATCCAATTTCAAACAAAAATTTAATTTCGCGATTTGACAATTCCATATAATCTCTTGTTACTGCACTTTACAAATAATAACAATGTCAAATAATGAAAGGGGGCGATTTCAGTATTCGTTTTCAGTATTCGTTTATATTGAACTCGAGACGTCTTGGTAATTGGAATCAACCGGCCTTTCGACCACCTCACTACATTTACTGACCAGATCTGAATATTTAAGCACTTCTACGTCACTCTTTTCTATAGTATATCGTTACCCTTTCCGATTACCACCCACTTAAAGAAATCTGATTGTGGGAAGGTACCTACTACATAGTTTTCAGTAAGAGCCCATAATGATGAGCCGACAAAATTATGGCCCACAAAAACGTCCAAAAAACCGTATGCCATCTTGATAATACGATTTAATAATTCTGTTTTTCTCTTAGGCAGGTACTTTTTCGATATTTTTCGCTCATTGCGATTAAAATGCAATTTGGATTACGCAAAAATGTGTTCAAAACATGTTTTCCAAACGAACAAATCGGCTTATGTTTAGCGGATCCTGAAACATTTTTGATTGAGCTGAAAAAAGCAATTTGTTATTTTATAGATAAATTTATTCAGTTAGCGTGTTAACATCAAAGAGAAATTAAATACGGAATATTTAAATTAGACTTTGTTTTTACCATTCATTTGTGAACAACTTCATAAGAGTTCTCCGTTTTTATATAAAAACTTTAAAATGTAATTATAATGTATTATTTTTGTTGTTGTAATTTAAACCGAAGGTCACGAATGCTAATATGGTGAAAAGGTCCTTGGTGAAGGAAATGATCTAGTTTTATTTAGAATATTATGTTTGTAAAAGTGTAATGTTGGAAGGTAAAAATTTTGATGGATGCTTAAATGGTTTAAATAAAATTGTTTTTAATATAAATTTTTGTATTTTGTAAAGCGGTTGTGTGTTTTTATAAGTTCCACCCCATTCTATAATGCCATATTGTATTATTGATTGACAGAAAATACATCGTTCTGAGAAAATCTTTATTTAGGATATGTCTTAGACATCTAAAGATGTATGTTAGTTTCCTATGTATATAATAAATAAATTATATTTAAAGTTCAAACGATGTCTAAATGAGAATTGTGTTAGTAATAAATAGCTCTTATCAGCGTTTAAACAGCAAATACTAGAAAATCGATGTTCAAAACATTTGTAAATTACATTACGGTTGTATGTTTCTTCTTCAAATGATGGTTACCTTACATTAAAGATTTGTTTTACTGTCGATTTAACAATACATTATAATCTTAATCATGGTCGTTATCATCAAATGTAAAATGTTGGCATCAAGCGAAAATTTTTAATTACAGGTTTCATAAGGCACACGACTATTAAAAAATCTTTATTTTTAAGATTTAAAACATTTTACAGGTACTAAATCAACCATTATTAACTCACTGAATAATTATATCTCTTTGGTATCAATTTTAATTGCACGATAATTAAAATTTAAGCTCAGCTTATATTAAAACACTTAATTTATCCCAGTCTTAAAACGACGGTGTTTACAAAGAAATTCAGGCTCTTTAGGGTGTATGAGAGAGGGGTAGTAGCAAGGGGCGGCACTGGGCAAGGGATGATTATAAGGCAACCCCCGCTGTTATAGTGTTGCTAAACAACTAATGACTTTCTATAATGAAAGGATTGACTAGCAAGAAGACTTATTTGAAAGCAACGGCAACATACTAAATTATGAGTTTTTGGGCGGTAGGGGTGTATTGTATCCGATTTCATGAGTTAACTTTAAACATTAATTAAATTTTACTACCACAACACCATGATCTAACATGTTTGAGTTCTGAGGTAAAAGTTGGATTAAATATTGTTATTTATTCACTTCAGGTCATTTAGGCTTAATCTCATAGTTATATTGTTATTTCAATTACATCGTTGTTTTTTTTAAATACGAGTACGTCTGTTTGAAATTCATTTTTTTTTTCGATAATTTTATATTTCATTAATATTTGAAGTATTATTCCGTTAAACTACAGTTAGGCAGTTTGTTAACAGGATGTACATATTCAATTATATATTTATGTTATTACAAATTATAAAATATTAAGATAATTTTATTTGCACACATAATCTAAAATAACACTAAGACGGGTTGTTTCAGAAAATTTGAACAATTCATCAACTTTCAAAGTTTGTTTTTCAACTTATTGTTGTCTTCATGTTACACTTTCCTCTTATATTTAGAGTCAGATATATACTGAATAAATATTTTGTCCCATTGTAGTTTCGAGACAACGATGAAATAATTGGTCTCTGTGAAAAAAAATTTGAAACGAGTAATACACCATAGGCTAGCTTTAGACTTGTAAGTTTTTTCGTAAATTTACGACTTCTAGCCAATGGGCATATTGGATTTTCAAAATGCAATATGCCCATTGGCTAGAAGTCGTAAATTTACGAAAAAAATTACAAGTCTAAAGCTAGCCATAGAATTTTGAACGGATTGAAAGTAATTTAAATTAGTTTTGTTATTCCATATCGTAATGATGATTCTACGAGTGATAAGGAAATATTTTTTTAAAATTATTCATAGGTACGAAAAACTTTAGTTTATAAAGTCTACCTACTATGGCTCTAGGTCTTTCACAAATTTTGTTTATTTGAATCTCCCGTTTGAAGTTGCAATCAACAGTCTCTCGCAAATAAACGTATTCATTGACAATTTCAATTGTATTGCTGTAAAATGTTTTGATTAATACATGTAAAGTTGTGAGATATTATTTCAGGCTTAATTGGAACTGAAGCAAGTGGAGATTGTATGAGTATCAATTTGGGTTTTTCGTATTTATGATTAAGCTTGCGTCATGGAACAATTTTAAAAGGGATGTAAAGTCTTGTTGCATTCATATATTAGCAATGAATTATTGTTCTCCAGCATAATAAATGTTTAAAATGTGAAAAAAGTTTATTCATTAATGATACAAATATAATACCCCCGTTTTATATTATGCTAGATTAAATCCCCGGCGTTGACCGGGCTCTGCATTATGTAATATACATCTTATTTTGAACGTCAAGTGTGTACAATTTCATCAGGAAGTATCAAAATTGTTGTATATATTAAGTAACAAAATATTAAACGTGGGTCCCAAAATTAATCCCTAAGGGACACCAGCACACATTTTTTCCTCTCTCTTATTTTTTCTAATATCTTAACACATATTTGTCTATTAAATAATTATTTTTTAAACAAATTTAGTAGTTTTCCTCTGATTCCAATTGCTTATAAAAATGTTTATAATTTTTGCGATCAATTGCCTCAAACGCTTTGGAATTATCGATAAATAATATTAACACATACTTTTTATGGTAATTAATGGAAATAATTCAAGTACTGTAATAATGTTTCTGTGCTTTTTTTCTTTTGGAAGTCATATTATTTTTAGTCTATTATGCAAAAAAAGTATTTGTTTAATTTTAAAGAAATATATATTTAAAAAACGAATTCAACTGCAGGCAAGATAGTATCATATTTCTGACTGCTTTCCTCCTTTGTATATTAAGGTCCTAAAATAAATGCACGTTTTTTTATTTCGTACATTCGTATGTTGCCCAGAAGGTTTGGAATTGTTATTTTTTGACAATATTTTGAATGTCAGTGATAGTCGCCTTGGGTAAAAATACATGCTACGATGTAAATTCTACTGGATCAGCATTAAATGCTTCAAAATCACATTTGTACAAAATTTGGCTTATAATATCAGAGGAATAATTCACGTATTGATTTGTTATACTTTTTACTGTCTGTTCCTTTAATACGAGATGACTTCATCGCAATTATTTTTAGTTTTTCTTCCCAAAATTTTATTTATTTCATCCCAAGTTTGCTTAGTATCGTTAAAACTGCTTTCGGATTTATCTTTAAAAAAACAAGATTTTCATTCAGCAAATAATTTATTGACATTATTTCAAGTGAACTTATAATCATTTTCATAATTTTTATTATAAAAATAAATCTCTTTTTTAAATTATCTCTAAAATATCAGAGGTTATCCATTTTTTTATTGCGTCGGACTTTTGGTAGGTTTTTTTTTAAAAAAACACAGTTTACTTTTTGTATAAATTGATAAAATCATTTTTAATATTATGATACAAAATAGTACTGTCTTGCTCACTAAGAAAAAAATCCAATGTATTTTACGTATTTGACTATCAATTCGTTTATGTAACAAAATAGTTTTCTTCTTGGTGTTATTTAATGTTTCTTTTTTTGCATTATATTTAATATTAAGAGCTGTTATATAATTATATGATATGGCAATACCGCAAACACACACTTAAAGTAAGTCTACTTGCTTAACGGGAACGGTTGCGCGGCCTTTTTCATACAAAACTTAAATTTGGATTTATGCCAAAATACCCCACTAAACTGAATTATTATTGAAATAAAAACAATATTTTTTGTTTCAAACCACGAATTTTTATTAATTTTAAGACCGACCGGTTTCGCTACACTCGAGCATCGTCAGGGTACAAAATTAAACTAATCAATAATACGAAATGTGTCATTATATATACATACAGAGGGAAATAGAAAGTAAAACCAAAATGAAACAACAATATATTAAAAGAAAATTTTCGATGCTCGAGTGTAGCGAAACCGGTCGGTCTTAAAATTAATAAAAATTCGTGGTTTTAAACAAAAAATATTGTTTTTATTTCATTAAAATGTTAAACCACAAAGTGATTGCTTTCTACGAAAATATGAATTATTATTTTTTAAATCATGATCTTGTATGGATATGTGCTACTTTATTTATTTTTGTTTTAAATATAAAATGTGTGACGTAAAAGAAATCGATATTTCACGATTTTAGAGTCCAGTTCCTCAATTATTAATGAATTAATGGTAATTAGGTGGTTCTTTTAAATTATGTAAAAGATAAAACGTTTTACTTTTCAATATCATTTTCTAAACCTAATTTTTTATGGGATCAAGGACACTTCTCATCGATAAGGTATCCATTATTTTGCCGAGGGTGAGTTCAATGCGCCACTTCTTGAGTATTAAAATGTGTGGCGAGCACGTCACTTGCACCTTTTGGTCAGGCCGAAGATACTTAGAATATTAAGCACGTATTGAAGGTCCATTTTACGTTTTTGAAGGCACATTTTCAGTCGAATACTGAATATCGAAGAATATCTGCAATTCTCAAAAAATCTAGACAACCTTTGAAATGGTGATTCTGCCCCTTGCTTGAGAATATCAGATGTTAATCCAGAATCATAAAAAAATCTATCATTCACTTATAGATTAGACCAAAAGCAGCCTACGCTTTGCACAAAAAAACGTAAGACCTGGTTTAGTTACTGGGTAGGAATAGCCACATTCTTCATATTGAACTTTAAATTTAATCTCTGCCCCTTTCTCTTCCATCTCACAATATTCCCTAATTGCTGGTGATTAAATATTTATGCATTTGATAGAAATAGTGCATGGAAAACTTTAAGAAAAATTAATTGAAAGTAAATGTGGTGATTGAATAAACCCCAGTTCTCGGATACATATTTTATCTCGCAGGCCACTGGGCAATAGAATCCCGGAATTGCTTAGTGTATAAGGTATTATGAAATGCCTGAATGTCTGAAGAGTGAAAGAAAAAAGAACGTATTTAAAAAAAATTGCTATGCTCACAGCAAAAATATAATTTTGTAATAATGAAGTGTAACCATATATATTATTAGTTTAGCTTATGTTCGTAAAATGTTATATGAACAAATCAATATAAAATAAAATAAAATATTCTGTCAGAAGGTCAGAGTATTTCAGTTTTGCAATAAAATTCAAGTAAATCTAACATTTCTGAACGCATCCAAATTTTATTTATAGAAATAAACATATAATTTTCAATGTAAGCGTTAAAAAAAATAAATCGTTCAACTTACGTTTTTCTAACTAAAATTACTGTTGACGATAAAAAAAAACACAAATTTTATTGTATAAATATATCATAAACTTTACGGTCACTTCATTATTATAAAAATTAACAAAGTTTTATAAAATTTTCTTTCTGAAATAAATTGAACTTTCGGTTTCATTGACATAAACTTTTCTTTCTGAAATAAATTGAACTTTCGGTTTCATTGACATAAACTTTTCTTTCTGAAATAAATTGAACTTTCGGTTTCATTGACATGTACTTTTAATTATTAATAATAATATTTGGCTAATTTATATAGCGTCGTTTTCGTGAGAAATCACCTCAAGGGCGCTGTGGTTACATTTTAAATTTGAATTAAAGCAGGGTTTTTTCTTTTTTAACACCCTTTAGATCCTATTTCTCACCATTATAGTAAAGGAGACAACAATGTCTATAAGACCTGTATTTGCTGTTTCCAAAAGCAAACAAATTTACCTCATGGGTTGATAAACGGTAACCCATAACTTCACCGTGACATTTTACTAGAAAAAATTGCTTGAAAAAGTCAAATCAATTAATTTGCTAACCGACAGTTTATCTTTTATTTTAAATCATATCCAACGCCTCAACTATGAAATAGTATGATCGGGAATATGTGTATTTAAGTTCAAGTATGTTAAGACTTGATGCAAACATTCCTGATAAAAAGGAGATAATCCACTTATGGAAATCTACTTCATAATACTTGCCTTGGTTGAGCCGTAAATCAAATCATCTGCCCGTTTGTATAGGCTAAGAAGAGGATTTAGATAAGTTTTAAGATGTATTATCTACTTACCAATACGTCTATAACAAATTCACATATTGCACCGGGAGTGCATATTTTATATTTTATATAATGTGCACACATGTTTTGTGTCTAGCGTAGTCATTTTCTCTATAAATTTAAAAATATTAAATTGACGAATGACATGTTGGTTTTAGGCATTTTAAATTTAATATCATCAGCAATCATTTTCCTTAAAATATGTGATTTCAATATAAAATATATTAAAGATAATGTTTTGAGGTGTTTACAAAAGAATTTTTGTAAGTATATATTAAAAAAAAACTTGACCTAGTTTATATTTCACAGACAAAGCCATGTACAATGTTACCAGTAAGGTCTCATTTTTTTCGATATTTGTGAAAAATTACAAAATAATAATTACATAAAAATGTTGGATACGATACGATTGTACCACCCCAGCCAAGAGCACTCCTGTCCCAGTGCGACAGGTACACCATGGGGCACTGATTTGCTAGGGCTAGAAACACGTTATCTGAGGATGGGAAGGAGATTGTAGTAATCGACCGGTATACATGGCAAACTAATAAGCCAATTTCGGACATTTGGATGGGCACTGGGCAGGAATAAAGGAATTGATTGAGCGTTGTTTTCTTTTTATTTTTATATGTCTTCCTTCTTCTTGCGTGTTCTCTGCCCTACTTGGATCTTCTGGTCTATTTTTGGCTCTTCTTTGCTCTTCTTGCCTCTTCTACTCTTTTCTCTTTTTATCTCTTTTTGGCTCTTCTTGTTCTTTTTTTAGCTCTTTAAGTCTTTGCTAACATCTTCTTTACCCTCCCTGTCGCTGCAGGCATCTTCTTGCTTTATCTTGACTTTTCTTGCCTCGTCGTGATTTCTCTTGAACCTTCTTGCTTCATCTTTCCTTTTTCTTAATTTTTCTTACTTATTTTCCTTGGAAATTCTTGTTTCTTCTTGGCTCTTCTTGCTTCTTCTTTCATCATCTTGAATATCAAATAAAGAAAATTAAAAAAAGCTCCTACGAAGTGCAATGGGTAAATACCGACTGAAATAACATAAACCGTAGTAAAAATATAAACAAGTAAGTTAATGATTTCAAAAAATGTGTACTTACTTTAAATTTTTCAGTTGAAAGATCTTTTCTCATATTTTTCCTTTGTTATCTTGTGCATATTGGTAAGTACAAGTAGTTAATTCCGTTGGAAAAAAAAACTTTAGTACAGTGCCAACTCTGATCTCAGTTTAATTCATTATTTGTTTATAATACAAAAGTAATTTTGCTTACAAACCTGACAAAGCTGAAATACGAATTGTACCTAAACATGAGATTTGTCTGGACTCTAAAGCAGACTAATTCCATTTATGTGACACGTGTCAATCAACGCCAGGCTTTGCATGCTTATCCAAGTTCAGTGCTACGAAACTCTTCCAAACTGAAACTGAAATTAAATCTTTGAGAAAAAAAAAAAAAACATACGAATAATGCTCTGATGTGACGATTGCAGCATTACTCGTTGCAAACTAAGTATTTTGCAATGAGGCCCGGTCGCACTCCGTACTATGACTCGTGGTCCAACGGTTGCGCACTCCTGTCTCAGACCTAAAACTGGCTTGGAAATATCAAATAAACAATAAGCAAAAATGAAGATAAACTAACTAACTAACCATCACGCCGTTTCCCCGCAGGGGTAGGCAGTGAAGACGGACCGCCAAACAACTCGGTCTTGGCACACACTTCTACCTCATTCACATTCATACATCGTCTCATACATACCCTTATTTTATTCTGACTCTTGACATGGCCCGACTCGAGTATCTGATTCACTTGATCGTGCCATGTCTTCCTCGGGCGTTCCCGACTTCTGCCACCATTCGCATTTGCATCATATATCCTCTTTACACTCTTATCTTCGCTAATTCGCTCTACATGCCCAAACCATCTAAGCGTCCCTTTCTTAATCTTACTCATTACGCTTACATCAGACCTTGCACTCTTTGCGGATCTCTACATTCCTCACACGATCATACATGGTTTTACCACATATACGTCTCAGGGATCTCATTTCAACAGCATTCAATCTACTTTCATCCTTTCTTTGCCAGTTCCATGCCTCATTTCGATACATCAAGGTAGGTACCAGCACTCCGTTGTGGACTGCTAATTTCGCTCAGCCTTCCCATCTCTCGTAAACATACTTCCTAATACACAAACTCATCCACCTGCTCAAAGTATTCCTCATTCACAACTATATTGCACACTGTTTTCGTACTCTCTCTTTCAAACACCATTACTTTAGACTTACTTACATTCATCATTAACTCATTCTTCATGCATACTTTGTTCATCCTAGACACGAGAGACTGTTGATCATTCATACTATTAGCAATCAGTACCGCCTCTTCAGCATACAACAGGCAACATACTTTTAGATTACTATGTATAGATTGAATAACCACGGTGACCATAAAACCACTATTTACCCTAACACATGCAACGCTTACTCATACAAACACGCAATTGCCTGTATCAGATTTGTATTCACTCCATACTTGGATAACTCCTTCCATAGCTTTTTCCTGTCGACTCAGTCGTATTTTTTTTGTAGATCTACAAAAGCACAGAAAAATTTCTGGTTTTTTGCCAGAAACTTCTCAGTGAGCATACGCAATGAGAAGATCTGGTCCATGCACCCCCTTCCACTCATAAAAGCACCTTGCACATCCCATATTTTATCCTTTGTTTCCTTTCTTACTCTTTCAATCAACATTCTACCATACAGTTTGCCAACTAAACTTAGCAGGCTAATAGCCCTATGATTCCCACATTCCATACGTGACCCTTGACCTTTGTATAATGGCATGATCACAGCTCTTCTCTAATCTAAAGGCGTGTAACCCTCCTTTAAACATTGGTTAAAAATATTGCACAACCATGTGAGAATTATACGGCTACCTCCTTTAAAATATTCAGCAGCAATATTGTCGAAACCGACAGCCTTACCATTCTTCATACATTTAATCGAGCTTTCTATCTCATCCATGCTAATTTCTGTAACATTCACTCCATCATCATTCATATCTGATTCGCTGCTGGAATCACTGTCACTCACTTCGCTTTCGAAGACTTCCTCGAAATACTTCATCCATCTCTCTATTATTTTTTCCCCATTCGTCAACATTTTTCCATCTTTCGATTTTGTCACTTTCATGCTTCCGTTTTCTGGGCCACTTCGGGACCTTTTGACTTCCTTCCAAAACAACTTAATGTTTTCTTGGAAATGGTTTGTCATTTTCAGTCCTTCTTCCTCGGTAGCGGCTCTCAACCTAGAGTCAATTACTACAAAATCAATGATTGACCTCTTATTTCCTCTTTCCCACGTATATTGGTGGATATCTTTATGATCGAAGAAAGTATTCGACACAAACAGGTTAATTATTATTATTTATAGGCAACTATCTTTATGTATGATCGCAAGATTCAACACAAACTAAATGCAATCTAGACAGCGTCTTTTAGATAAACCTACCTTTTTTTATTTTAATGTGCGACATCTATTGACTTTTCTGCAAGTTTATGATGAATTCGAAGTATGATACAGTTAAAAGTGACCGAAACGGATAGGGTCCCATTAGCTCAGTGGTAGAGCGGTGCCCCCGCAAGGCAAGGGTCCTGGGTTTGAGTCCTAGATGTGACCGTATCCTTTTCTGATTTTTCTGTTTCAGATTTTCGTTTCGTTTTCGACAAAAACATAACCGTTAGCTTTGACTGTCTTGATCAATACTAGATCAAATGCTGATAAATTCCGAAAATCGATATTCAAAAGGAGCCGGCCGCGGCCGTTCAAAACTCAAAATGGTGTTAATTTATTTATTTTGTATATTATAATAAAACAAATATGAAACATTTTTCCACTTTAATATTGTTGACAGTAACCGGTTTCAGCTTGTTAAAGCCATCTTCAGACTGGTACAAATTATTCTTAGTCTACGGTTTATATACATAACATATAGGGGAGGGAAAGGGGTGGTCTGTAAGGGTAAGAAATAGAAATATTTATTTTATTTCAAACGCCCGGGAATACTTTTACATACTATGTAGAACATTTTTTTTGAGAAATTACAATTAAAGTAAAAATTAATCATGCACAAAGGCCCTCCACACGATCATACTTGCAAAATCCATCATTTTCAAGGGAATAATAATAATTCGGTCAGAGGTTTTGCTTACACACGATCCGACCTGATATTTCGGTTTTTGCTAGTGGCATCGTGTGTGTGGCCTATTAACAAGAGACAAGAGAAAATATAAATATCTGTTTTTACAAAACAATTTGCTACTATCTACCGAATCAATTTTTGATATTTATAAAAATGTTTTAAATTGCTCACAACTATTTATAAACAGTGTTAAAATAGTTCTCATATATTTTTTGATATCAATGCAACGTTTACACAGAACATTGTATTATATATATAATACTAACTATACCTAGTTGGAATAAGAAATACACAATACTGTCTAGTGTCTAGTCGTTAGTTTAGGTTGATTAATTACATTCAGGAGTCCAGAATAATCGTATGTATAGCCATTTTAAATTAAATTTCTGTTTGTTTACTTTGTTGATGTTAGAATATTTGAAATAATCACGAATTACAAGTAATTAATGTGCTCTAATGTTAAACCCTCAAGCAAATTTTATCGTTATTGGGAAAATTTCATATTATTGTCTCGTAGAAATCGTCTCCCTTACTGTAATGGTGAGAAATATGATCTAAACGGTGTTAGAAAGAGAATACACCACGCTTTATATTCCAATCTAGAAGCTAATCATTGAAGATTGAAAATTTCACCTCTATGAAACCAAAGGTTCCGTTCAATATTAGATAAAATTATTATGAAAATTTTTATTTTGTTACTTTAAAAAAGTGAGATGAAAATAACCTTTGTAAAAACATTTATTAATTTTTTTTCTCGTTATCAGTTATTTTAGTTACACAAAACCTAAAGTGAGCCATTTTTTTGTTGCATTAAGATTTTGAGTATTTTAAAAATTATTGTTGTTAAATTAGTGTTTATTTCTAATAATAAGGATATAATGAGAAAGATTCAAAAGTATTTCTGAGTTTTCGAATACATTCAAAAATATTCCATTCATTTGGATTTTATTGCAAAACGGAAACACTCCATCCTTCTGACAGAATATGTCGGAAGCCTGAGGGGTTAAGTTTAAAATTTATGTGATTGAAACAACCCAATCTAAATGAATCTTTAATATCTCAAACATTCTTTGTAAATCTGATTATCGAAAAATCATTTTAAATATTACAATTCGATAGTTCCTATCGCAAAATTCGTTCAGTTGCTTTTTAAAATAATGATTTATTCTAGTTGAACAGCGTATAAGTATTTTATGGCATCTGAGTTTGTTTTGCTCTTAGTCCCCCCTTGAGCCAATCGTCCGAGTTTTATCTGTGGGAGGTAGATGCGGCAAGGGGATAAGCGCCGAATGCAGGAGTTACCGCGTCGTAAATCCAGGCTGAATCGGATGTTACTTTTATTGCCCCCACTAGAACGGTCTTGGATTGCAACTACCGGCTATAGTGGAGATCTGGCAGCTTTGTTTTGTATGAGGATACGCTGGCGTTTGAATTTTTTTGCGTATTGTATTTTGTGCATGTATTTGTGGGGAGCTTGTGAAGAGTCCCTTGTATTTGACAATATCAGAGCTTTTGACTACTATCTGAAGATGCCGGCATTAATTTTCATTTAAAGGCAATTCATTATTTTCAAGCTCTTGTAATTTGATAAATGGGGTTAATTAACACAAATGTGTATGGTTTTCACTGATTACCGAAATAAAATTTGAAAGATACCTACTTACTATTATCAATTGATTTTTTGATGTTGATATTGCTAGGTACGTAGGTGAAAATGTTTTAAGTGTAGTAATCAAAATTACTACGTATTGGAGTTAAGAGCCTGTAATATTAGGACTGAGTATGTTTTTGTTCACAGTGATAGAGAGGTACTAACTATTATATCCACATAACTAACCAATAAAATTTATTTCCTATTTTGTGAAAACTTAGCTAAATTTTACTTTTGATATTATTTAAAACTCAATTGAATGACTAGTTAAGAAAAACGAAAACTTATTTCTGTACAATTAATGTTGACATTGTTGACTCCCTTTTAGGAGAAGTTTTATTAAGATAATGGTTTAAACAAAAACATTTATGTTCATTAAATAAAATAATCATTCACGTCACCATTTAATAAAAAAGTATCAACTAATAAAAAGTGTTATTTTTAATGATAAACTAATGTTTATAAGACAAGGTTTTATGCATAGCATAAACATAAAGGATAACAAATAATTATAAGCAATTATTAGTCGCCTGAAATATCAATACAAATTGAAAATATCTCCCGAGTAAAAATATAATAAGCAGTAATTGTTTATTGAGGTACTAGTACATATTGAATCATTTGGCATGTTGGAAATAAGCCAACATAGTTCAGTGGTTCAGAGCACCTGATCGGACATCAGAAGGCACGGGTTCAATTCCCGTTGGCGGCATATATTTTTACTCGGAAGATATATTCAATTTGTATTGATACTTCATGCGACTAATTATTGCTTATAATTATTTGTTCCTAAAATTATATCTACTTATAAATTTAAAATATTACAATAGCACACTCTGTGCTACACGTGTATTTGTTTAAGAGACTAATTGTTAAGTCAATAAAAAAAAATTGTGCGAACATTTTTCCGATTAAAAAAGATTTCCTGCATTTTTGGATCATTTCCTCTTTATTCTACAATCTTTGAAACATATCTACAAAGATTGTTGTAAATTGCAGTATATGGACACATTTAGAAAATAAATAGCATCCTTCCCTACTTTCAACTGCACAACACTTTCTAGAATAAGATGACATATTTTTGACATTTATTCTACTGAGCTCACTTGATATAATAACCAATTCGTGCTTCATGGTGCATCGGTATCATTTTTGCCCTGCGGAAAGTGGAATATAATTTTACCTTTGTAAGACCATATCTTAAGATAACTTGCTTATAAAGACAGCTAGCATTAAGAAGAAAATTTGGAACATTAAAAATCTTTTATATAATGTTCAAACCAAATTCCATATTATCAAGCAGGTAAGGTTTAAAAAGCGAACACATAAAATTTAAGTGAAAAAAAAAACAATCTAATAATAATAAAAATACTAAAAAAATTATTAAAAATCATGCTCTTTATGACAACATGTATTATTATATATAAATAATAATAATATTAAATCTATTAGTTGTATCTACCGTATCAATAAATTGGTGTGTTAGTTGTTGTGTTATTGACTTTTGACCTAAAATGATCTAAGTGTTAGATTGCACTAACTTGAATTATCAAAAATATTATTTTCGTTTTCGTGTGATTGTAGATTTCCTCCAATGAAATTGAATTTGTTTAAATTTTTAGTGCCATTTTCAAGTTCCTTACTCTTATAATGATAAAATTTATTTTTTCCAGAATATAAATAAAGGTGACATATATGAAAAAAATAAAAAACCGAAGAATTCAAACAACTTTTACTATTATGCTGACGTCGAGGGAAAGACTTACGACAGAATGTTAAATGCAGAAAAAATAAATATTGGATGGAACAGATGCAGGGTCTTTGACAATTTAAATATTATGAGATGTTTTAAATGTAATGGGTTCAACCACAAGGCTATAGATTGCAGAAACCTAAAATCTTGTCCAAAATGCGCAAAAAATCATGACGTAAAAGATTGCAAGGATGAGGATATTCAGTGTATCAATTGTATAATGACAAGTCAAAGATTAGGACTGAAACTAAATTGTAGTCACTCAGCCATGAGTAAGGAATGCCCAATTTATAAAAGAAATCTAGAAGCAAAAATGAGCAGAATTTCTTTTTTATAAACAAAAGTTACGAGAAAGATGAAATTATATACTTGAACATACAAACCATGATAGCACATTACGAAGAGGTCAAAATACTTTTAGAAGAGAAGAAACCTTTTATGTTTATGATGAGTGAAACACATGTGACTGAAGATATCCAAGATAGTGAAATTATATTTGATCATTATAATACCATCCGTTGTGACTCGCATAGCAGACATACAGGAGGAGTCATCACTATTACTTTATTACTTAAGAGAATCATCATTCTCTTAAGTAATAAAGTTCCATATGAAGTGTTATCAAATCACCAACATGAAAAACATTAGATTTTAGCCATCAGCATTAAATCAGGAATCAAGAAAAGTGTATATACTGTTATTTATAGATCACCAAACACAAGTAAATGCGACTTCTTAAGACATTTTCAAAGATGGAGCATGGAAAATTTGCAAGATGAAAATATTTATTATATAAAGATTTCAATATAAATGTTAAAGCAAATGCAGACATATGCACAAAAAAACTGAAATCTATTATTCAAACTGCAGGTATGAAACAATTAGTTAAAGATTTTATACGAATTACTAATACCTCTAAAACATTGATTGATCTGGTAATCTCAAATAAATTTAGCCTATGTGTTAATGTATTAGATAAACCTAAAATTACTGACCATAATATGATTCAAATTCTAATAAATGACAGAGAAAACTACAACTCCGGTAAAGAAACACAAGTAATAACATTTAAAAATTACAGAAGATACAATAAGGACCTCTTCATTCAGACTTTAGAGACTATTGATTGGAATGAAATAAATAAAATAGAATATAACAAAAAAGCTGACCAGATGATATTAAACATTAAAAAATCCATTGATGAAGTAGTTCCAGAACAGAAGATACGTAAAGGAAACAATAATAAATGGTTCACAAAAGAACTACGCACAATGCAGCACAATAGAGATACATTTTACAAGAGAGCACGCCTTACTATTAGTACTATGGATTGGAATAACTACAAAAAATTGAGAAATAAATACTCTAAAGACATAAAAAGAACGCATAATGAGTACATACAAAATAAAATAAACTCGGAAGAAGGGGATCCCAAAAAAATTTGGAAAAGCATTAAAGAATTAGTACATGGAGATAATAAAAACGACATAAAAATTAAAAACTTCTTAAAAGATATAAACGAAGAAAACATGGCTAATAGCTTTAATAAATATTTCATAAAGCATCACTCAAATTAACAAATTAATACCTAAAATTTTTTTCAACCCCACAAATGATAATAACAACTCAAACAAAGAATTATTGGTTTTATTTATTTAATATTTAAAAAAAAATCAAATCAAAAAATAGTTCAGATGGATTAACTATTAGTTTAATAAAAGATGCTTTTCCAGTAATTGGATCTACTCTATTAAATATTATTAATCAGACATTTGAAGAGGGAAAATTTCCACAGTCATGGAAACTACCTACCATCATACCGGTCCAAAAGGTTAAAAATACCAGAAAAAATGAAGAATTTCGACCAATAAACACCTTACCGAAATATGAACAGATACTTGAAGTGATAATAAAAGAACAAATATTGCAATACTTAGATGAACACAATATTTTATACCAAGAACAATCGGGATTCAGATATAATTATTCTTGTGAAACAGCGTTAAATGTAATTGTTGAAGAATGGAAAGAAGGAAAGAATAGTAATAAATTTATCTTAGCAATATTCTTGGATTTTCAAAGGGCATTCGAAACTATAGATCGAGAAATATTGATAAGAAAGCTTAAAAAAATTGGTTTCTCAACTGTAGCCACTAAATCAATAAAAAAGTATTTGAAAGACAGAATACAGGTAACAAAGATTAATAATCAATTTTCAAAACCAATGGAAAATAAATTAGGAGTACCACAGGGATCAGTCTTTGGACCTCTACTATTCATACTCTATATTAATGACATGGTGAAAATATTTTCAAAATGCAAAGTACGACTATTTGCCGATGATACACAAATATATATAATTGGAGAAAACTATGAAGAACTTATAAATATTTTAAATAATGAACTAGATAATGTATCAAGATGGCTAAAAATAAATAAACTTAAATTAAATACAAAAAAAAAAACAAAATGTATGGTAATTGGTTATAAGAAGACATCCAGTGAAAGCAAAATCAAAATTGATGGTGAAATTATTGAAAATGTTACCGATATAGAATACTTAGGAGTTATAATAGATTCCAAACATAACTTTAACAAACATGCTGAATATACCCAAAAGAAAATTGGAAAAAAGATATCTTTTTTGGGAAGAATTCTCGAAAAACTGTCTGAAAAAACTGCAATCACCATTTATAACTTCATTATTGCTCCACATTTTAATTACTGCTCAACTATCCTTTTTCTGTGTAACGACCGAGAAAAAAAAATTTCAAATTCTCCAAAATAGGGCAATGAGAACAATACTCAGACGAAATAGATATTCAAAAGTAAATAAAATGTTAAACGAACTAAATTGGCTAACGGTGAAACAGATGTTGATCTTGAACACGATGATATTTGTACACAAAATAGTAAACAACCTGCTACCCAAATATTTTCAAATAAAATTGTATACAACAAGGACATACACAAACATAAAACTAGGACGTGCAATGAAATCAGGCTACCAAAAAAGGACAAGGCGAATACACAGAACAGTATATTCTATAAAGGGATAAAATACTATAACGCGCTGCTGGAAAACCTAAAGTCTGCCCC
Source organism: Hesperophylax magnus (assembly GCA_026573805.1). Classification (NCBI taxonomy): domain Eukaryota; kingdom Metazoa; phylum Arthropoda; class Insecta; order Trichoptera; family Limnephilidae; genus Hesperophylax; species Hesperophylax magnus. The sequence goes on from JAIUSX010000012.1 coordinate 10,462,668, forward strand.
AATTGAAAAATTCAAGATGTTGTGTAGAAGCCACATAAAACAAGAAAATACATAGAATATTAATATGTAAAAATTAATTAGTCATTTGTAAACTTAAATGTACAAATCACTAAAATAAAATTATTTACTTAAAAAAAAAAATATATATTTTAATTTTTGTATATTTTATTTATTCAATATTTTTTATTCTTAAAATTTAAAGTTCAGATTTAGTGACGTTTCAAGAGTATGCGTTTGTTGTTTTATTTTTGTTTTAATTTAATTAAAATCAAATAAAATAATATAATTATTAAGTTCTGCAAGTATTTTTTTTGTTTTTGTTATTGTTACAGCTGTTTCGGCTTTCAAGGCCATTTTCAAACTGTGGTTTTAGCCACGTTTAGACGACTTATTTATATGATTCTATTTTAACCCCTCCCAATTTAAAATGATTTATTACCGGTTAAATCGATTCACCAATTAAATAATTGTGTCAGTAGAACAATAACAAAAACCAAAAAATACTTGCTGAACTTAATAACTATATTATTAAATTTGATTTTAATTCAATTGAAAAAAATAAATGGAGTTAAAGGTAATTTTCAAGTTTCAAATAACTATTTACCAGGTAAGTTTTTAGATTCTCACGGCCAAAAGCATTTTTGTTGTTTGTTTTTGGGGTGTTATGCCGTGTTGCGCTAACTCCTTCTTTAGCCGACGTTTCGGACAGCGTTGCAGTGTCCATCATCAGGACAGATCCGGTAGATCCGAAGATGTGTAAATTTTTGGTTGGTTGGTTGGTTGTCGAGTTTGTGCTTATTTATTTGTGGCCTGGGCCCGTCCAAGTGCGAAATGCCAACGGAAGTGGCGACATCTTGTGTCGAATTCTGAAAGCACAGTATTTATGTTAGCCTGGGGCCCGTCCAAATGCGAAATGCCAACGGAAGTGGCGCCATCTTGTGGCGAATTCTAGAATTAGAAAACCGATTGACAGCGATTAGAGTAGATGTACCCAGTATCAAGGTATAAATGCAATGGTTTTATATTGTATTATTATATGGTATTGGAGTATACTTAGACATGTTATTTGCGTTTAGCTTTGGTGTAGCCGTCAATTACCGGATACCAAGAGCTGTTGAGCTTAGCTCCGTCGTCTCTATTGATATTAAATGGATTTTTGTAGATTTCAATTGCCTCCATAATCAGGCGTGATCTATAAGTTTTGGGTCTTCCCAGGACCTCGGGAGCAAATCCAAAGTAATGGCCGGTTTCAATTAAGTGTTCGGCGATTGCCGATTTATCAGGGTGGCCAAGTTTACAAGCACGAAAATGTTCTGCTATCCTTTTGGAAATCGTCCGCTCTGTCTGGCCTATATAAACCTTGTCACAACCAGAGCAGCTGAGTTTGTACACTCCATCTGCTTCCAGAGGAAACTTAGTTTTTGCAGACCTCAGTAGGTCTTGGCATTTCGCACTTGGACGGGCCCAGGCCACAAATAAATAAGCACAAACTCGACAACCAACCAACCAACCAAAAATTTACACATCTTCGGATCTACCGGATCTGCCCTGATGATGGACACTGCAACGCTGTCCGAAACGTCGGCTAAAGAAGGAGTTAGCGCAACACGGCATAACACCCCAAAAACAAACAACAAAAAAAACTATTTACCAGTTGTTACAAAAAACTGAAATAATAATAGATCTAAAATTAAAAAACTTTTTCACTTTGTTCCACTTATTTATTATTACCAGGACCGGTTTCATCCTACTACGGACATTTTCAGACTGGATTTTCAGACTTTCCAGTCTGAAAATGTCCGTAGTAGGATGAAACCGGTCCTGGTAATAATAAATAAGTGGAACAAAGTGAAAAAGTTTTTTTAATTTTAATTCTATTACAATGGAATTCCACCACGAATTAACAGTGTAAAAACTAGACTCAATAATAGATCGTTAATAAAATCTTTACAGAACCCGAAAATTAATATAAATTTGATAAATTGTTCGCGAAAGTTTAAAAGCTACTGCATTGGACATTATTTTACTGATATTAAGATGTTTCGTATTTATAATGAATATTATTATGATTCTTCGTATTATAAATGTGGCATCTCGAGAAAACTTCAATTTTACGCTGATGATACTGTGATTTACCATCATCTGAGAGAACTTGAAGCTCTAATGAATAAGGATCTCACAAAGCTTGCTAAATGGCTGCGATTAAATTTCCTTTCACTTTCGGAAAAAAATATAAAATGAGCATGGATAAAATATTGCTTATTTGTTAAGAATCTCTTAATAAATTATTCGTAATCCGGTTAAAAACGGGTCTACAGGCCCTTAACGAATGAACTAATAGGTTTCCTAATAAATTTCTAGTAAAATACGATTTTATTATCACGATGTCGGAAAACGTGTTCATAAAATTTCCAATGTTTTCGCATTTCGTCATTCAAATCAAATAAAATCAAAAATTATTTATTGTAAAATAAAAATTACAAAAGGTGTAGCTTATGGGTAGACCCCATTTCTTCCAGCTAACCACATTTATTTAAATACAATATATAATATTATTTGTTTTATTATAATAATTACAATGTTTATACAGATAAAATAACAATATACCAATGAAAAAATAAAAAAAATACAAATATATATACCAATAAAAATAGGCGTTTCATTTACGTGAGGTATTCACTCAACGTGTAGTGACAATTTGTGTGTATCTTGTATTTGTTTAATGTTATGTGAAAGGTTGTTATATACTTTAATGGCCATGTAGTATGGTCCTTTTTGGAATATTGTTTTGTTTGCTTTTGGTATTAGTAAGTTTTCTGTGAGCCTTGTAGCGTATTTATGTGTTGAGTTTTTAGTGGGAACTTGTCTGTAGATGATCGCACTAACACGCATAACTCCATAATATATATATATATATCTGTGACTGTCAGAATTTTCAGATTTTTAAACATAGGTCTACATGAATCTAAACGATCAGAGTTTGTAATTTTTCTTATGCATCTCTTTCGTATGATGAAAATATCTTTAGCGTTTACCGAGTTTCCCCAAAAAATAATACCGTATTTTATTATTGAATATACATAACCATAGTATGCGGCTATTACTGATTCGGTGTTTAATATTTTTCTCAAGGTACCCAGAACATAAGAAAAACTACTGATTTTTGCTACAATTTTTGAGACATGTCATGTTCTTTCCAGTTTATGTTTGTATCTAATTCTATTCCCAGTAGTGAACAGGTTTGGGAAGGTTCGATTATATTATTATTAATGTTTACATTTATATTTATAGGTGTAGCTATTGTATATTATGAACACGTGTTTATGGACACGCATATGATATATTAGGAATTTTATATAATTTTATCAGGAAACGGCCTGCATCCCCGTTTTTAACTGGATTACCAATAATTTGAAGACATTTAATTTTTTTAAGGAAAAACTGTTTATAAATGACCTGACAATATTTGAAAATCTTCTACCACCATCACAGTAAGCGGAAAATGTTGCTTGTGTCGTGATGGTGGACTTAGCCAGACAAGGACTTGAACACAATGCGCCAGGGTGGGACCCAAACTCGATGACAAACCGGTCAATTAACAAATTAGCAATTCTCATTTGTCTCTGTGTAGTTATCTACCTATCATTAAATCGATTGCTCCACAATAAATTTTTAATTACTTGGCAAGAACATTATTTCAATATCTGAAACTCGGCCAAAGCCAGATATTAACTTTGCTACATGTAAAATTAAATTACATTTTTTTTCACTTCATAACGCATGCACATAATAACTATTGAAGACACTCGCTGGTTGTAAGTTCTGGCGAAAGGTGTCGGACTTGTACGAGGCTCAATCCAAGTTCCCTGCGGGGGCAGAATTGATAAAGTTGAGCTTCCGCCGTATTAACGAGTTTCCAACTAAGCGGGGCCCTAATGAATGAATTATACATTCCAGGGGCGCCCCGCATTGGCGCAGCCGCTTTATACCGGCGGTGGCGGGAACTAAAACCTACTCGCTACTCTTTGCCATCGCGCTCTTCATTTACTTAATTCTGATTATTTCGAAATGATTTAACATCTTAAAGGAGGGGTTGATGAATAAGCACGAAAGTTTAAAAGCCACTTTATTAGACGTTATTTTACTGATATTAAGATGTTTCGTATCTATAATGATTATAATTATTATTTTACGAATAATAAAAAAATAACTTCGGTTGTCTGAGCGTCATTAATTTAAGTGTCATTTTAAAAATTAGAACCTATTATGCCAAAATTTCAGACAAGCGATAAATTTATATTTATCTAATCTATTTATTTTAGACCAATATTTGGCTGAATTAGCATCGCGTTTGGGTTTCACCCAGGCGTCTTTAGTTCAATTCCTTGAGTTGCTAAGTCCTCCATCACGACACAAGCAACATTTTCCGCTTACTGTGGTGGTGATAGGAGATTTTCTAATATTTTCCAGTTATTCGTAACCCGGGAAAGTTTGTGCTTTTTTTTTAAAGTGATAATTTAAAAAGCAATATTTTAACAGATTTAAAAAAAAATGTTTTTAAAATTGGAACTGATGTGTTAAGAATTTAGATTCTCCTGTGATTATTCAAACATCTGCAATAGTTTATATGAATTTAAAGCTCGAAGTGCTTATGTCAAATTTGTTAATCGCTCCAGAGGAAATATTATTTTATGTGATTTCTTGGCGTAAAAAAACCCGAATAGATATTATTTTTTTTAATGATAAACTAACGTTTATAAGACAAGGTTTTATGCATAGCATAAAGGATAACAAATAATTATAAGCAATAATTAGTCATCCGAAATACCAATACAAATTGAAAACATCTCACGAGTAAAAATAAATGCCGCCAACGGGAATCCCGTTGGCGGCATTTACTTTTACTCGGGAGATGTTTTCAATTTGTATTGGTATTTCGGATGACTAATTATTGCTTATAATTATTTGTTAACCGAATAGATATGTTGAGAACTACATTGGATAAGTCACAATTTCACCAATCTAGAGAAGTTATTCAACGCATTCAAATAAGGGACGTTTATCGAAGGGGGTATTTTCTGGTATCCTAATTCATTGGTTATTCTAGCATTCATCCTCAAATGCATTACTGTCCGGTTCCGCCAGCGTTTCGGCACACGTTTTTCTCTTATTCGACAATTCAACTATAAGAAACGAACAACACGGCGTATAGATGTATTTTGTTTAGTTTTTTCTCTAAAAAAATAAGGCATGGTAAACCAAAACAAATCTGTTATTATTTCACGATACCAACCCACGCTTCCAAAAAAAAAAAAAATTCTAATGTAAAATAAATTAAATTTTCTGCACTAGGTATATAATATGTTACTGACCTCAAACCATTACAAAAGTTTCTTCGTTAATAACGTAGTAATAACCGTATACGGATAATGTAACGGATTGTTTAGGAATCTCTAATTTAATCGTAATTCGGTTAAAAACGGGGTTGCGGGCCTTTAACAAATGATTTGAAAAGAATACTAAAAAACTCCCAGTAAATGCGATGCGATGTCGTAACACGTGTTCATAAAAAAATAATAGTTTCGTAATTCTTCATTGTCCTTGGAATTCTTTTTATTCTATCCCTCAAATATACTAATTTCGGTTTTGTGTCTGTCCTGCATAACTTTGGTTAAATATAATCTAGAACTCTGATTTGTTTCGAATTTAAGTGTCATTTTCAAAATTGTAACGGTTTGTTGGACAAATTAAGACGAGCGATAAAGTACTCACTACCTACCTATAATATATTTTTTTAACAGAAAATTATATTAATCGTCATTTTCAATACTGATTTATAGAGAATTGGAACAATCCCGTGGGTTTCACGGGTCTGCTTTAGTAATAACGTAATATTATATGTATTAAATTCAATGACATTTAAAAATAAAAAAAATTCAATAACTAAATTTTATACGATTCAAAAGCAATGGTATAATCAGGTAGAAAATAGTGCATTTGAAATATTATGTGAGATTTGCTTGCGTTCCAGAGTACATTATTGAGGGAAATTTGAGAATCAAGGGGGATTAGCCCCACAGACGATAATTTTATGTATCTTTCTGTGCCCGAGCTATCGCACGCCACTGCGATTATACCAATACATCACGTGACAGTTAGTAAGGGTTTTAAACCAAGGTAATTTACAATATTGATGATTATTACTTAATAACGGATCGTTTTCGGATACGTATTCGAATTGATTATTTAAATCACCTCTTATTATCCCAAGACAGCAAGAAAACCTTATTATTTGAATTTTTTATTCATAATAATTTAATGATATAAGCCACACAATTCTGTCTTGGCACACAATCTTTGTTTCGAAAAAAACAAGTGGAAAAAAACTCTTCGTTATCTTTGTCTTGTTCTGTTTCATGTTTCGTTTAGATTTATTTATTTTTCTTCTTCTTCGATGATATATTTGTTTCATTCACATTCTTGCATCTCATAATTTCCATTCTGTTATTCTGACTTTTGACATAGCCCCAGTCTAGTAAATTAAATGAAAAAATGTTTATTTTCGTAATTAACTTTAAAAAATTATGGCGGGTTATTATATTTGTAGGATTGTGAAGCTATTTTTTGTGTTAAGAACACAGAACAAAGACAATTGCTGCAGAATGATCAAGAAGGCTCAATAGGTCGGAATTTTTGCAAACCAAGTTTGCCACCTCTTACCAGACCTGACGGCTCACTAGCAAACACCGCCACCGAAAAGGCTAACTTATTAGGGAAAATGTTTGCGGAAAACTCGACCCTCGATGACGGAGGTGCTGTTCCGCCGTCGGTTCCTCACTGCGGCTTCTTTATGAAAAAGCTAAGGATCCGGCATCGGGATGTACTCCACGTTATACGGGGGATCGATGTTAACAAAGCTAGTGGACCTGATGGAATACCTGCCCTGGTATTGCAGAGGTGTGCTGCGGAAATAGTTCCAGTTTTGACAAAGCTCTTCAAAATGTCCCTGAAGTGTGGCACTGTGCCCTCTGGTTGGAAAAAAGCGGTCATTCACCCTATTCCCAAGAAAGGTGACCGCTCCAACCCGGCCAACTACCGCCCCATAGCGATCACATCAGTTCTGTCCAAAGTGATGGAACGTGTGATCAACGACAAACTGCTCACATACCTCGAGAAGAACAAAATTTTCAACGACCGTCAATACGGATTCCGGCGGAACCGCTCGTGCGGTGATCTTCTCGCGTATGTGACGCATGTTTGGGGGCGGTGCCTGGAACGTCACGGTGAGACCCAAACGGTCGCACTAGACATATCCAAGGCCTTTGACCGGGTCTAGCACCGAGGACTTGTCAACAAATTGCTTTCTTACGGACTTCCCGCATCCCTGTGTACGTGGATTGCTGACTTTTTAAGGGATAGATCGATTCAGGCGGTTGCTGACGGTTTCACCTCTTCCTTACACTCCATAAATGCTGGCGTCCCACAGGGATCGGTTCTGTCTCCGACTTTGTTTTTGTTGCACATCAATGACCTTTTGACATGTGCACCAATTCATTGTTACGCGGATGACAGTACAGTTCATGATAGCTTTTTGTTTGACAAGCCCCCAAAGGGCACACAAACTCCAACGGCTCGGAGGGCTTTGAAGCAGAGAATGGACGGTTATCTCGAGAGTATTTCCTCCTGGGGTAAAAATAATCTCGTCGAATTTAATGTTTCAAAGACCCAATCCTGTCTGATTACGTCTAAAAGGGATCCAAATGACAATCTAGTCTCCTTCAACGGAAGCAATCTTCCGAACAGGCCTTCCATTAATATGCTTGGTGTAACTATAAGTGACCAGCTCAGGTACGGGGGCTCCATCGAAGCCAGAGTAAAATTGGCCTCTCAGAAGCTGGGCGTACTGTACAGGGCCCGCAGATACTTTAATAGTACACAACTGCTGACCCTGTACAAATCGCAAGTGCGCCCTACTCTCGAATTTGGTAGCCATCTCTGGTCCGGAGCCCCTAAATACCTGAAAAAAACCCTTGACTCTGTGCAAAAACGGGCGGTCCGTTTGATAGATTCCCCAATCTTAACAAGCGGACTGCAATCTTTAGAGCACAGGCGTCAGGTAGGTATGCTGTCCTTGTTCTATCGGTATTACAATGGAAGATGCTCTGAGGAACTAGCGTCATTGATCCCTTCGGCACCGGTGCATAGTCGGGATACACGCCAAACGCGCGCCCAACATTTGTACTCGGTTGACATTTGTCACACGAGAACGGGTCGCTTCTACGATTCGTTCTTAAGTTCAACAGCTCGGCTGTGGAACGAACTGCCGGCCTCTGTGTTTCCTCCCTCCTACAACATGGGACTCTTCAAGACCCATGTTCACTCCTTCCTCTCCACAAAAAGACCCTCCACACAGCATCCCCAAAGATGACATAGGCCCTGAGGGAAATTATTTTCTTCAGGGCCTCCTGTGTGGAGTTAATATAAAAAAAAAAAATAAAAAAAAAATAAAAAATAATCACCAAAAAATGGCCGCACCAACTTTTTAATAAAAATATCTTTGGTGAATTTTTTTCTTGATTAAGTAAAGTTATCAAATAACGTCTGAATTCTTGACACGTCAGTTTCAACTTTGAAAACGACAATTAAAATAATTTTCTGTTAAAATATTATATTATAGGAGGGTACTTTATTGCTTCTCTAATTACTCTTACACAATCAGTTCCAATTTTGAGAAAGACATTTATATTAAAAAAAAACCGAATTCATTGAACCAGTGATACAATCACTCACAAACAGACTCCGAGATGAAATTAGCACGTTTGATGATACTATCTTATAGTAATTGTGTTCTTACTTACTGTCCTTACTTGTTGTACTTAAACATATACAGTATAAATTACAAAAAAACAATAGGATTTTTATGAACACGTGTTCGGATATCGTTATAAAACATTGGTATTTTACTTAAAGTTTATCTGGATACCTATAAATTCATTCGTTAATGGCCTACAATCCCGTTTTTAACAGAAATACGAATAATTTTAATAGTAATAGAATAAAGAGATTCTTAAGAAGTAATCAATATTTTTTAGCAAAGTTTTCTCCGGGATACCTACCCCAAATGAATTTATATCGTGAATTATATAAAATTGAAATAGACTTAATTTATATCGTCTCTACATGACATTTTATATAGAATTGAAGTGGACTTAATTTATATGGTCTCTAGATAATATTATATAAAATTGAATTGGACATATTTTATATCGTCTCTACATGATATTATATGGAGTTCAAGTGGACATAATTTATACCGTCTCAACATGATATTATACGGAGTTGAAGTGGACATAATTTATACCGTCTCAACATGATATTATTTACAATTGAAGTGGACATAATCTATATCGTCTCTACATGACATTATATAGAATTGAAGTGGACGTAATTTATATGGTCTCTAGATAATATTATATAAAATTGAATTGGACATATTTTATATCGTCTCTACGTGATATTATATAGAATTGAAGTGAGCATAATTTATATCTTCTCTACATGTTATAATGTAGAATTGAATATCATTCAAATATATTTTTGTTTTAATTTGTTACATGATTTAATTACAAAATTATAATATTTGAATGATTCGCATACCGCCATTTTTGTCCAAAATCAGATCAAGGATGCTGAAAAAGGAAGTTGAACTAAGGATTGAGTTGTATTTTTAGACGAAAGTACTTTTTAATTAGCACCATAATAATTTACAAAACAATTCCATTAAAAAATCTAAAATATCACAATATTGCACATAGCATATTTGTGTTGGCAATGGTGAGGCAAAATGCATTTGGAAAGTTCGTTAACGTTCTCTCGCTAAAATGCTACGGTGTACTTACATTTGACTCGTCCCACCCTAACCACAAACCCCTCTCCGCTCCACCCTCTTTACGGAAACCAAAAGCGACAGTAGACTGACATTATTTATTAGTCTCTACGATTCCGTGAATTCTAGATAATTCGCGCTATGTTTTGCACGGCAGTATGTTAAAATGTGCCGAATTATTTTAGGGTGGTCGTCATGGAGCTCGACAATTAGATGCGCTATTATCTCGTGGAATCATGTTCAATTGGAGGTTAAAAAGTAGAACCTCTTTTTTTTGCTTCATGTCTCACTTTAGTTCAATACATTAATGGTGGTAGGTATTTAGAAACGTGAAAGGTGCATATTGATTTTCTTTAATAGATTCAAATGTGACTGATTACATTTTGTTTAGTATTGACCCCCCTATCGTGATAAAATTCTGTCCCTTATCCATATTTATTTAAAGAAGAACATCTTTGAATGGGCGGTGTTTTTTTGTATTAAAAAAAAAACAAATACATTAAGTTTATGTTTATGCAGATCTACAGTTTTATGCTGAAATTAGTGGAATTTTGTGCACTTACTCTTAAAAGGTGACTGTCTGATGCACGGACCACACGTGGACATTACAATACTGTCCTGTCATAGTTTCGGACCCACTATCCTTAGTAGTTTGGAGGAAAGGACAATAAACCAAGAAATTGTCTCAAAGATAGACGGGCAATCTATTTCCACAGGATAATATTACCTCCACCTTCGCGCCCGGCCGTGTTGTTTGCGTGTAAACGCGTTTTGACAAATATATCGGCTCTTGGCGCTCAGATCTCGTATGAAGGCTTAAAAATGTCGCGTAATTGGATAACACTACCAAAAACTAAGACTTTTTATGTCTTTTTATTATTAATATTCATTACACATGTTTAAAAAAAACTGCTATTAAATTACATGGATATTACTATTGGAAATAAAAAAGTTTTTATTAAAATTAAACATAGGAAATAATTCAATAATAAATATATGAGGGTATACATATTGTTTTTTTTTTTTTAATTTGCTGGATTGTCGTAACACTTAACATTTTTTTGAAACGTGATTATTTTTTTTGATAGTTCGTTTGTCTCAGTTTTGCAATTGTTTTCAGGTAAGTTGTTAAAAATGTTTATTCCTTGATGTGTGTGATGCACGAAGAAAATTTATATTTAAAACGGTATTGTAGGCCAGTAACGAATGAATTTATAGGTATTCTAAAAAACTTTAAGTAAAATACCGATGTTTTGTCACGATGTCTGATCACGTGTTCATATACGTACTAACAATTCTTAATTTCGTACTGATATATTATTAAGACATAACGCAGATGGCTGGTACAAACACACCAGTACAACGGAATGGTTCTTTGATTCTTGTTTTTTATACAATGTTCTTACTGCTTTTTAGATTAAAGACTAAATAGACATGCTATTTAGTCTATCTCAATCGCCCACCGTGTTCAGATATTATTACAAATTTACGAATACTTTATCAGAAAGCGGATTACAGTCCCGCTTTTAACAGGATTAGTAATAATGTGAAGAGATTTTCAATAAATCTACATTACCTACTCATTTTTCTTCATATGGTGTCGCTCGTATGAGGTATTGAGTTTTTTTATATATATACTTTTTTTATGTGATAAAAATACGAAATTAAATCTGCTGCAATTTTCTGTGAATGAATTTATATTTCTGTTTTTAATTAAACTTAAATTAATTGGAAGTATTTGAAATTCTTCAAAATTTTGAGGTAAGAGTGATTTTTAAATACAATTTTAATGACTAGTTTTTGTATTGCATCCCGACCCCCACAATTTTGTAGAAAAAAAAATAGAAAAATATCGTATATTGAATGATTTACTCGATGATACATACCATAAACGCTAATTAAATAATATTGTGTTAGGGTAGTGAGAACCTTGGCAGAAAAGCAATCAATTAATGCCAAATGCCTACTAACCGGCAACGAACATCGACTTGGAATCGACTGTAGAGTTTAGGCCTCTTGATCTGTTTGTTTTTGCTTCCCTGGAGTGTCTAGTGTACTAAAGCAGATGCATTTCTGAACGCCAAAGTTGTGTTCAGAGGCTGTGCAATCTTCTTCTGATTTGATAAGATTTATTTGTTGTGTTTTTGGATATATTTAATTTCTTTGAAACCTTGTTTTATTTTATTCATATAGAAATAAAACAAATCATTGGTTATACCAACGAACAAAATAGTACACATACTATAAAAAAAACATATTTCATAGTGGGTTCATGATCCTTCCTTGTAATGTTGTATTTGTGATAGGTACTGCCTCAAGCATCGGGACTCATAGAACCCCTAGTAAATCTGGCTTCCAAGACACTGGGTGTCTTGTACAGAGTTATCAAATTCATCAATAGTTACCAGCAGCTAACTCTACACAAATCTCAAGTACGCCCAACAAATGAATGTAGGAGTCACATCTGTGCTGGAGCCCCACCAAATTTAATAAACCCTCTTGATTGTGTGTAAAGGAGAGCGGAATCTGTGCGGTCTGATTGAAAATCTGTTGTTAATAGTTATTCCCATCTGTAATGCATATTTGGGCATGCTGTGTCTGTTCTACTTGTACTTTAATGGACCTTTCTCTAAAGAGCTAGCAGCATAGTTACCCGGTGCACCGATGCACGTGCCTGAAACTCGACGCGCACAAGTGGAACACTCATTCACAGATGATATTGGCTTCACGAGAATGGGTAGTTTCTTCGACTCGTTTTTATGTAAATCGTGACAGGCATTTGTTTTTCCTCCTTCATATAATCCGGGCCTCTTCAAGATCCGTGTTAATAAATCCCTTCTTACAGCACCTACCTTATCCTATCTCACAACGCTACACAACCCTGCGTATACACTGCACAAACAGGGGAGCTCTTGTAAAATTTTAATAAAAAACATATATTGCGTAAATGCTGGGTGATGTGTGTAGTGTAAGTATGAGAAGTGTTAGTCTAATTGTGTCACTAAAACAATATTTCATTTAATATAAAATTTCACTGTACATTCTAACGGAACAATTGTAGGAAAATAAATAATTGCATTAAATGTAGTAATTCAGACAAACATGAGTGAAATTTTTATGACTGGTTTTAACATCTTTCAATACGGAATACGACAATAAGGGTTAACACACTATTTAAATAATATGATACCCGCCTTCTAGCCTAAAATCTACATGAATCAAGCTTGTTCACAAACACACCAGTACAACGGAATGGTTCTTTGATTCTTGTTTTTTATGCGATGTTCTTACTGCTTTTTAGATTAAAGGCATGTCTATTTAGTCTAGCTCAACCCTTGAAATGCCGTGGGTAAATTTCATCGCCCACCGTACGCCGGCTGACACTATTTTCGCTAAAACTGAACAGATGTATTTATAGAAGAAACTATATGCAACATATTTAGTTTTTAATGTTTAGTAAAAATGTTATTTCAAATGCTTAAAAAATGTAATATAATGTAAAATATTTCTCTGAATATAGGTAGGTATCATGTAAAAACTACATATGTTGCATAAAGTATCAATATATTTGCTATGGGGAGGGTCTTTTTTAAGATGAAGTAGGAGTGGAAGTTATCAAAAGGTAAAACGTATGGGAGTTGTGTAGGAATCTAGAGACCAGTATATCCAGGAGCGACGGACATATAAATATATCCCTCCCATTGCGGCACAAGACGATGGGCGGAAAAATCAGTTGAAGACGTCAAAAGGTCTCCCCAAACCAGCGTCTCTCGATCTCAGCAGGTGGACAGGCGCATCGTGAACACACCTCACCCGATGAATCCGGGCACCCCTGCTAAATCACCAAACATCGCAAACCACTTGATAACTACACAGTTAAATAAGCTTTCTTCGCAATAATTATAATTTATATGAGGCTTTCTTCTAACTTCATATAGTATTATGCCTTTTTTGAAACATGAAATAATCAAACCATTTATCCATGATACAAGTTTTCACAAAAGAAGTTCTTTGTTAAATTTATCAAACTACATCTGAAAATTTACTAAACATATCTCCACCTATATCTTAGAAATTAAATGTATCATTCATAGGAGTAATATAAACCATCATAATCTCTAGTACGAGTATTACTTCGGTAAAAAAAAAAATTATCATCATTAACTTATTTAAAATATTAAAATCCAAATCAGACAGTACCTAACTCCTGCAACTAGCTTATTCCCCGATACAGCGGTTTCGTACTATGCAAAACCAATACCGAACTAATACCGTAATAATAATGTTGTAATTCTCTGATCACGGTACTTTAAATTTTGTTCCTGTAATTTTATATCTTGTATGTATTTTTTTCCTATAGTAACTTTGTTGTTATTATTTTTCACTGTACTTTAAATTTTTGTTGCTTTTTTTTAAAATTCATGTTTGTATGTATATTTATCATGTTAAGTAGTACTGCCTTTATGTATATATATGTAAAAGCCCTCTGGACGTAAAATCAAATAAATAAATAAATTGGAGCTATGACATCTGACATGGAATTTTGCGTCGAGCTTTTTCAAATAAACATATTTGCAAGCGATGAAACGACAAGTTGGAATAATATGATCATTATTTCCTTGCTAAGGAAATAACATGTATTTTAATATGCTAGGAGCATTCTTTAAGGTTCAAAATACCAGAGTGCATTGAGTTACTACCACGGTAGATTTCTTGGCACTCTAGGGGTTAAATCTAAATATGATGTATCTATAGATATATATTATACAAGTTTATAAGTAGGTACGACCGTTCTACAGGATTAACTTGCTGATCGACTTGCTGATATTGCCGGTGGGAAAAGCAATCCTGTTATTGAATCAAATCGCTTCGGATATTGAGATATTTTGCATATATTGATAGTAAGGTAAACGTTTTTGCTGCTTATAAAATGAGACATCATATTATGACTAACAATATTTTACCGTATTTAGTAAAAATTTAAACATTTTTTAATTTATTATAGTCAAAGAAATATAAATATTTCGCTTTCTAACTAATTACATAAATAAAAGCTACATATTATTAATACGTTTAACAATAACACTAATACCTTAACTAAACAATTATTCTATGTTGAATGACACTGAAATATTTTTAATTTATTTTAAGATTGAACAGTTTCTTTTTTAAATTTATTTTTTCAATTCTTTGTTTTGAGTATATCGGGAAGGAAATTGTAAATGTGCATACCCTCATGGACTTTTCTGACCACTTCCAGTTTTTACTTTATTAGTGTAAAATTAATTATGTTTTATGTGTAGTGTTTGTGTACTTGTGACGTTTTTATAAATGTTGTGTTCGTGAGTACAAGTAAGTTGTGTATGTTGTAGATTAAAAGACACTTATTCATTTTAATAATATTAATATTTTTTTTACAAATAAGTTTTGCTTATTTTCTTAAAACGCATTTTTACTTGAACCCGTTATATTTAAATACTTTATTTCTTCATTTAAAAATGACTTAATTTTTAATGTTTCAAGTAAATATCGCTAAATAGTATTTAAATTTTACCTTGTTTAATTGAATTTCAATGGCTTGTCTTAACTTTTTAACAATGTAAACCATAATTTTGCAGAATAATAAATAAATTTATCTATTCTACACAAAATCCCCCTAATTAACCCTTCCCCTTTGTTGACTTCCCACTCCAACTCCTAAATATTAGTTTTATTATCCAGTTTGATAATGTATAATAATAGTTTTATAGTGACTTCAGAATGCGAAACAGCTATCATGATCAATAATAATTGTTCGGCAGAACTTGTTATTAAATAAGCTCTTTTTAAAAAAAATAAATTAAATAATAAATAAAAAAGTAAAGAAAAGAAAAATTAACATTATGTAATTTAGTTAATAATAATAATAATTGGATGACTTGTATAGCGCCGTTTTTGTGCAAAATCACCTCAAGGGCGCTGTACAAACTTATAATACATCTCTACAGTGATCTATGTTATTGTTAATCTAAATCTAAATCATACAATAACTACTTAAAATATACTGCATATTAAAAATATATTTGATTTATTTACATTTCCACGTTGAATCAAAGAAAATGTGAGGAAATGAAAATGTTCAACAACTTTTTAATATATCTACCTACGTGAATTGTTGGATAACCTTTGAATGGACGTTCAATTGAAAAACAACGAATTTTTCTACATACCTACTGTAAATTTAAGTATTTTTACAATATATTTTAGGTGCCATTTCAAAATTAAGAATACTTAACCAAAATCAATATTGTGCAGCATTTATTGTTCAGCATATTAATTTCGCCTCTGGGCCACTTGAGTATATCAGTGTGTTGAGTATATTGAGTATAAAAGTAGTAGCACCATATAATTTTAACTTCTTCTTAGATATTCTTGACTGTTTTGTTATTCCTAATGTTTTATGTACATCCCTTATATATTTCTTGTTTTAATTACTAGTACCTTTATAATCTTAAAAAATAATAGGTCTAAAAATCTAATATGTTAAATTCTTAAGTTCTTAAAGTTATTAATAAGTTGTCCTCTCCTAACCACAAGCGTCAGCTGTTGTAGGAGAGTGTATAAAATATGCTTTGATATGTTATATTTTGTAAAAAAAATAATATATATGTATATAATCATATTAAATAATATATAAACACATATTACATAATATATATATAAACATGTTAACAGAGAAAGGCGGCCATAAATTCCTGTCGCTGGATGAAAGCCATTCCTCCTGAAGTTTGATCATACGCCGGATTGCTCGCAGGTTCCACTAAACACCCCTAATTCGAATCTCCCCTAGCTTAAGGGCTTGTAAGTACCAATGTTGGAGTAGTGAATACTGCAATGACACCATTTACATACAAATTGCAGACAAATATTTAAAAATATATAGGTACATATAAATGTTACTTTTACTTTTGTTATAATCGCAGAATTTTTTAAATTGATGAACATATTGTTCAGACCTTTATTTTATTAGGCCAAAATACAATATCGTCGTATTATTTTAATAATATATTCAATAATTTCCCTTTGCACAATAAGGTTTTTTTATTGGGTGGAAAATGCACACGATTTTATGGAATTGATTTTTGAAGAACAAGATTTACACTATCTTTTTAGTTAGGATTTTGCATTTTTTACAATTTTGTAATTATTTTTCTGGATACGCGGCTTAATAGGTCTTATTGATAAACTTAAATATAAGAAAAACATGTTTTCATTATTAACTTTCCAAAACAAAACAGCAACTGTTAACCCTCATTAAGAAAACAGTCCTTTATATCAAGTGTTAAATGAGTACTAATTCATATTCTTGCTTTGTATAATTTGAATGCACGGCGGAAATTAGACAAAAGGGCGGAAATCCTTATTTACCAAAGCTGGGTGGACACCTGACACCCCTACTTCCGGTAATTATTTGAACCTCGGAGGCTATTTAGGTAAATACTTCCGGAGCTGAATTCAAAAACAAAAAGAATTCTGCCAGTTGGACGAATGGACATTGAATCCAAGTAGTGTGTAGTTCTTTCTACTAAGCTTATTATTTCTAATTTATATATCATCAGCGGTTATCGTCGAATACTGGATAAAAGCATCGAATGTTATTCTCTTGATATTAACTAAATAAATTTAAATCTAAGTAATCCTCCGCCAGGCTAGCCTCTGAGCCATTTGAGTTCGGGCGCAACGTACCAGGCACTGGTTTGAAAATGGCCGTTCTTAACTATGTATATTAATTTCAGCTCTCCAAAAGTAATAACTGACCTTTATAAACTAAGAGCCTTACACAAAAAAATCACTTTACAACCTTTGATTTTGTTACACATTGTATAAAGACTGTAAAAGTTTAGATTCGAGTTGGTACTAATAAAAAAATATCTTTAATTGGGCTCCAAAAAAACTGACAACGTTGCATTTCCGCAAAATGACACGTAAAATTCCCGTCTTGAAAAGGTGAGGTTATTTCAAACAGTATTTTTAAAAAAAGATCAAAAAATCAAAGTGATGTTTTTTAATAATATTAAAATTATATGTATGTGTAGAGAAATATAAATCATAGAGATCAACGTTAATATTGCTTTTACAAGGAATTCAAAATCTCATTTTTTTCTTACAATCATTATAATATATATTTTTTTAATTTAAATTGCTTAAACGAGATAAAAAATGAGGTGACAGTTTTCTTTCAGATTCCCTAAATAAAAGAAATGTATTTTCAGAATTCTCTACAATTTTTCGACTTTTGAAATAAAACGTTTTTTATCAACTTTTTTCACTTTTGAAATTAAAATATTCCGTTTTTAAAGATAAACTAATGTTTTCAATACCTACATGTTTTTTTATGCGTAGCACAAATTAAAAAAAAAATTACAAGCAATAATAATTAGTCTGAAACAACAAAGTGATAAAATCTTAATTAAAAAAATAAATGCCACTGACGTTAATTGAGCCCGCAGCCTTCCTGCGCTATCCACTACGCTACGTTGGCTTATTTTATTCCCGCCAAATAATTATATATGAACCATTTTCTTTTATTCAACAATTACTGTTTATTAGATTTTCTTCACCTTAATTAAGTAAATTCTGAAATTGAATTATGAGATAGACGAAAATGATATTTTATAATAAGATTAAAAAGAAAACATGTACCTAAAAATATAAAGAAATTGAGCGAAATGAGCCTAACAGAATTCGGACGTCACTTTAGATTCTCCACGTTGTCAGGTGAGAAACTGAGTATAGTGGCTAAATCAAACCTCCTATATCTTAAGAGGAAGCTACAAGCCTAAAATGTGTATAATCTTGGTATTCCTTATATTGTAGGTAATAGGCAGTTTTCGTGTTCTATGATCATTAGTCTATTTCTGAATCTCTGTAAAAATCTACTTGCACGCTCTCAACTTGGCGCAGCCGGTACAGAACAAAATAGAAGAAAATGTCAACCGTGTACAAATGTTCTGCGCGAGTTTGGCATGTTTACCGACTATGTTGTTGTTTTAAACATAATAACATGAACTATTTGCCTTTTGTTCAATAAGTCGAAATCACTGATGTATGGCAATGAGGCATGTAACTGGCAGAGGAAGGATGAAAGTAGTCTGAATGATCTAGTAATGAGTTTCCTGAGGCGTAAGTGTGATAAAACCATGTGTGATCGTGCGAAATCAATTTCACACGGTTTTAATTACTATTTTTTTTTTTTTTTTTTTTTTTTTGTGAGTTAATCGTAATAACTAAAAAATAATCGTTCCAAATATAATATGAATATACAATGAAATAAATTAAGAAATAAATAGTCAATTATTGAAGACAATATTAGCGATTTCTAAACGAAAATCTGAAACAGAAAAATCAGAAAAGGATACGGTCAGATACGGACTAGATGTCTTAGATGTGACCGTATCCTTTTCTGATTTTTCTGTTTCAGATTTTCGTTTAGAAATCGCTAATATTGTCTTCAATAATTAAATATTACAATTTGAGGTTTTACTCAATAAAGTTATTCCGAAAAATAAATAAATAGTCGTTAAAAATACGTCTATTATGTGTTCCAACATAAATCGGTCGTTTGAAAATTAAATTTATTGATTTTATATTTCATTATATTTGCATAGTAGGAAAGGTATTTTTTTAAATTTATCCATGTTACAAATTTTAAAATTTGAATCACAAAAAATAAAGTAGCACACATTCGTACTAGATATTTACTAAATCTTTTAAATAAAAAAACATTTTTTCAGTTTGGTAGGGTATTTTGGCCTCAGATCCAAATTAAAGTTTTGTATGAATAAGGCCGCACAACCGATCCCCTTAACAACAAATGCTTGTTGTGGTTAAAAGTTACACAACAAAAAGCAACAGTTGAATACCACATAATAATGTTCCATCGCAACTTTACTAATTTCCAAAATATATTAATAATGGCTTTTTCTTGGAAGCATCTACGAGTTACTCAACTCAAAGTAAAATATCAAAATTACTTAAAATTCGGCACAGAGTTCGCCATTAAAACTAATATCATCCGCTCTGAGCACATCCCACATCTCATCCCAATTTCCAAAAACCATCTTTATGATTCTGCCAAACTGGCAAATGAACATAAAACATAATAGCCACATTCATACATGGATGTCGCCTTGTTAAACGAACTTTAACAATAAAACCGTCGGTAAACATGTAGGTGTAAAGTTAAATGATTATTTTGTGAAAAATATATTAGTATGGTTTTTAAGCGCGTGCCATTGAGGTTTGAAACGGCGCTATACAAATAATCCAATAATAATTATTATTATTAACGTTATACTTTCCATTCTAAAGCAGATGTTTAAATTTTAGTAAGGTCCGTGTTTATTAATTTAGAAGAAAATATGAACAAATTTAAACTTACCAAAATAAAATGTAAATATGTGATACTAAAAATATATTTACAAAATTAGGACATGGGCAAATATGTATATATTTACAATACCATAAATAAATAACCTTAGATGTTGTTAGGTGTGGCTTTACCAGTTTAACAGTGTATAATACTTATGGGTTACTGTAATGTTGATACATAGTTGTAGTTTCAATATCGCTCAACAAATGTCGTAAGAATGTCTAGATATAAGATATTGAAAAATGGTTTACGTGGTTTTAAGATGTCTCCATAGATGGCAGTAGTAACTAAACATGACAAAGATAACATGTCGGCCATACCCGAATGGTTACGAGTACAGCCGATGCAAGCCCATATTTAGGCGAGCATATAGGTTTATGGTATTTCAAAATACTTCTACCCCAGCAAGGAAATTTGGTGATGGTAAGTTAGTTAAAGGCATTTTTATTTTCCAATACAAGTAAGTACCTACTTAATTTTTAGTTTTCCATTGCTTTTTCATTAACGTTTCTTTCTCACGATAACTGCTTAAGCACGTTCGACGCCGGTCTCCGTGTTTCCTCCCTCCTACAACATGGGTCACTTCTATGCCCAGGTTCACACCTTCCTTTGCTCCATCCGCACAGCATCCCCAAAGATGACATAGACCCTGAGTTAATTGAATTGAATAATTTTACTAGTGGCTTCTTGTGTACAATGTGAAAAAAGGCTTAAAACTTTGAAAAGTGATGTTCAAACGGCGTGCGGTAATAGATCCACTATAAGCTATACTAATCTCTAATAAACTACATGTAATAGAAATTGAGGTTACTGGATGATCAGCAACCATAAGGCCAGTGGCAGGATCACACTGGGCCCATGGTTGCTGAAATGTTAAACATAACACATAGATGTCACCTTGTATATTCTTGGAAGAAATATTTGAAATCAGAAGACACGTCTCCCAGACAGCGCAGATGTTTACGAGGGACACACACGTGGGGTCCGTAATGCCACGGGGAAAATCTCCGTCACGTCGCGACGAAGGCATCGGCACCATGACGTTGGTTCAGTGTTCACAGATTGCAACGTACATACAGGGTGTCCGGGGTTAAGGTGCACTTACTTCGGGAAGTAATTCTACATGTTGATAGAAGTAAATAACACAAATAACTTTTTCAAAATTCCAACTTTTTTTTCCCATACTAAAATATTTTTCAATAAAAGAATATTTGTTTTTCCCCCGCAAACATTTTTACTTTTTTACATAAAAATTACCTTAAAATGGAAAAAACTTATTTTTTATTTCTACTTCTAAAAGTATGTAGAATCACTACCCAAAGTCAGTGCACTTTACCCCCGGACACCCTGTATATACGAGAATAATATATATATGTTATAGCAAAGTTCATAAATATGTTTACTGAAATATTCTGAAAACGGGAGTGGAGAAATTTACAATTTATATTTTGAGGCATACAATTTTATCGATGGTTTTGGGGATTTTGTGTGCCAAATCAACAAAATGCTCATGAAGTGAGCGTTAGAAATATAAAATTTGCACAACTCACAACTTTTTAGAGCTCTTTGTAATTTTTGTTTGATTTATTTTTTTCATTAATTTGGTAAAAAGCATAATAATTTGCAACTTTGCTTGAATTGATTTTATTTATTTCGAAAACACAATTTGAAAAAGAATCATTAAAATTTGACTAAATAAAATATGATGTAATTTTTATTACTAACTAAGTAATCCATATGACAATATAATTTATCTCTTTATTTTTTGTTGACGTAAATTTTGGAAAAACCACCCTACCCCCTTTTCTCACCGTTAAAAGCAGAATTTTGATACTGCTTAGTGAAATTTTGCACAAATGTTCAAAACACAAGAACAATTACTGTCTACATCTGATTTCAAAATCTATGTGCGTCCTGGCACTGCCAGAGACCTTAGCTAGTAATAAAATAATCAAACGATTTAGTCACTTATATTGCATAATTCCTTCAAAGGTTGAAAAGACGGACTAGAAAAACCACGCTTATGAAAACTTTTGTTGATTAAACAAAATCATCAAGTTACGACAGACAAAATTTAAAAGATGGTTGGATCTACGAAGTTGACGTTCTCTAAAAAGTCAAAAATGTTGTTGTGTTAAAGAATCGCAACATTATAATGGTGAACTTAAATTAAATTTAGTAGCGTTAGTGAAAACAAAGGAGATTTACATAAAACTTAACTGAGGTTTGTAATCATGTATAATTTTATGTAAATCATTTTAAAGGACAGAAGCAATCCTTAGAAATTCATAACATAACGAGCGGTTATTTATTTTATTTCTTGTATGATGTATTGGCTCAATACGAATGAACTAGAAAATCGATATATGGTCCGGCAAAAAAGTACATATTTTCTCATGTCATGAGATTTCCCAGCGTTTGCCAAATTACAAAATATTATTTTTAATCCAAAGTAAGATTTGATCCAGCTTCTGGAACGGCATTAACAAAATGAAATATATCAGGGTCAGTAAAAAAATATTTAGAATTTCACAATAAAACAGCTTCAAGGTTATCATACCTACTGCCTTTTGCGCATGCATGCTTATATGTAGTAGGTACTACTGCGTTCACATGTTGAATCCCGATTGCGTAATTTGCCTTCCTACTATAGCTGTTACATTAAGGATTTTGTAACAAGGTTCCTTCTACTTATTTTACATCTATGGTTTCGGTGTACGGCACAGTATTTACGGATTGACCATTGTGCATTGGTCAGATTGCCATCCTGAAATTATTTGGAACACTTCGGTTGCCAATCCTACGATCCAATCACAAAGCCGATATTTCAACACGGAGTGCATTCCTTGTTCAATAGCCATTTTGACTGGGGAATTCTTTCAATAATTTCTTCTAAAATAATAAAAAAAAAACTTGAGTCTTCATCCTTGGACGGTGAGTAGTTGCAAATCAACTTCCGATCTGCACTTTCACGGGCTTTTGTCTTGGGAACAAAATTGATAAGGCCACTGTAGAAATGAGAAGAAGATTGTTAGTTAGAATTCAAGCCGAGATGAGTTGCAGATTAGCTTTCTTCAACCACGCTTCAATCGATAGCACACCATTATATATTTAGGCAATTCCCTTTTTACCAGAGAGCTTAATTTTTTTTTTTATGTATTGTTTTTGTGTTTAATTCGTAGAACTCCATTTAATTTTCTAAAAATTTAATTAAAATCAAATTTAATAAAATAATTATTAAGTTCTGCAAGTATTTTTTGGTTTTTGTTATTGTTACAGCTGTTTCGGCTTTCAAGGCCATTTTCAAACTGTGGTTTAGCCACGTTCAGACGACTTATTAATATGATTCTATTTTACCCCCTCCCAAATTTAAAATGATTTATTACCGGTTAAACCAATTTACTGATAAAAATAATTGTGACAATAGATTTCATATTCTATGGGGGTATTTTGAAGTCTGTTTTCCCCACATTAATGTTTTCTTAATTGTTCAATAATGATGTAGCAGTTATTAATTTATTTAAATGTGTTATATTGTTTAGGTTTTGTGAACATACTTAGAAGCGGGGAATAAATCATTTTCCTTATTTTATTAATTAATATTATTAATTATTTTTGTTATTAGTTATTAATTAAAACAAAAAATATATACATATTATATATAATTTTAATATTTTTCCTTTTTTAAAAAACTTAGGTCTTATTTTGTTTTTTTGTTTTATTTTTTTTTTTCGCTCACTGTGGTATCTTACAATATTTTTTTTTTATATTAAATTTATATATTCTTTATATAATATGGAGCTCGTGGGATTGCATCACCCTCCCCGAGATCTGGATAAACAAGAAAAAAAAAGATTAATTAATTTTGAACACTAAGAAAATTTTTTTAATTTTTTTTTTAAGTTTTTCCAAAAAGTTCATGTTCGTGCAAAAACAGTAATGGATTGAATCACCGATACAATATTGTGTTTGTATGCCTTGGACAACACAATTTATTCATATAAGTATCCCGGATGTTTATGCGCAAATAAACTATTCATTTTTATATTTTAAAGCATAACTTGCGTGTTTAAAGTGTTTTTTACCAAAGTAATTAAATTTGTGCCATCTACGAACGCTTAGATTATAATGAATGTTCTGTTTAACCTTAATGTTAAACGTGACGCTCGTTTGATTCTACGTGTTCATAAAAGGCGTTAGTTAATTTAATTTATTAATATACGATTTTTGCAAGGTTCGCTTTACAATATCAAGACAAATTAATTGTTTGCGACCGTACACACCCAATATAAATATGTATAAATAGTTTTGGTCTTTTAAAAACTCAATTCTTTCGAGAAAGAGACACAAATTTTGTCGATGGTTCAATCTAATATTGTATTTGTATGCCTTTCTTGAAAGAGTTGAGTATTTTTACAGACGAAAATATTTATTCATATTCTTTTTGCGTTTGTACGGGCGCAAACAAATAATTTGTCCTAATAAATCAGTAAATTTATTTTAATAAAATAAATTTACTAACGCCATCTATGAACACGTAGAATAAAATAAGCGTCGCATTCAACCATAAATATATTTTATCACAGAAAATTGAGAAAAAGATATCGACATTAACAATATCTAATAACTGTCTGTTTTATTATAAAAAAAAATTTTAAATTTGTATTTTTTTTATTTATTTTTTTTATTAAAAGCATACAATACAGAATATAGTATATTATATAAAGCATTGTACTCCCAGGAGTTAATAAACTCATTGCGGGAATGATACGCATTACATGAAACATATAGCTGTATGTATTAAATGGACATATGATGGGACATACAAAACATTATTATTTCAGATAGTCATTAATAAGATGAAGTTTGAGCATGTTAGTTTGGGTCTTTTTACATTGACTTGCACATTTGATCTCGTTGGGTAATATATTTTTTTTTTGTGAGCTATGTATTCTAGGGATCTTAGTCCATATTTTGTTGATTTGATTTTTGGTATATGAAGTTTGTTGTGATTTCTTGTGTTGTGTTGGTGTACGTCGTAATTGTAATAGAGTGTAGTGTTGGAATGTGCCGAGTGTTGAATTACTTGTAATATAGTTTTCGTTATTTCAAAAGTGGGAATGGTATTAAAAGGAAGTATTTGGGTGTTTCTGTAGATGTCTTAGACATGTGTGTCCCAAGGTAAACTGAAAATATTTCGCAGGGCTCTATTTTCGACGACTTGGACTTCTGAAATCATTTTTTTTTGTAGCAAATCCCCAGATTCCGGCGAGATATATTAGATGTGAGTGAATCATAGCATGGTAAATCGATTTTAATAGATAGGGAGGAAGTAACCCGCGAAGTCTATATAAAACACCAGTTATAGGAGTAATTTTGGATAGAACATGTTTAAATTGGTGATTCCACGTGAGTTGTGAATCAATGAAAAGGCCAAGATATTTTTTAACATCAGCCCTTTCAAGGCGGTTATTATCAAGACTTATATTAAGACTTACATTTTTTTATTTGCAAACAGTAT
Source organism: Hesperophylax magnus (assembly GCA_026573805.1). NCBI lineage: Eukaryota > Metazoa > Arthropoda > Insecta > Trichoptera > Limnephilidae > Hesperophylax > Hesperophylax magnus. The sequence goes on from JAIUSX010000012.1 coordinate 10,488,486, forward strand.
GAAATGTGTTTTTTTATGTATAGGCTAAGTTTGTTCAATCGCAGCCAGTTTGCCAGGCAAGCTACATCCCTTTCCATTTCCTTTTCAAGTTCATTTAAATCATTATTGTGATAAAAAATCACTCTGTCATCTGCATAGAGTTGTATTGTACCCTTAAGTCCCCATTTAGCAATATCTTCTATATATATTAAAAATAGTAATGGTCCAAGTACGGAGCCCTGAGACACGCCACATTTTATCCTTCCCATGCTGCTTGTCCCTTTTCCAACAAAGGTCTGACAGTGTCGGTTAGAGAGGTAGCTACACAGTAACTTCAGGGGAGTGCCTACTATGCCTAAATGTTCTAGCTTCTTTAGTAGTATCCCATGGTCAACTGTATGGAAAGCCTTTTTTAAATCTATAAATAAGCCGGCAGCATGCTTACCCTGGTCTTTATGCTTTTGGAGGGCGTATACAAAATCAAAGGCAGCACATTTTGTGTTAGATTGGTTTCTGAATCCATACTGTTGGGATGCGAGTAAATTGTTTGATAGGAGATATTTAGTGAGCCTAAGCTTAATAACCTTTTCAAAAACTTTAGAGACGACAGAGAGGATGGATATAGGACGGTAATTAGAAGGATTTTTTTGCAATCATCTTTGTAAATCGGAATTATTTTTGCTATCTTTAGTTGATCTGGGAAGATTCCACTATCCAGGGATTGATTAATAAGAAAACAAGGTGGTCAGCTAATATATCTTTGCAAAAGTTCAGGTCCACTGGTGTAATTCCATCTAAACCTGGAGATGCATAAGACTTTAGTTGAGAGATGATACTGAGAACTTCTGTTTTATTTGTTTTGGCCATGTATAAGGACTGGATTGCTTTTTGATCCGTGTTTATAGTGATAGAATCATCTGGATATGATGCAATTGTAGCTGCTAAGTTTCCCCAACTGATATAAAGAAGTTGTTAAAAGTTGAAACTATCTGTGTTGGGCATGTTATTTCTTCATTCTTAATGAGAAGACATTCAATTTCATCTTTCTGGGGTGTCGAGCTATTTGTTAGAATTGCATTTATTATTTTCCATGTCTGTCGCGGATTACGCAGGTTTTCTTTAAATATAGTCGTGTAGTATTTGGTTTTAGTATATCTTCTATAGTTGGTAACTTGATTTCTTGTTTTATTTCTCAGTGCTGTGAATATATCACTTTGCTGATTTTTTTTCCAGATTTTAAACGCATTGTTGCGCTGTTTGATAAGTGCATTTAATTTTGCATCAAACCATGGAGTATTACCCCTCCGTTGGTCTCCTATGCGTAACTCAGATTTATGTTGGGATGATTTTATTGCTGTTTTGATGTATTCATTAAAATTATTATAGTTTTCATTGGCATTACTGGTGGTTTCGTGTGGAAAGTTATGGGATTCTAAATATGTTTTTAACATGTTTTTATCGGTTTTGGTGTTGTTTGAAAAATAATGTATTCTATTATTAGTGTGATGTTTCAAGCTGTTTTGGTAATCTAATATCAGAATGTTATGATCACTTAGGTAGGCATCTATATTTGCAGTAGTTGAGGAAATATATTGTCTGTTTGAGATGATATGGTCGATTAGAGAAGTAGAGGTATCTGTTACTCGTGTAAGATAGGATGTGTTACAAATGAAACAGTTGTATGAGTCTAGCGTGTTGATGTACTTAAGAGATGTATTATTTTTTTGAAGAATTTCAATGTTGAAATCACCAAAGATAAGGGTATCATTTCTACAGTTATTTAAAATAGATTCAAGATACATTAAGAATTCGTTCATGTTTGAGGTAGGCTTTTTGTATATAACATATATATTTAACGGTTTAAAATTTCTATTACGGATATTAATTCCTAAGAAAGAATTTTCACTACAATGTTTTTCGATAGTTGTAGCATTTAGTGAATGGGGCGTGTAGAGAATCAACCCTCCTCCTCTTTCATTGGTGCGAGACGCAAATGTACTTTGGTAGCCGTCGATGTTGAAGAAGCACTCCTCACCATCTTCCAACCAGGTTTCGGATATTGCAAGTACGTGTACAGTGGGTTTGATGCTCTTTAAAGTTTCTTCAATCTGGTCAATTTTATTTTTGATACTTCTCGCGTTAAGATACATTATTCGACGGCTATTTTTTATTGGCTTATAGTCTTCAATTTTTTCATATTTGTATTCATTTATACTGGCCTGGGTCCCAGATGCTGTAGTTACAGTTGAGTTAGCCATAGTCAACTCTCTCCATTGTGCGTGACATCATTATGGTACGGTAGGGGCAGTCCCTATCGTTTGATCTGTGTTTTGGTGCCTCAATTACCGTATCCCATGCATTTATAGCACTGCATGATTGGGCAGCTGTCTTTGACTCGGACTCGCTGGAAACCTATATTTATTGTTTCTTGTTTTAACATAGCTGAATGTACTTCTTTTTTGACGATCAGAATAACATTTCGTAGCCTATCATTTTTCCTGTTGTTTGTGAATCTTAGAATTTTAATAGCTTCCTTATCATTTCAAGTGGCTTCGTAGATAGTATCATTTGTTTGCAAGATCATGTCTAATATTTCAGAATCTTGTGTTTTTTTTTCGATCCCCTTCAAGATAACATTAGGTCTAAGACGTTTGCCCTCATGAACAAACAAAGTTACCATTGGTCAGACCTGGAATTGCTGTTAGGATCTTCTGTGCATCTGACTTTTTAGAGCAGGTAATTATGACCTTGTTATTTTTGGCCTTTGACATACCACTGACACCCACTCTGAGGTCGGCTGGCTTGATAATATCCTTTATTGTTGAGGTGATGGATTCTGAAGTCGCTTCTTGGTCTGATGACGACACTATTACGGCATGTCTGGTGCGATCTCCTCGATTCCCTACTGCCGAGGCGTAACTGAGTACGGGTTCTTTTTGAGCGTTGGCGCAGAAAGCTGACATTTCCCTACAGTGTCTTTCTTCCATCTTCAGTTGACATTCTGCATTCTGCACCTTGGTTTCAAGTAATTCGACTTCCAGAGCATGAAGTTGTTTTCCAAGTGTGACTCCTTTCTCAATTATCTCCAGTAAAGATGAGATTATTGTGTCGCGGACTTCTTTGGTTATGTTATTTTTGAGAGGCTTGGCTGCTTTCAGTGCCAGAGTGGCAATTTGAACAATATTCATGGCTGTCTCGGACTGTTTCGTTTTCTGGAGAGAAGTATATTGGGGGATTTCAACAGAAGTCAGAATCGGTTTGGTTTTGAGAGGAGGAATTTTGTCTTCGTTGATAGATGGAAGCGCTGGACTGGACTCGTGTGTTATTGGTGAGGATCTTGTAGTAGAGGAGAATGTTGTTGCGGTGGTGTGTCACATAAATATTTTGTGACAAGTGTAGTTCTTACCTAATTGGGGTTATTTTGTCTATGGTGTTTTTTTTGAAGTTTGGCAATATTTATTGAGGAAGGAAGGACAGTTTTGTTTATGGTCACTTCCTCCCCGACCGGCTTGGGCAGCCAGTCGGCGGATCCAGGCACTCGCCATTTAAGGGGTTTCAATCTGAGTTAATCATGTGAATAGAAGTTATTATTTTCTTTTAAAAAAGGCGCGGGGTGTTTATCCATTCACGAACAGTTCGTGTTGGTTATTATTTTTAGTAGCGATTATGGAATCCCGCTTTTTATCCAGTGTTGGCCGCTGGTCATATTTGTAAACTCGTGTTTCAGACTTGAAACCGCGAATGGTTTGGTCCTAGCTGTGGCTAGTAGTTCTTGGCGGAGTATCCCCGTGTCGCAAGAGAACGGATTGCTGTCCTGGCTCCGTATGAAGAGTTTGGTTGACTACCACGTGCTGCAGACCTGATGTTCCTGCAGGCGTACCTTGGAGGTGCTGCGTCCTCCCGTTTCCACTAAGAGAAGGATGTCCTGGCTTTCGTCACGGGTCCGTTCCCCGCTTCCGGATACAAGTCTTCGTTCGCCATCCGTTGTTATCCCTTCGTTTCTCGACCACGTAAAGTTAGTTTAGTTTGGTTCCGGAGTCCATCTGGTATGTGCTTACTTTTATTCCTATGTTTACATTGGTATCTTTTGTATTCCTTTGTTGTAACTTTTGATGGTTTCAATATATTTTCCATTAAGAATTCACTCTTATTATTTATGATCACCCAACTTACTTGACAGGAAATTAATCCCACAATCTAGAGATTGAGATCTCTGCTCTACCGTTTTTGTAAACATTGGAATGTACCTACATTACGTTATACCTTACATTTGGCGCCCAACGTTGTTGTTACCGCTTTCTCTGACCTCCTAGAGGGAAGAGCTCTTTCCTGGTTTAGGACTATTTTTGATGACTCTCTGTCTTGGTCAACTTTGAAAAAGCTCCTCATTTCACGTTTTGACGTTTGTACCAACCAAACGGAAGCTTTAAAAGCCTTGTTCGCTATGAAGCAAAAGTTTAATCAAGCTGTGGTGGAATATGTTGAAGATGTTCAATTAGCAAACTTAAGGTTGGATGTTCCGCTCTCGGAAGAACAATTGGTGGACTTAGTCTGTGACAGTCTCCTACCTAAATACGCCTTGGCCGTTTCCTATTTCTCGGATAAGAGTCTTTCAGCTTTAGTAAGTGTGTGCAGTAAATTTGATAAACTTTCGGTAGAAAAACCCGCTCCGCACTTTAATTCTTCTCCGCGAGTTTCTTTTCCTAAAACGTCATATTCTAATCGGGTTCCTTATTCTCAACCGTCGTATCCGCCTCAAGCTCAAGGGTCGTTTTCTCCACGTGTTAAGTATAATCAGGCTTCCTTTTCTCCACGCGCGTCTTCATCAAGTTCTTCTTCTAATAGTAAGAAAACTTTTAATTGTTTCTATTGTAAATAACAGGGACATACGAAACAATTTTTTTTAAATGGAAAAGGGATTCTTTTAAGCATAATGATGCAAATAAGTATAATTCAAAAAACTAGCCAACGATCTTTTGCATTCTGTGTACAGGGGTGATAAAGGGTCGTCGGCAGTTTCTAGTAATAAATCTAAGTTTAAGTTTTCCACGCGCAACATGGACGCATGTTTGCCGTTATCTGATTGTGGACAAGATGTTAGACCACATGTTAATATTAAAATTAAGAATTTGGTTTTTTCAGGACTTTTGGACAGTGGAGCATCTGTCAGTTGTTTCGGGGGTTCTGTTTATAATTTTTTTGTCTAGGATTTAAGTTAAATAAGTAAGATTCCTACGTTACCACCGCGGATGGCAAACGTCAGGATATAATTGGTACCATGCGAGTACTAGTATTTTATAATAATATTAAGAAATATATTAAGTTTTTCATAATTCCGTCTCTGTCCTCTTCTATTGTTTTGGGAGTTGACTTTTGGAAGCAATTCGACGTGGCCCCTCAGTTGTTTTCAAAAGTTGACAGCAATGTTGATTTTGGGAATGTTGTCAGTGAGGTTCGTAAATTAACGTCAGCTTCCTTGCTGTCCCCTCAAGACAATCTTAAGTTAAATTCGGTTATATTTAAGTTCAAGTCTATTTCTTTCGAAGAACGAGGTTAAGGTAAAACCCATTTGGTACGTCATAAGATAAATACTTCAGGGGATCCTATTAAGCAGCGTTATTATCCATTGTCTCAAACTCGTCAGAAGCAATTAGAAGCTCAATCAAAAGAAATGTTGGATTTAGGTGTTGTCCGCCGTTCTTGTTCGGCTTGGTCAAACCCAGTTTTAATTGTCCCTAAGAAGGATGGTTCTGTCAGATTTTGTTTGGACTCGAGGCGCAAGAATAGCGTTACTCTGGCTGATTCCTATCCTCTTCCGTATATTTCACGTATTTTAGATAAACTTAGGAGTGCTCGTTTTATTTCATCAATAGATTTGTCCAAATCGTTTTGGCAGATTCCCTTGGATAAGGAATCCTGTCCTAAAACGGCTTTCGTTGTACGAGGCCACGGTTTATTTGAATTTGTGAGGATGCCATTTGGTCTTAAGAATGCTCCCAGCGAATTGCAGCGTCTTGTGGATGCCCTTTTTGGTCCTGAGTTCGACGAGAACGTATTTTGCTATATCGATGATTTGATTATTATTTCTGAGGATTTTGAATCACATTTGAAGATTTTGAATAAAATTTATGAACGTTTAAGAGATGCGGGCTTAACAGTTAACCTCAAAAAATGTGAGTTTTGTAAAGAAGAGTTGAAGTATCTAGGTTATATCGTAGACGCGAAAGGTCTTCGTACAGACCCCGTTAAATTAGAGTGTATTCGAACTTACCCTACCCCTAAAAATTCTAAGCAAATTAAAGCTTTTATAGGTCTTTGCGGCTATTACAGGCGTTTTATTAAAGATTTCTCTACTATTGCGGCCCCGTTGACAAAACTCACTGGTTCTAGAATGGGAATAAGTAATTTTTCATGGTCTCCTGAAGCAGAAAACGCGTTTAAAGAATTAAAGAAAGCTCTCACTTCTGCTCCCGTTATTAGCTGTCCAGATTTTTCTTTACCCTTTACTATACATTGCGACGCGAGCAACGTTGGAATCGGCGGCGTGCTTACCCAGGTGTTCGACGGTGAAGAACATCCTGTTTCTTTTTTCTCTAGGTGTTTAAATGTTCACGAGAGGAACTACGGCGTCACGGAGCGCGAACTCCTTGCGGTGTTAGATTCGGTGAATCATTTCAGGCCTTACGTAGAAGGTGTTCAGTTCACAGTGGTAACGGATCACTCCAGTTTGCAGTGGTTGGTTTCGTTGTCCAATCCAACTGGTAGACTAGCGCGATGGTCTACGCGTCTTTCTCAGTATTCTTGTGATGTGGTGCACAGAAAAGGTAAATTGAATACTGTTCCAGATGTTTTTTCTCGTAAAGACGATTTTACTGTTGCTGCCTTAGATTCTACGCCTACAATTTCTGATAGTTGGTATAATAATTTGTTTTCCAATTGTATGAATAATCCACAACGATTCAATAATTTCCTAATTAAAGATAATTGTTTATTTCGACATTCTAAATCTCGTTTCGGTTTGCAGGAGGATATAGCCTGGAAGCTGGTTGTGCCTTTGAGGACCGTAACGCAATTTTAAGTAAAGAACACGAGTCTATTAGCTCTTGCCACCCTGGTGTATTCAGGGTTTGTATAATGATGTCAAAAAGTTTGTTAATAAGTGTAAAACGTGCAAAGCACATAAAATAAATACTTCTGCGCCGGCGGGTATTTCTACAAATCCTAAAATAGTCAACAGACCGATGCAAATGTTGTCTATTGACCTTGTTGGTCCTCTTCCTCGTAGTTACGCGGGATTTATGTACATTTTATCGGTTGTTGACGTCTTTTCGAAATACACTTGGATTTTTCCGCTAAGAAATGCTACTGCTAAAAGCATTGTAAAAAATGTTGAACAATTCATTTTTCTGGTTCACGGTGTTCCTCAAACCTTTGTGTGTGATAATGGTAAACAATTTATTTCAAAAGAGTTTAAACAATTGTTGGCCGATTATAATGTACCTATGCCTTTTTATAACGCATATACCCGCAAAACAATGTAGTCGAGCGGTATAACCAAACTATCGGGACTGCTTTGTCTATCTTGACCGAGTCTGACCATCGAAATTGGTCTAGATTTCTGCCTCAGATAAAGTCAGCCTTGAATAATTCTGTTAACTTTGCAACAGGCTTCACGCCTTTTTTCCTCATGCACGGCAGTGAACAAATTATTGACGGTAATTTACATAAATTTAATGTTTCTTCTAGTCTCACGGACATACCTTTAGATCAGTCTAGAGCCGAATTTGCAAAAAAGTTGGAAGACTTAGTTCCTATTTATGAACAAGTTTCAAATGCATTAGTACAGGCCTTTAAAAAGAATGCCCAACATTATAATTTACGCCGTAAATCCGTGGTTTATGATATAGGTGATGTCGTTTGGAGAAAGAATTTTGCTCAATCCAGTGGTCCGGATTACTTTTCCCACAAGTTGGCACCAAGGTTCGTGCGTAATGTTATAAAAAATAAAGTTTCAGATTTAGTATACACCTTGGCAGATATGCAAGGTAAAATTGTAGGCAATTTTCACGTAAAAGATATTGTTCGGATAGATTTGTTTTGTTTTTTTTTCCTTTAAGGAAGCCAATGTTGTAGTGTGTAGGCCTACCAACCCTTCACATTATGGAATTTGTTTTTTTTTGTGGATGTTCTGTTCTCTTGATTTGGAGTTTGGTACCTCCAAGTCTTGTGCTCAGTACGGACACTAAAATCTAGTTTATTGACGATAAACCGTTTATTTACCCTCGGTAAACTGGAACGTGATCCTTGTGGTCACTGGCGCCCAAATTTTGTTAGTTAAGTCTTTCTTTCCTTCGTTACTATGCTTTTCTTGTTAATAATAACATACACTAGTTTCGGGATTTTTGTATTATCAAATATTTGATTATATTGGTTATAATACACTTAGTTACTTACGTGCATACACATTGATTTAATACTTTGTTCCGTCTGTATAACGGATTATGTTGTAATGCTTTTATTTTAAGTTTATGCCCTTCTTTCTTTAGTCCACTGGAGGCCCTTTTATTGGCCCATGGAACCTCCAAGGAACTTGAGAATGTATTTCTTGGAATTTTGTGTTTCAGAAACTTGAGCTACTTTCTGATGCACAAAAGTTCTGTTAGTTCTATTATTGATAGTTTGTATTTCATAAGTTTAAGTATGGTACAGCTTTCCTTAAAGTTCTTTGTATAAGTCTTAGTTAATAAGAATGTTGTTTTGTCTCTAACAAAGTAAGTACTGCTTTGGCGTGCTTAACTAGTAATTAATTCCTTTGGAATTATCACTTTGCCTCTAATACAGGAAAGTGTGTATCTGTATAGTTTTTAAGTCTAAATGTGATAAACATCAGTGTCTTACTGTTAATACCAGTATTAGACTATACATTAAGTATTACTAGTGTCATTCATTAAATTTTGGATTGATCACCCCTCAAATAGTGTCAACTCACTGAAAGCCATAGTTGATCACACAATTTTGTTTTGTTTGTACAAGAAATGCTGACGTTTTGTCTACACTTGGAGTGTTTTTTTTCAGGAATGCCAGCTTGGGTATTGCCTTGGTCTCTTTTCTTTTACAAACAATGTCACTCTGTTGAGTGTTTGCTGCAGGTTGTTATATGGATTTTTGTATATCCTAAGGTATGAGCTTAACTTACTAGTTTCTGTTTTGCTTTTGAGTACCAATTGACTTTTGTCATGAACTGATTGATAAATAGATAGGTATTGTGTTATGTAAATCCTAGTCTGTCCACCTTGATTGGCAGGTATTTATTGTTTTTAAATTCTGACCTGAATTGATTTTCGAAAAATGGATAATTTTAATATTATTCTTGTTTGACGACCTTGTTACATATAGGTATTTCTTCGGAATTGTAAATCCTGGTTCAATAACGAACGATAAAAAATGACGGATAAATAATCCAATGCAAACCCCTACTCTGGTCACGTCTGATAGACAGTTTGTAAACTGATTCTATATTACTTATAACACAGAAAAGTATTTTCTTGTGTACTAATTTTGCCAATATTGAACTCCATTGTTCTGAATTGTAAAAAATGTATATCTATAAAGATATTTTCACTATCTATGCTTGTTTAATTTTAAGTATTGTTTAATTTTAAGTTTTGTCATAAGAATGTTGTCATAAGATTTTTGTCATAAAAATGTTAAACCGGATGGACTTAGTCAGATAGGTTTCTCGTTTTGCTATAAATTATAGCTTAAATTCAGTGTAAGTGAGGGTTGTTTAACCACCCTAAAGTGAAGCCTAATTGGACTTGATTTACTGTGCAAGGAAAAGTGGTCATGTTTTCTTTTCTTTATTTTTAAGAAATTTATTTTTAATAAATTTAGTTTTTAAGAAAGTTAATTCTAAGTTGTTATTTTTAACTACTAATTAATGTTTTTTGTTTTCATTTTTCTAGATACCTGATGGACTCATAGTTTAGTTTGTTAGTGGTCTTGGTTGTTCATGTTTGAGGGCAAACATTTTCGTGGAAAGGGGGGAATTGTCACATAAATATTTTGTGACAAGTGTAGTTCTTACCTAATTGGGGTTATTTTGTCTATGGTGTTTTTTTTGAAGTTTGGCAATATTTATTGAGGAAGGAAGGACAGTTTTGTTTATGGTCACTTCCTCCCCGACCGGCTTGGGCAGCCAGTCGGCGGATCCAGGCACTCGCCATTTAAGGGGTTTCAATCTGAGTTAATCATGTGAATAGAAGTTATTATTTTCTTTTAAAAAAGGTGCGGGGTGTTTATCCATTCACGAACAGTTCGTGTTGGTTATTATTTTTAGTGGCGATTATGGAATCCCGCTTTTTATCCAGTGTTGGCCGCTGGTCATATTTGTAAACTCGTGTTTCGGACTTGAAACCGCGAATTGTTTGGTCCTAGCTGTGGCTAGTAGTTCTTGGCGGAGTATCCCCGTGTCGCAAGAGAACGGATTGCTGTCCTGGCTCCGTATGAAGAGTTTGGTTGACTACCACGTGCTGCAGACCTGATGTTCCTGCAGGCTTACCTTGGAGGTGCTGCGTCCTCCCGTTTCCACTAAGAGAAGGATGTCCTGGCTTTCGTCACGGGTCCGTTCCCCGCTTCCGGATACAAGTCTTCGTTCGCCATCCGTTGTTATCCCTTCGTTTCTCGACCACGTAAAGTTAGTTTAGTTTGGTTCAGGAGTCCATCTGGTATGTGCTTACTTTTATTCCTATGTTTACATTGGTATCTTTTGTATTCCTTTGTTGTAACTTTTGATGGTTTCAATATATTTTCCATTAAGAATTCACTCTTATTATTTATGATCACCCAACTTACTTGACAGGAAATTAATCCCACAATCTAGAGATTGAGATCTCTGCTCTACCGTTTTTGTAAACATTGGAATGTACCTACATTACATTATACCTTACAGGTGGTAGAAAGAGCAGGGTTGGTGTTAATGGGGATTGACGCTTGTTTATTAGTCTTAATATCCTTCTTAAATGATTTTAATGCAAACAATAAATATGAAATTTTAATGCAAACGATAAATAAAAATGTTAAATTTTTGGAGCATGAATTTAGAAAACTGACATTACTCGATATGGGATCAAAGTCAGTGTTCACTATCATAAAAAACAACGACAAAAGGTTTTCAGTAATGTTTAACTAGTTGGGAAAATTTCATAATTTTTATAAAAAACTTTTTATCGTGCAGCCGGGATGAGTTTAGTATTAAAATCGAATCCACGAATTAGGTTTTTTGATTAACGATTTTAATCTCATCGACTTTTTCAAATGAGTAAACTTAATAATTTCGGGTTGATTGGTTATACCCATACCGTTTATTATTTGGTTTTCAAATGAGTTGAAAATATTATTGAACGTGTAAAATATTTAAATAACTGTAAATAATCGATGCTTGCAATGTATCAGCACTTACCCGATTATTTTTACTGAGCATATACTATGATGAGCACTGGGAGAACTCCGGTTTATGTCTCTCTTTTGATTTGATTGAAAAGCAAAGCTGGGACTTTTATATATTTAAAAAATCTGGTACTTTAATATTTCTCTAAGGTATTACAAAAGTTTAAAAATAAAATTTCACATCCAATTTTCTTCTTCACCATTAAACTGTACATTGCAAAACTCGATAGCTCATGATGGAATAGCAATCTGTAAATAGTTACTGTTCAAAATGGTGCAAATCTCATTACGACATTCAAATCAACCAAACATAATCGGACATACAAACGAACTAAATAAGTATTTTGAGAAAAAAAATCTTCTACTAATCCATGACGGGGTTTGGACAGCCCTGACTTGAGATGCAAATCATCACATTCGCAGAAGCCATATTTAATTAATTTACCATAAAACGTTTTGTCGAAACCCGACAGCGTGCGTCGGAACAAGTCATGGCATACAAATGTTATTTGAGTAAAATTCGCAGAAATTACGTCATAAATTACAGCTGCCCGTCACGTATCCGTGTGATCTGTACCGTCGCGACGGCGAGCTGAAGCGACGCCGAAACGGGAATATCTCACGTGTTGTCCCGGCGCCGATACGTGTGAAGAGCCACCCAGGAGGAATGCTCGCAATTGAACACAGGAAAGTCGGAACCAGAGTTCGGAGCGCGGATGAAAGAGAAGAGTTGACAGAACGGCGTAGCTGAAAAAAATGTCTCAATTACTACATTTTTTTATTTTAATTATGCAAAAATATCATTTAATGGATTTCGATGATTGATAAAGCTTTAAATAATGCCGTACAAATATTATAATGTACAATGAAGTGAAAAAAATATTTTATTATTATTTATAGAAAGATACCTTAACAAACCCTGTAAATCTAACGATAAAATATTACAATTTGATTCTCCATTACGCATATTTTCGTAAAAGTGAAGAATATAAAATAAGTAATTGATTTTGATTATTGCGAAAGTGAAATACATTATGAAACTGAAAAAGTACGATTTTTTTCTTAACCGCTACCTTCATTTTAACCTTGTTTCCTAGTTTTGACTCCCCCCACTCCATATTTAAAGTTCGTTTTTAAAAAACGCTAAAATGACACGGACGTGTCGAAACTAGTAGCAAATTATGAAGAATAAGTAATAAATGTAAACTATGAAATGAAAATTTTCAAAAACATTAGTTAGGATGCGAATTTGGACAAAAAGATAATAGTTATTTCTAATAACATATAATTAATTCTAATAAAAAGGGGTTACTTAATCGAAAGTTGCTATAGCATATTAAATTTATAAATACTTCACCTATCTAAAAAAAATATTTCCTTTCAAATTTACGAAGGCGTTCATTCAGTATACCCACATTTGCACAGCTTATCGTAATATATTTACATAAAATTATATTTATAATTTGTAAATTTATAAAATTATTGCAATAAATCAATATTCGAGTTCCAGCTACGAATCGTAGCGCGGCGGCGGTCAACTACCCCCGTCTATAACGTGTCAAAAGCAGGAAGAAAAAGAATCCTTATAAGATAATATTCAAATTTTGACTGTATTCTGCAAAAAGATGTCGATATGCTCGCAATGCGCATTCAAGGGAAGACTAGTTTTCGTTAGTGTCGAAAGAGGACATGCCTTTCGGTACAAATGTGCTAATCAGTGCTTTTCATTGATCCCAATTACAATACATACAATTGTGTGGTAAAAAATGTGGAATTCTTATACATCAAGTATTTGGTTTGCAATAGAATGAATGAAATGGTTGTCTGGAAATGTGATTGGTAATCCAAACCAACCAGCGCTAGCCATGTTTAGCAAAAACTTGCCACGTAGTGAGATGTTAAATAAACATCAATTAATTTTCTTCTTTTCCTACTACCTACGATGATTATAAACTCTGTGTACGCCACTGTTAGTGCAACATAAATATAAACAAGTCAAAGTAAAGAATAAGTCAACAGAATCAGGTGCGATTAAGTGCAGCTAATCGAATCACTTCAAGCTTGCACAGTTAACTGGGGAATTGAAGATATTTCCAATTGATCCTCTCGTCTGCTATCTCAGGCTTCGTCCAGCTAAATCAATTAATTATAGAACCTTATTGGACTCCCTGTGTATTCAATAGGCGGCGCTTTCCTCATTGCCACGGAGCCATCCAGGAGTGGACTGAATTGCAAAGTGCATTAATTCGGTTAAAGGAAAGTTCCACCGGCTTACAAAACCATATAGAAATTGTTTATGACGGTTTCTGATAATATAAATATAATATAATAATTTTATCTTTTCCAAATGTTTTGCAAATAAATCCGACTATTATTAAATAAGAAGATAACACCAATAAATATAAAATAAAAATGTAAGGGTCGTAACTAGGAATTGAATCCAAGATCTCTTTATTACCGAGATAACGCTTTTAACTACTCGGCCATGTTATTTTTGTTGATCTCATTCATTGTTTTAATAGAAATATATTATCCTCAATTATTGTTTCCAGCATATATTGGCTGCTATCTTTTTGCATAATTATAAAGTTCTACATAATTACATGTCCGAGTTTAATGGGTCACCTTTTAAGTTTTCATAAATGTCTAAAATAAATATTTTATTTTATTGGAATATCTTTGAAGGTTCAATGTAATATTTTCTATATCTTGTTCTAATTGTTTCGTTAAGATTTATTAGTTTTATCTTCTTCCTTAATTATTAATTATTACATTGATGGGTCACCTTCAAAATTGACTACATTGATGGGGTACCTACCTCATCTTGTTACACCATACATAATATTCTGTTATATATTTATTTCTAGCGCTACGTTGAAAAAGTTTTTTTTTTCTTTGTGACTGTGGTTTTGTCACCAAATAACAATGTCGAACCTGTCAACATCTTTTTGAATTTCGTTTTTGTTTTTGTGAATTGACTGCAAGTTTCTAAGTGGAAATTAACCCTCTTTCCTACATCCGATGGAGCTGAAACTCGGCAGTTAGACTCGCTATCGATGACAATCAATAGGTGGCAATCACGCATACATGTGAAAATATACGCATTTCTTTGAAATTAGTTGACATTACAGCAGTTAATATACGAAACAGATGTCGATCCTAACCAATCGGGATTTGGCTGAGTTGTTAGCGTAGTTTCTGGAAAGAAAAGTGCAATCCTCAATCAAACCGTTTTATTTATTTTAAGAATTTCACAATGAAAAAAGTTTTAAAAGACATTTTAAAAGTTTAAGTGCCAGTCTCTGGGGTGGAAAATTCAATCCTCAGTCTAATTCAATCTTCTTTTTAAATACATCTCTTGATAAAAATAGACGTAATATGTTTAAAAAAAAACTTTTTTTATCTTTATTAAAATGAAAAAAAAGTAATTTCTTTATTTAATATTATGGGTTTACGACGTTTTGCAAGAACATGATTTGTGTAAACATAGGGAAGAGTTAGGATGAATGCGATCGCGTAGTCTTATGATGTCATCACGTGCCGGGGGAAACTTACATAGTCAAATTTGCCCAGGAGCGAGTTGGGGAATTATTCGAAAAATTCGAATAGAGTTCCGTATCAAATATACGTAGGTACCTACCTACTCTGATTTAAAACTAAAAGTATTTCTGGTTATAATGGTAAAAGATTCTACGTTCACTTTATTCAACGGTAAAGTTTTAGGTTTTAACTTGTAACAAGCTTTGAATGAAGCAAAAGTTGCTTTGAAGGGCGAAACTGGTTGCATTCGTTAAAATATGGAAGTTTCAGGAATTTTCTTGATGTTTTCGAAGTAATACGGGAAATTAAATACAAAACTATTGTACTCAGTTACGATATGAGATTTTTACGTCCTTCCTCATTATTTAGACAACGTTTCAATGTTTCTGCGAAAATTAAAAATCCATAAAAACCCCATTAGAGACAAATATGCTAAGCCTAATAGTTATTGGTATCCGGTACTTTAAGGCTACACAAACACTTTACTCCAAAAAACCACAAAAATTTAACTAATTATTCTGAAACACCGCCCATAAGAGGATTGATTCGCACAAACTGGTATCGTTTCTACAATTTCTATAATCATAAACGTTCACTTCTACGCATTGTCACTGATGATGGATACTGTAACGATGTGCAAAACGGCATAATACCTCACAAACAATTTACACTTAGTTAATATAGTTTTCAAGTTAAAGCAATGGCATTCATGTGCGAAAATTGCTTATTTATTTTTACTGAAAATCTCGTAAGCATGATGCCATGAAAGAAATATCATGTATTTTTCTAAATATTAAAAATTTAGTATTTTGATGCAATGTAAAGTGTTGAATATTTTTTTAATGTGACACCACACAAAAGTACAACAACCTAGGTCAATAAATCTTTGACACTACTACGAATGAGAGCAAAAAATGTGGAAGAGGAAAGAGAAGTATGGAATTATAAAAACACTAAATTGTTAAATGTAGTGATAGAGTGAGATGACAATAGATGAACTTTTATATAGAGTAGCGCGATCTCATTCAGCCTCTTTCCATAATATTTGGCTAATTTATATAGCGCCATTTTCGTGAGAAATCACCTCAAGGGCGCTGATGGACATACTAGACCATCATCATCACAAGTTAGACAAAATTTTGTCATAGTTATTATTCTATGAATCGGTGAATCAATCGAATAAAAAAATAATTGTTCTATTTCTTCTTTTTCCATTGATTTTAAATCAATCAAACTATTTCTTATGCTAAGTACCCTACTTCTCACTTAATGCAAGATAAGTACAATTTTGTGAAGTACTTTGGGAACTGTATTTGGTAGCATGCGCTTCCAAAACCATTGAGAGCAATGTTTTCTTTTCTATCTGGTGAATTTCAATCGATGCAATACTGCGAAGTAGATTTAATATTTTCTGATCTAATTGATATATTTATTTTATTAACACTTCATATCTATATACGCAATATTAAATATCACTTAACTATAATAATACTAGATTGACGTGAGACAATAGCAACAAAATAAAAATAATTAAAGTTACCTCCTGGAGCTCCAGTTATGTTGGGTTGTTTAAAACTTTATCCCGTTTGAGGATCATCAAATCGACAATCAATTTTAAGAGTTTATTTTTATTTTATTATATTTACTTTTACGCCAACTGGGCTTTTTAATGGATTAAATATAAAAAACAGAATATACACAGTGAGCTATAAAAATGACGTACTAAGCTTTAACTCATGAAATAACGTTAAATTAACTAACTAAATCTGAAGCAATATAAGTAAAAGATGTTTCAGGAACATCAAATAAAATATAACCTAAAGAAATACTACATATAAGACAAATCACTAAGACTTACATTAACGTTACTACCAACGCTTCCATAATTTTTAAGATTCAACTAAAGTGCTGTTATAGATTAGGCTTAATTGTATAAATGTAGTCAGAAATATATCAATAGCACCTCCAAACTTGTTGCCCAGATCATGCATCATATTGGTTTGTGAGTGTGTCTGATAGTTGGCTGTGTATGTACTGAAGCAGAATGTTAAATTTTTCTGTGTTTAGGGTTGTCAATTTAGTTGCTTACGACTTTTGGATGGTACTAGTTCAACGCCGATACTCGGCCCGTTTCAGCTTTGTTTTAAGTTCTTAGCAACTGACAAGCATAACAACTCGACAAAGTTTTGATCAAAATATGAAATGGGTAAAGAATCAATGTTTTACTGGGACAGTACAAGGTCAGAAAATCAAAACTGCGAGACACGCTGACTTTGCGCCCTATGCTTAGAAAGTGTATGGTATATTCATCACGTTAAATAAAAAATAATTTGATAGTATTTATTAATTAATGACTGCAATTAGGATTGTTGTAAACAGAAATGTTGTTATATTGCCCTTTGTTATTTTCAAAAAGAAACATTGAAGTTTTCAATCATCGTCGAATTTTCATCTGCTAGTAAAACTTTTTTTATAGTACGAGTTATTATCTGCTGATTTTGTTTCAAAAAAAAAGCCAAACGTGTGTTCAAGTACACCCAGAGGAATGTTTATTTTTATTTTTCGTCGGAATTTCGCGATGACTTGGACATAAATCTTTAAAATGGCCAAATTTTTCAAACGAAATTTCCCAATAAGTTTTATTGTTTCGATTGAAAACATATTCCGAAATGTATTGGATATAAAAAGTAAGCTTTTATCCTTGTACCAAATTGCAAGAGTTATTTCTAGATACATTAAATGTAGCAAACACGGAAACATATGTCTGTTGAACAAACACATTCAGAAGATCTGTATTTATTAAAATAAAATAATATTTCAAGTATTTTTTTATCTGAATCTTAAAAAACTTATAAGAACTCTACTGACTGCTCTGTGTGAAGTCGGTAGATCTAAATCACCATCCAATTGGGCCACATGGGTAGACAGGTAGAGAAAGGATTTTGTTAATGCGGGTCATGAAGAGATCGGGATTAAAGAAAATAAATAAAACATGCCTCGAACTTTTGACAAACTATAAATACATGCAACCTTTTTTATGTTAAGCTGCACAAGAGTCCCAACTGCTCCCAACCGTGTGGAGCCAGACCAAGGCATCTTCAATCGGGGTATGTTATGAGGCCGTAGGTATTGGGCAGAAGAAGGAGATGGGGAAGAGGAAAGTGTGAAAGTACCTGGCTATTTAGGTCTAGCCATTAATGGTGGTATTACAACGGGGCAATACTGAGAGTTTCTTCGTCTCTGGAACGTTCCGCAAATATACTTTATATATTTTTAAATGAGGAAATTGTGAAATAACGCAAATTAATCAACATCGACTCTAGGGTGTGCTCCCCACATCTCTACCGCGTGCCACATATTATGCTATGATCCACTCCATTACCAAAAAAAGTTCCGAAATACAAGTCATACAAAATAGAGCCATACAGAATATATATAATCTACCATGGGATATACATGTCAAATATATATACTCACGGACACGAATACTTCCTTTTACGATTCTGCCAAAGTATAACATCACAACTGCCCTTCTACAAATAATTCAACACACCTCACACACCAACACTATACCAGTCTCTAATTCCGACATACACCAGCACAAAACACGATCACAAAATCAAATACACTTATCGTCATCTACTTACACGACTAAATTTGGAATTAACTCCTTACAATACATTGCACAGAAGCAATACAACGCATTACCTAGTGATCTTAAACTTCCGGCAACGAACAAAAAAACATTGGCAAAAGCTCTCAAAAGCTATTTCCTCAGCAGTTTTTTTAATGACTGACACATTCTTTCTATAGAAAGACATTAAAATAAATTCTGCGTTTATTTATTTCAATGTCTTTATTTTGTCTTGTGAGTTTTGTAAACTCACTGGGAATAATAGAGTGTAAATTTGTCATCATTTTGTAATTTATTATCTTGTAATAAATAAATCAATTTAAATTTAATTTCACGCGCCGGCATTTGAACCAGCGACCTCCAGCTTGCTAGTTAAAAACCTTACCCCTCGACCATGGAGGCCGTCACACCTACAAGCCATCTTAAAATATTATGAGTTGCAGAAACGATTATTTCTCTTGCCTCCGACGTCAACTGTGAACAACGGTTCCGCTGTCGACTATAATAGTCAATAATTGACTAGTTGACTAGTGCGCACTAATGCCGTTCGATCTATTGAGCAATCTTAATTTTAATACAAATCCAATGCACTCGGAATGTTTGCGTTCCGCCTGTGCACACAAGATAGCAATTAATTTATTTATAAGGTAGGCACTATTGATCAGACGAAATACTCTACTTTGAGACTCTAGCCTAGAGGCGACAACCAAACTGAATTGTCTAAAATATTATAAAAACATTACCGTTCTATTACATCACTTTTTTTATTTAATACAAATCAGTGTTATGTTCATTTCGCCACTCACAAGACTTAAGCTTAAATATATTTATTACATTTTCAATTGTTATAAATTAATATTATTTTTCTCTTTTATAATTGAATAATCTTCGAATTTTTTTAGAAACTAATTGTATTCTTCAGTTCTAAGAAAAGAAGCTTATTTGATTATTTTTCATTAATTACTTGTTATTTTTGTAAAAATGTATAAGCGCCGTATAGTAATTAAATCACCTTAAGAGGAACAGTGACACGGCCTTCTTTATACAAACCTTAAAATTGGAAAAATTTTTGAAACTCGAATTTCTTTTTGATTTAATTATAATTATAAAAAAATCATTCCTAATCTATTATTTAAATACAAGAAAAGATATTTTTTTAAATAAAACATCGTAAAAAGGACCTTTTTGTGACGGAAATTTATAACCGACGAATTTGTGTTCCAACGTAAATTGGTCGTTTAAAAGTTAAATTTAAAGAGTTGTTTAAATAATCCATATTTTTTATTTCATTATATTTGCATAGAAAAAAGGTAAGATTATTTTTTTGGTAATAATCATTAAATAGCAAATATTTTCCAAACTTGCCTCTAAAATCGTAAAAAATTAATTCCTTTTATTGCACATATATGTTATAATTTGAAACACAAATAAATAAATGAGCACATATCTGGACTAGATTCTTGCTACACCCTTTCATTAAAAAAATATTTTTCAGTTTGGTTGGGTGTTTTGGCCTCAAATCTAAATTTAAGTTTTGTATGCAAAAGGGCCGCGCAACCGTTTCCTTTAAGGGTCTTGAACGCGATTATTTTTACAAAACTTCTTTAAACATGATTTATTCATATTTGTAACAATATTTAAGGTTATAAAAAAAATAAGACGCTGTGAATAATTTCAGTGATTTTCATATTCGACCTAGACAATGAAAATAAAATAAATATTCGAGGATTGCGCATGCAGACAAAACGACAACTAGGTAGTTATTATTTTTTTACAAACATGAGTTATATTCAAACCAAACATGAATAAATAATGTAATTATTTTATTAATTCTGTTTAACAGCTATCTTACACGGTATATTTATTCAAAATATACATGGGATTCCTGTTTTCAAATTCTGAACTAGTTTAAATTTTTTAATCGAAATTCATTGCTAACTTTATCACCTTTTCGTAGAAATAATCTTCATTTTTGTATTGCGAATAATAACTGCCGGCGTAAATAATTTATTCAGTTTATTTATGGTTTAATCGTAAATTATGTGAACGTATAACAATAAAAAAAAAATCATTAATTCCTAATT
Source organism: Hesperophylax magnus (assembly GCA_026573805.1). Classification (NCBI taxonomy): domain Eukaryota; kingdom Metazoa; phylum Arthropoda; class Insecta; order Trichoptera; family Limnephilidae; genus Hesperophylax; species Hesperophylax magnus. Next base: position 10,509,171 of record JAIUSX010000012.1, read on the forward strand.
CGTAGTATGCTCATTATTTGCAACCAATGTCTAAACAATATATTTAAGCTTTATAATTTAGACGAAAAATCAAAACAAACACAAAATTTAGTAACATTAATTTTAACTGAATTTTAAAAATACAACTTTTATGCGAAATTCATATTTTACTTATATATATATATATATATTTATCCCCTATATCTTAATTTAATCCTATATATATATCTTAAATTAATCCTTTGCCATTGGAAATTTACGATATGAATAGATATGTTGCACTTGTCCAGAATTTTCGAGAGTAAAGCATCGAGGAAACTAAAACTGTAGATATTGCAATTCGCATCGTCGAAACGCTGCAATAACTTAGGAGTTGAAATAATATAACTACAATTATGTCAAATATTTTATTGTACAAAAATCATTTTCGATTTCATAAAGTGTCAATGTCTGCAAGACCACCATATTATCGTGTAGATACTAAAATACATTTTTGTATCTTAGGACAGTAGCAATTCAACACAGTTCAAGACACTGAAGTGCGTTGAATTGTACACAAAAGTGATATTAAGTCATAAAATCTGTTGATAAAACAAATAGGTTAGGTTAGGTTTTCTAGATTTTTTTCATCACTTTTAATGACTTTACATTACTTTCATAATTCATCTCTTTTCAAAGGTGTGATGAATCGCCACTGTCCTCAGTTGAAGGAGCACTTGTTGAGATTGTGGTAGTTATTTTAAACACGCTCCGTTTTATTATTTGTGCGTAAATCTATTGTTCCCGTATAAAAACTTCTTTAGTAATGAAAACACAACAAATAAACCATTAAAGGAAAGAAAATGTAATTAAATAGAATTAAGTTTGACGTGGCCATTACCTTGTTTTTGAATTTGACTCGCTGTTTCTTAAATGGAGGAAATCTAAAATTAAATTTTCTCGGAACAAGTAATTTGCGTAAATGAAGTAACTTTGTTAGATGTGCAAAAGGTGTCAGGCTCGTCTGACATTTCAAAAGGGAGGAAAGATTTACAGAGGATATTTACAGTGGCAACAATAGAATCACTATAAATCGGTTTAAATCAAAATTTTGCAACGCTGGCAGTGTGAAAGTTTTTTCTAGCTTATGAATTAGATTTTCACAAGGGTAGCTGACAACGTGGGCCTACAATGCGCAAAATAGAAGAATAATTTTCGCTTCATTTTATTTTATTTTAATCACAGGTTTCGTCCACATGAACAAGTTTTCAAAGCAACATCATTTCATCCCGTTTAAAACTCCTCTTAGTTTAAAAAATCTTAAACAATCAACTTTGAAATATTATTATGTAGCTTCAAGTTGGGCTTTTCATTCCAAAACAATTCATTATACCTGAACTGTGAGCTTTTGATTATTTCAAGAAGGTCTTAATAATGTTAAATAGAAAACACTAAAAAACGTGGGGTAAATTTGTGTCAATTGATAAACGACCGTGTATGTGAAAACATTACTAATATAGGAACTGATATAAAATAGTTTGTGAAAATATACATACAGGGTTTTCCAATTTGAGGTGTTATTTTGATATTAAATCGTAAAAGATCAATGGTTTCGTTGCTTGTGTGGCACGTACCGCCGTTTTGTTGAAAGTAAACGTTGTCTAGATCAATAACATCCGATTCCGGCCATGAAAAATCATTAAGGCGATGCACTACGTCGTGTAATATTTTAAATTGAGCCGCTATCAACAACAACAACAACCCTTACGTAGATGGCTATAAGGTTTAAATTCCCGCTTAACACTATCACTATGTTTTGATTTATGCAAGAAAAAAACATGGCCAAAAAGTGCCTTTTATTTTATTTTGTGGATCTTCAGGCATAAATATTTAATTTTTTTTCGATCATTTTATAAATAACTTAATTTTGCCACATTAAACAATCAAATCATTCCCGAAACAGGGTTCGTAAGAAGGAGAGTTTGAACTTTAAAGCAGTTTTCATAGGCCTTATACATTATTTTTCAGGGCTTATAAAAAGACTTATCTAAAAAATAATCGATTGTTTCAAAGGCCAAGATGTATTGTACTCGCAGTATTTAATTAAAGCATCTGAATTATTTCCAGGCGACCAAATTTTCAAACCAAAAACGATTAAAATAAAATAAAATAAAAATTTTGCATTACTACGTATGGCATCGCCTTAATCATCTCTCGATAGCGCAATCCATTCACCGTAACTGTTGCTCCAGCCTCATTTTTGAAAAAGTAAGTTCCAATGACTCCGCCGGACCATAAACCGCACCAAACAGTCACACGTTGAGGATAAAGAAGCTTTTCAACAATAACTCTTGGGGTTTCCGAGCCCCAGATGCGACAATTTTGTTTGTTGACGAAGCCACCGAGGTGGAAATGGGCCTCATCACTCAAGATGATTTGCATTTGATTCACTCAAGTGAATTTTAAGAATTTCAATGCGTTGTTGAAGCGTGTATCGTTCCATTTTTATTAATGACGTAGTTTCTACTTGTCAAATGTCAAAAAATGACAGCTTGAAAAGTAACATCTACCGAAATAGCGGGATATTCAAAATAACTCCTCTTTTTGCAAAACCCTGTACATTGTTAGCATAGCCACAGAAGATTGTTTATCTGTAGTATAAACTTGAAATTTTTTTTCATTTTAATCTTAAAATTTTTTTCATTTTGAAATTTTAAAAATTTTCGAATTTCGAAATATTTCTAAGGTATTACAAATAAAAATTTCTTCTTTTTGAAGTGTCCTAAAAACAAATACCATTTTAAGAAACTATTTTTTAGATTTTTGTGCTTGAAATAGAATTTGATATTTATAAATTGGAATATTTTTATTTCAAACATGAAAAAAGTGGAAAAAACAGACATATTTTGAATCGTAAGAAAGACTGACTGAGTGAAACCTTTTGATCAGCCAGACTTTCTCTCGTCCCATCGCTTTGCACCGCAGAGGGAGGGATGGATTCATAAGTCCGTCACTGGTAGACACATTGATCCTCATTTTCATAGCAACCCCTTATACCTTTTCCATCCCAGAACTTTCTATAATTTTTTTTACCCTAAGAAGAACTTCCACACAGCATCCCCAAAGATGACATAGGCCCTGAGAAAAAAAATCCTGAGCGTCTCCTGTGTGCAGCTAATATAAAAAAAGCCAATTCAATTGTTCTTAGTTAATTGTTATTTAATATAAAAAAATAAGTTAAGTGTATTTATATTCCTACACGTGACTATAATAAGCATGCAGGAACATAATTCTTTTTACAACCTCATTCTATCATGCATGATCTGTAACTCTCTTATTAAGACACATTTTTTTAGGAAGAAGATATATTATTTGCGGAATTAACTTTATTGTTATCTTCAAACTACTTAAAGAGACATATTAATGAAAAGGTACGACTCCAAGGTCTTAAAATTTATAAAAGATAATGTTTTTACCTTCGACAGGAATCGAAACCCAATCTACTATAAAACTAAATAATATATAAATAATAGTGTCCCGGTGTGGGTGGCTTAATTTTTCACATAAATCTACAATTTTATTTAGAATTTGATTAAGCATTGCATACTTGATCTTCAAAACAAGAGTAAGATGACATGACATTTCAAAAACTACCTCCATCCCCTAAGGCAAAATAAATCTCGGGTGATTCGGGTAACTTCAGTTTGTGTTATTATTAAAGAAACAGATTGTATTATTAAATTCGAAAATGGTAAGCAATAACTTCTTTTGGATAAATTGACACTCGTGCTGGAAGTCATAAAAATATTGTACTTGATGTTCAAACGTCGTAAATCTAATCTCGAGGAAAAAATGAAAAATGGAGATCATTTAAGGGCGCGCGTAGTATGCTGAAATTTACAAATGCTTTTTCTTTTACTGTTTTTTGGCAGCTCGGTCGTTAATACAACCAGAGAGGGGAGAGTTTAATTCTTCTAATGCTTCTTTATGTTTAAAATAAACACATATGAAGATGGAAAGCTGTACGGGGTATCTAAGCCAAATTCCCTATCTTTAAAGAAAGCCGAAATATTTTTAGTCGGTTCGAAAGAAAGCTGAAATATTTTTACAAATTTGCTACCGATCTCTTTTTATCAATGAGGTAGTTCAATTGTTTTGTATTGATAATTTTGAATTTCCTTAGAAATATTGTCTTATTTTTGAGTACATCAAATCTGAATTTAAAAAAAATCAAAGTTTTATTTGCTTTTCAGAGATGTAAGCTTGTTATTTCTTTTAAAATGTATTTCGTTTGGTAACTTGTTAATAACAAGTTAACAGATTGTTTTTAAAACTTTCATCAAGAGCCCTCTCTTATAATTGATACGCTATCATCAGGGAAATCTTGAGCTAGGAGAGAACTCGGCACTTCCTTTTTTCCATCTCTATATCAAGGAACCTACAAGAATTTGATTTTAAAGATGTTAAATTTTTCACTGAAACTCCTCGTTTTTAAGATTCAACCTCTGGTTAATCGAAGGATTTCAACAAACCTTTATATTTATGCATTGAAATTCCATTCATATGTGATTGGTAAATATAAACCATTTCACAAATGCGTTGTTCAATTTACATCCAAATACTTCTCTCGCCGTGACACGATTTCATTGGAATTTTCGCGATACCATTTTAAAACTATTTGGCAGTATTCTTTCAGCGGAATGTGGTGATGCATATTACACATCAGGTAAGTTTTTAGATTTTCACGGCCAAAAGCATTTTTGTTGTTGATGTGTAATTGTTGGTTGTCGAGTTTGTGCAAATTTACTTGGAAGCGATACCGTGCCGCCAGCTTCAATCCACTACGAGCGTGTAGGTATTACAGTACAAGGGAACTGCAATTTAAGTGAAAGCACAGTATTTACGTTAGCCTGGGGCCCGTCCAAGTGCGAAATGCCAACGGAAGTGGCGACATCTTGTGGCGAGTTGAACAAGACTCAAAAGGCTGTGCTTTCCTGCCTTTCGTTCACAATGTGACAGACACAATTTCCAGGCTGTTTTGTCATCAAAACTGTCTTCGGATCTACCGGATCTGCCCTGATGATGGACACTGCAACGATGTCCGAAACGTTGGCTAAAGTAGGAGTTAACGCAACACGGCATAACACCCCAAAAATAAAAAACACAAATTACACATATTATTAATTAGTAAGGTATTAAATACTCATATCAATAAAATTATATTTCTGATGGAATTTAAAATAACATTTAATATTATTGTTTTATGTACCATTTGACTGATAGATCCTTTCAAATTAAATCATTTTTGCATGTGTTGGTTGTTTCCTTGTTTGTTTTCTTGCCTCGTGCTGTAAAACACGCCGTTTAATTGGATAGGAAAAAAAAATGTGCACGAGGCTTTCGGAAAATATTGTTAAGGCTCTGCGCGCTGCATAATCGCGTAAACGCAATTTTTTTTTTCAAGTACGTTATTATAGTACAATCCTCGTTGGTGTTTATTTATTTATTTATTTGTTAAAACATACACAGTACAGTAAGATACAGTTAGATGTTTTTCTTTATTACATAATTGTAGTACCTATTACGTATGTCCATAAAATATCATTACGTAATTTCGCCTGAGATTATAAAAGGAAGGAAGTGTGTGGATAGATAATAATAAATGAATTTAAAACAAGAATTATAATAAGCTCATGAATTGTAATTGACTGTTAATACATAGAAGTTTTGAAAAATGATGTGAAAATATTTTTGAAATATGTCATGCCAAGAAATTTAATAAGTTAGTTTTGTATGTTAGAAAGGAATTATGAAAGATGTCTAAATGTAGTAATTTTTCGTAATTGGTGTATGTTGTGATTGCGCGAGTAAATACTGAGTTGTTTGCTGCATTGGTATTGTTGGCTTCAATATGAATAATAATTATTTATTTTATTATTTATTATTATTTTGTTTTTAATTTACCGATTAAATTATCTGTCTGTTACCAGTTTTTAATAAACGTAATAAGTGAATATTTTTAAAATTATTTTTTGCTCGCTTCATTTCTAAAAACGACAATGTTATAATGATATTTCTAAACTCCTGGAGGATACTAATTATTACCGTAGTTTTATGTCATCATCAATTTTAACCATGTAGAGTATTCTCTTTTGTGGCTAAATATATATATTTTACAGTTGAGTGCGAGGATATTCAATATAATTTTCACGCTTTTTAAGAACAAAAAGATTGTGTTTTTGCATAGGAATTAATTTTTGTAGACCGCATTTTTTTAAATAATATTTCGTGATATAAAAATATCGCGAAGAAAAAATTATACTCAGAAAAGTTAACATGTTTGTATGGGGGTAAAAAATGGGACAGCGAAAAGGGGATCTAAGGAGAAAAAAAAGAGGCAACTATCGGTCAAAGCATTTGTGAAGCAAAAGTATTAAATTATTTCTTCATTGATGAAATGTGATATTAAAAAATGTAACGTAACATTCATAATATGCATATCATATGCAACCAAAAGGGGTACTTTTATATGAATATTGCGCAAGATTCCAAGCGGGGATGAGGTTGAAGGAAATGGACGGAAAAGAACACATGCAATAAGATGTGAAAGAGAAAAGCTGGGAAGCATTAACCTTACCTACCCTAACCTAACCTAAACTAACCTTACCTAACCTGACCTAATCTAACCTAACCTAACCTAAACTAACCTAACCTAACCTTACCTAACCTAACCTAACCTAGTAAAGGAATTAACATTTTATGATAATATTTAGTTTGAAGATTTACTCTCAACAATTGTATCGGCAGTTTTCAGATCCGCGCAGGGTAGCTTTGTTTGTCATTTGGAATAAATCATGATAGAAATATGGATTAAAAAACACTCTACTGTGATGTTAGACATATATTTTGGCGTTTAGCTAACTCCATTTTTGTTCGACTTTATATTTTATTAAATTATGCTTAGTTAATTAAAAAAACAAAACATCTATGCTGTGAATCGAAATAACTACCTGATTTTGACATATTTTTTTACGTGGCGCACATCATTGTATACCATTAGACCATTTTAAATTGAACCAGGAAATATCAATTAGGTATATCCACTTCGAGGTATGAAAAATGAACACCAACCATTTTTTGTTTAAATAAATAATTTTTCGTCAAGGCGTTATCACCGCTGACTTTCAGCGATATCTTACAAAAATTTTTTTATTCAATAATAATTATTGATGGGTAATGGTTCAAGCGCTTCCTTTTTGAGTCGATTGAATTCACAGTTTAAAAGAAACATGAAAGAATCTTCCGGGAAACTATTAATTTCACGTGTTTCTATAGTTTTTATAACTGAAAACGGTTTTTGGTGCTAAATACTCGCCACACTTTCCATTAGAGCTTTGAAATATTACAGAAGGTTCTATTATTAGTTCTTTTCAAAATAATGAAAAAAAATCTCGGAAATATAATTTCAATACAGCCTGTGAATCTGCATGCCTTATATTTTTTCAAAACTGCTACGGATATTAATATAAAACGATTGCCAATTATTTTCGACCATGCTCAGAATATTTCTCAAGATTCTATAAAAATAATTTTGCAAATACTATTTTAATAGCTTCGTGTTAAGGTCTTCGTGTAAAATCCAAGCATAAATAAATATCTTTGTCATTCTAAAAAATGACTGATACATTAAATAAATATTGTAAATGTAAAACAATGTTTAAAATAGACGTCTTAGCGTTAGGATCATAATTATGAAGAAATTGCGTATTTTTTTCTGAGGTACGGTTTTTTTTAATCCAAATCTTAATTTTGAACTTAAAATGTTTTTTGTCTAAGATTGTTAGATGTTTTATTGTCTGATATTTACGGTGTCTTTTTTCAAAGCTTCTTACATCGAGTAATTTCCTGAAATTACTTTACCGTTATCTTAGTTATTTGATTAGTACTAGACCGGTAATATGTGAGTGAGCATTCAAATCCAGACATAGTTTGAATCCTTTGCAAGCTCAGTCCCCCATAATTAAACAGCAAAAAAATTCAGAAATTAATAATTGAAGACAATATTAGTGATTTTTAAACGAAAATCTGAAACAGAAAAATCAGAAAAGGAAACGGTCACATCTGGGACTCGAACCCAGGACCCTTGTCTTTCCGGGACAATGCTCTACCAACTGCGCTCATGGGACCCTATCCTCCTCGGTCACTTTTAACTGTATCATACTTCGAATAAGAACTACCAACATTGTCTTCATTTTTTCTTTTTTTCACCGCACATTTTTAGTGGCAACTATCTTTATGTATGATCGCAAGATTCAACCCGAACTAAATAGAATCTTATACAGCGTCTTTTTAGATAAACCTATCTTATTGTTTTTTTTATTTACAGAAAATCAGAAGATCCTGGGTTCGAGTCCCAGATGTGACTGATTTTTTTCTGATTTTTCTGTTTCAGATTTTCGTTTAAAAATCACTAATATTGTCTTCAATATTTAAATATTACAATTTGAGGTTTTACTCAAAAAAAGTTATTCCGAAAAAATAATAATTCATTTCTAGACTTGCAGAAAAGTCAATAGATGTCGCACATTAAAAATAAAAAACAATAAGATAGGTTTATCTTAAAAGACGCTGTCTAAGATTGCATTTAGTTCGGGTTGAATCTTGCGATCATACATAAAGATAGTTGCCAATAAAAATGTGCGGTGAAAAAATGAAGACAATGTTGGTAGTTCTTATTCGAAGTATGATACAGTTAAAAGTGACCGAGGAGGATAGGGTCCCATTAGCGCAGTTGGTAGAGCATTGTCCCGGAAAGACAAGGGTCCTGGGTTCGAGTCCCAGATGTGACCGTTTCCTTTTCTGATTTTTCTGTTTCAGATTTTCGTTTAAAAATCACTAATATTGTCTTCAATATTTAAATATTACAATTTGAGGTTTTACTCAATAAAAGTTATTCCGAAAAAATAATAAGAAATTAAAAAGGTAGAAATAATTTTTTTCACGTTATTCGTAATCCAGGATAAAAGTTAAAAAAATATATAACCAGGTTCTTTCTAACCATCTTCAATACTTTCCCCTTTAGCCTCGTAATATTAGAAGAGATGCCATAGTTCCCCTGGCTAAAAGCAATTTTGCGGTATTGCATAAAGGGAAAAAGCAGCCGACGAAAACAAATTATTGATATCGCGCCTCGGTTAGCTATTTTGAAATCGGTGAATTACACAGGTACTGAAATTGCAGGAAATATCGGCGTCTGGGGCATCGGCGGGTGTTATTACACGCCGTGAGGAAAGATTGGATTTGCGAGCCCGCCGGGATTATACAATTAACCTTTTATCCCTAGCCGAGACAGAACTGCAGACTTCAATGATAAATACAAATGTAATCAGAGTAAAATTTTACAATCGGGAATCGGGAGCGGTTCAGAGACTGGCGAATGTTAGCATTTCGCTACGAGTCAATGTGTCGAGAACTTTGATTCCTTGGATCGTGGAATTAATTCTTTGTGAAAAGCCATTACAATAATAACTTATAACTTATATCACTGTTTTTTTTTTTGTGAAACCGCATAAGAACCCAAACTGCCTGGAGTAGGTGGGAAATACGATATGAAAAAATGTTAAAATTTCGCTCAAAGGAAATGTACTGTGTTTGTGAGTTTATGAGTTGTTATTACGCCATACTTTCTGGTAAGGTATTAAGAAAATTCAAGATATTTCAAGATGTTATATCTGCCTTAACCTATGCAGAGTTCGTGTGCTGGGAACTCTTTAAATTAGTAGAATGTTCTTAATACAATTGAGTTTATTTACGTTACAATAAAAAGTATGGTTAAACTACACTGTTCGTTACCCGATGGTAGGTAATTCTCTGCGCCCAAGAAGCTTGCTCTCGGATAATATAATCTCGCAAGTACCTGTTACCCCCTAGTGACTGATGGACTCTGGCGTAAGCTTTATGACTACCGCCATCTATCGATTAAGTATTCAACCTTATTACCATAAATATACAATTATACATATTATACAGTGTTATAAAGGTAAATAATAATAGCTTTTCCTCACCATAAAGAGACGAGGCTCTTGTGTTTGGTGAGTGAATCCTAGCTCAATTATATGGAATCATGTAAGTAAGTAAATAATATATTTGCAAAACCAAAGGGATAAGTAAGAAATAGGCAACATTTATCAATAATACAGTTTCAAGATTTGAAGGAAATAATAATAAGAGTAAGATATGGACTTTTATAGTAGTTTTAGGTAATTTTTTAATTTTATTTTAAATTCCTGAATATCTTCAATATTTTTTACCATACATCACAAAGTTCAATAGCCTCATTGGTTTTTTTACGTTTTGGAGTTGGGAGAATTGATATTTGTCTGAATTTTCTATTATTTTTAAATGGTGGGATTTCATTCAGAATATAATCTTTGTAAATTTGTAATGTTGCAAGGTAGAAGTATAATGCATTTAAATTCTTTAAACAGAAGTTCTGATGAATGTATATGGTTTAGGTAGAATTGTTTTTAATGTGCTATATAAATCGGTTGTTGTTTTATAAGTTCCACCCGAACCTATGACGCCATATTGTATTGGAAAAAGGTACATTCCGTCATTCTCAGTAAATCTTTATTAATAATATTATTTCATAGAAATCAAAAGATATATTATCGTTTAATCACTCTGTGTTTGAGTATGTTTATGTGTGTGGACCATTTTATGCATTGGTCTACTGTAATGCCTTATAAGCATTTACCTCATAACTTATGTATCGTACTAAAGACTTTGCTTTCTATCACGAAAATAAGCTCCCAAAACTGTTTTCAAATATATTTAACGTGAATAGTTAACAGGAGTCCCAACTGCTCCATGACATCCCAAATTATGGGGTATGTGGTGAAGCTGTAGGTTGTGGGGGGGAAGGAGATGGGGAGGAGAAAAGTTGGGAATTAAGTAATTGGCGATCCAGATCTAGTTACCAAATACCGGCTAAAGCTATTTCAAGCTACGTTTCAATTCCCAATGCGGTCTTTCACTAGTGCGCTAATGAGAGTATCTTCCACTCTGAAATGTGTCGCAAATACCTTACGCCTACACTTTACATAATTTTTAAAGAATTATTTTGTGAAATAGAAAAATTAATTGAATAAAATTTACTTACTTGCGCACGCCGTGATTTTAACACCCGACCTTTTTAGTCAAGAGCCTTACCGGTAGCCTTAAAATCTCGGCCGCCAATATACAAGCTGACGTAATAATATATCTTTTACACGTGCACATTTTTCGCGCTTAAAAGTGTATTATTCGCTTATCTTTATTTTATGGAATTTAAAATACATTTGGTAGTCACCTCATTTTCAGCGGAATACCTGCAAAATATTCGCAGCACATCGTTTGGTTTCGTTGACTTTCCTGTTTCCGGTCAACTGCCAGCCGCCTACAAACCGTAATTCATTCAAATAAATGTCCACGAACTCTATTAAATTATAGCCCTTAAATTGCGCTCTGAATTGCGAAGGAAACGCAGAGACATACGTAATATTTATATTATCAATAGTACACTTGGTGAAATTTATTAGAATGGTACAAGTAACTGGCAGTATGCCAGCCACACCGCCTACCTAAATAAAGCAAACCCTCATATTTTACGACCCTTCCATTCTTCTTCGAATATGTTTTCTTCTCACCTCTATCCATCTATTCCGTTTTCTATTTTCCTTTATGGTCAGTGCCATCCTTTCTCTCAATTCTATGGCATTGTATTCCGGAACTACTTCCGACACAGCAAAGAACATGAATAAAATAAAACGACAGTAAAATTGGCGACATTTTTCCCACCATTAAAATAGAATGAGATTTTTTTCTATTATTATACAATATACATGCTCGTTTATGTTTTCCCCAGTGCGGGGTTTGATTTACTCAAAGGCAAAATGGTTATTTTTTATTAAGTGCAAACATTTCCTTTTTTTACATTAAACCAACACAGGAGGCCCTGAGGAAAATTATTTCCCTCAGGGTCTATTTCATCTTTTGTGATGCTGCGTGGAGGGTTTTTTGAAGGAAAGAAAAGCTAAAAAGTTCTGGTTAGGAAAAAGAAATAAGGGGTAGGTTGGAATCTTGGGTCAAGACAGAAAAGTTGGAGCAAGCAGCCGGTGGGTAGGCACATCCTGAACACACCTGACCCGATGAACCCGGGTCAGGTGTTTATTATCCAATAAATGATTCCCGGTGCGGCGGTACCCAAATCTGTTCCTGGTAGAAGAATTACTAATAAGTATTTCATTTTCCTTACTCTCATAATTAAAAGCTAAAAATGTCGCTTTTCATATGCTATTCATTTTAATACTTTTATTAGATTTCATTAAATTAACTAACCAATTTAGGAGGCGGGTTTGGGTACCGCCGCCCCGGGAACCATTTGTTGGATAGTCAACACCTATACCATAGGTCACCCCAATGGTTCGCTACGTTTGGTGACTTCGCAGGGGTGTCCGTGTCCGGGTAAGGTGTGTTCAGGATGCGCATGCCCACCAGCTTGGTTAGCCAGATCGGGAGAGAATGGTTTGGGGTGACCCTTTGACCTCTCCAACTGGTCTCTCGACCCATCGCCTTGCGCTTCAGTGGGAGTGATATATTCATTCGTCAGTCACTCCTGGACATATAGACTCACAGATTCCTATCCACCCCTCATACCTTTTTAATTTAAATATAAAGATAATTTGAAGGAAAAAGCACAACACGGCATAAATCCGCAAAAATAAATCACCATTATACTTTTACACATCATATAATGCCGTTATTGTATTTCACTTGCTGGCACACAACTTTACAAAAGTTACTAAAATTGTGTAATGTGTAATATTCGGCAAAACACGATCAAATTATTAAATATATATATTTCTTAAATACCAAAATACATTATATGTATAAAAATATATGTTTTAACAACCAAGCGGTTTTATAATATACAACAATTTGCTCTGTAACAATTTTTCATTCGTTAATTTGTATTATTTTTCAAATTACTCCATTAAAAAAATATAAAGTATTCTAGTACGTTCCACAGTGAAATATATAAGTAATCTCAGTATTGTTCTGGTGGTAGACCACCATTCAGAATTGAAACGTTGCTTGAAATGGCTTTGACGTATTTGGTGACAATATCAAGTGTGGGGGTTTTTCTTAATGAAAGAAGGAGAGGTAGTTTTGGGAAGGGAAATGTATCAGGGATGGGTAGGAATCTAGGGATCAGTGCATCTAGGAGCGATGTATTTACATTCCCCCCTCCCCCTCCCGCTGAAGCGCAAGGTCGAGAGACCAGTTGGAGAGGTCAAACGGTCTCCTCAAACCAGCCTCTCCCAATTTGGCACGCCATGCAGGCGCATCTTGGACACACCTAACGTAGTGATCCATCCAATAAATGGTTTCCAAAGCGGCGGTTAACGAACCAGACTCTCTAATTGCGGTTTTAAATAGTGTAAAATCACAGAAAAGAAGTTTCTTAATAAAAATATTACAAACACATTATACTCATAGGTATAAAAATATTACAAACACATTATACTCATAGGTATAAAAATATTATAAACACATTATACTCATAGGTATAAAAATATTACAAACACATTATACTCATAGGTATAAAAATATTACAAAAAAATTATAATCATAGGTATAAAAATATATATATTTTCAAATCGATTTTTTTTATCTGCAACAATATGCAGTCCGGTGACATTTTGAATCCAAATAGTTGAAGTTCTTCCACAATATGCATTTAGTATGCATGTTCTGTTTATTATTATATAATAAAACAATATAATTTCATGAATTTTCCAGAACAATATTTATCCAACCTTCAAACAATCTTGAGCTTTTCTAGACCCCTGTTGCTACCAGATTTATTTTTCAAACAGTATTTTTACTCCAATAACCCATGTGTCAAAACAACTGCTTCTCTTCGGTTTAGTACCCACACTTTAAAAATAGAAAACATTGAAGAAAATCTTATCAGAAAATACCATAAGAAATTTCGATTCAGCCATGTGAATTTAATGCCTATCTTCTATTTAAAATAAAAATTATTGTTTACTATAATAACTTTTCTTTTAACTTTCAAAGTTTATACTCATCAATCAAATGTACCATTGCAGAAGAAGATAATAGTAATAAAGAAACAGAACAAGATAAAGAAAATTCAAAAGTAACGGTCTCAATTGGGAATCGAATCCAGGGCTTAATAAAGATTGACAAAAAAATTACATAGATCATGGGTTTGATTCCCAGTTGAGACCGTAACCTTTTTTTATTTTTCTGTGTCTTGTTTTGTTTCATGTTTCGTTTAGATTTATTATTATTTTCTTCGTTATAAATTATATTATCCTTCTTGGTTACAAAATACATTGTTTCTTGACAAATGTGAAAAGACAAATATTGTTTGCTTTGTATCACAAAGTTATTACCTAAAAGCTACAATTTTTTTGCATTTTTCGCAGAATCATTCATAATATTTTCCTGTTACAAATAAAGTTAATCTAAGTATTAAACGTGTAAAATATATTTTTTTGCAATTTGCCTACTATTCAGAAAACATACAAAATATTATTGTAAATTACAGGGTGTAGCAAAACAATCAGTGCAGTTTTGAAGGGCCGGTACATCCCGTGTAATAGGGGTAGAAACTTGAGAGGGGCTCATTCTGTCGGGAGGGTCGTGTCATTTTCAGTCGTTACCATGGTTTGGTCCTGAAAACACCGGTGCTTCGTCGACCGTACGTTTCTTAAATATGGCCGTTGTCGGTTGAAATTTGCTACTTCTTCCTGTAGGGCTACCTGAAGAAAAATGTTTTTAAACATCTGCCCCATACCCAGGAAGAACTCAAGGATCTAATTCGGGAGGAAATCGTTACTTTACCCGGTATAAATGCGGCCAAAATCTTCAGAAATCGCCTTTATCAATATATCGCTGCTGGGAACCAACATCTTTCCGATCTTCAGAACTCCATCTTCATCTTCCATCTTCCATCTTCAGAACTTGATGCATAAAACGGCATGATGTACCGAATAAAATAAATTAAAACCCTTTTCTGAAAGTTGCGCTGTTTTAATAGCCCTTCAAACTGCACTGTCTGTTTTGCCGCACGATGTAGATAGAAATTACTCATTAATTTTCGTAAAATTTATTTTTACCGTTTATAAAAGTTGTTTTAATTTAAAAAAAAATTCCATATATTGATAAGCTCTGCTGTCAGGATATTTGCACAATCTTTTCAAACTGCTTCAGTATTTCCAGAACAACATCGAAATGCCATTTAAATTATTAAATATGGAGCGATAATTTATTCGTTAATCGAAAAAAAAAATTATATGCCCCATAATTTTTTTTTTTTAAATTAAATTTTTTTTATTTAGTAAAAGATTATACATTTATATACATTATGTAAGAAATATTTTGACTGCCCAACTAGGAGGATTTCCGCAAGTGTTTTAGTTTTTTATTATTGTGACAGCTGTTTCGGCTTACAAGGCCATTTTCAAACTGTGGTTAGTCCACATTGAGACGACGTATTTATACTATTTCAAATGTAAATTTTGAAGGTGCATTGATTTATTACTGTTTAAACCGATGACATGATATATTGTTGGTTAAACCAATCTATGTTCTTGTCAAACAATGAGTTCTTAATTATTTACTAATGACTTTATTGCTATGAATTATTTGGGTGCATTATACTGCTTGGGTTTTGTGAAAATACTGAGAAGTGGTGAGTAAATTATTTTCAGTACTTTATTAATTAGTGTTAAATTTGGGTCATTCGTTCGTTTATTGATTTCTAATTGTTCAAGTAAATTTAATCTAATGCCCTTTTTTTCTATATGCAATGGTTTAGGACCCTTGTTGTTAAGTGGGGTATGATTATTCACCAAGAGATGTTCTGCGAATTTTGAGGATGTGTTTTTATTTTGAGGATGTGTTTAAAATTCGCAGAACATTTTAGTATTTTCACTTCTCAGTATTTTCACAAAACCCAAGCAGTATAATGCACCCAAATAATTCATAGCAATAAAGTCATTAGTAAATAATTAAGAACTCATTGATTGACAAGAACATAGATTGGTTTAACCAACAATATATCATGTCATCGGTTTAAACAGTAATAAATCAATGTATGCACCTTCAAAATTTACATTTGAAATAGTATAAATACGTCGTCTCAATGTGGACTAACCACAGTTTGAAAATGGCCCTGTAAGCCGAAACAGCTGTCACAATAATAAAAAACTAAAACACTTGCAGAACTTAATAATAATATTATCAAATATAATCTAAATTAAATTTATAAAAAATTAAATGGAGTTCTACGAATTAAACACAAAAACAATAAATAGGAGGATTTCCGTTATAGGACCGTCAAATTAGGATGAGTATTAACATTTTGATAAGTTGTTTGATAAGTATAGTATTAAAATATTAATGAAATAATAGGTATATGTACTTTTAACTGGTGCCTAAGCCTATTAACATATTTTGTATAAATATGAATAACAGAGAGAAGAAATAGAATAAAATAAAATATCCAATTAAACATAAGATTAACTGCTGCTTGGGTAGCATTCTAATTTAAAAGTACTAGGTAGGTACATATATAAACATAATCATAAAGATTAGAACATAAAGGTATCTTTTACATGGTTTATTTTTTGTTGGAGTTTTTGTTGTTGTTTTTGGTTTGTGTTTGATTTCATTTTTTGTGTAGTAAAAGTTCACTCTCCTTTCTACCTAAATGATGAAACCAATTAGTGGTCAATTTATGAAGAATAGCTGTGGTTTCGTTTTTCCAAGCATCAGGCATGAAGTTGTATAGTTTTGGACCTAAGAATGAGAAGTGTCTTTGAGCGAGAGATGTTTAAGTTGTGAGTGGTACAATTGGATTTCTCCGTGAGTGGCAGGTGTCGTGAGAGTGGTTAATAGATGGGTAGAGGTGGCGTTGTTGATGGGTGTTTAAAATTAATTTTCTCATGTATAGTTGTCTAACATCCAGAACTCGGAATTCTTCAAATAGTGCATCGCTATGATATCTAAATGGTTTTTTAAGGATTACCCTTTGTAGTGATTTTTGAGTTTTTGCTAATTTGTCCAAAACAGTTTTTGAACACCCACCCCAACCTAAGGATGCATAGTCTAGAAGTGACCCACACATAGCATCATAGATGAGTTTTAATTATTTTTTACGAAAGATATTTCTGACTGTCATAAACATGTACGTAAGCTTTCTAACCTTTTTGGCAACTAGATCTATGTGTCCGTCCCATCTTAGATATTTGTCTAATATAACACCAAGGTATTTTATACTGTCTACGCATTCCAATTTATAGCAATTAGAAGTAGTGGAGTCAATGCATTTATGTATAAAAATATTATATGCTTCCTCGGGTTGGCCCGTTTCTGTCGCACTAAATCGTATAAATTTAGTTTTTTCCGAATTGAGCGTCAACAGATTATAGTCCAACCAAAGTTTTAGCTGTTTTATTCCACTTTCTGCTTTGCAGTGTACGTCGTTCCATGTTTTTCGTTCAAATATTAAGACAGTATCATCTGCAAATGTTATAATATGATTGGAAAAATTGCTATTACACAGATCATTGATATAAATATTGAACAAAATAGGTCCTAAGGTACTCCCTTGGGGTACACCAAATTCTACAAGGGCTTGATCGCTAACAGTGTCATTAATTTTAACTTTTTGGTATCTGTTAGTTATGTAACTATCCATCCATTTGTAAAGCAGTCCCTGAATACCTATAGCCTTTAGTTTTTTTAGAAGTATTTTATGCGAGATGGTATCAAAAGCTTTGGCAAGATCTAAAAAGAGAGCGATGGATTTATGATGAAATAATGTCCGCCAGCTTAGCAGTAGCATTTTCTATTCCTAGACCTGGTCGAAAGCCGAACTGGTTATTAGATAAGATTTTATGTCTTTCAAGATAGAGGGTGAGACGATTTTTTACGATTTTCTAAGAGAAACTAAGATTACAAATGTATGCAATGGGACTCGCTATAAATGGTTTCAATACTTTCAGCAGATTTGAGGAAATTTTGTCTGGCCCACAAGCATTCGATGACTTCAGCTCATCTATCATTTTCATTAATTCAATAATCGTTGTTTGAATCTTGTCTGTTTTAAGATTAAGATCAGTTGTAGGTATGTTGGCTAGTTCAGATTCAGTTTTCTTACATTTTTCAAGGATTTTATTTGCGAGAGAGGCTCCTACTGAAGTGAAATAGTGATTAGCAAAATTAGCCATCAATTCGGGGTTAGTAGTACTTTTTTTGACTATCCAATGATTGTATAAAAGACTATTTGCTGTTTTTTGTTTTGGTAATTTTACGAAATATTTCCCAGAAACGTTTTTGAGTTATGGTGTTTTCGTATATATGTTTTTTGTAGAAATTTTCTTTAGTGGAAATGATTAGTTTTTTAGATAAGTTTCTATATTTCTTATATTGTTCTTGAACTAGAATATTATCTGGTTGTCTTTTAGCATTTTTATGTATTTGATTACGTCTGTGGATGGATTTGACTAGACCAGGGGTGATCCATGGCATGAGTTTAAATTGTTTGTTCGGTATAACTTTGTTAGTAGTGTGATTAGATATGTAGTATTGTAATTTAGTGATAAATTGCTACATTGCTTGCTCAGTGTCAGTCTAGTTTATTACGTTTTGCCACCTTTCTGTTGTCAGCTCCTCCATTAGTGCGTGATAATTTATTTTAGAAATATATTTATTTTTAGGAGGAGAGGAAGGTTTATTTCTTAGGCCGAGCGCTGTGGTATAATGATCTGAAATTGTTGTGTGTATAACAAATGAGTCTGTGAAATCAATGTTTTTAACGTTGATGTGATCCAAGAATGATTTACTTGTGCCTTGTACTCGAGTAGGGGTGTCAATTATTGGAGTAAAATCGTTTTCAGTGAGAAAACATAAATAATCATCGGATTGGCGATGATTGTTAAGAATAGTATTAATATTCAAGTCTCCAATGATTATTTGGTGTTGTGGGTTTTCTGTGTTGTTAATGATAGAGTGGAGTGAATTTAAAGATGAATCGATGTTGTGAAATGGTGGTGATCTATAGATTGTAAAAATGCATAGGTTTTTGTTAAGCACAATTTTTAGACAATTTGCTTGTGTTAAAATGAGTTCATCAACTTGCGTCTGTATACCGTCCCTAACATATTCTCTGTCCAAGTTAAGAACAACCTGCTGTAGTACCAAATAAGGTGTGTTCTGCGCATACCACCCCCCCGCTCCTTTCCTTCACCATCGCTCGGCTGCAATCCCTATCTCCGCTCACAATTCAGTATGTCCTTGGCTTTCGTTCTTAGTGCCCGCGCTTAAAGAAATTCAGACCCTGCGATAAAATGGATGTTCAGCCGATATGTCGGAATTCATTATCACCAATTGCGAAAAACAAAAAAGGACAGGTAAACATTATTTATGTGTTATTTGTATGACTATTCAATTTACAACAATGCATTTTTATAATTCAAGGATATAGATAGGTAATATATGTATAAAATTTGTGAATGTTGGTGTTGATCGGTTTTTTTATATTTATAGGTGGTGCACAAACCTCAACGGACAATGATAATAAATATGTTTAAAAATATTTTATCTGGAGACCCTGATATCTCACAAACATGTTCCATTCACTTAATTTCTGAGCAAACGGGTATTGGGGTACACACCATCAAATATACGTGATTGCGGTATGCAAGAACCGGTGAAGTCAAATCGCCAGATAAAAAGAGAGAGCGACTGAACTTTTTTGATGAAATCGATGATTTCGATAAAAATGCCATAAGATCAAAGATTCACACTTTTTACTTGGAAAAGCAATATCCCACAATAAATAAAGTTTTACAGAATGTCAATAACGATGATTCCTTGCCAAATTTTAAGCGCAGCACTTTCCACAAGGTAATCAAAGAATTGGGTTTTCAATATTGTAATCGAAACAATACCTCCTTCAAAATAAGTGACGTAAGACGACTCATGCAAAAAGGTATCGAAAAAGTTACACCAGAACATTGGAGTAACTTTGTTCGACATATTGTTGGTATAGAAAAAAAATTTTGGAATATCGATCACATTGTTGATGAACTCTAGGACAATAATGATAATTCGTTAGCTTTTGAAATTTCAAATGAATCATCTGAGGAAATTTTTTTAATTTTTTTAATGGCAATGATGATATTTTCAACTTTGGATTGATTTCTTAGCCGATTTGATAAATCTGATGCCTAATAAAGTACAATATGTATTGTAACATTATCATCATCATTATTTGAATGTATTAAAATGTTTTAAATTAAATAATAAATATAATAAATTAAATAATTAATTTATTAAAATAGTGGGTCTGAATGTGTTAACGCTCGTCCTTGTAGGAGAAGGGAGAAGGGGCGGAGACATGCGCGTCCACGGGTTGTTCTAATGTTGGACCGAGAATAGATTACTATACCACTAGCTTTATTTATTATACTGGTTGTGTGGTACTCAGTATAATTTTGTATCGTTTTGGCAGTGAAGTATTTATTTATCCAGCACTCAGTTAAAACTAGCAATTATTATTAATTTTTGCTCTATAATATTTCAATTGTTTAAATATTATAAAAGATTGTTTACATCGTCTGCAAAAAATATCTGCAATACAAGTAAATATTAAATTATTTTTTTAACGATCGCAAAAAGTTCCGTCCATTTGTGTAAAACTAATAACAATAAAATCAAGGTTCAAAATATCGTATTGTTTCTTAATCTTACCTAACTTATACTAGTAATTGAGACACAATTTATCAAGTTGGTTAGTAAAACTGGTTATTATAATACAAGAAGTGATGAAAATCAAGGTTTGTGCTAAATAGATAAAATAAAATCGTTGTAAATATATTTTAAACTGTGAAAAGATAATTAGCTTCGTCAAAACACTCCACTGAACGTAAGCGAGCCGTTATAAACTAGCGAGTAAGAATAAATACTTGAACATTGATGGAAATGCCGTAATAATAATATAGTCACAATTGATTTAATATATTTCATTTTGCCCTTTTGTCTGCTTAATTATATATTTTCTAGTTGGGAGCGGCTCACGTGTTTTTATTGTGTATTTGAACGAAGCTATTAATAAACGAGGAACATAATTACAGTTTATTATCTTGTGGGAAGAAAATGAAATATTCTGTTCCCAGAATATTTATCAACCTTCATCTGAGATTACACCGTTTGGAGATATTAATTTCCATGTCCCGATAAATTTTGACTTCGAACGTTAATATTAATTTGTGATCACAAAATTTCCAATTTTGCTTTATTTTGTTGCAAGGCGTCCTTTGCCGAGGAAAGTATTTGGCATACCATCTTACTATGAAACGCATTAACGGAATAATATTATCACACTCGTTTACTTATCGATCCTGTAAAATATTGGTCATCTACAAAAGATTTTTGTTACCAACCCTGATGTGAAGAAGACTTATTCTGTGGAGTAGTGAAAAGTTCTTTGGCTTCATATCCAGAATTAGGAAATCAAAAGAAAGTTTTTTAAAACTAAATATTCAATGAAATATCAAGAAAATTCTGTGGCAGGTGACTACATCACAAAATACTAAATAATTAAGGAGATCACGGAGGAACGGTGGGCGATGTTGGCGTACTAAATAAGATTAAGAAAGGAACATTTACTTGATTCTGGCACGTTCTAAGGGTAGACAAAGAAATGAATATCATGTATACAGAAAACATGACGCGAAAATACATGTACAAGAAGTCGGAGACTTCCCGAGAAGACGTTTCACGAACAAGTGAATCAAATACGTGAGTCGGGTTATTTCAAGGGTTGGAATAATAAAATTATTTATTAGAAAGCTTCGCCGTTGCACCGTGGCTTAGAGGTTTTACTGTTGATCAAAAGTACAGAGTCCAATTTCTAGTAATGATAAATATAAAATAAATAAACATATATTTTACTGATTTAAATAACGCCGTTTTCGTGATAATCACTCCAAGGGCGCAGACCTATATCTTTTGACTAACAACTAAGGCTTAAACTACTGACTTAAAACTAGTGACTTGCAAATAGGACTTATATCTAGTGACTTACGACTAAGATTCATAATAATAACTGGTGAATAACACCTAAGACCTATATCTTGTGACTCACAACTAAGGCTTAAACTACTGACTTAAAACTAGTGACTTGCATATGGGACTTATACGTATACTTAGACGTAAAAGTAGTGTTTTAATGATATACATATTTACAACTGTGGCTTAGAGTTAGAGACTTAAAACTAAAATATTTACGTTTAAAATGTAGATATGTTTTGGCCGTGTTTTTAGTTATAAGACCGATAAGTTAATAACAATAAAAAAAATAAATAAACAAAAAAACTCTGTAGGTATAGGGCCTATCTAACCTAGAAGTAGGTTATTGCTGTCATTCGAATCAGTTTGAGGATCGTATACGTACATAATAAAATATTCTACATATTATTTTATTTTATTTTTTAATGTTATTAGCACCAGAGGAAGAGGAAGTTCTAAACTATATTTATAATATTTAGTTGTTTTCGAAATTAATTTTATAATACTCGTGCAAAAATGCGCTAAATGGGTTAGCTAGTTTTATAAAAAATCATAGATATCTAATGAAAATAAATAAAGCCATCATTGATGAGAGAAAAATAATTCTATGGCATTTGTCATGAAATGAATTTCCTGAAAGTTGACATTCAACCCCGTCACATATTTTTCGTCAGGAACTGAATATTTAATATTTGCTGGTCAAAAAATAGCAACACCGGACATTAATTTTCATTGGTTAAAATTCTTAAGGGAGGGGGTTGGAGATGGTCAGTTCGGTTCTCGCTCTATGCACAGCTTAACAGCTCTTTTGGATTTTAAACGTCGTAAGAGTAGGTCGTAGATAACGGACACTTGGGTGGTTTTGAATTTTGAATTCAAATCATTATAATTTAACTGAACTTCGGAAAGTGTATCTTAAAATCGAATTAAAATTACATAAGAAGAAATCAATCCAGTGATTTTCGGCGTCCCTTGTCCCGGCTGCAGTAGAACAATGCGAAGGTTAAAGTAAATTTAATTGTTTTTCACTTATTTGCTAAAATAAATATCTCCAAACGGGATATTTTTATAGCAAAAAAGATTGTTTTATTTACAAATATTCCTATGTTTTATGTATCTCCATTTCTTATCTACTGAGGAGCGGTGATTTTTGAAGTCTGCCATCAATGAACTGAGAACACGGTAAATAACTCCCAATTGAGCTAGTGCGGGGAAGTGTGAGTATTTGATTATCAGTTCATAATTATAAGAACTAAAAGGGTTCGAAACATGTTTCTTAATGTAAAACTCCCTGGAAGTAAAACAATGCAAAACATAAAGGTTTTATTAATTTATCCTTTCACTCAGAGAAGTGGCACTATAAATAATATTACCGTTATTGATACTTTTGCAAAGATTTCCACAAAACTAGGTCACCTTTGTCTTACGTAGCATTTTGTGAATAAATCTGATTTTTTTTTTTGCTTCACAACGGACCAGGGAATCGAGTTTCTACATAATAATATAATAGACCCTTTGGTTTGATACTTATTATTCTTTAAATAATTGTAAAAAGGTAAGCAATGACTAGTATTGAGATGCTTAGACGTGACATTGAAGGTCGAAATTCGAGAAATTTGTTGAAGTTTGTTTCTTTTCATGTAATCCACACGTATCAAGTCCGAAAAATGATTTTGATCTCTAAACTTTGGAATGAATGTACGGCCAAGGGATAGTTTTCAAAGCCAGCGAAGGATGGTGAAAGTAAAATTAAACCTATTGTGTTTCAACGCTGCAATAGGTAAATCTAGGTAGATACCCTGTACAACCGAAAAAGGTATGATTGTAAACGTATATTAATGCAGAGTCCACATAATAAGCGAAAAAAAATTGTTACAATAATTCCGAGGCTTAGAGAAGGAGCGAAAAATTATGAAAAAAACATAAAATTTATTAATTAATTCAAGATGTCTAACATAAACAATATACATAATAAAATATAATCTTATTAAGTATTAAAAAAAAATAACAATACTATTGATGCCTTCGACCAGAAGTCCAGTGTAACCAATTTTTAAAACTTATTATACAAGCATTGCTAAGCAATTTACTTTAAAATACACGATATTAATTTTGTGTGTGTTTTAAAAATATACCAAAGTTTTATGGAAGTATGTTTATTTGGGAGATGTAAATATCAATACGAAACCAATATAAGTAACAGAAAAACCTTCATAATTCATCATTTTTGATGGCCTCTCTAGAAAGCCGACGGTAGCAGGTTCAAATTCCGGAATGCGCAAGTAAATTTTATTTGATTAATTTGTATTATTTCACAATATATTCAATTAAAATAATATATATTATACTTAGGGCACATTCTAGAGTTGAAGATACTTTCAGTATCGCCTTGGTTTAAGACAACCATTGAGAATTGAAACGTTGCTGAATTGGCTTTTGCCGTGTTTGGTGACCAGATCTGAATAGCCAGGCACTCCCTAAACTTCTTCTTTTCCTTCCCCACTACCTTCAGCTTTAAAACATACCCCAATCGGGGACGCCATAGTCTCATAGGCTTTAGATGGTTGGGAGCAGTTGGGACTCTTGTACGTTTTCACATAAAAAAAACAAAAAATAATGATAGGATGCTCAAAAACAGAGAACAGTAGAAATTCAGTTTGGTCATTCAAAATTTAAAAAAATGTAGGTAGGTAAATGTTTGGCATCAGTAAATTATTGTTTTAAAACTTATATGATACGTTTGTACAATCTGTACAAAGTTAAACCTTAGATAATGTTAATAAAATCTTATATTACTTCTCTATTCTAATGAAGTTCATTGGAAAAAAAAATAATTTAATTATTTATTTTTTCCAAGAAGTAATGGTTAATTAAATAACCGACCCCTGCTGACAGATCCTATTGAAGGGTGGAAATTATCAACGTTAATAATTCAAAACAGGTTTTAATCGTTGATCGTAGGAAGGCTTCGTTAATTGAAAAACTTCATTAACACCTCTCCGGATAATAACTCTTATTCGGGGAAGTAAGGGCGTTTCAGATAAAATCGGCTTTTATAATTTGTATGTCTTTTGAAAGTTGTATTGAAGTAAGTTGGTTAGGCAGTAGAGGACAATACTTTAAATGCTTTAAATGTATTTACGTTAAATCGAACATTATTATTTTTCTACGATCTCGTGGAAAATTTATGTGGTGCGGGGAAGATACAAAAAAAAATAGTATTTTTCTTAAATTTTATAGATATCCGTTAATTTCTAAATAGGCCTCAAAACTTTTTTATCTATTTTTTGCAACACCGACATCGCGAATCACCGAATGCGATCAGTCGCTTGAGTGGTTGACTTTTATTTGATTTTTTGATATTGATTATAATACTCCACGAATCTTATTGTATATTTATTTATCATTATTATTGAAGTGAAACTTCTTTACGCGCGTCATTCAATTTCGAGGACCGGAGTAAAACCGACTCATGACCGTCACGAAAAACCGTGATCATTTCGCTATAGGAGCCTAGCTTATATTATATACATAGTTTAGGTCACTCTCCAAACTCAGCTTCGCGGTCTAGAGGCAGAGTGCCCGACTGTCGTCGTGAAGAACCGAGGTTCGATCCCCGCTTTAACTAATTTTTTTTTCTTTTTGTGATTTTTTTAATACGAGGAAAAGTGATAAAATGCTCTCGTGCTGCGACTTTTAGATATTTTGACTATATGATATTTTGGTCGAAATATAGCTTACAAATCGAGCCGGTAGAGTCGCTCGGTATTTTGATTAATTATTTTTATTTTGAATCATTAAAATTACTAATCAAGGCCGATAACGCGACTAATTACCCTCGCAGACATGCGTGACAAGTTTTTTTAGTAAAAAACACAGCCGTAAGTGAGTTTTTCAAAATTTAGAAATGTTTTTCAAATTCAGACTCCATACGGGTATGAGACTGCTAAAACACGATAGATCTTTTCCAAAACGGACAAATATACGGAAATATTTTGAAAAACGACAGATATGACTTCACACTGCCGATATATCTTCGATTCGACCCTATATAAAGCGTTAACGAGACGTTATGTGATATTATTCATTTGCCGTGTTCGAAAACGAAAATTTGCGTTCACACGTTGTATACGCGGTTCTCGTTGCGCGAGATACCTCTCCTCGCGGTCTAGAGGCAGAGCGTTCGACACTCGTTATGCAGGACCCGGGTTCGAATCCCATATTTTTATAACTTTTAATTTTTTTTTATCACATGCTACTTTCACTTTTTGTCACATGCTTTTTTATCACATGCTACTTTCCGTTTCACTTTCGTCGTGCGTAGGCTTGCCACTCACTGTATTTTTTTGTATTAACATATGGTTAGGTTGTTTTAATATTTTTCACATTTGATCGTCAATTAACGCCGCGCCGTTGTGAGGTTAGAGGCTACGTGATTATAATTTCTTTGAATGTTTTATCAATGACCGATTTCCAAACTTCGTGAACGAATTGGTAAAACTAAATTAAACTTTCTTCTAGTATTTTCTGATTTCTAAGTCTCTTATCCGTCTCCGTCAAATTAATAATTTATAGTATTTCTATTTCATTAACTGAAAAACCAACACCTTATCCATAGGTCATCCCAAGTGGTACTCTACGTTTGGGGACCGGGTCAGAGGTGCCCGGGTTTACGGGGTGAGGATTATCTTGGCCTTGGTTGGGGATGCGTCTGCCCGTCTACTGTGTGACGGGACAGATTTGGAGAAACCGGCTTAGAAATATCTTTTTACCTCTCCATTAGGACTCTCTCGATCCATCGCCTTACATCGCAGTGGGCGTGATGAATTTAAACGTCCGTCACTCCTGGACACACTGATCCTAAATTTCTACTCACTCCTCATACCCCTTTCCTTCCCAGATCTTCCTCTTCTTCTTTTACTTAAAAAATCCTCCAAAAGCATATCCAAAGGTGACGAAAGGCCGGAGTGAAATTATTTTCCTCAGAACCCCCTGTGTGGTGCTAATGTAAAAATAAAATAATAAAATTTGTCACTTAAAATGGCAAAAAATAACTATTATTGGATGTTAAAGTCACATACAAGTATAATTTTTTTTTCCATTTATTTCTTGAACACAACCAACCCCCCCCCCCCTAATATTTGAAAGTAAAAAAAGGCCATTATAAAATATTGGTATATTGGACGATATATATATATATATATATATATATCTCGATAAGCCGTCAAGCATTATTGGTCATGCTTTTATGCTAGACGGAGACCGTCAATTTATCAAAATTTTAAATGATTTTAATTGTTTATTTGACCGTCGGTCAAATGTGAAGCGTTTCAACCATAACGATTTTTTCTTTATGTGTCCCCTCACAAGAGCGCCCCCTGTCGCCGCTGTTGGGCAGCGCTGCGAGGCGTGTTTAGCTAGGGGCTATAGGAAGCAATTTATTAATGCGGGTCTTGAAGAGGCCCGGATTATTTCAAGGATGAAAAAAAATGCTGGTAGCTCGTTTCAAAATGAGTCAAAGAAGCGATCGGTTCTCAAAAGGCCAACATCACCCGTGAACGGGTGTTCCGCTCGCGTAAGTCGAGTTTTACGCACGTGCACCAGTGCACCGAAAATCAATGCTGCTAGCTCCTTAGAGCACCCTCCATTAAAATACCTGTAGAACACACTCAGCATGCCTAAATTGCGTCTGCGCATTAGAGATGGTAATTGGTTTATTAACAATTGATTGTCAATCAGACCTCCTTTTCACAGGATCAGGTTTATCAAGTATTGTGAGGCTCCAGCTCAGAGGTGGCTTCCAAATTCAATTGTTGGCCTATTTGAGATTGGTATAAGAATAATTTTATAAAATAATAAGTCACTAGTAAAACCATCATTTTGAATAACTGGCGGCCGCTTTAGTAATTACCTCGCTCCATCCAACTAATAAAATAATCCCGAACTTTAAAAAAAACTTCAAGTAAAATACGTTAATATCAAAAGGATCAACTTACCAAGTAGTGAAATCACTAATATCTTACTTTTGAATATTCTGTTTTTACTAGAGACAGTGATTTTATTTGTGGGAACCGGAGTTTGATGGCACTTAAGGCTGTATTCAGATCATTACACGCTTGGGAGCCTCCTTACCTATATACAGGATGACAAAGATCGAACGACTTGACTTGTATGGCGCTTGCCGTTTGACAGAATCTGTGTCGTGACAGATTATGCTCCTTTATTCAGATTTCCACTTTGGTCATACATGCGAACCGAATCCGGATGGAATAAACTAATTCGCTTCCATTTTATATCTGCTTTTTGAAGATACTTTATTTTATAAAATATATTTTTCTTGTTAACAATGTAGGAACTTTAAATAACAAATGAAATTGCATAGTCAATCTCAATTATATACTACCAATATTGTGTTTTATATTAAGGGTAAGGGTATTATTTACGATGAGGGGTTATTTTTAGGACATTGACATATACTATCGCGGACTTTTCTGTATGCCTTTTTAAGATAATTCCGTAGTACATTATTTTAATATATCTCACAAGGTTTTGCCAGCGTTAACAATGTATTTCCCGAAAAAATATTTTTACGACTTGATTATAAAACTTCGCCTTTTTTCTACTTTTTATAAATATAATATGCATGTTTTCCACATGTTAACCTTTCGGATTAAACTCTCTAAATGAAAGTGAAAACCCTATCGAATACCGTTTCGTAGTTTAGAAGAACTAAGCGCACAAACAGACAGACGCGGATAGCGACTTTATTTTATACTATTTAGATATAGTGATAAAGTCTGTGACCATTTTGTATTGAATGAAATTTTTAGTGGGATAATTTTATAACAACAAAATTGAAATAAAATAATGAAGAGTCACATTATTTTAAAATTGGTGACTAATTATATTTGAACTACTAATCGATATGATACATGAAAGTTGCGGATATATTTGAGCAGGCGTAGCGAATTCCTGTTTTAACTCAACTGTTTTATATTTAGTCTTTATGTAAATTTGTTTGTAAGGTCCGGAACCTGATGGTGGCCGTATTAATGGTTTAGTAAAGATTATTTTTCCAATTTTTCAATTATGTGAAAACTTCGTTTTTATTTTGACTTTCTTATTCGCATATTTATGTATATGTTTGTACCTATGTGGAGATAGTGATGTTTCTTTGGAGAAATTGTAAAATTTCTTATTTGAAAACTAAAAAATGTAACATAAATTATATTGGTTATCATTCAGTAGGTACGTATTTAACTAAGTACCTACTTACAAATCTTTCAAATCAAATATCAAAGATTTTTTGTATTTTTTTTATTAAAAAAGAGAAAATTAACAGAATTACTAATATATAAATTTAATAATGTATCACATGAGGTTAGATTAGACAAGGTTAAGTCCAGTGACGTGGAGTAACGTTTTTTAACGATTGTAAATAAATAATATTTAATAATCAAATAATAATAAACAGTCCTAATACTACATTTTTTAATCGTTTCCTCTTTGGTGTTTCAACCTTATGCAAGGTTGAATCAGTATCTAAAATTTTCCTAGTTTAACATAAATTACTTCCGTACTTGACTTCTTCTTGCTGTCCCGTAGCCTAGCGGAGCTAGGAAATAACTAAGATAGTACAGCCTTCCACAGAACAAAAGATAAAAGTTGAAGACTTTCCGTCTCATTTCCTCCAGTTCTTTCATCAAGGCAAAATTTTCATATACAGGGTGTCCGGGGTCAAAGTGCAGTAACTTCGGGAGGTGATTCTACAATATTCTATACGATGGTAGGAGCAAAAAAATGAATAACTTTTCCCGAAACTTTTCCAACAAAAAAACATACCTACTAAAAATCCTTAGTGGAGGTACACACTTACCCGATAAATTCGCTGGGTGCTTATCGAGCACGAGACTGGTGACGTTGTTTATTATTTGCCAGTGGCGCGTAAATCGAGAGTTCAAAGTCTTAGCAATGTGCTTCAAAATCGTCTGTTTAATGATGTTTTAAACCAAACTCGAAGAACACAGAGAACTGCACTAAAATAATAATACGAATTTACACTTATAACTATAAAAAATATTATTACTTATTGAACACTGTGAAAAAATCACAGCTGTTCTGTTACCAGCTGTAAAGCGCGGGAAGGGGGAGTAGCGGGTGTTAGTTCTAGGATCGGCCGGTCGATTTGTAATGATCCAAAAGCAATAATAATGCAGTACGCACAAGCCGGCGCAATTTTTCGTTTGTAGCTGAAAAGTACATCTAAAAGTTGAAATTTCAAAAAAGTTATTGATCTTTTTTACTTCTACCATCATGTAGACTCACCTCCCGAAGTAACTGCACTTTCACCCCGGACATCCTGTATATATAGCGGTACACGAAGAAAACTTAATAAGATGAAATGTTGTTAATTTATTAAAAAATCTTTTTCGTTTTCCTGTTAAAATAGTACTGGATGCCTATAACAAATGATTTGACAAATTTCATAAAAAATCCATCATTAAAGCGTAAATATGTTATAAGGAAGTCGGAAAACTTGCTCTTCAAAATACTAATATTTTCGCATCTCGTCCATTATATTTATTCGGAAAAGCCCACATGCGTTGAACACATGCTCAGATATATTCTGAATTACTAATATCATATTAGGAAATGGTTATGCAGTCATATTTTTAACATATTCTTGATGATTGAATTAAAGCCGTCCTCATTTTTCTCCGAGTATGTATAATATAAGTGTAACATAAATATGCATTGTCTGCTATTTTTCACCCCTTTTGATTGTGAAGAGAATTTCCTGTCACATGTTACTGGATGTTTAAATGTAATACTAATAGTATAGTCTTTTGTACATAATTGTGGTTTTTATTGTTCCAGCTTTCACTCCAGCGGAATGAACATATTATTATTATAGCATTTTAATATAAGAAAGTAAAATCTTATATTCTGGTTTCACGGAAAACTTTAAAATTTAAACAGTTTAAATACTGCAGCCCCACGTTGGGCGCCAAAAAAATAGTTGCCTTTACGTTTCTTTATACATCTTATTTTATTGTTTCTGTGTCCGTTCTAGTAGTAATATCTTTACGAACTTTGTAATCCATCAATGTAAATAAATAAACCCAAGTATAACGTAACCGCTGATTTCCAACTGATTTTCCAACAGCGTTCTGTGCCAGTGACAGGTAAATATTATCATCATAACATACCAACCCCACGTTCTGTGCCATTGACAGGTGAATATTATCATCATAACATGCCAACCCTACGTTCTGTGACAGTGACAGGTAAATAACAGTGACTGGTCAGTGGTTGAGTGGGCATAGCGCTTGGGTCTCACCCGAGCGTCGCGTGTTCGATTCCTCGGCTGGCTAAGTCCTCCATCACAACACAAGCAACATTTTCGGCTTTCTGTGGTGGTAGTAGGAGATTTTCAAACATTGTTGGGTTATTCGTAACCCGGGAATGTTTGTCTTTCTTTAAAAAAAAAAAAATAAATAAAAAAATAACATGCCAACCCTACGTTCTATGCCAGTGACAGGTAAATATTATCATCATAACATGCCAACCTCACGTTTTGTGCCAGTGACAAGTGAATATTATCAACATAACATGCCAACCTCACGTTCTGTGCCAGTGACAGATGGATATTATCATTAGGTATAACATGCCAACCCCACTCAAGCATTGGTATTTAAATAATACCAGGAATGGAGAGGCTACAAATTTTCTCATTATCGGTACTTACGTAATAGGTGATCGCTATTACAGAAAAAGAATATGTCAGCCCCACGTTGAACGCCAAAAATCAGTATAGATTTTATTTACCCAGGATAACTAAATTACTGTTGATTTTCGCCGATTATTTTGTAATCCGTCAATTGTACTTAATTATAATCGAATATTAGGTATTTTTACCATGTTGATTTCTCAATATTGATGTGTGGCAGTGTGGCGGTGTCAGGCAACCCGATGACCGCAGTTTTAGCCTCACGTTGGGCGCCAGCAGCTCACAGCGGTGTTAATTACCAGGCCTGCCGCGGTGACGGTGAGTGCGGCGGCGGTGATGTGTCGCTAGAGCCGGCCATAAATCCCACGGAGCTGGAAACTGCGGATGAAGGATCAGTAATTAAGCCAATCTACGATATCGAACTACCACTAGCTGCCGACGCGGTGGATTCGATGCCGACCAATTCTTTGAAAGAGGATTTTGACAGAGTCCAACGAGATGCACAAGTACTATCAACGTCTGTTGAATTTGTATCCTGACCTTACTAAACTGTTCATAATCTATTTAATTTAATCACCTCAGTTATAAATAGTTACAATAATTCATCTGTTCTTTCTTATTAACTTTTTTCAATACATATTCTATAACGAATATTTTACAAAATGAAAAAGTTTTTTTTTTGTTTTAAACCACTTTATAGATTAAGAAATAAATAATCTATATAGTATAATATCAAGCCACAAAGTGTTTGCTTTCTTCGACAACGAATATTTTATATATTTAAGAGAAATATGGTAGTTCCACTATTCGAACAGAGAAAACGAGCGAAAACGCTGTTTAAAAAGTTTTTATTTATTTTGTTTTTTTCATGAAATTGGGCGCTATAAGTGGATTTGTGTGATTTAATCTGACAATGGACAGATTTGTCAAAAATATTCCGGGAAATGAAAGCTGTTCAAAAAGCGCGAGATCTGTAGGGACCGAGTTCTATAAATGTAAATGAGATACTTTTAGTGTTTTGATTAAATATTAGATTTTGAGGTTTAACTCATTATATTATTCCAAAAAAATAATCTATTAGTGTCAAGTTGAAACGTCGTAAAACGTTTTTTTTTATTTGAAAAAATATAAACGCACTATATTTTTATCCTCTCTTTTATAACCCTGATGTACCTGTGGAGACGGGAAACGGTCAAATATCCTCCGTAAACGGCTGCTTACATACATTTTTCACTTTTTTTCCGCATTTTTTTTCTTTGGTTTTCTGTTCTTATTTATGTATTATTATAATGTCTTAATTATTTTTCTTATTTTTTTTTTATTTATCAAAAATATTAAACTATTATTATCATATTGTTAACCTATCCTTACATACGATTTTTTTTTTTTTAATTAAGGGTAAATATTTTATGTATCTTGATGTTAATTAATATCTCTCTAACTGAGAATAACTCCATATATAATTTTTTTTTCTGAATTCCGCACTTAACTGCTCCCAACCGTCTGGAGCCAGTGATACTATGGCATGAACAATGAAATATATTGTGATGCTGAAGGTAGCGGGAGGGGAAGGATATTGGTAAGAAGAAAGTGGGGTAGTATGTAGCTATTTGTATCTGGTCACCAAATACGGCTAAAGCCATTTCAAGAAACTTTTCAATTCTGAATGGTGGTATTACACCGGGGCAACACTGAGAGTATCTTCCACTCTGGTCCGTTCCGTAAATATACTAAATATATGTATAATTTATAATTAGTAAATTGTTAAATAACACCAATTCATCAAATAAAAATTATAACTTGATTACGGAGATAATTATATGTTAAAGGTTTCAAAGAAAAAAAATTCCCTTTTTCATAAACGCTCATTCATTCCATCCGTGGTTCGCGCGACGATTGTCGTCTCCTAGGGCAGTGCATAGAACTCAAGGAATGCGGATCTCCACGTTGCGCTGCATATAATATTCAGATGATGGCTAGAGGAAACCGCATTTACCGAATGAACGTCGGTATAAAAGTCGATGCAATTTGATCTTCTGAACGAACCCTTCCTCGTCTGAACTCAATCTCATTCATTCTTACAGAACTCTATTCATGATTGTGCAAGGGCCCTATTCAATGTCAATGTCATGTGGTTTAAATTTAAATATATATTTTCTTTGTTAAGTACCTACCTGCCAATCATATCTGCTACTTATCTGAACAAGAGATGGGTCAATCAATTGTATATGCTCACGACCACTTGTGTCGTGAGCGTGTTGCGAAAACCCGCTCTTTAAGCGGGTTTTACAGACACCCCGCTGGCTGCCATACCAGGTCATACACGACCCAAAACCCGAAACCCGACTACTCATCACCCGGCTACTTTAACTTTCGTTTGACTTGTTTTTGTTTTTTTTTCACCAATCCTATTACCGATCAACCCTCCCGTCATCAGGAACGGGTTCCAAAAGTATCTGGAAGAAAAAGCAGTTATTTTTTCTCTATGTAGGTCTCTTAGGCAACTATAAACTGGAACCACAATGATTAAGTAAACAATTTTTGTCTGCCACGAGAAATTAATTCGAGACGTCATGCCCGGTATACAAAATTCATGCATCATCGTATCTTCTATGGTCGCTCGCCACGCCACACCGGCAGCCGGCACCCGGATCGCGAAAATAGATCGTGACACCCAGATGCTGACAATCTATAGGCGTTCGCCTTGCCACACCGGCACCCAGATCTCGAGACTATATCGCAAGAGTGGGTTGCAAAAGTTGGTCATGAGAGTGTGTCGCGAGACCCTAGTGCTTATAATCTATGTGCACTCGCCTCGCCACTACGGCACCCGAAACCCGAGTCGCAAGAGTAGGTCAAGAAAATGGGTTGCAAGATCCGGGTGCTGACAAAAAAATAACACGCTTGCTTTTTGGAAGCTCCTGAGCAGATTTCAATGAGCAGATCACGATCGACCCAGAAATACTCTAATCTCCTATAATGCTGTCTAAACTTGACCAGATAATACAGTACTCTAATTATATTGTAAAGCCGTGAGATTTTTTTCCTTGAACAAATTTAGTGCAACTCAAATTATTGTTAAATTGTTAGTGAAACCCTAATATAAAACTACCCCTATCTGAAATTCTAAGAAACCCCAATCACAATTGTAAATATTAGGTTGCATTTCATAATAGTAAATAATAGGCATTCATTTCCACGAATGATCTATTGTCAAATAATATAAAGCGACCTTTCAGACTTCCCAAACGTAACGGGATGTTCAATGCTACAAAATACTAGGTATACACGTACCTCAGTTCACATGTTCTTTCATCTGGTCAAATACATAAGTACTTGCATAAGATCTAACTATTTAAAAATAACGAGATTAAATATTGGACAAGTGAAGATATCCAGGAGGGTTCGGGAAATATCCACTTTATCCATTTTGTTATTTTTGGCAAATTATTCCATAGGGTGGATCGATTTTTTGTTTTTATGTTTTTCTTAGCAGCTGGGTGTGGAATGGATGCTCTATGGGAATACTTTTAAAAGTCATTATGACAGCATTAAGATGTTTCAAGTGCAAGTACTGCCCCAAGTCAATTCAAAATTTAAAAAATCATCGAGAAACTAGAAAAAGAAGGGTTTAATCTTTGCTCAATAAAAGTAGTTAAAATATAAAAAAAAAATTAACTTTTCATTTACTAATAATATTATCTACTAATCAAAAAACAATAAAAGTCCCATTGCCACACAAAAATCACAAACAATGTAAAAAAATAAAGTCAAAAATCATAAAACTTATTGTATTTTATAGTCCTTCTTCGAATTGTATACTGGCATTATACGACAAGATTCTATCTTGTTTTGTATCCACCTTCACGTCTTTCAGGGCCGCAAACAGCAGAGCATGATGCCGTTACAACTTTGATGCATCTTTCCGTGGCTTGCGTATGACAGGGTATCAATCGGAACTTACACAAAATGTTGGATTTGATAATTTCATAGATTTCAGTTTTGTAAGAGGTTGTTCTGATGGTTTTTCCCAGTAGATCAAGTAAATTTAGTCTGCTGCGTTGAAATTAAAAGTAGGTAACTTAAATACTCTTATTTTAGAGAACCCTGACGTACGTTCTCGGATACTTAGAATCCGTCTCAGAGCCAACTCTCTAACTTGTCTTCGTTCGTCGTTTAACATACTAATAAGCATATTTTTGCTGTGGCCAAAATACCCGTTGCGTTGAATTACGAAATCTACCACCTTTTTCAAATGCTCTGGAAGGTAACGAGACAATTTTATGGTTTCATGGAGGTGTCTCGCCCCGTAAACACACAAAGGTTGTGTTTTTATTTTAAACCACATCGGAGCATACACTCTGAGCACAAATTCAGTCAATATCACCCGATTTTCTGTCGGATTCTTTGTTGAAATGTAAAGTCGGAGAATAGTATTGGCTGTTGTTAACCAACGAGAATGACAGATTTTACCCGGGTTTCTTTTTGCTAAGTTTTCGTTATACTGTCCTTCGTCGATTGCTCGGCACATTTCCAATAAATAAAGCTGGTCTGTGCTAAGGTCGTCTCGGGATTTTGTAATGTCCGGTAAGTTGCATTCTATTGCTTGAAATTTTATCAACTTTCCTATTTGGCCGCTAAAGCTTCTAGGACCTGTTGTCTTTCCATCAAGGTATTCGAAAAGGTGTCTCAAACTTAACTCGTTAGCATGTAGTTGACAGATTAACCATTGAAGTGGACGATGGAGCTTTCCTTCAAGAAGTCGAATAATGCCAGACTTAGTTCCAGTATTAACTGCTGTTCCGTCACATCCGATAGCCAAGATGCACGGTAAATCAATGGATTTTGCCACAAAATATGCAAACAATTTGTGAGCTATTGTTTCAGCATCGCCGAACTTAACGCCTATGTGGCCAATGTATTGTGAGTCAGGTTCTTTCAAAAGACTCATATGTTCTTCTATCACAACTTTTCTGCGTCCATCCTCCATGATTTATGTTTTATCCTTTGACCGTCAAATGATATGCAAATGCACAAATCAAAATGGTGCTGATTGATGGCAGTCAGTGTGGTCCTAGTTTTGGCACGAGCACGTCTAATCTTATTACGATCGATCACGTTTGTTAGATTATCTGTTGTCACTAATCCAATATCTTGCAATATAGCGCAGACGATGGCAGCACCTGCCCGATCAGAAATACTGTATCGATCCAATGTTCTGGATACAACAGATAGTCCACTGTCAGCTGGATTTATTAGATAAGAAGAAGAAGTAGATGAAGCAAAGTATTGTTGGTCAGTTGGAAGATCAACGTTAGTAAAACTTGAAACTGTACTGAGAGATGTGGACGGTTGATCTAAAGATGCGCGGTGCGCGAGCGAGGCGCGAAAGTGGTCTCAGCAATTTGTCAAATTTTCGCGGGAAAATAAATATTATGACTTTTTTTTATTATTATTATTTAAGGTGCGGCAATTTTTATTCATTGTGAAATGCAAAAGTAAAAATTAAATTATCAATATTGACACAAAACTGTTTTATAAAGGGACAATTTTTTTCCAGATTTTAAATAATTCAACTGATTTGGGGCAGTACTTACAGTACTTGTTAACAAAATTTTAAATTGATATTTTGTATGCTTAATTGTATGTACCTAGAGCATCTATTCCGCACCCTGTGAATACTGATATATATAAAAAAAATTCCATTCCATGTTTGCAAAAACGTTTTGAGCGATCGCTTGCCAAAATGTGCCAAATTTATCGAACCTAAAAATAGGTTATGAGCGGCAAAATCTAGGTGAATTCATTGGCTGTAAACCGCAGTCAGCA
This sequence comes from Hesperophylax magnus, assembly GCA_026573805.1. NCBI lineage: Eukaryota > Metazoa > Arthropoda > Insecta > Trichoptera > Limnephilidae > Hesperophylax > Hesperophylax magnus. Next base: position 10,546,840 of record JAIUSX010000012.1, read on the forward strand.
GTTTTGTTCGATTCCATATTAACAAGTCGAGACATTGTATTTATTAAATAATATGTTTGATATGACATCAGCTAACGATCCCAAGAACAAAGTGACGTGCTGAATCAGTATAAAAAACCAGCAAGTATGAAACACCTAACGATGGGATTACTCTATATAACTTCACCCAATTTGAAAATGTCAACACATTTTTGAGAAATATTATGAATAAAGAACTCTACTTAAAACCTATTTCGATTTTTTTCAATACATAATTCAATATAGTATAAAAGGGTGGAGTGGCACTTGTAAAATTCCTACACAATTCCTTTACATCGCACAAAAAATAATAATTAAAATAATATCAAGGAAATCTTTTTCATGTCCTTCAGAACACGTACAAGAATTTGAAGTTAGAAAATATAATAATCTGTTCCTATAATACACAAATTTATAAATATAAAACTATTTAATTATATTTTTAACAAACACGATAAATTAATTAATTCTTGCAGGGGATTTAAGATTTTATTTCTGGCACAATTTCAAAATTTGGAACAATACTTCAGTTTTTTGTTCATCATGTCTAAATGACAAACAAAAACCCTCACCGCACATAATCGCGATAATTCATTAAATATCCATCACAAAGTTTGATGTAAAACAACAGATGTCCCTAATGTTCTGGATGTAAATATTATTCACCAATTCATCACTCCCGATCCAGTGAGGTTCGTAGTAGTGCCTTCACCGTTCAGCGTTCATCCATAGACTGTTATATATTATAAGGAGACTTTATTTGGAGGTTGAATCGATTAAACTATTTTCCTCCACAGAAGAATTGTGGTTACGTGTGACCTGCGTGTTCCTCAGAAAATCTTAAATTAAACAAGATTCAGGAATTTAAAAACAAAAATTATTCTGAAATGGAACTACCACTTTTTCAATGACAATCCTTTAAACGTAAATATTATTATACTGGTACCATTGGTTGATTTATTCAAACTCCAGTTGAGTAAACCAGCTCCAGCTCTAATCTTAAAGGGGTTGGTAACTCTCCGTTGAGACTTATGTCGCAGTATACCACGCGCCACCCCAGTACCAACACTGTTGCTAAGGAAACCATTCTAGAAAGTGGCTTTAAACGTCTGTGATAATATTGCAGAAGCACGAGCGAAATGCGAAAGTTAAAAGTATGCGTAACTTGTGGAAGCAGAAGTAAAGGTCTGTTTTTATTTTCATCCATATATTTTTTAATGTTTTTAATCCAGCAGAATAATGCACAGTCAGTGGAAGTATGAACGATGACATAGGAGAGCGAGCAGAATGGTTTGTTAAACGTGTGTGACCGCTTGTCCTATGTCTCTGGTTCCACGCGCCACGCCACCGTTGCTACGGAATTCATCAAAGAAAGAGTACCGTTAAAGTTGTGTTATCATTGATGCAGAAGTTGAAAAAATGCAGAACTTCCGCGGTTGCGGAAGCAGAGATAGAGGTGCGGTACATCTCTAATATGTAGTCAGCGTTAGTATGAAGAGACAACAGAAGAGAGCGAGACGAGTGGTCTATAAAACGAGTTTGACCGCTTGTTTTGAGCTTGAACTCATCCTAGAAATTACCGTTAAACTTCCGTTATTATATTGCAGAAGCAGAAGTACATGATTGCCTATTATATCTCTAATATATAGTCAGAGGTAGTACGAAAGAGACGATATAAGAGAGCGAGAAGAATGTTCCATACGACGAGTGTATCCTTAATCGAGTGTAAACCTATGTATCTTTTTCCAAAATCCAAATGTTAATACCGAAAAATGTACCTTTCCCATTTGTCGTTAAACCAAATTCGTCGTACGTAATTATGACCATGTATGACTACCATGATACGGGTCTAGTGAGGGAGTCGAGAGAACTCTATTGGAGAAGAACATTGTGATATGTAAAAAAGACCATAATTCAAAATTAAAAGTTTGCATTGAGGATGAGTGCCAGCGGTTTATACAAAATAAATTAATGATATTCAATCTTTCTTCAACAAAGCTATACAAAACAAACCGCAAAATTACAAGCCATTCTAGAAGTTGATAATGTCCTTGCCAACACAGTACCTACGTACATGGCAGCCTACTGGAATATCTACCGACAGTGTACTCGGTGCTCTGTTCACTGTTCGCTGTTCACTGGCTCAATTAAGGCCCAGAGAGCCCACACGCCAATCATTTGGCTCTACGCCGTTTGTCAGTGCTATTTTTTTACATTTCTTTTGAAGACTCAAGAAAGTAACATATTTCACATTAACTTAAATAAAAACAAAAAAAAAAACTTTTCACTAATAATACACGAACTTTGCGCCAAAGAGAAATGTATCGTTATATTGTTTTAATACAATTTAAAAGAACAGCATGTATTTAAACACTTGAATATTTTTCGTGGTCTCCGTTGTTTATCAATTTATTGCAGAGATTTCAAATGTAAATAATTTTCATTTCAAATGAGTAACACTTAAGAGTACAGCAATTAAGGAATGATAAAAAAACTTCTATAAATATAAACAAGTAGGTAGTAGTAATAAAAAAACAGTAAAAGCCAGTACGTAACATGTGTATATTGAAGATTTACAACCATACTACAACGATATCAAATACATATACACGTAACATGTGTATGTTGAAGATTTAAAACAATACTACAACGATATAATACATATGCAAGAGGTGACATTATTTTGTTATGTTACAATGGTACAAATAGAAAAGATTGATGGGAAATATAGTAAAGTACAAATATAAAAAGGGTATTGGGGGTATTTTTGCTATTTTGTGATTATACGTCAAAAGATAGTTGCTGCACTGTCTGTAAGTTACGTTGAAAAGTTCAACGGTATCCCTCCACATGAAATAATAATAAAAGCAGTAAAATAATACATGATGACAATTTTTTTTTTGGAATTGCTTAATGAGTAAAACCTCATATTGTAATATTTAATTATCGAAGAAAGAGATTTTGATCACAGCTCTACCAACTGAGCTAATGGGAGCCTATCTCCTTCGGTCATATTTAACTGTATCATACTTCGAATATAAACTTTATTTTCTCACCCCGGCCCGTGCTCCGGCAAGGCAAGGGTCCTGGGTTCGAGTCCTAGATGAGATCTATCTTTTTCTGATTTTTCTGTTTAAAATTTTCGTTTAGGAATCGCTAATATTGTCTTCAATAAACAAATACAAACATTTTATATGCTGGTAGCCAAGAGTTTTTTGTTCTCTTTGTGCAAATTCATATATTTGTCAATGGCATTCACGACTTATCATATTCTGTACTAGTAACGCCCCGATAGCAAAAACAGATTTCCGATGTCATGGGACTCGACCCTATTAGGACAACGGGAAGAACATGTATGTATATATAATGAACATAATGCTTGAGGATCTTTCAATTTTTCAAAAATAAATCAAAAAACCATTCCCCAGGTTTTGTAGAAAACAAAATCACCGCAATAGTAAATGGTAACAAGTAAATCATTCGTATAAAAAATTGAAGTTCTCGTGTTTAAGATTCATTAAAACACGTTCCTTCTAGAATCCACATTACAATACCCATGTACAAGCTATTGAAAGAATACAAAACAACTGATTTCCATGATAACTTTAATATTCTGTTTTACACTATACAAAAGATTTCCAAAGGAACCTCTATGTTTCAAATCTACAAATGTGATTATATTTATAGTTTGAAATAATCCAAATTAACTTAAAATTTACAAAAAAAGTTTGAAAAATGCTAAATAAAATTAAATTAATATAAGTTACGAATGTCCACTTAGCATTTCTACATAAAATTCTAAATGATGCATTTGACAGTCCATAATTGCTTGCATCGATAAGCTTTCGGATTCCTCTGCGAAATACTAGAGTTCGATATTTATTTCAGTCCAGAAATTCTGGAACTTACTAGCATATATGTATTCCTCATTGCCCAGAATAATAAAGGAGGAAAATAATTTTACCGTTTCAGTGGAGATCTTCAATTTACGACTAAAACATACAATATATTATTACTGGGGCAGTTCAGTTGTGTGTAATAAATACCTTATAGTTTTAACTATTCATATTTAAAAGTCTCTAAAAAGGGTGTTTATAAATTAACGTAAAAATAATTATTTTAAAACATATGATCATCCATTCTAATTTAAAGAAAAATCACGTTAGAAAATAATACTAATGTTACAAATCACGAGAAGGCGTAAATAAGTTCGCGGAATGGGTAGGTAAGTGATTAGTGGGGGTGTCGCTGAATAAAGTACTAATTTAGCAACTCATTATTAGTATAAATACCGGTTTTTATCGTAATTTGATCATTAGTCTTTGAGCGATCGTCGACCAAACAAGTCAATCAAGGAGAAAATTGTGAATATGGAGAAAATCGAGTTCCGCGCTATTATAAAATTCCTTACCAAGCAAGGAAAATCAGTTCAGATCATATTGGAAGAGATGTCATCCGTTTACGGGGACTTGTCCAAGTAAAGCTATGGTTTACAAGTGGCATACCCTCTTTAAACAAGGCAGGGAGTAGCTTGAAGACGACCCGTGGCCAGGAAGGCCTACCGAGGTGACCACTCCGGAAATTATTCAAAAATTAATTAGTTAGTAGAAAGATTTTTGCAGACTTTGAGATATATTTTTTTAAATGAACATAATATTGATTTAGCAGGTCAACCATCTATTTTTACTGTGTCGATATACAGTTCAACAAAGACCTGTATTAAAATTAGATTGGTACATTCGTGTGAGCGAATGTCATAATTATTTCCAAGGAACAAATATATTCAAAAAACATTTTTTATTATTATCCATTCACATAAATATAATTTTGATTTGCTCACTTTCATAATAATTTGGCAATTCCAGAAAACTTTGTTTACTTTTTTTATTATTTGTGTTCTTCTTTTTGATAAGTTGGTTTTAAATTTTTAAAATGGCGGGATTATTTGACATGATAAATTGAATGATTTATGTGAAACTAGAAAAGATGGGGAATTATTTTGATAAATAATTAAATTTAAATATTGGGTTAGCAAGAAAACATACCTATCAAATCATTTAGAAGTCATACTATGATAAAATATCAGGCTCAATACGAGATACGGTTGGGTTAGGTTAAGTATTATTTACTGGTCAATCTTGTTCTACTTGCTGACCACAAATGGCTGCTTAACTGACCATTTGACGACAGAAAACATTTTGGAGCGGAACAAAACATTAATATTATGTTTACCATTTAAATTATGAAAGTTTTGTGTTTATGGCAGGTCTATTTTCGGGAATTGCATAATAATAATAGAGAAAGATTGCTCATAAAACAGGAACTGTGTATCTGACTACAAGATATTATTATGGAATGGGATCATCTAAAAATTTGAATTTTAACCAAATGGGTATAAATATATGGTATGTTTATTGACGCGTTGTCAGTCAGTCTAGGTGTTTTAATTTTGACTGATAAATTTGATGAATTTTTCGAAAATTCCTGATGTTAGATACATTTCAATGAACAAAAGCATTGTCATGATTTTCCACGAGCACATCGAGTAGAATGTTGATTTCAAACATACAGTACCAAATATTTGAAACAAATTCAATTATTTGATGGTAAACACGAAAATGAATGGTGCAATTTTGTTCAGAAAATTTCTCCATTAGCTCTTTGTAGGGCTAAATTTTTGTCATAACGTCACACTATAGTAAAGATTGATGAACCATTTAAATACCATTCTACTGCCATGCGTCATAAGATACATTTCACGAAATTTTCACATGCCCAATTGAGTAAAGTGTCGATTTTGTGCTACCGCAACCCAAATATTTGAAGAAAATTCATTGGTAAATACACGATTCGCAGAACCTTTTGTTTACAAATTTCTCCATTAATTCACTGTAAGGTCCTGTGTAAAACAGAGCCACTATAGCCATAGGTACAATGAATGAGTGATTTTGAAGAGTTTCGTACTGGAACATTGTTTCAACCGCTAAGCAGCGATCATTAAGGTTGATGGGAGATACCCAGTGTTTGTACCTTTGCCGAATAAATTCTAGAATTATGTGTTCACACCTCCGCATCAATCTTACTTTATGTCACTTAAGTAACCCAGTTCGTGTAGGCACTTTAAGATAAAATGGAAATTTGAGCGGTTATTACGAGAGTAATTTATTCTTGGATTTTTAAATGACAGAGAACACAACCCTTTGATGGAAACGGTTGTCCAATAATGTGTTCAAATCAATCTATTATTTCTTCTAGATTTATGGAAATACGAGTAGGGCGCAACTATAATTTTCTTCAATAAAGGAATACTGTACTTGGAAAATCGTCTAAAATTAGAAAACCTTAGCTTTTGAATAGAAAAATTTCAATTGTATATAAAAATACAATATATTTGGCACTTTGCCAATCAATAATATAATGTGGAATTATTGCTTAGGGACGAGCAACAAACTCGGCTATCGATTACATATAAATCGTACAGAAAACGATCTTAAAGGTAATACTAAAAAAACAAAGACTGACTGATACAGACCAAATATTTAACATTTGTGACGTACTAGATTTATGCCAATTATTAAGTTAAAACACTACTAAACTACATTTTTGATCCAAAAAAACAAAATTCAACATACACAAAATATCACTGACAGACCAGTTAGACAAGCGTACAAAGAAAACATAAAATCTCCCACGGTAAATTCAAGCTTTGGACAAAGACACTATCAATACCATGCTATAAAAGCATTCAACAGTCAACATTTGAAAATAAAATTGAGGAAAACAACAATAAGTTCAGACACAAAACTAAAAAAAAACGATTAAAGAACAAAAAAGACAATATTACCAAAATTTCATAACATAAAATAATAAAAACAACACGTAACACTCAAAACCAATATATAACACACATCACTGACAAACACATAACATATAATATAAACATTTCGATTATAACTATATTTAATTTTATTTAACTTTAATTTTAAATCTATGTTTTTAGTTTAAATTTATCTTAATCTTATGTTTTTTTTTGTCTTCACCACCATTATACATATTTTCTTTAAATGTATTATGTAAATTTTTTGTATTATAAAATAGAGGCCTAAGCACGAGTAAGCCACCCAGTAAAGCCAACATTACTGGATTGTTCTTTGAAATGTAAAATTTTATACCAAAATAAAAAATATAAAAACTCTAGAGTAGTACCAATCGTGACAGTAGATAAGAAGTCCTATGAAGATACACAAAAAGTCAAAATTGGTAAGTATTTATTTAATGTACATATTATATTGATTTGAAACAAATGAGAAAAAACAGCGAAAAAAGACCTTTTGCAAGTTTTATGATGGCAAACGCCAAGAAATCTTAGGTTTGCCACCATAAAATCCAAAAAGAGCCAGTTTTTTGGACAAAAAGCATCCACCTGCTTCCTGCTTTTAATCTATGGTACGATTCTTTTGCCATGCTTCCCGAAGAGACGCAATAAATGCTTGTGATAACCATAATAATTTACGAGTAGAGAAAGGGGCGTGTGAACGATCCCCTATGAAGTCCAATATAAAAGACAACAGGTGGCTCCATACCAGAACCCCTGCGGACAACATTACAATTACAATACTAACCGATTAATCAACCGAATCGCAATATAATGTGGTTGCAATGACAAATCTATTGCAGATTAATTGGATTGTAATTACAGTCCGTAACACAGTTATAAGTCAATGGCTATTATTTGGTGTTTTGGTGCTAACTTGGTATAGAAGGTTTGGTTAAATTTTACGTGTTATGGGTCTTTAAGAATTTAGTTCCGTTCAGGTGATCCATCACAAACACCGCGATAATAATATATGTTATTAATCTTATGATTCTCTTTCTTCAATGAATCAATTTATTCTTTTTATTTATTAATCTGGAGTTCATTTATTTAATTGTGGGCACTAATAAATTTACAAACCAATATGTGTTCCTATAATTACATTCTCATAGTTCTATACAATAAAACTATGTTAACTTATTGATAAAATAATGGGAGATAGTGGTGGTTATTTGACCCATTTCCTTTTTCTTTTTTTGATAACTCTAACACATCTTCTATTACTGTTTCATCACTGAGTTCATTAAAAATTTAAGAAATTTATGCCTTGAAAAGTGAGCTTTTCATTGTCACCGAAATAAGTTTGTAAATTATAAAGGAGATTTAATATTAAATCTTTTAGTATATAAAATAATAAAACAATATTCATGATCGCGCTTAACAATATCAAAATTACTAAATTTAAGTTTGAAAGATGTCCGGTAAAAATAAGTGCGAATCGAAAACTGACGCCTTATTTTCCACGTGGTGATATGAACTTGTTTTATCTTTCACCATGAGCTTATCGTGCCTTTAAGCATATTTGAAATTGAGGTGTAAAGTTTTCACGAAACTACACCAAATCGTAAAAATATTGATGTACTTTTGTTGTTAAATCAACAGCTTCCTTAAAAAATATTATTTAATTCTGACTACGAAATTCTATACGACGTCATCAATAAACTAATTTGTTGTTTACTAGTTGTTTTTGTTTGTATTAACTCCAACAAATTACCTTTTGGCTTCATTTTTGGGGACGCTACGTTGGGAGACCTTTTAGGGGGAGTGAACATGGGTTTTCACTAGACCCATTTTGTAGGAAGGAGAACAAAACAGAGGCCGGCAAATCATTCCAAAGTCGATCTCACGAGACAAATGTAAGCCGTGTTTAAATGTGGAGTATTTTTCACGACTATGCACCGGTGTCAAAGGAATCAATGTCGCATCTTCCTCGGAGCATCTTCCATTGAAATACAGATAGAATAAGGACAGAATTCCCACCTGATGCCTGTGCTATAAAGATGGCAGTCCGTTAATTAAGATGGGGTAATCTATCAAACGGACTGTCCTTTTCTGCCCAGAACCAATTTTTTTAACTCAGGGTTTTTATTGTTGGCTTTGCTAAGATTTTGCACAAATATTTTTTTTTATTTTTTCTGGTCAAGTAGGGGACCCAATACTTTAACAATACGTTTCTATAGGTCGTCCTGTCTTGCGCCACTAACTTAAGTACCCTTGGACCATTGCGACTCCAATTTCTTCTGGCGCATTTTCAGCTTTATCTTGCTTAGATTTGTCTATGGTGACCAACTGAAAGTGTTCCCTCAGGAATTTCCGGTGCAGTTCTGATAAGTAGTTGTTTTACAGGCGTCCAGCGCACATACCCAAGCCAACTCAGCTGCAATATTTTTATAAGGGGTATCACGGATTCAATGGCAAAAACCTCCAGTGTTTTCGTAATTGAAAACCGTTTCAAGTCCATCGTTTATTTAAAATAGTATTTCAGTTACTTTCAGAACATTTAGCGGCTCTCGAAGCTAATTTAATAATTGCACTTACAATAAAGTATCCTTGTTTATAGGAAGATCTCATTTCAATTATCGTGATTATTCCGTTCTGTTCAAAACATGTTTAGTATTCTATTTTTAAAAAACGTCATTTTGGAAAAGCATTTTCTTTCTAATTGATTTAAATATAATCTGATATTCAGCAAAAAGATCAGCAACTTTTTCTTTAACTTTTTGGACGGTTATTCCCATCAAATGAATATATCATTGAAGAAGAAGATAATACTAATAAATTTAATCAAAAATCCAAATATATTTTATCTGAAACACTAGCTAGGTTACCAACCAATTCATTAGAACGTTATAATCATTTAAAAAGGTAGATGCTAAAAATATAGGAAAAATTAGTTGCAAGATGATATTGTTAATACTGAATTTGAAATCGACAAATATGATGTTTAATAACTAGATACCAATGGTCGTGTGGTTAAGACTTTTTATCTATCTTTTTATTTTCTGTATCTCGTTTTGTTTCATGTTTCGCTTACATTTATTAGCATTATCTTCTTCAATGATATAATCTTATGTTACTCTCAAAGGAGGAATGATACCTACATTTACATAGTTTTAATGTGGTTCTTTAAAAAAATGATAGATTATGTGTTTATGAGTTTGTAGTAAATAAAAAATATCAAAACAATAAAGTCTGTTCATAAAAGTTAAGAGATTTTGCGAGCCCCTGTTGGCAACGGGAAAGCTTTTTTTTAAGTCCGCTTATTGGTAAAAAAATATGTTTTTGATGATTTGTAATATCTTTTTGATGATTTGTAATAACTTATGATGATTTGTAATAACTTTTTAATGATTTGTAATAACTTAAGATGATTTGTAATAACTTTTTGATGATTTGTAATAACTTTTTGATGATTTGTAATAAATTATGATGATTTATAATAACTAGCAGTATAATCAATTGATAACGCTTTAGGGCATTAAATATAATAAAATGTTTTCTTAATTTGAGATAAAAATGTCGTGATCACAACTGCCTCCATAGTTGAGTGGTAAAGTTCTCGACTAGCAAGCTGGAAGTCGCTGGTTCAAATCTTGGCGTGCGAAAGTAAATTTTATTTGATTGATTTGTGTTTGTGTTTACATTTGCTCATTTTAAATCATATATTGTATTTTTGCGGCACGTTCCAGATTAGAAGATAGTCTCAGTATTACCCTTGAGTAAGACCAACATTCAGAATTGAAACGTTACTTGAAATGACTTTGTGCTTGTTTGGTGACCAAATCTAAATAGCCAGGTACTTCTTCACCTTCGTCTTCCCATTTCCTTCCCCTCCCCACTACTTTCTGCCTCACAACGATTGGGGTTGTCATAGTCTCACTGGCTCCAGACGGTTAGGAGTAGTTGTGGCTGTAATTAATACTGTTAAATTTAATGAGATGCATACTGAGTAATCAAAGTTGATACGTTGTCATTGAGTTAATTTATGGACAATTTTACAAGCGTTTATACAAAGGAATTAATACAAATGAATCAATAAAATTTGGTATGCATTATGTTTCATTTTTGGAAAGCCGATTTAATGTCGAATAGATTAATTATTAATAAAAATCGAACAGCTATTTAAACAATGTAAATGATTTACAAATTGAATTCGTTGGAAAATTGTTTCTAATATGCTAATGAAATATTGTAACAGTAATTTTTAGTACGTTTTTAAAATTCCACCAGAATTATTGCATTGATTTTCACTGTAAGGCAAATATTCTACAATATTCATTCAATTCAGATTTTAATCTTTTTATCAAAGTTCTTTTCAAATAGTACCTATTTTTAATGCGTGAAACGTAATCAATTTGAATGATCTTTTTGGTGCCTTTTACAAGATTGCAATGGAGATTGTCCTTTCATTTCTAACGCATCGTGACAATAACATTTTGCACGAAGAGATTTTGTTAGTGTATTTTTTTTTAATTCTAAAAAAAATGAAAATGGCATTATTCACTTGTTTAAAAATAATGGTTACCCTTTTAATTTAACGGTTTGATATGAGATTAAAAGTTGAGCGTAATATGTAATAAATAATCCATACAGGCAAAGCTGGTATATGGGTATTATCGTAATTAGTATAACATTTTTAAGGTTTTAGAATAAAACGTGAAATTAAGGTGTACATTTAAAATGTAGTATAAAAATAAAAATTGATATGAAAAAAAAACTTTGTAAAATTTGACATATTTTTTTTCACCAGATGTTTTAAATCTAAATTGAAAATACGGTTAATATTTATGTTTTGAAAATAAGTTAAGAAAATATGTAAAATATTGAGCTATTGGTGCCATCATAAACAAAAACGAAGTCATAGAGGTACCCACGTAAATGCATTGCTTATTTCTTATTCATAAGAGTCCCAATTGTCTGGAGCCAGTGCGAACATTTTTATAATATCATATTTGGTGCGTGTTGTAAAGCTGAAGGGAGGGGAAGAATATGCAAAAGAGGTAGTGACCCTCCGATTAGTGCAATTTCAAGCAAAGTTTCAATTCTGAACTGTTATATTTTTGTAATTATTATTATTAGTGGATAATGGCAATAGCAGTCAGTATTCTACTGACATCTACCTTATTTTAAATATTATTTCACAAGAAGATACCGAGAAGATCGTCGTATCCTCAAAATCTAGGGATTTAAAATATTTCAAAATATAATGCTCTTAGTAGGTAAAGCACTATTAAAATGAATACAAAGGCGAACAATTTGTATATTTTTATTGTGCCTTACCATGAAGGCATACAAATCGCCTAGCAAACGGAGTCTAGAAACGTTTGATTTACGCTATTTACATTGTTTTAATTATTTTTATTTCTTGCTAGAGCATTCCTGATGGGTTAAAAAAACTCATTATAGGACGAGAGGAACTTACAATACATGGTACGCAGGAGGAAGTTAATACAAGGTACAATTTTACAATAAACAACACATAAATTTGTTTTTTTTTTTGTTATTTGTTTTTGGGGTGTTATGCCGTGTTGCGCTAACTCCTTCTTTAGCAAACGTTTTGGACAACATTACAGTGTCCATCATCAGGGCAGATGTGTTATGTGTTATTTGGATATAACACATAACACATCTGCCCTGATGATGGATACTGCAATGTTGTCCAAAACGTTGGCTAAAAAAGGAGTTAGCGCAACACGGCATAAAACCCCAAAAACAAATAACAAAAATATTTTGGCCGTGAAAATCTTAAATCATATTTAAATTTGTTTTTGACCAATTTTATTTAAGCTCTACCGGTTTCGGAAAAACCCTTCTTTAAGTTAAATTGGTAAAAAACAAATTTACGTGTTTTAATTGTAAATGATGACGAGCCACAAAGATAATGCTTTTTACAAATGCTGGAAATCGGCGTGATGTTGGTTAGTTGGTTAGTAGTAAATCAAAAATAGTATTTCGCATTAAGCTCCGCCTTAAGGCTAGATTTTTTGCATATTTCCATCATCCAGACAGTTTTTCTCGAAACTTCTGAATAGTTTTGTTTTGTGCATATGGGTAATTTATTTCCAAACCCTTATAGCTCTACTGTTATATCCAAAGATATTAGAAGAACGAGATGTGCTATGAGCAGTTCATACTGTGTGGAATGGCTTTGCCGAGTGTCGCCGGTTTTGTTCACCAATACTACTGCACACCTTCGCTTACGCTAAGGCATCGCTAAGGTATCCGCACTAATACATAGAACAGATTTCTGTGCGTACACGTCCCGATACCGTTCAAAGTACCCTAATTAGTTAGTACTCCGCCTACGGTCCGGCGGCCAACATAGCATATCTCGTTCTTCTAATATCTTTGGATATATCAGTGTAACAAGAAGGTAAAAAAAACAAAGTGAAAATAAACTTTGTGTAAGTACAAGTACCCATCTTAATTTGTTTCAAAATAATAAATATTGCGATCCAATAATTCCCTTCAATTTATTTATTTTTCCCTTAACCTCAGACTGTAAATTCCCCGGAAACGTGAGATTTAAGTTCACCCCTCCTCTTTATTTCCCCTCGTTGATAGCCCTAGAGGGGAAGGTGGGTAAAGTACGTTCGCCTTCTCTCATTATCTCTTTTCCGGTACAAAAGGGAGGAGGGGGTAGATTGAATTAAAAGTATATAAACAAGCGAATGAGCCGTGGCAGAAACAATGGGCCGTTATATTCTGCCCGCGTTTTCAGAACTGGGTTAACCAGAAAGACGTGTCAATTAACAATGAATATTTTCGCATGAAATATTTTGTTTAAGAAAATATTTCAATAATGAGCTGAAAATAAAAGACGAAACAACTACGTATATTAAAAGAAAATCTGGGAAAGATTTGAAAAATCTCTGACATTTGCCGAGCTGAAAAACTAATTGAAATATGTAATTACCACGATAAAAAAGTAAAGTTTGCTCCAAAAAATTTTTAATACAAATCTTTTTCTATTATTTAACATGTTGGTAAGAACAGATTTACATTATTTGCATTAAATGCTAAATAAGACAGTTGCCAGAAGATTTTCCTCTATTTTAAATAATTAACACTCCATCAAATATTATTGCTTACGCCTATTAAAATAGTTTTATAATACTAGCGTGCTCCTTCTCACGTTCGTATTTACAAATTCCGTTTCGAACCAACTTCTTCTTCTTTTGAACGCTTACTACCGAGCTTTAGGGTTGCCATGAAGTTAGACAACCTCCAATTGGAAAGGTCACCGGTAATAAATGAAGAAAAAAAAGTTAATGATACGGACTGTAGTATAGCTAGGAGGACACAGACTATATGTAAATAATGTATTATTATTCATTATCTAGTAACAATAATTTAGAACTTACGAGTACAGCTTACTGCACGCTTGAACAACAACAAAAAAAAAACGATATACTACCGGCTCTCCTAAAAATATATTCATCGCGATATAATTGGACGATTGCAGTCATTCATTTGCACGCATATCTCAAACTTCACAATCTTGCCTGTGCTATAATAGAACTGTTGTTAATTTTTCGTTCTCTTATCATCGTTTTGTATATAGTCTACATTTCGTATTATATTATTTGATCTCTTTTAGGTAAGGCGCACTGTATGAGTAATTTTTAAAACATGATCATCTAAATACGAAATTATTATTTTTATTGATAAACTAATGTTTATAAGACAAGGTTTTATGCATAACGTAAAGGATAACAAATAATTAGTCGCCTGAAATATCAAGGTAAAAATATGAAGGTACGGGTTCAATTCCTGTTGGCGTAATTTATTTTTACTCGGGAGATATTTTAAATTTGTATTGATATTTCAGGCGACTAATTATTGCTTATAATTATTTATTATTTTTATGTTTGTTAGAGTAAAGCGCACTTATAGTGAAATAACACAAAACTGCGTTATATAAATGAGATGTTATTATTATTAAGACACACTTTTATAATGTCGTTACTGGGGTTAAGTTTCCTGTGTTAAATGCTAGCCTTAGATTTTATTTAGCTCTTTATGTATTTCTATGCATGTTTATAAAATGTATGTACGTTATATAAAAAAATAAAATAAAATAAGAAGTGTTTAGAATTTACCCTATCCATCTCAATTTCTAACTCCTTCGATGTAAGCCAGATGCTACGGTTTCTCTATACTATTGTATCTAAGGAGTAGAAGCGTTAACTTTGACAAAAGCAACGGAGAAGAAACTATAAACCGTTGAACTCTGGGTTATATTGCCGCATACTGAGAATTCCCTGAACAGACCAAGTAGGTAACCAATGTGGATAAGTATTTAGGTGAATGTTCAAACTTACGAAAAATATTGGTAAAATTAAATCGCACTTAATGAGGCATGAAAAAAGTAAATGTGAATAAAGTAACTAATAATTGCACCAAAAACAAAAGGTCGTACCCTAGCGTCGCGTTGCGTGATATCCGGAATGAAGTGCGGTGCGTAAGGTGAGTGCGGCGTGGCAAGCCACCAACGAACGCTAGCGAACTACTCATAAATCACACACTTTCTACACATGGAAAGAAGCGAATGTCTACGCAACTTATTTTGCTTGACGCTTATAATATATTATGTGGAGATACTAGGCACAAGCATTGTTGACAGAAGGCAACCAAAGAAATTTAATGTAAAATCGCTATTTTCGATTAATCTTTTCTACGAATCGGTTTGCATTATGAAAACAAAAAAATGGAAAAAAATGCTTTGGATAAATTTAAGCTTTTCCTATCGTTTTGTTTGAGTAGAATTAACATAAAATTTTTAACTACTTATTAAAAACATTTCATATTAATAACTAGTAAAAAGTGTAATGTGTTTAACTAATAAAAAAAATATGTGACAGTTTCCCCTGTTAAACTTTTGTTCTTATAAAATTAACGAAAACCACTTTTTCGCTAAAATCGACCATTTCTAGATTTTATGTTCAGGGCACACTAATAATGTATATATTTTTATTTTGCGTATTCCTCTCAAAATTCTTTCAGAGTGATTGGAGATCAACTCCAGACTGCAGCAGCAGGCTGCAGTTTCGAGCTCAAAAGTATGAATATTCTGGTCAAACTTACTATTTTTTATGTAAACAAATTTATAGAATAAAACAAAAAATTTCTTTTTTAGTAGTTTGGCTAACGGGTACTTTTTTCAATATCCGGTTATTTACATTTTAAATACTTATATATAAATATATATATATAAAATAAAACATAAATAATCACAAAAATGTTAGCAAAACAAATTATTTCTACTTATTCCAGACTTTTATTTTATTTATTTAAGTCATAAAATATTAGAAAATCATAACAATAACTTTTATGATACATTATTCCCCATAAGTCAGGTCAGTGGCCGAGTTGGGTCCCACCCAGGCTAGTGTGTTCAATTTCTCGGCTGGCAAAGTCCTCCATCACAACACAAGCAACATTTTCAGCTTACTGTGATGGTAGTAGGAGATTTTCAAATATTGTCGGGTTATTCGTAACCCGGGAATGTTTGTCTTTCTTTAAAAAAAAAAAAAAAATTATTAGGAGTGGAACATATAATAAAATGTACAACTAGCAATCATATGATATAACTAATCATGTAATTAGGAGCGGAACATATAATACAATATACAACTAGGAATCATGTGATCTAACTAATCATGTAATTAGGAGTGGAACACGAAGAAATAGTGGAAGATTGATCGGTGTTACGTCTTCCTAAATATTAATTCTTTTATTTCTACTACAATAAACATTTATGTTTTTATTGTTAACATGTTAATTTTTAGTACAAATATTTTTTAGTATGTATTTGTCTGTGGTGAATTTTTGAAAAACACATGAAAAACATTTAATTAAACTATCTAGTTTTTTGAAGAACCTGTATTTTACGAAGAAGACAAATGGAACGACCTTTTCGCGGTCAGATTTAAAAATAATTTCGACAGAAAGTGAGAAAAAATAATATCGTCGGCGAAAAAAAAGTGAAAATTTTCTTCATATTAAATCCTAATCTACTTTGTTTTTTTTTTAATCTACCCAAAACTTCTTTAAACTTTTGGATTGAAGAATTAAACGATTTGAAAAGTAAGTCCACAGAGACCAACTTTTAGATTTGATGAAAAAAGATGTTTGATTGAAAAAGATTTTAAATGCGATGATGTTTTTTTCAATTTTGTCAGAAAAAAATCGTTTTAATTAAATGGGCGATCACTCAGCAGCAATAGAGCATCGATTATAAAGTAAAGTTCAAGAATATAAAGCCTTCTGAACTTATAAACAAAGTTTATGTCACAGTATTCATCATTTAAAGCACTGCACAAAATTACTTAAGCATTGTTATGCTAACTACAGCTTAAGTCTGCGCACTACGCCGAAATGTAGCAGCTTTAGCATCTAGGCAACTCAACTCTACGCCACGCTGGTCTACACCATGCTACTCTAGTTGTTACTCGTAGGTTGTAGACTAACCTATGCAACAACATAAGATTAATTTATTATTATTATTTTTTAAAGAAAGACAAACATTCCTGGGTTACGAATAACCTGGCAATATTTGAAAATCTCCTAATACAGAAAATGTAACTTGTGTTGTGATGGAAGACTTTGCCAGCCTAGAAATTAAATAAACTACGCCTGGGCGAGACTCGATCCCAATGCCAACCCAGCAACTGACTTTTATGAATGTGTATTTTAATATTGACGGTATCACATGACGTCGTAGTTCTTCAAATTGTACAGCTAATAAGATGATGTTGTTTAAATGATCGTAGACTGTAATGGTTTTTTTACATTAACCCCACACAGGATGCCCTGAGGATTTTTTTCCCTCAGGGTCTATATGGTTTTTGGGAATGCTGTGTGGAGGGTCATTTTATAGGAAAGGAAAGATAGACAAGTTCTGGGAAGGTAAAAGGTACGAGGGTTGGGTAGGAATCTAGGCATCAGTGTGTCTAGGAGAGCCGGACATATGAATATAATCCTTCCACTTCATGGCGGTGTCGTCAGATCAGTCGGAGAGGTCAAAGAGTCTCCCCAAACCAGCTTTTCCTGATCTGGCATGCCACGTAGCTGGTGGACAGACACATCCTAAACACCCTATTAGCTCGGGCACCCCTCTAAGTCGGAGAGGTCAAAGGGTCTCCCCAAACCGGCCTTTCCTGATCTGGCATGCCACGTAGCTGGTGGGCAGACACATCCTAAACACCCGATGAGCCCGGGAACCCCTCTAAGTCGGAGAGGTCAAAGGGTCTCCCCAAACCAGCCGTTCACGTAGCTGGTGGGCAGACTCATCCTAAACACCTGATGAGCCCGGGAACCCCTCTAAATCACCAAACGTAGCCAACCACTTGGGGTGTTATCACTATGGCAGAGGTATTGGTTATCCATTAAACGGTTCCCGGGCGGCGGTACCAGAACCCAAAACTACACGTAAGTTCAGCGGTAATTATATTGTATTTGATTTAAATCCTATTATGCTGTTTTTGTCAATAATGTTTGTGTAATGAAACACTATTTTCACACATTTATAAGGTACTCGTAAAATATATTTTTTGTTTTTGTTTTTAGGTATATATTTTTTTTAATAACGTGATTTATAGATTTACATAATCTTACACATAATACAAATGAAATCATTTACGTAGCTTAAATATAAGCACATGAAAAAGTAAACAAACAACACTGTATTGTCGAGTTGTTGCCTAAAATTTCTCTTGAAACCTTCAAGGCCAATGTGGAAAATGTCGAGAGATCTAGAGATATCATTTATCATCACCGTTGGTCTTGTAATGCTCTGCTGGGCCAGAACGTCAGCTTTGCCACGTGGAAAACATGGCAGTTGATGGTTTCGACGATAGCGGTAGTTGTTCGGTATTATCATATTATAGGACGTATGGGCTGTCAATAATATAAGGTCCCAACTATATGTGCATAATTATCAAATTGCATTACAATTCTTATTTTTATATTTATATTCCAGTCTTTCGTGTACATCGGTGTTTCAACAAAGAGACCTTTTATTATTGAATACATGACACTTATAATTAACGAAATAAGTAATTTTTCGGTTGATCATTTTATAGCTTGGGTATGCTTGGCTATGTATTTTCATTATTTTCGAAGATAAAGCGATTTAAAACAAAATAAAATAATTCGCGCGGGACCTTTATTTACGCCCATCGCCAGCGGTCCGCCGCGGCCGGCGCAAAAGATACCCAAAAGATACAGAGCAAAACGTGTTATTAATAATTTTCGGAGCTTACTTTGCAATTTTCTTCTTTCGAGGGAATTTCATATAATTAACGTTTCGGCATAAAAAATGTATACATATTATTATAATCTTAAAAAATAACCCTTTTTTGGAAATTTCAAAACTTTAAAAGTTAACGAGAAACTTTTTATAAATTGTAGAAGTTGGGTATGCGGGGGCTTAAAGGGTTAAATTAAGTGATTTTATTCTTTGGGATTTATTTTTTTATCTCGTCAACGATATCCAATATATGTAAACGGTATTAAAGCACATTAAAAATTTAAATGAACCTGACGTAGTTCACTACAACGAAAAAAAGTCGACCCGGATTTAGTAGGATTAATGCATCACTAATTTCGCACGTATTGAAAGTTGAAAATTGCGGATGAAGGAAAAAGGAAGGGAAAGGAAATGGTCCATCCTTTAAGCCGATAACGATAAGGTCAGCCAGTAGTTAAACTGTAAACCTGTGGAAGCAACCGTGGATTTCGGTCATCACCCTTTATAGAGTGTATATTGTAGCTAAGAGTAGGTACAATGAATAAAATATTATGATTATATTTTTTTAATGTTATTTTAGCGTTTTGTTCATTTAAGTTTATGGAATGACGATATACAATTTCAGGCAGGTGAGACAGACCGAGTTATAGTAAATGTACTTTAATAAGTTTTTTTTTAACAAAGATCGTGGGATCAAAACCGGCGTGCGCAAGTAAATTTTAAGTGATTAATTTTTGTTATTCCACAATTGATTCATTTTAAAGAATATATGGTGTGCTCGCGACACGTTCTGGGGTGAAAAATACTCCCAGTATCGCCCTGGTGTAAGACCACCTATCAGAATCGAAACATTGCTTGAAATGGCTTTAGCCATGTTTAGACTCCCCCACCTTCCGTTTCCCCATTTTCTTCACTTCGCCACTTGCTTCAGCCTCACAACATACCCCTATTAGGGATGCCATAGTTTCACTAGTTCCAAACAGTTAGGACTCTTGTGCGGTATTTACATTTCAAAAATATATATTTATCTCACTTTATCCAGAAAGCATATTTTAACAAATTTTATCCATAACCTTTCTATTTCTTGTAGGTCGCCAGTCAAAAAAAAAACTCGTTAATTCTCAAAACAGAAGTCATCAAATAATAAATTAGAATTGACAACTTTCTCAATTCATCATTTTCAGAAATGTTTTACTCCTTTGCGAAAAAACATTCCATCGCCTTGATCTAGGAAACAATTTTCCATCCGATTAGACGTTCTTTGATTAGTTGATTACTAATTAGCCAGCCTTAAATCCCCGACAAATTGATCCCTCAGCGGCAGACTCACCTCTTTGACAATCTGCGAAGTTATCTAATTAATCTTTGCAAGAAATATTTGATATGTTTCCACTGCTGGAACTTCGCCTTGGTCATTATTTATAAGATTCCTTTGATTCTATCAAATTAAGACTCCTAATAAGTATTCCTACATTTCCAAAAGGTTATTTTTATTTTATTTTTAGAATTCATCTAATTTTATTAAATAATAATTAACAATAATTATTTGCCTGGAACAATTATAAAAATTGAAAAAAATCTCCGGAGAAAGAACGCCGCTAACGGGAATTGAACCTTCAGTTTTCTGATTGCCCGTCAGCTTTCCTAAAAAAATGTAATAAGCACTAATTTTTTAGTCAAAAATACCAGTTCCTTTTGAATTATTTGGCGGCTTTGGAATGAGCTGATGAATCTTAGTGGTCCGACTATTCCCGTCGGCGGCATTTATTCTTAATCTGGAGATTTTTTCAATTTTTTATGTGTGTTTCAGGCGAATATTTGTTGCTTATAATAATTTGTTATTCTTTGTGGTATGCATAAAAACATTGTTTTATTAACATTATAATGATATTATCATTTAATAATTCAAATAATATTTTTTCTTAAGGAAGGATGACATAATTAATGATTTAAAGTGAAATTATTTTATAAGATACAAATCTACATGTTTCAGGAACAATTTTCTATTTATCAGAATAAACATGTTTCAAGAAAAATGTTCTATTCATCAGAATAAGTCGTATACTGAAATTAATTATAGCTTAGCATTGGAGAGCGGGTAGAAGGAGATGGGAGGGGCCAACCCATATCGGCAGAAGAATTTAAGGAGTGGAAGGGGTAGCAGTGGAGAGAGTTAACTGTGGAATTAACTTTCTCTTAAGTTTTGGAAAATAAGTCATAATATTTTATTTTCCACCTTCACCTTCTTTATTTTAACTTTTCATACAACGAAGACAATCATATTGAGGTTAGGGATAACCCAACAATATTTGATTTCCTTCAACTACCATAATAATAAGGGAAAAATGTTGCGTGTGAAATGGTGGAATAATTAGCTAGTAGAAATTGAGCTGCCAACGCCTGGGGGTGAAACCGACACTCCAACTAACTGAATAACCGAACTTGGATACCAGCATTTAAAAGGAAAACATACTTATTTGTTTACATTTTTTTCGTTTAGTAGGAAACACAGATTCAGACGATAATCAACAAGGCAATATAAGACAATAATTAGAAAATTTGCCTCCGTACCATTTCTCACGAATAAATACCGGGTCAGTAAAATAAGTGTTATAGTTAATTTATGTTTTCGAATAACTTAGAGAGTAAGACCTCAAATTGTAATATTTAATTATTGAAGACAATATTAGCGGTTCCTAAACAAAAATCTGAAACAGAAAAAGATATTTTTTTTATTATTTATTGGGTTAGTTTATACAACATTTGAATACAAACTAATGTAAACAAGATAATATTTCATTTTGTAACTTTAAATATTTTTACCATAAGCACAGCATTTCTTTTTAAATACATTCATTTTTCCTTCATTATTCAGACTTTCAGGCATTTCATCATTCATCTTTAGTCCTTTGTACATTAGGCAGTTCTGTGATTTTGATTTCTTCATATGTGGCAATCTCATTATATTTTAATTTCTGGTTTCGTTATTATGAAAATCTCTATTAAAAACAATTACATCCTTAAAATATTTTGGAATTTGGTTGTTCATGACTTGATGCACAAAAATAACACATTAAATAATACTCTCTTTTTTATTGGAATCCAATTTAGCTGCTCTCTCATTTGTTTAATGCTTGCGTATTTGCCTTTTCCCAATATAAATCTTATAGCTCTATTCTATATAATATATAGTTTGTTCAAATTTCCTTCATTGACCAAATATAACATAGTAGAGCAATAATCTAAATGTGGAGCAACTATAGTTTTATAAATGAGCTCTGTAGTGTTTCCATTTAGTTTATTTCTTAATCTTCAAAGAAAATTGACTTTTTTTGAAACCTTCGTTAGCACATATTCAAAATTTGCTGTGAATGTGAGTTTTGAATCGAGTATTACACCCAAGTACTTAATTTCATTTATTTTTTCAATATTTTCATCATTAATTTTTAATTCTAACTCTGTGTTAAGCGTTTTGTTGCCTATTTCCATATATTTTGTTTTGCTTACATTTAGTTTTAATTTGTTTAATTTCAGCCACTTTGATATATATTTTGCTGGTCTTCATTGAATTTGTTGATTGCATCTATGTACCCTTCACATGAAATATAGATTAATGTATCGTCTGCAAATAATCTGATTTTGCAATGTTGTATCGTTTGAATTATATCATTTATATAAATAATGAATATAATTGGACCTAATACGACCCTTGCGGAACACCGAGGTTATTTTCTATTTAGATAAGTTTATGTTTAGGAAAGTAAGAACTCCATACGATTTTTAATCAGATGATGTCAAAATAGTAATCAATAATAAATTAGTAACAAAATAGTAATACGAGGTGATTTTTCACAAAAACGGCGCTCTACAAATTATCCAATTATTATTATTATTATTATTAGTAAAACAGTAAATGTACAAAAAAAAATGTTTATATCCTACAGAAGATTTAATATTTTTAACTGTATCGTCTCATTTAATTTATTATTGTTTTTTTATCATTATTCAGGTCAGTATTGTATGACATCTGGAGCGTTGTAAAAATATTGTTTGAAAATCAGTTCTTTAATTGTACAGGTAACGCTTAGATAATATGTAATAAAACTTTTTAATTCAAAATCATCTTTTAGAATTCCATAAAATGGTGTTCTTTCATAAGTCATACTATTTTTCGCTGGAGTTACTTATAATATTATGCTCAAAATAATAAAATCAAATTTATTCCAGCCATTTTATCATTGAAAAGATTTTCCATTTCACTTTCGAATGTTTTAAATTCGTTCGTATAAATTAGGTGGTACGTGAATTGATAAAAATAATTCCACAATTGAATAAGTAGGTGACAGTTGAAGACTTAACTATAAAGCACAAAATCTGTTCGTTGTGGCAGAAAATATTCGCTACCTACAAGCTCTGGCGTTATGTCAATCGATAGACGGAGTTATCAATATGTAGTTTTTACGTCAACGTAATTTCTTTTAAGAGGAAGCTACAAGCCAAAAATGTGTACATTCTTGGTATACCTTATATCATAGGTAATAGGCATTAACATCGCTTGACAAACGGAGTCTAGAAACGTTCGATTTCAAGCAAAAAACTGTTTTTTATTTATTTTGTAAATAGTTTTATAAGAAAGCAAAAAAGTTAATCAAGTGAAACTGTCAGAGATAATCTTAGCTATAATACTGTATTTTTTAAAGTAGTTGCCTTTATGCGTTCATACATTTCTATTGAAAAAAAATTTTTTTTAGTAATTTGAATTTATATTTTTTATTGAGTAATTTTTTATTTTATTTGTATTCTACTCAAGCGAAGCGATAGGAAAATCTTCCATTTATCTAAAGCATATTTTTTGGTATTCATAATGTACACCAATTCGTCATAAAGATTAATCAAAATAGTGATTTGGCATTAAGCTTCGCCTTAATGCGCAATGTTATATCTTTCTTACGCTTTAGCGTTTTAAATAATAGCAAATTAAAGTTGAAAAAAAATTGTCCTACTATAATACATATATTTTTATTAATTTATGTATTTTTTTTTGGTTTGACTGAGGATTGAACCTTCCTCCCCAGGGACTGAAGTCAACCAAGCGAACAACTGAATAAAGTACTGATTGGGTTGCACGGACATTTTTTACGTTTATTAACTGCTGTAAAGTATTGTATTTCAAAGAATTTCAGATTGATAGAATGCATTGTCATCGACAACGAGTATTTCTGCCGAGTTTCAGCTTGATCAACAAGTTAACATTTTCTCCGTGACCTTCAGATTCTTTTGTTATTTTTTTTGTAAGGGCGGAAAGATCCTATTATTATTATTATTGTTTTAAAATAAGTATAATAGTCGACATTGCTTACTGAAATTCATCTCTATTCACTATCAAACACTGATGTTATAAAATAATAATAATTCATTTACGTAGCCCAGTTAAGTAATATTTCACACCAAAGTCATTCCACTCGAATAACGAATTGTTGGATCAACCCACTCGTTGTTTGAGTGGAATGCCTTTTGAAGTTTGGCTTATGTAAGTATGTACCTTCGACGGGACTCAAGAATAAGAACGTCGACTAATGTATTTACTTTCCACGGCGATTGTGAGTGACCTCGATTGGAGAATCGATACCCGGGTATGTTTCGGACTAATTAATTATTTTATAAATAGCTTACATTTTCTCCTATAATATATTAAAGGGTGCTTTTCCTACCTAAATTTATTCTCATTAATAATAAATGTATATTGTCAGCATTAAGGGTAACCAAACAAATCCACTTTAATTACTTTAGATATTGTAAGTATGAAATACATACATTCCCATATTGAACATTATTTTATTTATGAAATGTCGGTATATTAAACAGGTCAGTACATTACAAGGTAAAATACTTTAAAGATGGGTTGTTTCAGAGAATTGGAACAATTCTTCAAATTTCAAAGTTATTTTTCATGTTCTGTGAAAGATCTTTTCGAGTTTTGTTATTATTTAAGTTCTATCAAGAAACTGGCTTATAATTATTTAATAACAGAACTTGATAGGACTTTCACAGAACACGAAAATGAACGTTGAAATTTGATGAATTGTTAAAATACTTTGAAACATACATACAGGGCATATGTGTTATTAAAATAACACCAAATAACACATCTGCCCTGATGATGGACACTGCAATGTTGTCCGAAACGTTGGCTAAAGAAGGAGTTAGCGCAACACGCATAACACCACAAAAACAAATAACAAAAATACTTCTGGCCGTGAAAATCTTAAATCATATTTTACTTTGAAACAACCCAACAACAATGTTAAAGATATTTAAAAGGTGACTAGAAAACACCCAACACTAGCTTTTTTAAGTTTTAGAAGAAATGGTTCATCTGATTTTTAAAAATTTAATAAGATGCGAAATTGTAATAATAAGACACTCCAATAATGTTGTTTTTCAGTGAGCAATAAAAAACATTATTAGGGTATGATTTTTAAAAACTTTTCCTGCTTACCGAAACCAGTGAGACTATGGCATCCCCAATTTATTGGGATAGGTATGTTGTGAGACTGGAGAGTATGAGGGGAAGTAGATGGGTAAGAGAAAGTGGCGAAGTACCTGGCAATTCAGAGCTTGTCACCAAACAGGGCAAAAATCACATTATCAAGGAACGTTTCGACATTGAATGGTGGTCTTTCACCAGTGCGATAGTGAAAGTATCTTCATAAATATATTATTTTGTATGAATCGAATGAATAATTTACACGCGCTCGCCGGGATGAGAACTTTACCCGTCGACCATAGAGACAACCAAAGTACAAAGATAGGTAAGGTAAAATAGAAAACCTAATAAATGCACCGGAGTATTTTCAAAGTTTTTTTTACCTTGAAAAAGGCAAGAAAAAATATTGCGATGATAATTAGTTGTTTTTTGGTGACAAATAGCTTTACAACGAATATTATTTAAATCGGCGAGGAAAAGATTAATTTACTTCGTAAGGAAGAGAGCTGTGACGTCATGCTGGCGGATGTCTCTAGGCGGTTGTAAGTAACCAGTTGACTGCGTAAACAGAACTTACGTCATGATACCGTCAGCCAAATCGAACCGCTTAGAACTAACCATTTTAGATTTTAGAGGAGACGCTGATCCTTTATTGGGGTTTTGCCCAAGGCTCAAATTTTGATAATTTCCGATGAATCATTACAATATTTTTTTTTAAAACGTCTGCACACGTAAGTTATTTACATTTAAGATTAATAAAAATAGCACCTTACCATTTATATGTTTTACATAAAATGATTTAAAAATGTTGTTACACGTTTTTTGTATACAACATTAGCTGTAAGCACAAGATTTTATTTTTCTACGCGATGCATTAGTAACTTCCCATTCTAAAACATCTGAGATCTTAACAATATTTGTATCAAACTGATTTAAAATATACCCCTCGGGAAGATCCATTATCTAAGCTTAAGTCAAATTCGACCGTAGGTCCATCCAATGCGCCAGGGCCTCGTGTCCAATATTCTTGTACATGACTTCTTCACTTACGTCGACAAGATTACGACTTTATTTTAGAATATTGTGTCGTCTTAAATCAATAATTATTTTTCATTATATTTGTAGTGTTCTGTTAATTTACTTCGACTTAGCAATACTTGAGATGTTCGGAAGATTTCAATATTACCTATATTCATCTGAGATAACGGGTTTTTTTACTATCGTGACGTATTTACAATGAATATCTAAATGGACTCACATCAGTTCTATAAGAAGTCATAGATAAACCACTTACTAGATTGATAACTCCGTGCTTTTTGTGTTTAACAAGTTGAGTCACTATTTAATCATAGATATGCCAATATTTAGACATATTTTATGGGTGAGATACTTCTACGTCACCCACCATCGACGAAGGTAGAGGAAATTTAAAAAAAGACAATATGATTCTCATTCGGAGCTTATCCCATTCATTAACTTTAAATATTATTTTTTTAATAAAAATGTTTGATTTGTCTAAAATGTTCTGTTACGACATCAAGGTATCATCTGACAAAGTACTGTCTTGAGAAAATAAGCTTAAAAATATCTTTATTTCCAGCTCATTTACTAAGGACAGAATATTGTCAGACGCAAACCTATTCTCATGTTGCAAAACAATCGAGCTGTCGTAAAAATAACCTAAAATTACATGCAATTTGAGTGAGCATTCTCATACGTAATTGTTATTTTTTTCGGCAGTATCGAATATTTTACTGTTATAACAGAAAAATTAAAAAATTTAATTAATATTATAATTTTTTATTTCAGATAGACAGTAAAGTATATGAATAAGGTAGACCGATGGAATTATAACTTGCACGATATATTCACGATCTCGTATGGCATTACAATACACACAATTCTCGCGGGAACACGGATATGGTCCGAAAAAGAAAATAGATTCATTGTTGCCGTGAAGTTAAGTAAAGGTTGTTACAACTTAGGAAAAAACAAAGAGCGATTCGTACCTGTTTTTTTTTTGTTATAATCACAGGTCCTATTTTATGTTCCCGGCAAATCTGGATATTTTCCGATGTCAATAAGATTAAGCGTTGGCAATTTGTAATTTTTTAACGAACCACTAGGCCTTTTGCTTCCGATTGAGAAATGAGAGCCACAAACTGACGGACATATCGTTAATATCAGAAAAACAATATTTTCAAATCTGCCAAACCTCAATGGCAACTTCAATGACGTAGTTCAAAACATTTAACTACCGAAGTTCAGCTGTCTCCACTCAGCTGTTCCAGTTTTACCAGGCATTCAGAGTTTTTCATTGGTGGATGCGGGTAGCTGAATATGTGACGACCTATCAAACCATAGAGATTACCGTGTCTTTTCTTTGGTTACAATTTTTAATCGGGTTATACCCTACTGCTCTAAGTTATTATAACGTTCAGGTATTAGACTCAAACGTCCAACAGTTGTTTTTTATCGTGATACTACTGATACCTATGGAGACACCTTAAAACTCGATAAACTAAATATCCTAACTTGAAACTACGCACTCTAACGATATATGTTGAGCAGCATAGAAACTATATATTTATTTACAAACAACACAATAATTTTTACATGTCGAAAAGTGAAAAGTGGCAGCACGTTATAGGATTTAATAAATATTTAAAGATATTAAGCTTTACTCCAAACTTTCTTAGTTCAACTTTATTAATGAAGACCTTCTACGAACGGCGGGCGTAGGTAGTTATATTGTTTGACCGATCGTAAATATATTCGGTACCATCCGTTAATTCAGTACGGATGTGTCAGTGCCCCCTAGACAACGAAAAAAATAAATATCTTTATTATTAAATCTTGTTATTTCAAAGTTAAATTTCCAGTTCTGTGAAAGTTGTATCAACAAATTCTGTTATTTTTTTCTGTTCAATGAAACAATTGACCCGTAATGGAATAATAATAGAAACTATCTTCAAATTTGAGAAAAAAATAAATTCTGTGGAACCACTGGCCTCCATACAATTTTTTTTTCACCTAACCAAATTTTTATAATCAAACTTTGTACCAATAGACATTTAAAGTTTGACACTTCCGCAGAATGTGTTTATGTTTAATTGAAATTAAATTAATAGGTATGTACATACAATTAAGATAATATATCACTGTATAAATGTATTATGCCGACATAACACACATCTATTATCGGAAGGAATTATATGTTTAGGTATACACAAAGCAAATATAGAGAAAAGACCCCGACCATGGCATAAGAAGACAATATACAATAGGTGATTGTAATAATTTGTACAGCCGCGCGTCGTGCGGTACCGGGTGATATGCAGTAAGTATATACGCGCCCTGTGTGGCCATACGGAAAAAATGTCCCTATCTAGGTAAATTGTACATTATAAATTAAACATATGATTTCTAGTAGATGCACGAGTCCGAAACATATTTATCGACGATAAATATTTTTTGTTTTTGGGTTTAGAGCAAGTGCCGGAAAAAGTCAAAATCTAGTCAGATTTCGAATACGTGAGTGACCGTTTATTTCTAGAGATGTGAAAATTCTATTTATTTGGCTGGTTGCGCTGTTCAGTACTTTTCTTTGCGATGCAAATAATGATGTTGAGTTGCCGAGTGATACAGGAACTGAGAAGGAAAGGGCTGGTAAATACTACATTCTTACCTTGGTCCGCTGCTTGCTTCTCAATACCCCTTCGGATGGTCACAGCACGGTTATTAATATAACTATCTTTCAAACACATATTATATAATTATACACAAGATGACTGTGACAGGCGTTTCGCATGTTTTCCAAGGTGACATTTAGGAGTTGTATTCATTCGAACACTTGCGTTTCGTTCAACAACAAGAAAACACTGAGGTTTACCTATCGTGGTAGAAATTTTGGGAATTTAATTAAGAAGGAAATTGAAACCCACATTTTTTAGGAAATTCATCCAAGTATAATTATAAAACCAATTAATGTAGACATAGGTACCAAACCGGCGCAGCCAAATGTATTTAGAGAGGAGTACCTAATATTGTTTTTGAGGTCAGAATTCAGAAGAAAAAATACGAAGGAAAGCTTGGTATTTATTTTATCAAATCCTGAAAACATTTTAAAAAGTGTGGTGCACCACTGGTCTGAAACTATGTCCTTATGTATAATATATTTGACAACTCTCTATTTTCAGAAAGTGATCTTGTCAATAATGAGTTGAAGTTTGAAGTCCCGCCACTGACAACTTTGCCAGGGTTTATATTGTGAGGGGCAGACGGACGTATAAAGTTCATGATTATTATTAAAGTTCTTGGATTTGTACCCTAGTCAATAAAGTTTGAGGCAGCCCAACGCCTACTGGGCAATGGCCCAACGTGGCAGATATTAAATTTTATGTGACACAAAAACTAAAGTGATGCAATCAATTTATGGTTCATTCGGACTATTCAACACACTTTTAAAAATTGATATAAAGTAATTAAAAACGATGAAAAAAAATAAAATTTAACCTAACCTAACCTACTTAACCCAGTTAATGAAGTTGTTTCATCACTTTCCATGACTTTATATAACTTTTTACAGATGTGATGAATTGTCATTGTGATGATTTATCCGGTCACCCAATTTATGGACATGAAACATAAACTAAAATATTGTGATTACATTGGGGTTAAAAAAAATATACATTACAATCATCATAGATGATATGAATTATTTATCATTGCGTACTACGATACCTACTATTTAATTTTAAGGATACCCTATCATTGTGGCTGATGAGCCAACACAGGTACTTTTTAATTTAATTTAGTCAGTAGAATGTAATTGTTGCCAACTTCAAACGTACTGCTCAGCTGTAATTTTAGTTTGATTAACTGAAGTGTTTTTTTTTTGTAATAATGTTGCAGGTTTATATTTTGTATATTGTATTAAGCTTTTACGTATTCAAAAAATATATTTACTATAAATGTAAAGCTACATGTCTTGACACGGGAATTCTCTATTGATATGAGAGGCTTATAATTTTAGCGTAATATAAAAATTAAAAAAAAAATAATTTCCAGTTTTGGGTACATTTTCGATTAACAAAAATATAGTACGTATGCCGTACTAGCCTAAATATCTTTGTATCCTTGGGAATACCTAAACGGTTATTTTGATAAACTCTATGTCTAAGGTCACGTACTGTTTATATCCCGTACTTTCGTATTTTCTTAAAGCTACTTCCAAATATTTTGTTTTATTTCCTGCAATTTAAATGAATACAACAAAAGAGTATCATTGTCCGAAGATATTATGTTATCGTGAGATAAGGTGGTAAAAATATGTAAAAAATTATTACTAAAAGTAATAATCTACACCACAGCGTCCTTTATCCGAAGGTCGGGGGTTCAATTCCCGGTTAAACACAAGAGTATCACTGCCCGAAGATATTATGTTATCGTGAGATAAAGTGGTAAAAATATGTATAAAATTATGAATAAAAATGATAATCTACACCACAGCGTCCTTTATCCGAAGGTCGGGGGTTCAATTCCCGGTTTTTGTAAGTAAATTTTATTTGATGAATTTGTTTTATTTCACAATTTATTCATTTGAAATATTATAACGTATACATACTACACGTTCCAGAGCGAAAGATACTCTCATTGTGGTTCTGGTGTAAGACCACCGTTCAAAATTGAAATATAACATGAAATGGTTTTAGCAAGAGTGGCCTTGCAACCATGTCTCCATGACAAGCCCTTGTAGACGCAGATCGATAGATGTCTCCCGCTTACAAAATCCTCCAAGAATCAAGTCTGCGGTATGAAATATTGATTGCCTTATTAATGAGTCCGTGATTCTTGATCTGTAAATCCAAATATGTTCCATGACTATAGAACAAGGATGGGGAACATTTTCGGCGTCGGGGTCATTATTTATATGTTTGTAGTATCACCCAAACAATTGGAATTTATTTTTATTTTATTTTTATATCACCTCTTTTCCATTTTTTTAGTAATCGAAACGCGAGAAAGGTTCCCCTTGAGTTGCATCTACGTATGATTCCGCAGGTTGCGTTCAAATCACAAGACTGGTGTAATGTTTTTAAAAGTCTTCCCTTCAGTTTGTTTTTATAGAAATTGAATTAATATGCTTTCTTCCGTAGTCTCCCGACCACGGCAGCCAAAGAAATGTTTTTAAAGTTTTACTCGCGTATGATTTGGGTAAGTACCCCTCTCCCGCGCAAAACGAATCACTGATTCTACCTTTTCACTTCGTGAAAAGTAATGTTTTCTCCCGTCTGATTTGCAACTTCTCGCGGTACATCAACCCTTCAATCTTATCGAATTAATATGTCACGTTGTGTCAATTTTTTGTTTCGACAGTGATCAATTCATTGAAGGATCCTTTTAATTGGTTGTGGTAACTTTGGTTCTTTTTAGATGAGGCGTGTTACATTCTGTATGGTTTTAAAATAAGACAATGACTGACTACCCTGTTTTTAACTACCTTTTTCCTACCTTGTTTGCTCGCCAAAACGTTTCCGGTTACTGCAGTCGATAATGAGCTAATACAATGGGACAATTAAATGCAAGTACATGAAATTCTCAATAGACAAATTCAATTCAAGATGCACAAGATTCTAGGTTAATGATTTGACTATAGGTTGAGTTTGAGTTATTTCTACAAGTAGGTATTTTTAGAAATAGCTAGAGACAAAACATGTGTTGCTTTCGATTGGTCTCCGTCCAAATCCCATCCATCAACGTGACCAGCTCGAGAGCAGCCAAATTGATGGTCAAATCCCAACTCCTCCAGAAATTAATTGAATATCGCTCAGCGACAGATGAAATAATGACATGTTTTGCCTCCTGCCGGAGGGTGATGAAGGTAGGATTCCTTTGAATTCTGATATGTGGGTCCTAGTTGGTAAATGATGATGTTGATGATGATGATGATTGATGAAGATTCATCTTATACCGTTAGGTACAAGGAGCTGCTCCGGTTTGGTGGCATGATAGCCTGATGTCAGGAACCATTTGGGTCACGTGGGTAGCGCGAGGTTTAGGTCGCGTCAACCTCCCCCAAATCGATGATGAGTTAAGCTTCGCCAGCATGCCGAAAGTTAGGAGTCCACTCTACTAACCTCAAACATAAACATATACTGAAGTGGTTTGCATCAGCAACGTCAGGAGTTTGGGAGTTCCGTGAACACCCCTCTGGTTTACGCTCGTAAGAATAATGATGAATTCAGCTTCAGTTTGTTCGCCTTCGCCTCTGCAGTCACGTTACTCCAAATACCTCCTGGCTCCAGTCTATACAGCTTCTCGTTCCAGTAGAGGTAATGACATATATTTATCATATGTGCAATACAGAACATACTTCAAGTCTTTCGTCCACACTCAAAATAGTCATATCAATATTTAATTTGAATGAGGGCGTCCATCCGACATAACGAATGTTTCCGGGACGGGAGATCTTACCCCACTTTAAAGTCATGGTCATTCGCTCTATCGTTTGTTACCCTCCGTTCGCTTCAAATATCATAGAATGGTAGAAAATGATATCCTCGACTTCCGGCGCTAAGGATCAAGGATACTAGAATCATCAGGTCGTGAATCTGAAACCATCCGATCTCCGTCACCTCAAACGGTTTCAGTCAGAGTCAATTCCCAACCTAATTCTGGATGACTTCTCCTCCTATAGTGGGGTAAGTATTTTATTGAATTTGACAGGAAGGACGTCAGAAATCGCCGAAACAACTTCATATTCGTCACGATCCCTTCGTTTTGTCAGCAAGAAAATCCTCCGCATACGTCAGAAAAGAATAGCATAGCCATTATCCGCTTTGTTCCTTCGTCTACCAAGCTAACTCAAGTAGGAAAGCCCATTGGCAATCTTTGTTCCCTTCGATTGGAACTCCGTGAAAGCGTCCTCTCACCAGCTGAAAATACTCGAAACAGGGGTCTATCCAGGGTAACCATCTTAGGCTGGTCCTCCAACACCTTCGACAGAAACCGATGCTTTTACGGGAATAACTCAACCACACCAAGAGCACGGGAAAAGCCAGCGCTGCTCTACTGGAATAGGCGCTACCTTGGTATCCAGGGTTCCGATTTTGCTAACACAAAAAAAAGTCCCTATTAGGCAAGCCAATTACAATTTCGATTCCTTTGCTTTTGTCGCTTTGATAAGATAGGACAGCCTACGGAAAATTCGTACACTCCGTCCCAAGCCAAACTTATGTGAATGAAAATCTCTCTTGATAGAATGGGGAAGCTAGACAGATGTGTTCTCTCGGCGGCTACCTTCAATCCGCTGCGTTAATTCCGCGAATAACTTTAATAATACCAAATATATTGGATGTCCAAGGAGAATACGATAACTTATTGTTAAATAACAGGTATTGAAGCATATAATTAACCGTTCTCTCCGTTACTATTCCGCCTATAGGTTGTCACGTAACGAATCGGACACGTTCAAAACTCCCGCGAATTCAATTAGTCAGCGGTGAGTTGTTACCATTGTCGCTGTGCGCGCGCCTGCCTTGCGCACGGCCAAGTTGGTAAAACTGCTCTACGCTCGACACGCCGGCCATTCAAATCACCAACCGCCACACTCACAATCTAGCCTTGGCCCTGTCAACATGTCTGTTTTGCTATCAACCAGGACGCCATGATTGCGCGCCTAAATTAACGGCCGCTCTGTACAAGTATTTTCGAAGCCTGTACCTAATTGCTGTGCCTACTCACCATGGAGAAATGTACGCGTAATAGCGCGTACAGTACGGAAGATAACCCTCCTTTTGTGGTTCGACATGCACGCGAAACCTACTACAAATTCATGTAAGCGGATTAACTATCTTTACCTTTTATGTGCCTTTTGTGACTTGAATTATGCCTACACACACGCTTGCCAGCCAGAACCTAAATTATCAAGAGAGATTGTTCCTAACGAAACGCTAGGATATTAAGGATGTAAATGACCCATCTCATTTGTGTATCTGTTTGTAATTGTGCTTTGTAAATATACCATCATATCCCATTAATGCGTTTCCTTTGACGAATTCGAAGTGGTTTGTTTGGCAATCCGTTCCTCGTGTAAAAGCCGTAGCTGACCTGACGCCTGATGATCATGACCTCAACCTCTACCACCTGAGCTTACGCCGATATGTACTAAGGCACCCTTTTTGCAATGGACCTCTCACAGGGAAATTGCGCCCTTTACACTGTCGCCTAACATGGGGCAAAAAATTTTTTTTTGTCATCCTTTCATAAGCCAACAATAGACTACCTCGTGTTCGTCAATTGAAATTCTATTCATGTACATTATTCTTGTAACAACATGTGATTTCCTTCTTAACAAATGTCCACAAACCGTTTTTTTTGGCGCGCTCGCAAAAAACTGGGTTCACAAAATGGTGGCCACGCGTGCTCACACCTTGCCGCGTATCGTGAACACTCACGACAACTACAAACGAACACAACAGAGTTGTTTTTGTTTCTCAACAAGCAATAAACATCACGAATTCGTGTGTGTTTATTTTTTTCAACGCCCATTTCAAAACCGTAATGTCTCCTTTCACATAGCGAACATTACCAACAAATCACCTTCCTTCAACTAGTGTAAATAAAAACACGGGTTTGTCTCAACACTAATTATACATTCATTCCTAATAAATTATAGGTACAACTGTTTTTTCCTCTAGTATGCAAATACGAGTGTTAACCTTCCAAGTGCCTTCGACGAGTGTTAACCTTCCAAGTGCCTTCGACAAGTTTTAACCTTACAACAAGTGACGTGAAAAGTGAAATTAAATTCATTCCTTTTCTCCAACATCCTCAATTTCAAATCAGTAAATCCGTGGTCAATTTTTTCTCAACAAGTGAAAGTGACTAGTGAAACTAAAAAACACAGTTTTACAAAGCAAAGTCCTGGCCAATTTTTCTTCTCAACAAGTGAAAGTGACTAGTGAAACTAAAAAACACAGTTTTACAAAGCAAAGTCCTGGCCAATTTTTCTTCTCAACAAGTGAAAGTGACTAGTGAAACTAAAAAACACAGTTTTACAAAGCAAAGTCCTGGCCAATTTTTCTTCTCAACAAATAAAAGTGACTAGTGAAACTAAAAAACACAGTTTTACAAAGCAAAGTCCTAGCCAAATTTTCAAATTTTCAAAATTTCAAAACACTTCAAAAAATTCCGGAACACAATCTTCTTCCTTTTTCAAATATCAAGCAAACCTTCAAAATGGACTCACCCACTGTACCTACAGAAAATACATTTGGTGTAATCACCAACATTTTCCAATCAAAAAGAGAAATATTACTACAAGCTCTTCGTAAAAGGGACCTGTCGCCAACCGACAAATCAAGGAAGTCGCTTATAAATTACGCCTTGTACTTCAATAAGAAATACATCAGGAATTTACGTTTTAATTGCCCCGAACCAGAGGAAGCAAAAATAATTACACCAGTACCACCTGAGTCAAAAAACATACCAGCACCGGTCTTTCCACAAAATAAAAGTTACGACCTATCATCCTGGAAAATCAAATTCAACGGTCGCACCGATGTGGAAAATTTTATTGACAGAATAGAAGAAACTGCCCAAGTCAGAGGAATTCCCATAGAGATCCTACATCGCAACTTTATCGATCTCATTGCACCCGAATTGCTCTCGTGGCATAAATCACAGAAAAAAAGGGCAGATTCTTGGCCCAAACTTAAATCAGCCCTCATCAGCAGTTTTGGAAAAAAGGAAGCCCAACACAAAATAAAACTATCGCTGTTTGCAATCAAGCAACTTTCAAATGAATCAGCTGCCAACTACATACAAAGAGCTGAATTCATAAACGCCAGGCTCTCTTCACCTGTTTCGGACAACGAACTGCTGCCGATTATAATTGATGGTCTCCTCCATAAATATGAGAACATCATTACTTCACAAAAAATCCTCAGCATAAACCAACTTAACGACGTTTGCCTTCTATTGGAAACATACCAAAACAGAAGAAAAGACTCTAACGATGCAAACGAAATCATCAAACCAAGCAAATCCTCTGGTATCAAACCAGAATATAATGAAAGAAAAACCTGCTCATTCTGCAAGAAAACCGGTCATTCTCAAACTACTTGTTTTAAGCAAGCTAACCTCCAAGAACCCCGAGACACCAGAGCACCTAAGAGGCATTCTTCCCAAAACCGCTCTCCACCTCGTGACAATCTACGAGAAATTTTCAAAAAATCAAGACACAATTACGAGAGATTACACGCTCCCAATAAAGTTGTCAAACCTCCACCGGACTTTTCGAAACCCCCTCCAAATTGGGTAAACAAGAAGCAAAAAAACTAATACCCAACCTCTCGGGAATCCATTTCACTCCAAGGCCTAAGAAATGGATAGAGTGGTTGAGACACGTAAAATACTTCAACCAGGCCTTACATCTTTCAACTGTTAGTTGCAAAGAAGCTCAAGACGGAAGACCCTATGCTCAATTCTCCGTCAATAATGTCACCTTTTCGGTACTTATGGATAGTGGCGCATCTATTAGTTGCCTCGGCAATAATGCACACATACCTTTCGTCAATTGCGGATTTAGAATCAAGATGCATTCTACACACGTCACAACCGCAGACAACACAGCACAAACTGTCACAGGTTCTCTAGCACTACCTGTCAGTTGCGGAAACAA
Organism: Hesperophylax magnus; assembly: GCA_026573805.1. Lineage (NCBI taxonomy): Eukaryota > Metazoa > Arthropoda > Insecta > Trichoptera > Limnephilidae > Hesperophylax > Hesperophylax magnus. Next base: position 10,584,158 of record JAIUSX010000012.1, read on the forward strand.
AACAATCACGATCAACTTCTTAGTGATTCCTTCAATAACCCAGAACTTTATCCTCGGTGTAGACTTCTGGAAGGCCTTTAATGTCGCCCCCCAGGTATTTAACACTTGCAACAACACCTCTCACTCCACACAAGTCAGTGAAATTCGTACAGTAATACCTTACGAAAATCTAAGTTCTGCTCAGTCACAACAATTAAAAAGGATGATCAACAAATTCGAATCAATATCCTTCGAAAAATGCGGTTTAGGTCTAACTAACCTAGTCGAACACCACATCAAAACCAATGGACCACCCATCAAACAAAGGTACTATAACCTAGCTCCCCAGAAACTTAAACAATTGGAAAAAGAGTTAGACGAAATGTTGAGTTTAGGCGTTGTAGTTCCTAGTAGAAGCGCCTGGACCAACCCAACTCTACTTGTATCAAAAAAGGACGGCTCTGCACGATTCTGCATCGACAGTAGAAGGCTTAATGCTTGCACTGAGGCTGACGCCTATCCACTTCCATTTGTTCACGCCATCCTCGACAAACTACGAAACGCCAAGTTTATATCCTCAATTGATCTAAGCAAAGCTTTTTGGCAAATACCATTAGATGCTGCATCTTGTGAAAAAACTGCGTTTGTCATACCAGGTAGAGGTATGTTCCACTTCAAAAGGTTACCATTCGGCCTCAAAAACAGCCCTGCCGAACTACAAAGGTTAATGGACAAGTTATTCGGCCCAGAATCGGATAATAACTTATTCTGTTACCTAGACGATCTCATCATCATAACTGACACTTTCGAAAAACACATTGAAATGCTGGAAAAAGTCTTCCAACAACTCAAGCTCGCCGGTCTTACCATCAACTTGAAGAAATCAGAATTCTGCAAGTCCCACTTGCGTTATTTAGGCTTTATTATCGACGAAAAAGGTCTGAGAACGGACCCAGCTAAAGTCGAAGCCATGGCAAATTTCCCCAGACCCAAAAACGCAAAAGAAGTCAAAGGTTTTCTAGGACTGGCCGGTTATTATAGAAGGTTCATCAAAGACTTCTCCAACATTGCAGCACCCCTCAACAAAATCACTGGTACACGCAAAGGCATCAGTAATTTCTTATGGTCTCCTGAAACCGAAAAAGCCTTCATCACTTTGAAATCTGCTCTACAAACAGCACCTGTGCTGAACTGCCCTGATTTCACATTTCCTTTCACGCTCCATACTGACGCTTCTAATGTTGGAATCGGCGGAGTACTAACTCAGGAATTTCCCGATGGAGAACACCCTGTAGCTTACTTTTCCCGAAGCTTAAACAAACACGAAAAAAACTACGGAATAACGGAAAAAGAGTTACTGGCAGTAATGGATTCTATTCACCACTTTCGAGGATACATAGACGGCAGCAAATTCACTGTAATTACTGACCACAGTAGCCTAAAATGGCTAATCTCCTTGAACAATCCATCCGGTAGACTCGCTCGCTGGTCATCACGCTTGTCTCAATACACTTTCGATGTCATACACCGCAAAGGCGCCGACAACATTGTACCTGATGCACTCTCAAGAATCGAGCTTGCTCTCCTAAACACCGAACCAACTGCTCCCATTTCTTCCACTAAGGACACCTGGTATCTAAAGATATTCAACGGTTGCATTAACTCTCCTCAACAGTTTCCCAATTTTATCATAAAAGAAGGACAATTGTACCGTAATTGCAAACCTCCTTTGTCTATTCTCGAAGACCATGCCTGGAAACTGGTTGTTCCTCCTGAAGAAAGAGAACAAATAATATTCAACAACCACAGTGCCCCGGAATCCATACACCCCGGAACCTTCAAGACATATAAGAAAATATCCTTGAAATATTATTGGCCCGGTCTTTTCAAACAAGTGCGAAATTATATTTCTAAATGCGACACTTGCAAAGCTTATAAACACAGCACTGCACCCCCTGCTGGTCTTATGGGTAAACCCAAACGCGCCGATAGACCACTGCAATCACTGTCAATGGATCTTATTGGACCTTTCCCCAGAAGTTATGCTGGACACATGCATATACTCAGTGTAGTGGACATTTTCACCAAATATTGTTGGATTTTTCCTTTAAAAAGAGCCACCGCATCTGCAGTCGTAAGCCTTTTGGAAAAACACATATTTATACCTTACGGAACCCCCCGTACAATTATTGTGGATAACGGAAAACAGTTCATCGCAACTGAATTTAAGGAGTTCCTGTCCAAATACGGCATAAAGGACATTTTTTATAATACTCTCTACACACCACAGAACAACACTGTAGAGCGTTATAACCAAAACATCAATACTGCCCTGGCTATCCTAGTTGATAAAGACCAACGCACTTGGTGTAAAAACTTGGAAAAAATTCAAGCAGCTATAAACAACACGGTAAATCTTACAACCGGTTACACCCCATTCTTCCTCAAACACGGCATGGAACAAATTGTTCACGGCTCTCTACATCGGAATATTGATTTTCCATCATCGGTCCCCTCATCTGAAGACCCTGTAGAAACATATGCTCACCGTTTAGAAGAACTCTCTGCTATCTACAGCGAAGTAACAGACGCTTTATTACTGGCCCACCAAAAAAGTGCGGACAGATACAACTTACGCAGGAAACATGTCACTTTTAATAAAGAGGATATTGTCTGGAGAAGAAATAACACATTGTCACAAGGTGCCATGTACTTCTCTGCCAAATTGGCACCCCGCTTTATCAAGGCTAAAGTACTGAGAAAAATCTCAGATTTGGTGTACACCCTGTCCGACATTTCTGGTAAACACATAGGCAACTACCACATAAAGGACATTGTCAAGGCTGGAAATATGGAAACAATAGAAACCATCACTCCTGTCCCTACGTTTGTACCTCATTGGCAGAAACAACCACTGCCATACACTACAAACTTTGCTTAAACAACTATCTATGACTTCTACTATTGATCTCACAAGCCGTCTACCATAGTGTTATTCGTTTTTTGTTGAAATCATTAGCCTTTTTAACCATAATGTTCTTGATTTTCATAAGTTAATCATCCATTATGGTTTGTTGTAAGTAAATCTTACACGACAAGGTACAATAAGTGTCAATTGTAACCTTGACCTCGGTACACTATTTCTTTGTATATAAACTTTTGTTACTATTCTTTTTCTCACGTTTCACTTTTTCTCATGTACACACCTTTTTTGAAACTGATCATTTCAGAAAAGAGACACCTCCTCAATGTCGGTTTGTATTTTTGGGTACGCGCGATACTCGAAAATGTTCTCCATTCCCTGTTCCCAACACACCAAGTTTTCTTAACATATCATTTTATTTTTTTGCTCTTGTTCTTCCTATTGTCCTTCATATTTGTTCTAATGGGTTCCATCGTATAAAACAATGACCCTTTTGCAACATACACCCAATTGAGGTGAATGTCCTACCCCTGTAATTTGTAATCAAAATGCGTGTGTATTCCAGTTCGGTATCGTCATTTGATTCAAGTTACACAGGTGTAACAAATATAAGTTACAATTACCATGTTAAAGTTTTTTCAGTTTTCCCAAAATTGAATGGCGCTCAACTATCCCATTTGCTCTTGTCTTTTTTCAGAATTTGATATTGACACGTCATTTCTGAAAATAGTTGTTGTAAAGAAAAACAAATTGCAATTTGTCTTCCTCATCAATAACATTGTACCATGCATAACACCTTTCGGTCACATTGAGTATGTAAAATCATAGGATCTCAACTTCCTGACCCAAATCTGTTATTTTGTCGCACTTTATTTTGTCTTGAATGACATTAATTTGCCTTGTTAAAATACACCAAGCCAGGTCACTCATATTAAGTTATCCTGTGTCTCAAGGTGCCCTCCTTTTTGTATATAAAAATGTATAACATGTAAAGTTCACAACATTCGTGTTTGTGGCAATTGGTAACACCAAGCGTGTTTCCTTGCTCATTTTGTTTGGTCATTTTAAGTAGGTAAAACCCAATCAGGTCTTAAATAAACCACTACAAACCTTTATATTATAAGCAAAGAATATGTAAAGCCAAATAGGCCTCCTTTGCTATATATATATTATTTTTTTTTGTCTTGTATAAAAAATTCTTGTTGACATATGTCTTGTATTATGTCATCACTTACCGTGTAAACTCAACTTTTGGTTGTGTCATCACAGTATATTGTAAGCAAAGAGTAAGTAAAACCAATAGGTCTCTTTCGCTATATTTGTGCGCTGTGTAAGTAATTACTACCATCACATCACATGTCTTGTACAATTGTATCTGCTTGTCATGTTACTTTTGTATTATGCTGGTACCAATAACTATCGACATCACCGAGTATGTTTATTGTGTACTTTGTTCATATGCCGTCTGTATTGAAATGGAAACTTCTTTATCAACTTAAACGTAAATTTGTCTCCCACCATGATACGAGAGATCGTTATAAAATCCACCATGATACGAGAGATCGTTATAAAATCCACCATGATACGTGCGAACGTTATAAAATCCAACGCTATACGAGAAGCTCGTCATAATCACTTAATTTTTTCGCCAATGCAGCGAATAGGTAATTTGTCTCAATGTTTTGATATAAATACCTACTGTCTTACACCCTTGCAATACTAGGCTCGACCTTTTTTTTCAAAATCGTTCAAATTCTAACATGATATGTGAAGACGTCATAATACTTACCGTGATTCGTGTGAACGATATAATATCAATTGGCCTTTCTTAATTAAGATTGCCACCTGTTTATACTTGAACTACCTGACGTAGATCATTTTACCCGGATATGTCTGGTCATTTTAAAAACATTTGACACTTTTGTTTAACTTGCCAAACAGCAGGAAATTTCCCTCTTGGAAAATTTTTTTTTTTAAAAAAAAAAATAACATTGAAGCTGTGCATTCAGCAAATTTTGGTTGAACTGATGCCTGTAGACTTCTTGTAACTAAACCCAAGAACTATCTACTATCCATTGACCATGGACTAATCATCGGCTTCACTTTTGATTATGAGGTATCGTGTCGTAGGAGGTCAATCGGGACATGACACAAAAACACCTAACGCGTCGGCTGGGAAACGAATAAGAAAACTCCCAGGTTTGTGAAATTTGAACAAGGGTCTGTCATTTTCTCACAAATTTGTAGAAGATTAAATCGACCCCTTGCCTTTCATCCAATACACATGAAAGACTAGAATTGTATTATGTTGTATGTTATGTTCCATCACACCTTCTTGTAAATGTAATGAGTCGGGAAACCTGCTGTCAAATATATTTCGCTCTCTCCTGAAGATCGAATCCGGACTCTAGCCAGTTTTCAGCAGATTTCTGTACTCAAACATCTTCTTTCGTCATCACTTTCACCATGTACATATTGTTAAAAATTATTCACGGATTTGGAAATAGTACGATAAGCATTGGCTTATCGTCTGTCAAATAGGACAAACCTCATCCACGAATCTTTTTTCTCACCCCTTCTTCCATCATCCCTTCACCCTTCAATGAAATATATTCACTATGTTTTCTTCCTTGAAAGCCTTACGTTGTTACCGCTTTAGCGATGACATTGACCATGAAAGGTCAATTGCTTTCAAAGAAGTTATTTTTTTTGTCTCACTGCACAAACATGTTCTTGTATCAGTGGATTTGTATTCAGTACTATTGCACTGAATGGACTATACAGAGTCACCTCTTGATACGAAAACATATTTTTTTTTTCACATTTGTAAAATATCAACTAGTTAGGAACATCTCTATCTTTCTCTTTCTCTGGTTTCTGGCAAGCAAATCTCTTTCTTCTACCCAAGGCACATTTGTTTCTCTCCAACCATTTTTGCATCATTGGTCTACCAGGCAGGTAAACTTCAAGAATTTTGTTCTAATAATAATTCACCCCTGGACTAAAAAGAAGCCCAGCAGCCTCTCTCATCACCAGCTGAGCCCTCTTCATTGCCGCCTTCACTACCGTCACGGAGGTCCCCTCTCTTCAGCCTCGTTATATAAAAAGCACCCGACCACACTCAACTCAATCAAGTGTGAGCCGTTTGTGCAGTTGCGAACAAGTTGTCTCACAATATAATGACACTTTCCAAACAACAACCTCCGAGCATGTCAGCCCCAGGTTAGTTGTCCGTTCCTGCCAAATCAACAGTTGTCTTTTGCTCCATCAAGCACTGACACAAGCACTGTCTTGCAAATACTAAAACACGCAGACCAACCAGTCGCCGTTCATGCAGACTCACCAAATGCCGTTTGTGCATACTCACCACCAACCTCCATTTGGCACCAACCCATGTTACTCGCAGCCCTGCACGCTTTAATAACCAGCACAACCTTGCTTACTACCAGCATGAATCCACTCTGGCATCTCTACAAACCTGAAGCACCTATTTTGACCTCTGTGATAGTAGAACCCCTCCGCAACAACAAAGTTCCACACCATGTTCTTTTCCAAGACCCTAGTGTTCATTTGAGTGTAATCTCAAAGGGTCATGTGTTAGTGAAAATAACAAGTGCTACGCAAACTCCGACCCACTACGCAAACAAACTACGCTTCGCAAACCTTAGCTTCCCGGACCAATGATAAACTTAGAGTCATTTTTTTTTCTCTCTTTCAAAACGTTACTATGTTCTGTCTTGTCTTGTCATGTCATATGTTACTGTGTTCTGTCTTGTCTTGTCATGTCACTGTATTTTGTCTTGTCTTGTCATGTCACTATGTGTTTTATGTTTGTCATCAATTAGCTAGCACACCCAACAATCTCTCTCTCTCTCTCTCTCGCAAGCCATCTCTCTGAGAAGCCAGTGGCATGTTTTAAGTAAAAGAGGATTCTTAAGCCTATTGCTTCATTGCCACGTCGCTTTTTCTCGGGCGGGCGGGAATGTGTCACGTAACGAATCGGACACGTTCAAAACTCCCGCGAATTCAACTAGTCAGCGGTGAGTTGTTACCATTGTCGCTGTGCGCGCGCCTGCCTTGCGCACGGCCAAGTTGGTAAAACTGCTCTACGCTCGACACGCCGGCCATTCAAATCACCAACCGCCACACTCACAATCTAGCCTTGGCCCTGTCAACATGTCTGTTTTGCTATCAACCAGGACGCCATGATTGCGCGCCTAAATTAACGGCCGCTCTGTACAAGTATTTTCGAAGCCTGTACCTAATTGCTGTGCCTATTCACCATGGAGAAATGTACGCGTAATAGCGCGTACAGTACGGAAGATAACCCTCCTTTTGTGGTTCAACATGCACGCGAAACCTACTACAAATTCATGTAAGCGGATTAACTATCTTTACCTTTTATGTGCCTTTTGTGACTTGAATTATGCCTACACACACGCTTGCCAGCCAGAACCTAAATTATCAAGAGAGATTGTTCCTAACGAAACGCTAGGATATTAAGGATGTAAATGACCCATCTCATTTGTGTATCTGTTTGTAATTGTGCTTTGTAAATATACCATCATATCCCATTAATGCGTTTCCTTTGACGAATTCGAAGTGGTTTGTTTGGCAATCCGTTCCTCGTGTAAAAGCCGTAGCTGACCTGACGCCTGATGATCATGACCTCAACCTCTACCACCTGAGCTTACGCCGATATGTACTAAGGCACCCTTTTTGCAATGGACCTCTCACAGGGAAATTGCGCCCTTTACAAGGTATCTGATTGTTTCGACTAATAACCGTTTTCCGGATTATAAAAACATCGCATAAGTACAATGGTTTATATTTTATAAATTTTTGACGCTAAATGTAACTACTTGAGAATTATTTTAAATCATGTTAAATTACGAAAAATACCTAACTCGTAAATTATACCTATTGTTAAATAATTTAAACGTGTTTTTAGAGTAACCGCTCTTCGTCGTTTTTGTAATGGCTAAGACCCGGCCGGTCTCTTCACAATATGTGATTTATGACCCCTTTTTGTAAAAGGGTCCGGACTTAAAATTCTTCTGTTGAAGATTTTAACATAATTACCTATAGTATTCAAGTTAAATACCCTTACTTCAAAATACAATTGAATTATTTTGTTTACTCGTATTGGAGCGAATCTATTTTTCTAAGAAATCCACAGGAAATGAGGGTTAATAATTAGATTATAATGAGACTTACCAATTTCATCTTAGTGCAATCCAAATAATTATAAGAAACAAACACAGTCACATGCAGTAAAACACCCATGCTGTTGAAAAATCACACTTCCTACACTAAATGATTTTATCCGTGTTCGTGTCCCGACGATAAATTCTTTGTTGGCGCGCCTCGTAGCTTTTAATCGCCTTGACTATATTACAACGTTGACCGATGCTGGCTCTGCTTGACCGTCTCCCAAACCTTGAATCTCTGACCCCCTTGACTCTATTCTGCTTGACTCTATTTGACCGCCTTCCAACGCTTTAATAACCTGACTCCTTGAACCGCTCTTTCACCCTCGACTATCTTCCCCCGCTCTTCCACGCTGACTATCTCGACCGTCTCTTAGCTCTCCCCAATCTAGACTCCCGTCCAACCCTCGCGCTCCCCCCACCCCCAAATCAACTCCGCATTCTCCATATGGCGACATCTAATTTATGTTCTTCGAAATCTGAAACTTTTCGTGTGTTCAAGAACAGAATTGCACTAAAAAGATCACACATAGATTATAAGCACTAGAATCCGTCACATTAATTTCCCCCGTTTCAAAACCAATAAATTGTTGCTTCCTAGATAACCTGTCAAATTCTTTGTTCAAAGGAATGAAACTAGACCCTTCCAGTCCAGTGGCGTGTCGGCCTACCAGTTTCTTAGCCCAGCCTACAGTTACCTTCGCGGTCTAGGATGAATAGAATATCTTTTATTTATAAGTTTTATTTTTAATTCTTCTTGCAGGATTTTAATTTAATTAAGCAACTCCCAAACTCGTCCTGTTAAAATGTGATTTACCTCGCCAGTCACAATTATAATTCGTCTAAATCCTTAGAAAAATTACGTAACTATATTTCACGGCGTATTCTCTACTTAATAAGTTACTTTAGTAGCGTTGCTTAGCGGAGTTTAATTGTTTCTTATTGACTTTGTTAGGGTTTTTTTCCTATCCGCCCCAACCTGCCAAATTCATTGCTACTGCACTGGTTTAAGTCTGAGAATTCGAAGTACCATCACGGAGGTCTCTGACGATACAGTGCATGTTCCTATTTTTTTCTCTAGTACCATAAATTTAAGCACTTGTTCTTAGAATAGCTATCCAACATCTGGTAAATCCCTATTTCGTGAAATCAACTGAAAAATTCTTTCTTACCATAATAAATCAATAATAAAAAAATTATCCCAGGGCAAGTTCATCACACTGGTTTAAATGTAAGGATAATTCTGCATAAAAGTGCACGAGCTAAAATAATCGTAAATGATTTTCCTTAGAATTTTGCAGCATATTGTGTGAAACTATAATTTGAACTCCACTCTGAACATGTAAACGGTTTCCTTTAAAATGCGTCAGCAGATGCATTCGCAACTGGAATTTTAATACATCATTCGGAAGATTAAACTGCTTTTAACTTCAGATTAAATATTTGTGCGAGTTTCCAGCTTTGATTAAAACTGCACCCATTACGTGAAAATGGTTTCCTCTGATTTTTCTCGCGTTCTGAAGTAATTTTTTTTTTAACTCTTTTTTTTCTTGTCAGTAGACCGCACTAAAAGTGCTCGCAGCAAAAAGTCTCAAGGACCGCAGATTTCCACCCCTGCTCTAGATTCACGTACATATAAATAGTGCGATCTTTTTCAAAAACATCCATCGTTGGCAATATTTATTTATTATAATATGGCCTATACACAATAGTGAATTCTGCAATAGTGAACGTATCAGATACCGAAGCCAAAGATCAATATGAAAGGATTCACGCACCTTGCTACAAAATCCTTTATGTAATAATCATGGCTACGAGCAGTCACAGTTCGCGCTAGCGTTCACTCGTGCACCGAACCGCAAACAAAATTGATCAATATTTTGTAGCTCATCGGATTACTTCATAATGTTCTAAATTTTGAAATAGCGCACAATCTTAAAAAAAAGAAGTAGGTATTTATCTAAATTTACGAATTTGGTATGGAATAATAATAATTGCGGCTTCAAGTTTTTTTTACCCCCAGTTATACCGGCCAAGAACCTAATAACTGAGGTACATACCATTCCGGGCGACAGAGCTAAGCGCCCCGTTTGGTTATTGTCATTGAATATGATGCTCGAAGTCATAAAATCTTCAAACCGTGAAAACACACAAAACGAACCGAAAAAATGCCTTGAGCCGTAAGGCTTGCAGCGAATACGTAGAAAATCGGAAATATCCGAAGAATTCCGAAGAAAGGGCTTCAGCGAAATAATTATTCTCATGTAGGGTTTGAACAAGATAGTAGTATTTCTCTTGTAAAATGCAACCTTGAGTCAACGGGTCAGCTACGAGTCTTGTGCGGTATTATATTGTTACAGAGCCTTTGGGATAGGGAACGTATTTGACATGACATTGTAAGCTTTCTTGTTTTACATTAAAATTAAAAAGTACCTTTTAATTGCGTGCGTTTTTTGTTACGTAATTCAAACTTCATGTCTCATAAGCTCAGTAAAGTAAACACCCGCGTCGCAAAGTGAAACTTTTAGTGTGTCAATTGTGTGATATTATTTACTATGTAGAATTATTCTGATATCGCCATTTTTAGATATAATTGAACACCCTCAGCCTTTTTAAAATGAGCGATTTGGACTTTATTAAAAAGAAATGTACGAACGACGAATTGGTCTTCTTTATAAATAGGTAAGATACCCATATTTAAATAATTTATGCGTACATTAACGTTTACTATGAATTGCTCGGTGAACCTCCAAACACTTTAAGCACCAGCCGCGTCTGGATAAGAGATCCCTTATTAAAGGCGCAAATAAACTACAGTTACAGGCAATTCAGGTCTATCTAACAAAGAGTAAAATAATTAGTAACGAGATTTTTTTAATTCTTTATTGTATTTTCTCACCGAGGCGATTCCGACAGCATCTACTTAACTAATATTAAAGTGATTTGATCATGAAGACCACTAGTGCTTCTTATGTTACAGGATCCATAGAAACCATATTTGTACTATATTGTTTTATTTGCAACCATTTTTACCTCTAAGCCTTGTGACACGTGTATTTTACCGCTCAATTCTCAATGTAATTCTATTTCAACCGTACCCTAACTCTCTTTTAACCTAACACAAATATTTTCCACGCGAGAAGCTTCGCTTTACTTTCAATAATCTATCTGTCAAAACAACTCCTTCACTTTTGTTTAGTATCTACCTAAGATTTACACTGACAAAATGGTTCACAATCGAATATGAACAAAAATCTAAGATAATTCGTAGAAAAGTATCATAATTTTCAGCATGGCGGTATATTTATTTATTTTTGATAATATTCAAAAGCTTCCTTGCATAAAATGTATGCAAGGAAGCTTTTGACTGTCCAACTAGAAAAGTTTCCCGTTTTAGGATTTTTATAGGATATTTATCGATAATATTACTTGTACTTATTACTATGTAGATAGGCATATCTGTATTTAATTTAAGTAAATACATGTCTTCATAAATTAATATAATTAATAATTAGTCGAATGTAATATCAATACAAATTGATAATAAATGCCGCCGACGGGAATTGAACCCGCGCCTTCTGATGTTCGGTCAGACACTCGGATCACGGAACCACGTCGGCTTATTTCCAACCTGCCAAATAATTCAATATGTACTACTACTTCAATCAACAATTACTGTTAATTACATTTTTTCACCTGTAAACAACCAACTTTATTTTTAAATGTCTTTATAGTTATTGAGTATTTTTCCGAGCAATAAGTTTTTCATTCTACTTTGTCTACTCTCATAATGCAGTCCCTCTTTTAACACCACCAAGAATAAAACTTCCCTAGAAGTGTTAAGGCAATGCACGACTTCGTGTAATATTTTAAATCGAGCCGCTATCAATAACACTCCTTACGTAGATGGCGATAAGGTTTAAATTCTCGCTTAACACCATCCGCCTGTTTTGATTTATGCAAGAAAAAACATGGGCAAAAAGCGCCTTTTATTCTATTTTGTGGATGTTCAGGCATAAATATTTATTTTTTTTCCAATCATTTTTTTAACTTAAAAAATAATTTGCCACATTATACAATAAAATCATAACCGAAAATGGGTTCGTAAGTAGGAGATTTTGAATTTTAAAGCAGTTTTCATAGGCCTTATACATTATTTTTTTCTGGGCTTATAAAAAGACTCATCTAAAAAATACTCGATTATTTCAAAGGCCAAGATGTATTCTACTCGCAGTATTTAATTAAAGCATCTAAAATATTTCTAGGCGACCAAAATTTCAAACCAAAAACAAATGATTTTGCATTACTAAGTAGTGCATCGCCTTAAAGAAAGATAATTTCGTCAATTGTTTAGACAGACTATTGAAATTGTATTTCCGTTTATGAAAATATTTCGATTTTTTGAAAATGTTCAATCAAATTCACCCAATGTAAGAAAAACTTTACTTTTAAAATTTATTCATCAATTTTTACAAGTTTATACATAACAGTGTTTCAGATTATAAATTAAACATATTTACCTATGTAGCATTGTAATTACTCGCGTGTAAAAAAATAAATTATAACATAACATACATATTCGAAAATAAAAGTATAATTATATAAAGTGAAGTGAAAAAAAAAATTACTATTCAAGTTTATATAATATTAAACTGATTCACTAAATAATATAAAGTTTGTTCTTAATTGGCTAAAATTTTTAAATATTTTTTACTGATTATTTTATTTTATAATTTATTATTATCGGATTCTAATCTCAGCTCTGTCGCTAGTTGATTAAACTACACTACTTCAGTGTACGTGTTACTGTAGTATTGTGCTAAACCAGTATGCATTTATGGTATGCATAAGCGACACATTGTGTTTTGCCTACCGCTCTTAAACTATCAACATGCATCGTGGCACAGTGCGACTTATTTAAAATATATTTTTTTATCTGAAAGAGCGCATTTTTTAGCGGTGTGACTTGAAAATTTTGAAAAAATTTTGATGTTGAATAATCTGATGGTTTTTTTAAAAATTTACATTTTGATTATTAATATTTGAGTGATTTTCAGCGACAAAATTGAGGTTTTATACACAAATACTTCGATATAAGTTCATTCACAATATTCACATGCGATTGAAAGAATCCAAAATAAATTTGTAAGATATATAAATTTTAAAATGGATATTCCTAGTTACGATAACGTACTTTGTTCATTAAATTTCATAAAATTATCTGATCGTAGAATTATTTCCGATTTAACCTGTTTGTATAAAATCATTAATTCAATGTTTGATACCCCTGGTTTATTATATTTAATCTCTTTTCATACTCCAAGCAGGTCGGTTACAAGACAGTACCTACCATATTATTGTAGCAATTCTATATCAACGTCCCAATATCATACTCCTATGCGACGGATTCAACAGCTAGGAAACAAATACTACGATGTTGTTGATATATTTAGTACAGCAATTTCAATATATAAGCATACCCTATTGAAGTTTTTTTCATCAAGTAGTGGAATATTTTAATAAAGGTATTTAATTTGACTAACACATAATAATTTTGTCAACTGAAACAGAAAAAAAATATTTTGGATTCTTATGTTTTGTGCCTACATACTGTGTGGATCAAGTTCAGTGATATTTTGACTTTATATTTATTTTTCTGCAATTGTTTTAAATAGTCGTTTCCTGCACTATTGTATAATTTCGTAAATATTTTTTATATATATGTATGTTAAAGCTTTAATAAGCGTGAAATAAATAAATAAGACACTTATTTATCTTTTCCGTGAATATCCCACAAAGAATGCAAATAAAACGTCGTACAAGCTTCAGGAATAACTCCCTAATAGTCTTACATTGTAGATTTTTTGGTAAACAAGCACACTTGAGACTCGGGTAACAGGGAAAGTAAGAAATAAATATTCTAATATCCTCATTCCTTATTCAGGTAAGGACTCCTCGTCCCAGTAATATGAATCAGGATTCCATCAAACAGTTGAGATGTTGTTTTTCCTCTCAGGTCCAGCGCGAGGACTCAAACATAATAGGCAATTTGACCTTCTAGATGAAATTTACTGACCCAATGGGGAAACATGATGATTTTACTTTTTTCGAAATACTTACAAGAGGTGAAGTGCTTCAGTGTTTTTTTTTGTGATGAAATTAAGAAACAGTTTTATTTATATTCTGTGAAAATCGTAGATAGTGAAATGTCTCTAATAAGTGACATTTCAAAACTAACGAAGGCATTTTCAAAGGTTTAACCTAAAATTCTGGTATTTACCAATATATCATACAGTATTTAAAAGATTACAATTTTAAACCTAAATTTTCTGAAAACGTTATATGATAATGTGAGCATTTAATAATACTTATTTTTATTTATTTATGAACGCCTTATTGGAATTTTACATAACAATATTAAATTCAATTGAAAAAAAGAAATAACACAAATACAAAGAAAGCATTTAAAAAATAAACCATAAAATACAATGTACCAACATTTTTCGCTTACTGTGATTGTAGTAGAAAATTTACCAATTGTGTAACCCAAGAAAAAATAAATAAACCAAATATAATTGTTTAGTTATTACATACTAACTTGAAAAGATCTTAAAAATTTAAAAACGTCTAATAAAAGTTTAAAAAATACTTAAGCACATGCATAAAATAATTATGATTACTCCTTATTTGGATTAACTGAAAGGTATTAAACTAATTTTGTTTTGATTGTGTCAAAATTTGAATCGAAAATATCAGTGACATCTATTAGTTCATTGCCCTGTCTATGTTTTCTCTGCATAACAGAATTGTTGTGAAATAATATTTTACATCTAGCATTCTTCGGAGGTACATGTAATAGCAACAATTTTTTAGCGTCAGGGCAGTCAAATATTGAATTAACAATTTTATGCGCAATAAAAGGAAATCAAATAATTTTTTCTTTTCAGTTCATTTTTTCGCTTAATTTCGATAAATTGAGTTTACTTCTAAACGTTTTCACCTTCCTTGCTCCATCTCATTCTCCACCCCACTACCTCTAGCCTCACAACATACCTCAATTGGGGATGCCTTAGCCTCATTTACTCCAGATGTTTAGGAGGAGTTATGACCGTTATGCGGTTTAACATTTAAAAAATAGTTAATAAGAGTTTTATTTACATTCAATAAGGCTCTGCAAGATATAAATGTATTTGTATATATATGTGCAGTATTATGCCTGTTTTCACAAATATCTAAGTACCTAAGAATTTTTGTAATTATTGTATAAAATAATAAGAAACTATTGTCTCTGTAACGTAATATAATAAATAAGTTTCTTAAGAAAATGACTCATCTAGTTATTTTGTGACATACACATACATCAAAAGCTCGCTTGACATTTTATCACCACTTGTTTTAACACTTCATTTTACGCATAGAGATAACTCGTTCTTCACAATACTCCCACAAACTCCCTCTTTCCAGTTTGGCGGATATACCCTCTCCATACTCCGTATAGAAGGATTATTACAGCTTGCACTAGATAGGCCCTTAGCAAATAACCATTTGATAGAAAAGCGTGAGGGGAAAAATGCATATATTTAGGTAATATTTTTTTCCCCTTTAGTTTGGCCTCGAACATCTTTTTACTTCAAATGATGGAGAGAGTGAAGGCAAATATATTATTATTGTATACTAATTTTATTTAAATGTTTAATTTTCAAATTTACACGGTGTGATGAAAGGCTTAAATCACAGTGAAAAACAGATAAACCATAGCTGCTAAAAATATACAAATTATTAATGAAAACCGTCATTCTAGCGACATCTGTTGAGGTTAAAATTGATTCAGTTTGTTTTTCAGTAGGCCCCTGTAATAGTTGGAATTATGTTGAGATTCTATAGTATAAACACAGAGGTCATTAAAATCGTCTAGGAACGACTAGGAACCCCCTTTTGAGGCTTCAAAATAAACATTGAATTTTGTCAACCAATAGATCTGAACAAAGAGCTATAAAATTTTGAGTAACCAATCAGTGAACGAAGAGGCGTACATCAAATGCAGACAAAGGAATGAACTGTGGATCAGGCAATAAAAAAGATAATTAACGACATTTCGATTCTCACAGAAATTGGAGGTGAACGCACTTTAGGGTCAACATCGACTTTCAAGGTGACAAACTCCTGGGAATGTTTACAATAACTGAGACATTTATGGGGTATCGAACCATTGAAATCGGGTGCTTGGAAGTTTTACAGGTTGTAAAGCGCACACACAAAAATGCAATGAAAAAAATTATAAACGTGATAGTATAAAAAAAGGACGGGAAAAGCAAAGGAAAGTTACTGGCGGAATTTCAACTGTAGTGCAATTATTTATGATAGAAGGAGGGTGTCATGTTCGATAAAAATCGTACTAAAGAGAGGAGTGAGTGTTGGAAACAATGGAAATTAATCGTTATCAATTTAAGACGAAACGGACATATTGGTAAATCAATCTTGAATGAAAATCTCGCAAAAAAAAATAGACATTTTAGAAAAGTGCGGCGACCGGATGGAAGGATAATATAGAGATTTTGGACTGCTACGAAGGTCCTAGGGACGTGAAAATCGAGTATCAGAAGAAGACAGAAAAACTAAAACATATAGCGATAGATTAGATTCAGGAAAAGTAGACATTTTACATAATTATTAGGTTAGATATATATTGGAGTTACCCAATATTACGGAGGGATCGAAACAAGATAAAAGGTTGGCGGTCTCATGTATATTTTGAAGGGTAAACAATCGAAATCCGAACATGGTTTTTATTTACGTTAAGGTAATAACCCATTAGAAGACCAATAAAATTTAACGTGGAGCTTATGGAATATTTATTTAAAGCAAAAGATATTAAAACTAATGGCTCTAAAATTAAACTAAATTTACGGCCGTAGTACATAAAATCTGAGACGTAAACATATGTCCAGACGTATAATTTATGTGAAATCTTGTAAGTGAGGGATGGAGAATGGGCGGAGATTGGGTCAGACAATAAAAGTGACACATATACCAGAGTCTAATTAGGTATATCTTCCATAGAAGTGTGGAAAATTATATATTAATTAATAATAGATGAAGTATGAAATTTTCCTGGAGACCACACACATCGGGAAAAGTGAAGAAAAGATAAAAGGAAGGGTAAAGAACGGAGATAGGAAATGATCCATGTGGAGAAAAGCGATACAATTCGAATTTATCCGTGAAATTAATAAATACGACTTGGAAAATGAGTAATTATAAGAGTTATGAGAAATGACATAAGAATCAAGAAGAAATTGTGCAAGAAAACGTCGCGGATAAAAATAAAATTCAAAAATAAAGGAAAAACTCAAATCTGCGACAGGGAGATAGAGAGTACGGGTGGAAATGGAAAAGCTCATATAAGTAACAATAAAATTAAGTAGAATTTAAACAAATCGAAATTCAAAAATGCGTAGTAAAGATTTCGACATGGATTTAAACAATTTTCGCACGAGATGCATAAAATTGAGATGTATATATATATTATTGAGGACGGACCTATCGCAAATTGAGAAAAAAAGGAACACAAAATCATGAGAATTTAACTACATTTTGTATGAACACAGGACAAAGGAAGCTTGGGCGATTAACACAGACTTACCCGATTCGGACCCTATCGATTTAGATTTGTGAGATGGAAACTGGCCACCGCCTTGAGCCGGAAAGCAGAACATCTTATGGAAGAACGATCGAAATTAGGGGAAGGGGTGTTCGGATTTACGAGTTGATAGGAAATAGAATTAAGCATCAAGAGAAATTCAGATACGTCTTTTGGGACCTGAGAGGGATATAAAAGATGGAACACATCAGTCAGGAGGCAGTCGCGCGGAGGATTCGAAAAGTTGTTACGTGGCGGTACTACGTTCTTTGGTAGGATTAACAGTGAAAAATCTTTAAGTGTTAAATTTTAAATAAGTCCCTGACTTAGGAAAATTTTGTGGTAAATACAAGTGCTAGAGTCAGTGAAATTTAATTTGGTTAAACAGTGAAAATAAATATAATTTAAACTCAGTGCTTAAAAGTGTTAAGTGAAGTGCAGAAAGTGATTACGGAATTAAGAATTTAACTAAAATTTAAAAATAATTATTTCATTCAAAGTGAAAACATTCAAATTAAATTTAAGAGTTTGTTATCGTTAAATTAAAGTGGATGTGCTCGTGAATTGATATTTAAAAATAGATTATAATTTTGTTTAAAATTATTAATAGTAAATACTTCATCTTAGGTTAAAAGAAACACAAAAACAAAAAAAAGGGATTCGATAATAATAAACGTTTAAACCTTTGTTCTAAAATTAACAGTTAGAAAAAAAATTAATTTATTAAGAGTCGAGTTTAATTAAAAGTTTGCACAATTCGGAATAAATTTTCTTATCAATTTATATAAAAAGAAATTTAGAATTAATAAATTGTTCAATTAAAATCCTTCGTGCGTATAGCGACAGTGTTAAAAGTGTTTGTCGTTTTAACCGGAATTTTAATCATCAGTCTATCATTTCGAAAAGGAATTTGAAACAGCTATCATTCAAAAGCCTAAACTAGAAAAGTGTTATTAAATCAACGGGTTTTCTGAATTAGGATTTCGTTCGGAAGAAAAATTAAATATCAACTAATTTATACGATTCAAGCGAGAATAAAATATTAAATAGGAATAAATAGTCGAAAAGATTTATTTTGAAATTAGTTGAAAAAATACAATTAATTAGGTAGGATTTCTTCATCAAGGTTGTTGTGTACACCCGACCGGAAATACCTTGACGGGGGGTAAGTTTTCTTTTTATAAATAATTTTCAGGACCTAGGAGTGAGGAGATACAGCTGATTATGGTATATCAATTAAATTATTAAAAACAACAAAACAAAGCATTACACATTAATATATGTATATTATGTATTTATTTATATAAAATAAAGTAATATATTGTATATAAAGAATAAATATATGAGTAATGTATTTATATATATGTATTTTACTTATTAATCGAAGCATCGAAATGGTAGCGATTCTTAGATACCTACCTATGGACATATCTACTTTATTGAAAAAGAAAATATGTATTTATTAATATTCAAGACTATGTAGAATCATATATTTTATATTTATTTATTAATATATGTACTCTTTTTTTAACATATTTTGACAATCGAGATATGTGTACTTATATATATATATATATTTATTTATATTTAATTTTCACCTAACTTCTAGTAAGTTTACTAAATTCGGGACATGAAATAAATAGTTTAACTTCAAAAGGATTTAAAAATATTTAAATTAACAATGCACAATAAAAGTAAAGAGGCACAAATGACTTCTAAGGAATTTTAAAATAAACAAATCTCACATTTAGGTTAGTGTGTCAGGAGATGATTATATTATTTGTTTACAAATAAAGACGTACGAGGGACTGGGTCAACTGAATAGTTTGAAAACGACCTTGGCCGTAACTAGATAATTTATCGGAGTTATAAGGATAACCATCAGGATGTCATTGTGCAATGTGCAGCGATATGGGTCATTTACAAATACCTATCATTCACAATCTACAATTGAAAAATCATGGGTTAGCAAGATTTATATCGAATATTACATGAAACATTTGAATACCATTGATTAGATAGTCGCATAGATTTTTATTAGTTACTTGAAACAGCTGGGAGCCGCGTGTTTACAATTACCTACCATTCACAATCTACAATTGAAAAATCACGGGTTAGTAAGATTTATATAGAAATATTATACGAAACATTTGAACATTATTGATGGAGTGTTCGCATAGATCCCATCAGTTGCCAGAGACAGTTGAGAGTCGTGTACCCTCTTATGTGGCAATCAATTACTTGAAACAATTGAGAAATCACGGGATAGGATGAACGAAATTAATGTTGAAACCTGGAGGTAAAGTTTAAAACAAATACAGTTCATCAAACAGGAGGCAGTGGTCGCTCCTACAACAAGACCATTGACCAAACCAAATAGAGATGACGATTCTCTTAAATAAAAACGTCAAAACCAAACAAAAAGCCTGGAGTTCGATAGCTCTCCAAAACAAACTATCAAATAATTTCTTATTCTACTAGTATTTATTAGTATAACCTTATTCTTACGTATATATTCGGTTACCAAGCTAAGAATTGTGCAGAATTCTTCGTGCGAGATCCGAGCTCGGAATGCGAGGTAGATAGCCTCGTATTGCGAGTTATAAACCTTTCCCAAACTGTATGTATACATATATTTATTCGTATGTACTGTTTACTGGAGAATGCGGACCTGCATACAGCTTGCATTTAGGTCGGTAGACCACTCTCGCATTCTCTTTTAAACGTGGAATGAGGATTCACGACCCGTAAGTCCACACCAACCGTGAGTATATGATTGTATATAGGACGAAACCGGTTCGCCCTAAGTAAATTGTAGTCCAAGGAGGTGTTGGAATTTGGAGGTTTCGGGACCCGAGGGAAGACTTGAAGGCAGTGCATGATGACGTGGAAGGCTTTTTGGGACGCGATAACTAAGGTATCAATCAAAAAGCCGTGTCAAAAGATTGTACGAATTTCTTGTCGACTCACGATCATCTCGTTTACTTGCAGGAGGAAGGAGCCAAATTTTTGCTAGCAAAGGGTTATTCTGAGTTCGTCAAATATACAATTAACTAATAACATTACCATACTAAATCAATTTTACATGTACCTTATAGCAGCTGAGTCATGGAGGAGTGGCGCCAACCAGACACAATAATTAATCATTGCCAAATTTACTAACAATTAACCATTTGAGTTATATTTAATTATCTGTCCAAATAAACATGTATAATATCTTTTATCAGCGTTTAACTACGATTTTGTTAGGGTGCAGGGAATCAATAATTACATTAGGAAAGTTAGCTCATTCAGGGAATTCATGTAAGTCTAGGTTTGCAATGGAAAGACCAATTAAATTGTGAAACTCAACACCTCGATCAGAACCAAGGGGGTTACCACAAAATGAAAGTAATTAAAATCCTATATCATAAATCAAAAAAATTACACAACGTTTGATGGAATTTAATTACAATATAAATACGGGTATATTTGCGTTCAAGATCGTAAATAACGTATTAATTAGTTAAGTACATATGTCTATAAAGATATATAGTACAAGAGAGCTTTAAGTAGCTTTCTGAAGTTATCAAAGAAATTAAGGGTCCAATTTTCATGGAGGCTTATGTGTTGTAGGGGAGGAATTTTCCATCCCTGCGAACACATATGCAAAGCCTTAGAAAAAAAAAAGAAGTATCGATCATAGCCAAGAGAGAAGAAACTTTTATATTGTTTTAAACAAGTAAAAGAAAATGGTGAAAAGGCCGACGATATTACAACTGCATAGCCGTGTCCAGGAGGTTCAGGTTTTATAAGATTGGAAAAAAAAAGGTTTTATTGGTCAATCTATTGCAAAAACGGAGAAAATAATAATAATAAATAGGACGTAATTAATTAAAGAATTAACAAAAAAAAAAAAATCAGAAAAGTGCGACATTACATAAATACACAGTGAAATAAAAAAAAATAATAATAGATTAACGTAAATAAACAATAAATCCAAAAAGAATGTGTTAACGAATAAACTTATAACACAAAAAGTGTCCTTATAAATAAAAATGTGTTCATTCAAATGACCGTGAACTTAAGAGTCAATAAAAAATTCCTTTCATACGATAATGTAAACAAAAACAAAGGATATGTAGGTTAATGATGTCATTCAGTCAAAAGGAATGCGTTCTGTAAACAAAAACATTGTTTATGTTTTGGGTTCACCGAACAGATCGGAATGTTGATATGAAGCAAGTTTAATAAACAGACAAGCCCGAAAAACATCGAACTTATTGTGAAAACAAAGAACATCGAAAAAATTGATAAGATAAACATCGGGCGTAAAAACATCTATATATCTTAAAAGTCGGAAACATCGTTAAGTAATACGTATCACTCCGAGGAACAAAAAATTAAATAACAAACGTCGAGATTAAATAAACAATGACACAAAAACGAGATAGCTGGAACAAATATAACATAAACATTGCATTCGGATATCGTGGAGTATTAACGTAAACAATTATTGTTTATCTTATATTCAAAAATACAGACCAGCGGCGGGCCGTGGTACTTAACAAATTATTCACAAAGTCAGGAAAAGATATTATTATTTTTATCGCTAGACCTTCGACAGATTTATTAGAAGAATAGAAAGGTTTAGACAAATTAAATTGATTAATGTTTTACAACACCCAATGTACTTTACTAGATATCATTGGTTTTGCAAAAATAATGATTACGAAAAATATAAAATTGATTAATATCAATTGATTAACAAAAAAAAAAAATATTTTTTTTTTGATTAACAATAATATCATTATAAAACAAAAGAAAAAACAATTATTTTGAGATTTTGAGGTGTTATATATTATGACCATCTGTAACATAATGAATAACGGAAATATTACACCCATATCGTGTGATAGGTAGATCTATGAAAACAATAATATCAAAATAGAGAAGTGTAATTGTATTACATCATAGTTAATCATTAGGACCACGTGTTAAATTCAAATGATCGCTCTACGTGCCGCCAATGCACGAGTAGATAGATTTAGTCAGGATCACAAATCTCGATAATCGACAGAGTCATTAATGAGGGTGAAACATTTGATGTTTTGTTTTGTGAGGTAAGATTAATCTTACATAATATAATTTACCATATAAACGGGTAAGTTGAAATAACGTAAGATTTACTCATGATAATTTTGTTGACATTCGGGTCAGGTAGTTGACTATTAAAACATATTTTAAGGCACAGGGAATCCAGTCAATGGATTCGATAAGGAATTCAAGTATGGGCCAAACAAATAAACGTTGTTTTGAAAAGACAAAATGTTAGTTGAGAATTCGACCTTCAATCTCAAAGAAAAAAATACAATTCAGAGTTGGCTCGAAATTTTAATGTCGTTGACGAATGTTTATGATGGGATATATATATGTGTATATATATACCTATTTCGAGGAAACATCGTGATAGGTATATGAAAAAAAATCATGTTAGGTATTTCAAAATCATAATAGAATTTACAAATTTTGCAAATTGAATATAGATTTGAACTCAACAATAAATAAATATGGCAGAGAAAAGAAAACTCGATGACGCGAAGGTAAGCACCGAAACAGTTCCTTTAGTTGATGAACTGAGAGAAATATTCAAACGATCGCGAAAAAGTTCGTTACAAGTTGAGAATCTTAAGGCACCTGAAAATATGAGTCAATCAGAGGGGGAGACTGGAACATATTCGGATATCAAACAAGACGAGGGTATACAAGAGAGTGATGTGAAAATCATAAACGAACTTGAAATTTTACAGGAACAGCCAGGTGATAAAATACAAGAAAAAAATCTAGAAAAACAAAAAAAAAATAAGAAAAACGAGAAAAATTTGAAAAAAAAAAATATAGAATAAGAAAGGCAACATATATATAAATAATTAAGAACATTAAAATAGGAATATTGAGGTTGTCGCTTAGTAAGAAAAAAAATAGATACATAAGTGGGTAACACTCGGAAAATCTAAGAAATGGTGGGAAAACGTGGAATGGGGAGGCAAACAGAAGCTTTAGTGACGGCAATCGAGGAAAATGCTACAGCTGGGACGTCAACAGTGAACATCGGAGATATTACTACAATAATTCAAGCAGCTTTAGCACCGCTTGTTGATAAAATGCAGGAACTTGAGAAACAATTAGGAAGACCAACAACAGTGGCGGTGACAGGAGAGGATAGTGCGCCGAAAAACGTTCTCCAAGTAGTGGAAATGCTACCGCAGCAGGAACGACCTTCATTTTCCGGTGGAAACCAAAACCCCATAAGTTTCTTAGAAGATTTAAAAGAATACACTAGAAAAGTTAAACGTACAGATCCATTAATTGTCGTACGGGAAAATTTGAAGGGAGAAGCAAAAACGTGGGCCAAGTTATACAACAAGCGATGGGAAACAATGTTGGATTTCGAAAGAGATTTTTTAGCTACCTATTGGGGAGATATAAAGAAGAATGAGGTTCGCCGTCGTCTTGCGGAAGGGGTATATGATTCCAAGAGAGATATATCCATGCTCACTCATTTCGCAAATTATTGGGATTTAGCGAAAGCATTAAAAATTACCGAGACACCGTTGGGCGTAGTTGACGAGATTATGAGACATTACCCTAAAGATGTTCAATCGCTATGGTTTTCAGGGCAGTCAGGAGATGAGATTGTCGCTGCTGAGTTTCTTCGAAAACTAGATACAATGGTTTGCACACCGGAAGAACGGAACACAAAGAAAAGGAGTGGGGAGGAGATCAACAAGAAGGACAAATACCGTGACCGTTATCACGCTATAAAGAAGAGAATTCACGCAATAGAGAGTGTGGAAGG
This sequence comes from Hesperophylax magnus, assembly GCA_026573805.1. NCBI lineage: Eukaryota > Metazoa > Arthropoda > Insecta > Trichoptera > Limnephilidae > Hesperophylax > Hesperophylax magnus. The sequence goes on from JAIUSX010000012.1 coordinate 10,608,748, forward strand.
AGGCGCTAGCTGCAGTAAGTGTGCAGAAGCTACGACATCTTCACAGGGAGGTTCTACAAAAACTACAAGCGGCAAGGAGTTAGTAATCGCAAACAATTCGGGAAACGGCCGAGGGTTGATTCATTAGCCCTCATGAATACGACTCACACAGGGAGAGGGACGCCGGCACCAAAACACAACACTGCATTGAAGATTATGATGAAATGGGGGTGGAATCCAATGAAAGGATTGGGAAGAAATGAACAAGGGATGACTGTTCCAATAAAAGCAGAAAGGAATGTGAGAAGACGAAAGGATGGAGCGGAAGAAACGAGAACGGAAGCGGAAATAGATGTGGAAGTATGTGTCAATTCTTTACAACAAATAACGGATGAATGGAATCAATTGAAAGTGAACGAAGAGAAAACAAGAAGGGAAATTAGTGGGTTCAACAACATTTTCGAAGACAGAGATTATGAGGAAGTAGAAAAGGGTAGCACTTTACCGTTATTACCGGAAGCCAAAGCACAGATAGATAACACGGAAGTTCACTGTTTAATAGATACTGGAAGTCAAATCACGTGCGTTTCTCAAGAGTTTTATGAAAATTATTTAAATGATCAAACAATTTATCCTATTATGCCTGTAACGACTATACAGATTAAAGTAGCGATAGGACATAAAAGTCAGAGAATATCTAGGTTGGTTCTAGTACCATTGCGATTTGGAGATGTTATAATAAATACGCCGTGTTTAATAATACCAAAGTTAATTAGGCCAATTATATTGGGTATCAACTGGTTAGACGAATATACAGCTGAATTTAAATGTGGAGAAAACAGAAAGTTAAAAATAAAAACAGGAAATGGGAAGAAGGAAATAGAGTTAGTAAATTCAACCGTAATTCATAGGAAACCTAAACAGGAGGTTAGAAATCAAAATTTCACAAGTGGAAAAATAATTAATATTGAAGTAAACCCTGAAATAAATAATACGGCGTGCCTCGAGAGTAGAATAACGACCTTTGTGTCCGAGTTGAATTTAGATTCAAAAGGAAAAGAAGGGTTAGAAAAGATTTTAATTAAACATAAGAATGTATTTATAGACAGACCAGGTCTAACTACTTTGTACACTCACGAAATAAGAATGACGGACGAGACGCCTTTCGTTAAGCGATCCTACCCAGTACCTTTTGCTTACAGGGATAAGATTGATGAAAAAATTAGAGAATTGGAGTCGTTAGGAATCGTCAGTAGAGAGGCCACGCAGTTTTCTAGTCCTCTAACATTTACCTTGAAAAAAGATGGGACGGTTAGGATACTCTTAGATGCTAGATTCTTAAACACCAGAATGCAGGCGGAAGTAGAAAAACCACCATTAACTTCAGAAATTATACAGCGTTTTCATGGTGTAAAATTCATAACCACAATAGATCTAAATTCAGCTTACTTTCAAATACCTATCAGTCCAGAAAGTCGCAAGTATACTGGGTTTGTATACAATGGAAAATCTTACGTATACAAGGTATTACCGCAGGGGTTAAAAACATCAGTAGGGAGTTTTTCAAGAGGAATGGACAAAATTCTAGGACCAGGGGTGAGGGAATTCTGCGCTAATTACTTAGATGATTTAATAATATATACGTGTGGTAGTCAAGAAGATCATTTTGAACATGTAAACGCAGTGCTTGAGAGGTTAAAGGAAGCAAACATGACTTGTAAACTCGAAAAATGTCAATTTTTATTCACAGAAGTACGTATGTTAGGACATATTATAACGCCTTTGGGAGTTCAAATGGATCCGGAAAAGATTGACGCCATTAAAAATTTTCCGGTACCCAAGAAAATAAAACAAGTTAGAGCTTTTCTAGGATTTTGCAATTATTACCGTAGATTTGCAAATAAATATGGGGAAACAACACGGGTTTTGTGCGATTTACTTCAGAAAAATAGAACCTGGCGATGGGGTGACTCAGAACAGCGCGCATTCGAGAGGGTGAAAACATTATTTTTAGAGACAGTTATTTTACATCATCATGACCCAAATAGTACTTATTATTTACAGACAGATAGTTCGGGGTTCGCCATAGGAGGAGAATTATATCAGTTGGATGAGGAAGGAAATCACCACGTTATTGGATTTATTAGCAAAGCTTTAAGAGGACCGGAGTTGAAATGGACCACGTCAGAACAAGAGTTATGGGCGATAATATATGCTTTACACAAATTTGAGACATACTTAAGAGGAGTACACTTAATAATTAGGACGGATCATCAAGCATTGACATTTTTAAAGAGCTGGAAGATGTACAGTGGCCGACTAACACGGTGGATTTTATATTTAAATCAATTTAACTTCACTGTAGAGTACGTCAAAGGGAAGGAAAATATAGGGCCTGATATTTTATCTCGTTATTCTTGTGATGCAAAAAATGTACAGGAGGAGAAAAACACGTGCCCAGAGATAGCAGCTTTTGCAGTTAAAGGTAGACAACAGATTCGGAAACACTTAGAAAATATAACTGAACTACAGAAACAAGACACATTTTTGGGAGAAATTTTCGGATATTTGCGCAAGGGAAAATTTGGGCCGCCGACAAAAAATGTTAATAGGTATTTAAAAAATTATAAAAAAATAGGCAAGACTTTATATTACACAACAGGGCTAAACAAAACGGTGTTAGCAGTACCACAAGAGTTGACTGAAGAACTAATAAAAATGATACATTTAGAAATCGGACACGGAGGAGTTTTTAAAACAGGGATAGCTTTGGGAGATAGGTATTATTGGCCAGGCATGCACCGAGAGATAAAACGCATAGTGAGAGGGTGTCACCTTTGTCAGCTGGCGAAGCGCGAAATTCGACCAACTGTAGGGCCGAGTAAATCCATAATTACCAAAGAAGTAGGACAATTAGCTATGGCAGATTTATACGGACCTTTACCGAGAGGAATAGGAGGGGTTAGATTCATTTTCGTGATCCAAGATTCATTCAGTAGATTTGTAAAATTATATAAATTGAGGATAGCAAGTACTAAGACCGTGTTAAATTGTGTAGAGGATTTTAATAAAACAATACAAATAGATGCTTTGTTAACGGACAACGGATCTCAATTTACATCGAAGAAATGGGAAAACAACTTAAATAGGATGGGCATAAGAATCGTACATACGTCAATACGAAATCCCGGACCGAACATAACAGAGCGCGTGAATAAAGAATTAGGTAGAATTTTCCGTATTTATTGTCACGAAAAACATACCAAGTGGGCGGCTTTCCTTAAAGAAATAGAACAAACCTACAATAATTCGATACACTGTTCAACAAGATTTTCACCTAATGAAATAGCTTTTGGGAAATCACCAACTTATAGTTTAGACAGGTATACTCAAGGCTGCGGAAAATCTACGAAAACAATAGATGAAATAAGATTAGCAGCACGGAAAAATTTAGAGAAAAGCGCTGCAAATCGACAGAAATACTATAATCTCAACAAAAGATTAATAACTTATGAGATTGGGACCCTGGTCAAGTTGAAAAAATTTACACAATCAAACCTACTCAAAAAAGAAATAAAAAAATTCAATCTGCTTTACGATGGACCTTATGTAATTGGATCAGAAGTTTATAGTAACACGTATACGCTAATTGATCCGGTAACTCGGGAAATAAAAGGAGATTATAGCGCAATTCATTTAGCGAAATATTATACATGTAATAAGGAACAAAAACCAAGTTTAGAGATAGTGGAAATCAACGAATAAAATGCGAAATTTACAAATATTTGAAACCTTAAATAAATAAACGATTGAGAAAAATTTAAAATCTGTTAGGATACGATATAATTTAAGGAGAAAGAAAATTACTAAAATATTAGACTATCAGTTTGTTTGCGAGGGGCGGGTCGTCCTTAAGTCTTTAAGGTTGAGTGAACAAATCTCTTAATAAGCGACAATCATATTCTAATTTACTAATAGAGTAAGAGAAAAATTTTTTCGAAAATATTGATTTTCTAGTTTAGGAAAAAAAATTGTGTGTTAGTGTGTAGGAAAATTTTGTTAGATAAATAAGAACACAGAAGGAAAGCGTATGGGAGTTATATACCCACAAAAGGAACAAAAAAAAATACATATATTATAAATAGGATAGGGTACGTTTTATAAAACAAGATTTTAAATTGACAATGCATAGAGTTAGATTTTTTTTTTTTTTTTGAAAACTTGAAATAAGGCTATCTATAGATTTAGAGTAGACATTAGGTAAAGATAAAAAGGGAACATTAGAATTACGATATGGTTAGGTTAAATTTTCAAAAAAAAAAAAATTTAAAAGGAAACAGGAACGATGAGAAAATTGGAGTTTAGTTAAGAACATTTATGAAATTTAAAAATTAGGGTGGGTAACACCTAGGCTAGAACAACTTGTTTGAATGATCTATGAAAAGACAATTAGAAATTACACAAAAAAAAAAAAAAAAAAATTTGCGAATAAGAAAAAAAAAATGCTGGAAAAGTTTAAATGAAACATGTATACCACTGATTTTTGGATTGGGTGAGGTCGTGCAAAGATACATATTTCACAAAAATTATCATACTTACAAAACAACAACAAAACGAAAAATTATTTGCACACCAAGAGACCATCCACTTTTCAGTTGGTCAATAGACCGCGAGATTGCAAACAATCTTTATCTGAATCATTGTAAGGGAGGTCTTAGTCCAACCAGGTTGAGGACCACCTAAACACGCGAGTCGAGGGGCGTGTTTTTTCCCAGAAAAAAAAAAGAGATTAATTTTGAGTTTATCAAAATTAGAGAAATTCCATAAAATAAAATCTACGCGGAAAGAAAATAGAAAATACAATGAGATTCAGAGTCAAGGTTGTTAACAATCCAAACAAAATGGAAAGAGAGATAGGGAAAAACAGAATGAGGGGGGGGAGAAAGGAAAAAACAGAATGGAAAGAGAGATAGGGAATAACAGAATGAGGGGGGGGGAGAAAGGAAATAACAGAATGGAAAGAGAGATAGGGAATAACAGAATGAGGGGGGGGGAGAAAGGAAATAACAGAATGAGAATGGAGAGAGAGATAGGGAATGATAGAGTGAGGTAGAGAAAGGAAATAACAGGAAGTGATGTAGGAAAAGGAATAACAGAACGAGGGGGGGAGAATAGCTAGACTACATTTGAACACAATTTCGATGTCTAAAGTAGTATACAACGTTAGCCACAGCAAATTGAGTTCAGAGGGGGGAACTGTGATGAAAGGCTTAAATCACAGTGAAAAACAGATAAACCATAGCTGCTAAAAATATACAAATTATTAATGAAAACCGTCATTCTAGCGACATCTGTTGAGGTTAAAATTGATTCAGTTTGTTTTTCAGTAGGCCCCTGTAATAGTTGGAATTATGTTGAGATTCTATAGTATAAACACAGAGGTCATTAAAATCGTCTAGGAACGACTAGGAACCCCCTTTTGAGGCTTCAAAATAAACATTGAATTTTGTCAACCAATAGATCTGAACAAAGAGCTATAAAATTTTGAGTAACCAATCAGTGAACGAAGAGGCGTACATCAAATGCAGACAAAGGAATGAACTGTGGATCAGGCAATAAAAAAGATAATTAACGACATTTCGATTCTCACAGAAATTGGAGGTGAACGCACTTTAGGGTCAACATCGACTTTCAAGGTGACAAACTCCTGGGAATGTTTACAATAACTGAGACATTTATGGGGTATCGAACCATTGAAATCGGGTGCTTGGAAGTTTTACAGGTTGTAAAGCGCACACACAAAAATGCAATGAAAAAAATTATAAACGTGATAGTATAAAAAAAGGACGGGAAAAGCAAAGGAAAGTTACTGGCGGAATTTCAACTGTAGTGCAATTATTTATGATAGAAGGAGGGTGTCATGTTCGATAAAAATCGTACTAAAGAGAGGAGTGAGTGTTGGAAACAATGGAAATTAATCGTTATCAATTTAAGACGAAACGGACATATTGGTAAATCAATCTTGAATGAAAATCTCGCAAAAAAAAATAGACATTTTAGAAAAGTGCGGCGACCGGATGGAAGGATAATATAGAGATTTTGGACTGCTACGAAGGTCCTAGGGACGTGAAAATCGAGTATCAGAAGAAGACAGAAAAACTAAAACATATAGCGATAGATTAGATTCAGGAAAAGTAGACATTTTACATAATTATTAGGTTAGATATATATTGGAGTTACCCAATATTACGGAGGGATCGAAACAAGATAAAAGGTTGGCGGTCTCATGTATATTTTGAAGGGTAAACAATCGAAATCCGAACATGGTTTTTATTTACGTTAAGGTAATAACCCATTAGAAGACCAATAAAATTTAACGTGGAGCTTATGGAATATTTATTTAAAGCAAAAGATATTAAAACTAATGGCTCTAAAATTAAACTAAATTTACGGCCGTAGTACATAAAATCTGAGACGTAAACATATGTCCAGACGTATAATTTATGTGAAATCTTGTAAGTGAGGGATGGAGAATGGGCGGAGATTGGGTCAGACAATAAAAGTGACACATATACCAGAGTCTAATTAGGTATATCTTCCATAGAAGTGTGGAAAATTATATATTAATTAATAATAGATGAAGTATGAAATTTTCCTGGAGACCACACACATCGGGAAAAGTGAAGAAAAGATAAAAGGAAGGGTAAAGAACGGAGATAGGAAATGATCCATGTGGAGAAAAGCGATACAATTCGAATTTATCCGTGAAATTAATAAATACGACTTGGAAAATGAGTAATTATAAGAGTTATGAGAAATGACATAAGAATCAAGAAGAAATTGTGCAAGAAAACGTCGCGGATAAAAATAAAATTCAAAAATAAAGGAAAAACTCAAATCTGCGACAGGGAGATAGAGAGTACGGGTGGAAATGGAAAAGCTCATATAAGTAACAATAAAATTAAGTAGAATTTAAACAAATCGAAATTCAAAAATGCGTAGTAAAGATTTCGACATGGATTTAAACAATTTTCGCACGAGATGCATAAAATTGAGATGTATATATATATTATTGAGGACGGACCTATCGCAAATTGAGAAAAAAAGGAACACAAAATCATGAGAATTTAACTACATTTTGTATGAACACAGGACAAAGGAAGCTTGGGCGATTAACACAGACTTACCCGATTCGGACCCTATCGATTTAGATTTGTGAGATGGAAACTGGCCACCGCCTTGAGCCGGAAAGCAGAACATCTTATGGAAGAACGATCGAAATTAGGGGAAGGGGTGTTCGGATTTACGAGTTGATAGGAAATAGAATTAAGCATCAAGAGAAATTCAGATACGTCTTTTGGGACCTGAGAGGGATATAAAAGATGGAACACATCAGTCAGGAGGCAGTCGCGCGGAGGATTCGAAAAGTTGTTACGTGGCGGTACTACGTTCTTTGGTAGGATTAACAGTGAAAAATCTTTAAGTGTTAAATTTTAAATAAGTCCCTGACTTAGGAAAATTTTGTGGTAAATACAAGTGCTAGAGTCAGTGAAATTTAATTTGGTTAAACAGTGAAAATAAATATAATTTAAACTCAGTGCTTAAAAGTGTTAAGTGAAGTGCAGAAAGTGATTACGGAATTAAGAATTTAACTAAAATTTAAAAATAATTATTTCATTCAAAGTGAAAACATTCAAATTAAATTTAAGAGTTTGTTATCGTTAAATTAAAGTGGATGTGCTCGTGAATTGATATTTAAAAATAGATTATAATTTTGTTTAAAATTATTAATAGTAAATACTTCATCTTAGGTTAAAAGAAACACAAAAACAAAAAAAAGGGATTCGATAATAATAAACGTTTAAACCTTTGTTCTAAAATTAACAGTTAGAAAAAAAATTAATTTATTAAGAGTCGAGTTTAATTAAAAGTTTGCACAATTCGGAATAAATTTTCTTATCAATTTATATAAAAAGAAATTTAGAATTAATAAATTGTTCAATTAAAATCCATCGTGCGTATAGCGACAGTGTTAAAAGTGTTTGTCGTTTTAACCGGAATTTTAATCATCAGTCTATCATTTCGAAAAGGAATTTGAAACAGCTATCATTCAAAAGCCTAAACTAGAAAAGTGTTATTAAATCAACGGGTTTTCTGAATTAGGATTTCGTTCGGAAGAAAAATTAAATATCAACTAATTTATACGATTCAAGCGAGAATAAAATATTAAATAGGAATAAATAGTCGAAAAGATTTATTTTGAAATTAGTTGAAAAAATACAATTAATTAGGTAGGATTTCTTCATCAAGGTTGTTGTGTACACCCGACCGGAAATACCTTGACGGGGGGTAAGTTTTCTTTTTATAAATAATTTTCAGGACCTAGGAGTGAGGAGATACAGCTGATTATGGTATATCAATTAAATTATTAAAAACAACAAAACAAAGCATTACACATTAATATATGTATATTATGTATTTATTTATATAAAATAAAGTAATATATTGTATATAAAGAATAAATATATGAGTAATGTATTTATATATATGTATTTTACTTATTAATCGAAGCATCGAAATGGTAGCGATTCTTAGATACCTACCTATGGACATATCTACTTTATTGAAAAAGAAAATATGTATTTATTAATATTCAAGACTATGTAGAATCATATATTTTATATTTATTTATTAATATATGTACTCTTTTTTTAACATATTTTGACAATCGAGATATGTGTACTTATATATATATATATATTTATTTATATTTAATTTTCACCTAACTTCTAGTAAGTTTACTAAATTCGGGACATGAAATAAATAGTTTAACTTCAAAAGGATTTAAAAATATTTAAATTAACAATGCACAATAAAAGTAAAGAGGCACAAATGACTTCTAAGGAATTTTAAAATAAACAAATCTCACATTTAGGTTAGTGTGTCAGGAGATGATTATATTATTTGTTTACAAATAAAGACGTACGAGGGACTGGGTCAACTGAATAGTTTGAAAACGACCTTGGCCGTAACTAGATAATTTATCGGAGTTATAAGGATAACCATCAGGATGTCATTGTGCAATGTGCAGCGATATGGGTCATTTACAAATACCTATCATTCACAATCTACAATTGAAAAATCATGGGTTAGCAAGATTTATATCGAATATTACATGAAACATTTGAATACCATTGATTAGATAGTCGCATAGATTTTTATTAGTTACTTGAAACAGCTGGGAGCCGCGTGTTTACAATTACCTACCATTCACAATCTACAATTGAAAAATCACGGGTTAGTAAGATTTATATAGAAATATTATACGAAACATTTGAACATTATTGATGGAGTGTTCGCATAGATCCCATCAGTTGCCAGAGACAGTTGAGAGTCGTGTACCCTCTTATGTGGCAATCAATTACTTGAAACAATTGAGAAATCACGGGATAGGATGAACGAAATTAATGTTGAAACCTGGAGGTAAAGTTTAAAACAAATACAGTTCATCAAACAGGAGGCAGTGGTCGCTCCTACAACAAGACCATTGACCAAACCAAATAGAGATGACGATTCTCTTAAATAAAAACGTCAAAACCAAACAAAAAGCCTGGAGTTCGATAGCTCTCCAAAACAAACTATCAAATAATTTCTTATTCTACTAGTATTTATTAGTATAACCTTATTCTTACGTATATATTCGGTTACCAAGCTAAGAATTGTGCAGAATTCTTCGTGCGAGATCCGAGCTCGGAATGCGAGGTAGATAGCCTCGTATTGCGAGTTATAAACCTTTCCCAAACTGTATGTATACATATATTTATTCGTATGTACTGTTTACTGGAGAATGCGGACCTGCATACAGCTTGCATTTAGGTCGGTAGACCACTCTCGCATTCTCTTTTAAACGTGGAATGAGGATTCACGACCCGTAAGTCCACACCAACCGTGAGTATATGATTGTATATAGGACGAAACCGGTTCGCCCTAAGTAAATTGTAGTCCAAGGAGGTGTTGGAATTTGGAGGTTTCGGGACCCGAGGGAAGACTTGAAGGCAGTGCATGATGACGTGGAAGGCTTTTTGGGACGCGATAACTAAGGTATCAATCAAAAAGCCGTGTCAAAAGATTGTACGAATTTCTTGTCGACTCACGATCATCTCGTTTACTTGCAGGAGGAAGGAGCCAAATTTTTGCTAGCAAAGGGTTATTCTGAGTTCGTCAAATATACAATTAACTAATAACATTACCATACTAAATCAATTTTACATGTACCTTATAGCAGCTGAGTCATGGAGGAGTGGCGCCAACCAGACACAATAATTAATCATTGCCAAATTTACTAACAATTAACCATTTGAGTTATATTTAATTATCTGTCCAAATAAACATGTATAATATCTTTTATCAGCGTTTAACTACGATTTTGTTAGGGTGCAGGGAATCAATAATTACATTAGGAAAGTTAGCTCATTCAGGGAATTCATGTAAGTCTAGGTTTGCAATGGAAAGACCAATTAAATTGTGAAACTCAACACCTCGATCAGAACCAAGGGGGTTACCACAAAATGAAAGTAATTAAAATCCTATATCATAAATCAAAAAAATTACACAACGTTTGATGGAATTTAATTACAATATAAATACGGGTATATTTGCGTTCAAGATCGTAAATAACGTATTAATTAGTTAAGTACATATGTCTATAAAGATATATAGTACAAGAGAGCTTTAAGTAGCTTTCTGAAGTTATCAAAGAAATTAAGGGTCCAATTTTCATGGAGGCTTATGTGTTGTAGGGGAGGAATTTTCCATCCCTGCGAACACATATGCAAAGCCTTAGAAAAAAAAAAGAAGTATCGATCATAGCCAAGAGAGAAGAAACTTTTATATTGTTTTAAACAAGTAAAAGAAAATGGTGAAAAGGCCGACGATATTACAACGGATGGAAGACTTTAGTCGGGTTCGTAAGTTAAAACTTTTTTTCGCCATTGGTTCCACACAGGAAGCATTGATTATTGACCTCACGGCCTATGTCATCTTTGGGGATGCTGTATGGAGGATTTTTTAGGAAAACGAAGGAGAGTAAAATCTGGGAAGGAAAACTGTACGAGGGATGGGTGGAATATGGGGGTCAGTAGTCAGTATGTCCAGAAGTGACGGATTTTTCAATTCATTCCTCCCACTGTGTTGTAATAAATGGGTCGAGAGAGTCCTGCTGGAGAGGTAAAAATGGCAGGCAGATGTGTTGGTTATTTAATAAATGGTTGACTTTTGAGTGTGATGGAGTGCTATGTTTGAATAATTTGACATTATTGAGTAAAAAAAGATTTTTTTTTTTTTCAAAAAATTTGCTTCTTGTATGAATATTTTCAGGAAATTTCTGTTAATTTCACGAAAATCTTCATTAAATTTTTAAATTTAATTTTCCACGGGGCACCTTATCATATGTTTCCATGTATCTAAAAACTAACATATTATATTTTTATACATTTTGAAAGCTGTTTTAGGGTTTTCTACCAGCTGTGAATGAGTAGGGTTTAACCAAAAATTTAACAAGTGGATATTTAAACTGAGTATTTATTTAAACATTTTTTATGAAATTTAACTTAATTCAAAATTAAAATCAATTAAAGCATTTAATAAGGCTTTCACAATAAACATAATTATTCAAGATGACGTCAACGTTGACTTCTTTGACTCGGGAAAGTGTCGTCGATAATCTTTAACAGCCAAGAGTAAATAATATTGCTTCTGCTCTTCATCGGCGGTGTGAAGACAATTGTACTCTTCCGTGAACGCTACTCTTCTCTCTGCCATGTCATTAACAACTTTCATAGAATGTATAAAAATCTTAGATTCGTTGTAGTCGTCACCATCCTTCCAGATCTTAACATCGTTCGTCAAAAATCACACTAAACGGCAATTATTTTGAAAAGATTCAATGTTTAAATTCTAAACAAGAAATAGCGCATAGTCATGGATTGCTCGCTTCGGAGAATCTTCCAAATCTTGTCTTGGAAGAGTTGGTCCTCCGTTTAGTTTCCAAGGAAACTTCCCCATCAAAGAATGCAAAAGCAACAAAATCTTCAAAAGCTGTAAATCATTTTTTGGCGCAAACCTTGCTTGAAAAGAGCTTGAAACCAGCACTTTGCGTTAATACAAACTGTAAAAATACCACCAATATTATGCTTTTTAGATCTCTCCTTGTCTAAATAGATACTTATATAAATAGCATTTTTCTCGGTATAGTCCAGCAGGTGCTTTAAAGGACACACCCTTTTCAGGTGTTACTCCAAAAATATAAAATTGAGGTTCAGTAACTCTTTGTAATCGTCACACGATTGAAACTGATGTGAAGCAAAATAAATCATTGTTGTGGTTACATCTTCAACACACGTTAACATCTTTGGATGGGAATCCACTCCCTTAAGTTCCTTCTGTTTTATTTGTGGCCGATGGTTTTTGAACATTTTTCAGTGGGACTTTCTGTGTTTTCTAATTCTCGCTTTTTTCTGCTTTCTAACTTGTAACTTTGTAGCTTGATTCTTGTAATTCTCTCTGTCTAAACACTCAAACATCCTATTGGACCTGGTCGTCCTTTTTCCCCACGAGAGAGTCGAAGAAGTCTGTCTTTCTCGATCTTATCTTTCTCGTCTTATTTTTCAAAACAGCAGAACGTTTTGCTTTATTTTCTTTGTTTTACTTTAACTTTTTCCACTCAATATAATATTATTTTAGTGTTTTTGCTATTTTATGTTTCTTTTGTCTGGTAGGAATACTTGTTTTTTCTCATATATATACAGAACATCAAACGCAGTAAAATTTGCAGATTGGTTATTGTTTTTCCTCACTTTAGTTTTATAACAAAATCAAATTCATAATTTATTTAATTGACGGCAATCTTGGTTAAGATAAAGTTTGTGTAAGGTTTCCAAAAAGCCATATATGTCGGACATTTTTTGAGTTTAAATAATACTTTACCTGGTAGACGCCATTTATATGCCATGATCGAAAATTCAGTCTGACTCAAAGTCAAAAAGTACGTTAAAAGTAATTTCATATTATTTGCAATACTTAACAGAGTCCGGAGAGGGGTGTGCTCACTTATCAACTAATTTTCGGCTTATTATGTTTCATGTAGTAGCATGTTTGGTCTGAAGCGTTGCAATCATTGGCATAAACGGTGCTTACTCCTAAATTTTTTTAAATGATAAGACACAAAATACAGGGTTTTCCAATAAGAGGTGTTATTTTGAATAGCCCGCTATTTCGGTAGATGTTACTTTTGAAGCTGTAATTTTTGGACATTTGACAAGTAGAAACTACGCCATTAATAAAAATGGAACGATACACGCTTCAACAACGCATTGAAATTATTAAAATTCACTTGAGTGAATCAAATGCAAATCATCTTGAGTGATGAGGCCCATTTCCACCTCGGTGTCTTCGTCAACAAGCAAAATTGATGCATCTGAGGCTCGGAAAACCCAAGAGTTATTGTTGAAAAGCCCCTTTTTTTAACGTGTGACTGTTTGGTGCAGTTTATGGTCCGGCGGAGTCATTGGACCTTACTTTTTAGATAATGAGGCTGGAGCAACAGTTACGGTGAATGGATTGCGCTATCGAGAGATGATTAATGATTTTTCATGGCCGAAATTGGATAGTATTAATCTGGACAACGTTTATTTTCAACAAGACAGCGCTACGTGCCACACAAGCAACGAAACCACTGTATATCAAAATAACACCTCTTATTGGAAAACCCTGTATAAGTCTATTTTTATGGCTACTAAAAACATATATATGAAGGACCCTAATTAGCAGTCTAGTACACTCAAAAGTCACGAGCCGTCACGCCTTAGACTAAGAAGAGATGGGAATTAATAGGGAAGGGGGGCCTTAATAAGCCTTGATAGAAGAGAAGAGAGCTTTGTTTAGAGAGGGACAGCAAAAACATATTTGTTTTAAAGTTCTTACTTTTGGACCAAAGAAAGTACACTATACGGGCTAGCATGTGAATTTAAAAAAGGTGAGATGGAAATGATCAATGTTCAATTATTATTGTCATTCAAATAAGTGATTAAAAATATAATCTCTTTTAGATTTATTGAAATTTTAAATACTTTAATTTTTTTAAACGTTTCTTCTCGGTGGATGTTAGGTGAAGTACCTACTCTTGTAGTGTACTCTATGTCATTGGTGGTCGGCAATAGAATCTTGGACGCTTGCCTAATATAGCCATAAAGACGATTCATGGAATTTTTTATCTGGCCGTAGGACTCGCAATTACGGAGACAAAACACATACCGAATCAAATTGGATATCGCCGCGCATTTCTGCTGAATGTTCGCTGATATAGGAAGTCGGAAACGCCAATTGACCTCATATTTGCCAACACACAGCGGGAATACAACGGCTGAATTACATTCGAGTATTACGCGAACAGAATACATTGAAAAAACAGAAGAGCTTTTAACGGAATGGAATGAAAATATTCATTTTGTTTGATTTTTGCGAACTACTCGTTAACGTATGATTAACAGGGGATTAATAACTTAGTAAGGCTTTGTAAAATATATTTTATTTTCAAAAATTCTGATAAATAATGCTTTCATCAAGTTAAGTTTTATCATCAATTTTATGATCAAATTTAACTTACCTCCAAATTAGATTTTTTTCTTGAACGATAAATTAAATAAAATTATTGGAACAAAATCCCTCCTATAAGTGAGATGCAAAAATTTACAATAAAAATGTTATTTAATTGCCGATATAAATAGTCAGGTACTTCCTGGTCACTTCCTTATCTCTTCCACCTCTCCACTCCGTTTGCACTTATAAGTACCTACCCAAATTTGTTAGGCCATAATTTTACTGGTTCCGAGCTTTTAAACGTATGCAGTATTCACAATATTCACACAAACAAACAGTAAAATTATTGCTTTAAATCTGAAAGAGAGCACTTTTTAAATTTAACTTTTAAAAGTAATTCGATAAATCTACCGGCTGCGCCAATATTATTGAGTATTTAATGTGAGGTAGGCAACTTAGTATACAATCAGTTCATTGATTACATTTTGTTCTTCTATTGTTTATACATAACGTGCGTTATAATCTACGCTTTCATGGCGTTAATTGAACTATTTAAAAAAATATTTTTTTGCAAATTATGCTTTCAAATATTAAGACGAATTATTAGTTTATGCTTGTACAGTTTATAGGATTTTTATAACGCAAACAAATAATTGGTCTTTAATTTTTAAGCGTAACTTGCAAAAAGTGTATTTTCATAAAATAATTAAATGAACGCCGTAGATTATAACGTATGTTACGTTTTTCCTTAAAGTATTTAATTCGATTTATCCGGTACATTAAGATGTACTTATCTCTAACTTGGATGATGTTCTGGTATTGAAGGAGGCCGAGATAGATCGCGCTACTCTTTATGAAGACTATTGTCATCTCACTTTTCACTACGTAAAACAACTTGGCGTCTTTCTAATCCCACGATTAGTTGAGTTATCTGGTTATTTTGATATTTATTTATTAAGACATTCGCAGTACATTATGATACAAGTGATCAGGTAAATAAAATTATACATGATCAACTGTACGTATTACGTAGGTCCATAGAATATCAGTAATTTCGTCAAAGGCCATTCCTCAAAATATTAATATGTAAATATATAAAACAACTTACTGCGGTTCCAAGATAATGGATTCACGTAGATTTCACAATTTATCCCATATTTTTAGGTTCTATAAATTTAACACATTAGAGCAAGGGATTGCTCAAAATATTTATGCAAACTTGGCATAATATGCCAAAAAAGAGTGGTTGAGAATAATAAATATCACCTAATCTTTTTTCATCGACATAGACAGTAAAAAAATATGATATTCTTAGAATCCAGATATCGGTGTCATGTTTTATTGCATTACTAGATGAAGCACTCAGCGTTGCCCGTGCTTTATTCTGGTTTAAATGATGCAAAAAAAGGATGGAAATGGTCAAGTGTGCAAAATTTCAACAATATCGGAAAAACAAAAACTGTACCTTTTAATAAAAAACAAAACCTACATACACTTTGTTTATATTATGAAGAAGATTTCTAAGTATCTAATGTAATCCTATAATCCTCTATAGGTACCGACTATTACAAGCATTCCATCCGGCCACATAGAATGAAATCATTAAGAAAATCACGTTTTACTTTTCGAATCCTAATACGTCAGAGCAGATTCTCATAAATATGTTTGTTCTACAGTCATAACGTATAAACTTATGAATAAAATTTTCAATTTATTAAAAATTCACCAGCATTTCGTAACTATTCAAATCCTTTGAAGCTAGCAGCAAATTGCACATGCCGCGCCCTCGCGTCATATTCAAATGGATAAGCTGCATTAAGAGTCGAATGAGCGTGCTTCCCTTTGACAAATCGATTTCCCCACGCGTCGTGTCACCATAACTCCATATATTTTACAATCTCGTGAAAGTCAAACTGATTTCCATTCCATCGAGTGGAGCTACTGAATTTCTAATATCAAACGAAAAATATTTCTCTCATTTGTGAGTTTTTAGCTGCGATGTCCGTCGAATACGTCGCAATGGATAGTCGTAAGTATTTGATAATATCAAGTGTTTAAGAAATTTAATTTAAATGGTTTCAATGATTTTCGTGAAAGGGTTTAGTTTTTTCATTACAGTAATCTGATAGTATTATTACGCGATCGTCTGGACGATGTAGGCCTTCTGATTGGTCAAATTCAAATTGACTGTTTCGTGTACATTCCGCTAACTTGAAAATTAAGAGTTCTGACTTCATACTAAAATAGGATCACCAGATTTCTTCAAAAACATCGTTTCTGCTCGTATAATTTTTGGATAATATCGAAGAAAATATGTTTTAGAAAGTTTATATTCCATTGGATTAATTACATTACCATGAAAAGAATCCACAGTTACGTGATTATATTTGACGTTTATAAAAAATCACGCGTTCCTTCAATATGGCCGATACGCGCGGCTATAGATGGCCGACAGAGCGCACCTCTGGCGGTATAAAAACGAACCAAATGACTGGCGCGAATATTTAAATATGCAGCTTACAATACTTGACTACTTGACCATCAACAAGAGTTTAATGAGAAGATTTCTTCTGGAAGCTTATCACTTTGTAATGGCATTTTTCATTATTATTTATATATTTTTTGCTTATTAATTATATCTGATTTTATATTGACATGTTTTTTAATTTCTAAAATTTCAAAATTATTTATTTGCGATGCTTTATATCCTGAGTGAAGTATTTAAGGAACCAGAATTTTTATCGAAGTGTGATCATTATTCAAAAGATGATTTGCAAACTCAGATTCACTAATTCCATTTAGAGCTCTCAGATATTCTTTAGTTCTGACTTAAAAGTTTCTATTGGTTCTACCTTTGTAAAAAAAATTACAATGATCCCAATTGAGTTTTTAAACTCCTGATTTTTGTGTTTGAATTTTGCTATCTTTATTATTACGAATATATTTCTTCATTGTTATTAGTGTAAAACGCCAGTTGAATAGTACCAGGATTGTTTTTATATATAATTTTAGAAGTATCGTTATCCACAAACAGAATTCTACGCCATTGTTTATTTCTATCTTTAGAAACACCGTTTGAAGAGAATATATTTAACTTTTTTATTTAGTATTTCAACTATCAATTTATTAGAATAACCGTTATTAAATGCTATTTGTCTTATGAATATATTGTTTTATGGTTATATGTTATTTGTTTTTTTCAGGTCTTAAAATACTTCACACACTATATAAAGCATCGCAAATAATTTTTTTTGAAATTTTAGAAATTAGGAAACATGTTAATATAAAAGTAGATATAAGTAACAAGATTTTTTTATAAACTCTCTTTTAAATATTTTCCCACTTAACTGGTCTTTCCCGTCTAACGATATTGTCATTCCTAATTCTTATAAATCCAGCCTACTCTTACCCCTCCCCCCTCCTTCCACTTCTTCTTTCCAATTGCAATCTATATTTAATTTTTGACCTCGGTGTATACACAATAAAATGTAAACATTATATTTATTTATTTATTGGACAATTTGCATAGCGCCGTTTTTGTGAGATATCACCTCAGGGGCGCTATATTGTAATAATATACCTTTATACATAGATTTTTACTCTCCTGATGAAGGTGTATATATAATCTAACTTTAAACTTTATTAGATACAGTAACAGTTGTAGGTAAAGAATTACCACAAGTCGGAGTAAAATTAACACCTTTTAATTAAACCGACTGCTAATCTCTTCGCACAATTACCCTCCTTTTATTCATAAACACGGGTACAATTAATCAATATGTAATAATCTATTATTTCAGTCAACTTTGTTATAACTATCTTTAATTGTGACAAACTATACGATATTGATTCAAGTTATAGACATTGACGGTTGTAACACATATTTAAGCACTGCAAGTCTCCTATGAGCTAATTATATTAGGAACGATAACAGTTAATATCAGTTATAGACATGTAGTCAATAATAGTATTTCATTTGAAATAATCCATCACAAATACGTAAAATTTCATTTACTCAAACAATTGTCATTCTTATTATGCGTAAATTTAGCATGATATTTTTTTTTATTTTTATTTATTAATTTTTTTTTATTTTTTTTTTTAAAGAAAGACAAACATTCCCGGGTTACGAATAACCTGATAATATTTGAAAATCTCCTAATACCACCACAGTAAGCTAAAAATGTTGCTTTTGTTGCGATGGAGGACTTAGCCAGCCGAGGAATTTAACACACTACGCCCGAGTGAGACCCAAGCATGATGTCAACTCGGCCACCGACCGGTCATTAACATATTATTATTAATCATTATTCATTAACTCCTTCCTGTTTCGTGTTTTAACAATATATAGGTACTCACTCTCTCTCTGTGAATGACCTAATATCTATCTATTAAATGTAACTGTTGTTAGTATCACTTAAAATGGGCGAAGCCCATGTAAGTGCCGCCCACTTATATTTTGATTTTAGATCGGTTATCTTTATCTTTACCTCAAATCATTCCCTAGTTATTAACTTTTTAATAACTGTTGAAGAGTATACCCATCAACTCACATAAATTAATTATCATTAAAGAATAAGATAAAACATATAAATCCAAACGAAACATGAAACAGAACAAGATACAGAAAAATAAAAAAAGTCACGGTCTCAACTGGAAATCGAGCCAATATGTGAAAAGAGAAGTCAATAGGTAACAACAAAGGTTCCAAAGGCGTTTGACATATATGAGAAAATTTTTAAGATTCCGTTATCCGCCTAATTACAGCGTTAAAACCTGACTTTAGTTTGTCTCTGTGTATTTTTTTAACATGACATCGATATAATCAAGATGTGATAATTTGTGCGAGATTTCTTTAATTGATATAATTGGGGGCTAGTGGTAGAAACAAAAAAAAATTGGTGTGGATGCTATTTGATATATGTTTCTATACTATACAAGGTGCTGTAGGGCAAAGTGCACTAACTTCGGGAGGCGATTCTACATGACATTCTTCAACATTTTTCGATATTCTAATGTTTTAAAGTAGTTTTCTGGAAGAAGTTACATTATTTAAAAAAAAATTATTCCGTCGTAAATTTATTTTCTTTTCTTTCTTCGACAATCATGTATTATCTCCTGAACTTTGATACTTTACCACAGTAGTGTTTGTAAATATATATAGCTTCAATACCGCTTTAAAGGTGTCGTCAGAGTGTATAGTTTCATATTTAGTTTAAATAGTTTTAAGGTGTCTCAATAGGTGGCAGTAGTAAAATCACATGACAGAGATAACATGTCTAATATCCGAATGGTTACGAAGATGATAGCCGATCTAAAGGCGAGCATTTCGGTCAGCGTTTCCTCCCGCTTCAAAATAACTTAAGCATCCTATAGAATGGAGGCGAGTCCAGTAAAATATTAATTTTAAATATCTCACAAAATTAAACATACACGAAATCTCTGACGAACCGGAGTACTTATTGAAATCTTTCAATCACCAAGTGTATTGCTATTAGAAGATAATAAACAGTACAACACAACTCCCGAACACCATATATGCTATCCTACGTTTTGCAAGAGCAATATAACCAGTGATGTAGGATTTACAATAAAAGTCGATCGACATTACCTCGGACTAGCTCTTACAAAGGCACGATGTCGAGTCTCACTCAAAACGTGGTTTCAGCTATCATTTTCTACTAAATCATTCAGGACGTGACAGGGGTTCAGTAATGACAATAGGAAGGTTCATTTTTTTAGTATTGAACATATCTTTTATGGTGAACGCTTTAGTAAACAAAATAATATTTGCATTCTGACTCTTTTCCAGATATGATGCAACCACGTGCCAATACAAGTTGTCATATGAACTGATAACCTAATCGAGAGTTCCATGATAACTCCGCAAAATGACAATTCAACACACCTATAAAAGTGTTATTAAGTTATGAAAAGTGATGAAACAAAAACTTGGTTAAATAGGTTACATATGTAACTAACTAGGTTACGTAATTAACTATTTAACATAGTTTTTGTTTCATCACTTTTTAACACTTTTTATATGTGTGTTGAATTATCATTTTGATGAGTTATCCTTTCACTCTCTTACATATGATACAGAACATAACCACATCAATTTTCGTTGAAAATAGTATTTATGCAGTCAAAATCTGAGGAAAATAATATGCTGTGTAGAGAGTCTTTTCGAGGAAAGGAAGGAGTGAACCTGGGTCTTGAAGATACCCATGTTTTAGGGGGAAGAAAACAAAGAAGTCGGCAAATATTTTCACAGCCGAGCTGTTGAATTCAAGAACGAGTCATAGAAACAGCCCGTTCTCATGAATAATGACAAAACTGTGAATCAACAAATGTTGATGATAGTGCAAAGGTGCCAAACAGATTCTAGTTGAAATGCCGATAGAATAAGGACAGCATCAGATTTTATTTAAACCAATTAATTGAATTATGAGCTAGTTCGTTTCACATCAAACCCCCTTTTACAATTGTATAACATTTTCCCAGTAATATTAATGACTTTTGACACATGGTTCAAATATTTCGCAAACCATTTAATTCCCAAAAGACATATCTTTCTGTAAAATATCGCTCTCGACTATATTATGTTACAGCATGAATTATTCTGCCCGTGGGTATTGGTTAAATCCAGCAGTTATTAGATATTGGGCATCAAGTTGGCCAGGCATGTTGCCGATCACACGGAAAGTTAATTGCTATTTGTCGGCACGCTGGACAAGAAGTTACTTATAAGTTATTAGATTATCCCTTGATTCTGTGGAAATTACATAATATCTTGCGGTGGTTTAAAATGACAATTATTATGGCCGGCGGACTTAAGTACGTTTATATATTTAACGTTGATTGATAATAATATTACCAACAATAATGTAATATATACTATATTTGACAATATTTATACAATATTTATACAATATTTAATTTATATTTGTAAACCTATTATTTGAAATATGTTGGCAAAATATGTATCATTAAGTAGATTTTCCAGGTTTTATTTTTGTTTTACATTTCCAAAAATTCGACAACAGTATATTTTGCAAGAGTGTGTCTTTTTAAATACTTTCCCACTACACCTATAAACAAAGTTGTAGGTACGCACATTAACGGGATATTTCTAAGTAAGTGAATACATTTTTTTAAATATTGAGATGGTAAAGATATTATGGTTCTGCATTATTTTGTAGGTATTTTTTCGTAAAAATAAATGAACCATTATTGGATATTTAAAAAAAGACGTTTAAAAAACACTTTGGAAAGTAATTAGTTTTTTTAGAATATATAGAATGAAACAAAAATGAGACACAAAAAAGATCTATCGTATAATACCTGTGGTTATTTAAATTAAAATATGGTAGAAAATCGTTTATCGGTGATACTGCATTGCTATTTTTCTATTGAAATATCTACAAGGACTTTTTTTTGGACAACCATCAGATAATTATGGAAACAATTTGAACGCTAACATCTTAGGCAGTGAAGGTTTTTTTTTTATTTTTCTGTTATTTTGGCTAATAGAAGAAGGTTTTCGCAAGGTTTCTCTTCGGTCGACAAAATCTGAATTCTGAATTTGAAAACTTTTAAGAAATGAAAAGTGTCAAGTTTGACAGTAGTTAAAACTGTCAATAATTATCCGATAGATGGCAATCAGTAGACGATTTTTAAAAAATTAACAGTAATTCATCACCACAGTAGAATGACATCAAAAAATAAGATAATAAATGAAGTTAAGGGACAGCGTACGATGTCACCATACTACGTCAAAGAAAGGAGTTTAATCCTCTCTCTGTTCTAGGGAGTCTTGTAATTCGGTAGGATTGCGATACCCCGATAAACAAACGTACATAATAAAAACGCAAGTTTTGATTATTTTTCTGTAGGTTGATATGTCCAGTCGAGCCCGATGTTTGATAATCACAAGTCACTTTGCAAACACATAATCGGCTTCCTCTTGTTGCAAATATTTATGTTTAGCGGCGGTATCTCTTGGCGGAATAAGATTATTAGGTACTCGGTAATGTCCAATACGTAGTATTAGACAGCGTTTCTCAATTACGCCGGTTTCTCTATTCACGAGGCCCACCTATTGCGTGGCGGGTCTGATCAGGAGAATACTGGTTGAGGGAGACCTTTTGACTTCTCCAGCCAGACTCTCTGTCGACGCATCGCCTTGCACCTCAGTGAAAGGGATGGATTCATACATCCGTCACTCCTGGACACATTGACCCCCAGATTCCTACCTACCCGTTATACCTTTTTCCTTCCCAGAACTTTCCCTTCTTCCTTTCCCTAGAAAGACCCTCCACACAGCATCACCAAAGATGACACGGGGGATTTGTTTTCTCAGGGTTTCGTGTGTGGAGCTAATGCAATATATATTAGATCAGTCAATAAATTTAAAAAAAAGTGTGGTTTAAATAATTCACGTTTGCTTCTAACATTTATATTTCTATGCTTTCATTGCCAAATTTATATTCAGACGTTACCAAGTATTAGGGGATAATTGACAAAAGTGTTTTGGAATCTTTGATATAAATTGCGTATTTTCACAGAAATACTAATTTAAGCAAAATTCTTGTTAAAACGTTCTGATCTAAATATAGCTTTGTAATTTTGAAGATAGGAGAACAAATTAGATTAATCAACTGTCACAAAGCAAAGCATTGATGGAATCTCGTTTTGAAATAATGTGAATTTTATACTTCTTGAGTCGGTTCCTCATTATTGAGAGCCAAGGACATCCCAGTACCCGTGCATTTAATTTTCATTACGATTATTGGACGTGTATGGATATTTAATGATATTTATAATGTTATTGGATACTTAAGCGCAATATCCACCGGGAGCAAAGTTAAGCTTGAACTAACATTGTTTAGCTTAGCTTGCTTCGAGTCTCGAGTCTTTTTCATACCTTGATACACGTTTGTGTTGAAACGAAAGTACGAAAATTACTAAACTAAGTTAGTACAAGCTAAGCTTCGTTTGCGGTGGATATTACACTTTTGGATAGTTATGGCCATTCGTGGATATTTATTTATTTACCGATATTAATGAATATTCTTGGACATGTAGAGAGTAAGAAAACAGTGTGCAATATAATTGTGAATAAGGAATACTTGGAGCAGGTGGATGAGTTTGTGTATTTAGGAAGTATGTTTACAAGAGATGGGAAGGCTGACAGAGATATTGAAAGAAGGGTAACTGCAGGTAACTCCATTAATGGAGAACCGAACGCGATTGGCGCTAACAAAAAATGTCCAAATAAGTGAAGTTAGCAGTCTACAATGGAGTTCTGGTACCTACCCTGATGTATGGAAGTGAGGCATGAAACTGGCAGAGAAAGGATGAAAGTAGATTAAATGTTGTTGAAATGAGATGCGTGGTAGAACCATGTACAAGGCTGATGTTAGCGAAATGAGTAAGATTAAGAAAGGGACGCTTAGATGGTTTGGGCATGTAGAGCAAATGAGCGAAAAAGGAGTGTAAGGTGGATATATGATGCAAATGCAAATGATAGCAGAAGTCGGGGACGCCCGAGGAAGATATGGCACGATCAAGTGAATCAGATACTGGAGTCGGGCTATGTCAAGAGTCAGAATAAAAGAAGAGTATATATGAGACTATGTATGATTGTGAATGAGGCAAGAAATGTGTGCCAAGACCAAGTTGTTTGGTGGTCCGTCCTCTCTGCCTACCCCTGCGGTTAAACAGCGTGATGGTTAGTTAGTTTATGGCCATTCGTGGATATTTATTTATTTACCGATATAAATGAATATTTTCAGACATGTAAAAAAATTGATGGATTTTTTTACAAGAGCGCCCCTGTCTAAAGTTAGGAGAGCTATTTCGCAATCCGGTTGGGCAGCGTTGTGAGGCGGGTTAAGGAAGGGGCTGTATGAAGGGAATTATTAATTAGGGTTTCGAAGAGGTCCTATTAATATTGTTTTCTATCTAAAAGTTGTTAATATCGTCTTAAGTAATTTAAAAAAACATTTTTAACATTTATCCCGCGATTGTTCACAGGTCTGCTGGTGATTAAAATAATATGAAATGATTTCGGTGATATTTATAATTTTTTTTTCACCCGAGGTATGATTAAAAAGTTGTGATTAAAATGTAAGTACTTGCCTGTATGCTAACAGTATCTACTTAAGGGGCCGCATTCCAAATTTCTACCGATTTATAACAAGTTTCTCGTAACACTTTAAGTTTCTAAGTTCTCAAAAAAATATATGCTATTTTTCAAGATATTTTCTGAATATGTGTAAGGCCGAAACGTTAATTACATAAAATTCCCTCGATAGAAAAAAATTGCAAAATATGCTCCAAAAATTATTATTTACACATTTGTTTCTGTTATATTACAAGTTACAGGTATGAAAAAATTCAAATTGCTTCTTTAAATGCTACTTAAGATATTTCTAAAGAAATTTTTGCTGTATTGTTAAAAAGTCATGTTTAATTAAATATTTTCACAACTGTCTCTTACGCTTATTGCTTTTAAATCACATTCTTTATAGCGCGCTCGCTCCGACATGAAGATTAACCTATCTTTAATTGCAAAGCTCATTCGCCAACTCGAGGGCTTTGGGGGCAGACGTGTCGTTCAACGTTTTATGATATACAGACGTGCGATTACGTGCAAATATTTGAACCTATAAAGATAATTTTAAGCGTATATCAGTTCATAAATATTGTTTTTTCAAAGATGGGAAATAAGCGAAAGACATCTCGTATTCCAAAGAAAACAATATATCTCCAAAGGGTTCAACGCATGATAGGTGAGAAGAAAAAAGTACATTATTTGATTTACAAGCTTATATTTATTATAAACGATAATTTATTATAAACATTTGTAATTCATATTTTTATTTATGTATTGTGTAGTAAAAAGTTATAAAAAATATTATTTTATTTTTTTCAGAATACGATAAACGATAATTTATTATAAAAAATAATTATTATTTTTATTTATGTATTGTGTAGTAAAAAGTTATAAAAATTATTATTTAATTTTTTTCAGAATACGTACTTTGTAAAATAAAACTAATTCCAAAACATTAGAAATTACGGGGCAAGTTCTTATTAATTTAGTTTGCTTGTTGAGGATACTATATGATCGTGATTTATTTGTGAATTAACTTTCTACGTACACAAATACACACGTCACTTTACAATATTACTCTAAGATCTGCTCTGATGATTCACAATGCAACGATGTCCGAAATATAATATAATATGTAATAATAATATACGGGCCATCTGTTTCAAATAACAATACTCGAACGTGGAATCCAGAAAAATAATGAACGGGCGAGCGAAAAAAGCTATTGAAAGTTCTGAAACTGTGGGGAATATAATTTAATAAAATAAAATACTTTTTTGTTTTAAAACCACGATATTTATTAATTTAAGAACTGACCGGTTTCGCTTTACTTAAGCATCATCAGGGTACAAATTAATACTAAACTTGAGAGTTGGAGGTTACAGATTGTGTGCATTTTGATGTCCAGTATTATATCAAAATATAGTGTTTTTTCGACGTGTTGGATCGTAATTATATTATTTCACAAATAATAAGGTACGTTTATGTGTTTTAAATATAAATTTTATGTGTATTATGTATTTTGATAGTCTAAATTTGACAAAACGTTATTATATCATATATGTAACACTATGCACTGAGACCATATTTTGACATTTGTATTTAGTCATTACTAATTATAGCATGATGTAGTTTCAAAATGGCAAAGAGGGGTTTATCCGAAAAGGAGTTGGACGAAATAATTAATCGCTCATCTGACAGTGACGATGGAATGGATTTTACGGATGATGACAGTATAGATTTGATAAAATACGTCAATTTATCCATTTCAAAGACAAAACACTTACCGAGAGAAAATCCAGCTCATTATCGTCTTTTTAAAATCAGACCTCTACTCACGGACTTAAATCAAAGATTTGCATCAATTCCAATTGAAAAATATATTTGCGTTGATGAACAAATGTGTTCAACTAAAGCAAGAAGTTATATGAAACAGTACATGCCCATGAAACCCCACAAATGGGGTTATAAACTTTTTGTATTGAGTGGCGTATCTGGTTACGCTTTATAATTTTGAATTTTATTCTGGACAAGAGAATTGCTTGCCAAGACTTGAAAGTGAACCAGACTTGGGAGCCTGTGGAAATATTGCTGTGCATCTATGTCGCGTAGTACCAAAAAACTTGAACCACAGACTTTATTTTGACAATTATTACACCTCAATTAAACTTTTAAGCCATTTGGCTTGCACCGGCATTCAATCAAACACAGAAATTCAAAGGGGACAGTTAGGAGGAATAGAATCCCTGAATGTAAGCTACCAGAAGAAAAAATAATGAAAAATGCTCCACGAGGAACAAGCTCGGAATTTAATGGATCGTATCAAGGCATTGAAATGTCTAATGTTGTTTGGAAGGATAACAAGGTGGTCACATTACTATCGTCTTTTGCAGGGGAACTTTCAATAAAAACTGTTGAACGTTATGACAAAAAAATAAAAATAAATAATGTCACAGTTAACTGCCCATTTGCTATAATAGAGTACAACAGACATATGGGAGGAGTTGACTTACTAGACAGTGTCATGGGAAGATATAAAATTGCGATTAGAAGCAATAGATGGTATATGAGGGATGAGGGTGCTATACCACTTATTTGATACGACTATAGTAAATTCTTGGTTTCTATATAGAAGAGTACAAGATCAAAAAAAATGCCAATACATAAAATATTATGCGTCTCGCCCAATTTAAAACCCTAATTTCTCGATCTTTATGCACCGTTGACTCTAAGTTTACCAACAAACGAACTGGTCGGCCAAGTGGAAGTTTAGAGCCCGTTTTACAAAAGAAGAAAAAAGGCCCAAAATTAAATGTCCCACCAAAAGACATAAGAAGCGATGAGGTATCTCATTGGCCAACATGGCACGAAAAGAGGCAGAGGTGTCGACTTCCTACCTGATATGGTCTGACGTACTGCCACTGCCAAAAGTACAAAGTCCCTTTATGTTTTAATAAGAACAAAAACTGCTTTACGGCATTTCATTAAAATTAATACTTTCCCTGTTTTTATTTGTCTTCATTTTTTACGTATAAGTCATAAATTAGTTCGCTTTATTCACTGATAATTATTTTTGTAACATTAGGTAAGAGCATTTTTATGACATGGATGCATAGTGTTTCACATATGATATAATAACGTTTTTCTCAAAATAAGCAGAATTTATGGATAAATATTTTTTAAATTATTTTTCCTTATTTTTAATTTATAAAAAGAATGCAGAAATATATATTATTTTCAAATAAAAAAAAGTCATGCATTTAAGGGTTAAGATAGTTTTCGAGTAAAAAAGTTTAATTTTTTGTATAGAAAAAAAAAACAATTTCTTCTACGGAAAATAAATTTTTGTGGAAAAAATTTGGAAATTCGAATAATTTCCATTTCATTTTTACTTCTTCTAGCATTTAGAATAACCTCCTGAAGTTTGAGCACTTTACCCCCGGACACCCTATAAAGATAACCATATAAGAAAAACCTTATTGATCTAAAAATATATTTATTGATTTTATAAAAGTTATAAATTACTTTTATAAAAGTGATAATAGTATTTTAGTAAAGTAAAGTAATTTTTATACCTATACAAATAACTTTCGTAAATGTTTTTTGTAAAATTAAAAAAATAATAATTAATTAAATCCGTAATAAAACCCATATTTTGAGAACCATCTTCATTTCGACTTCGTTCATTTGCTCGGTGCTAACTAAAAATGGTTCTGTTTTTCTAAAATTGCAATAGATGTCGGTAATTTAATTTCGTTATTTAAATTATTAAATAATCCCCAAAATTATTCCTAATACGAATTCAGACACCTCTGTCGGATTCTTTTAACACTAAATATTGTTTATTTTGTGGGTGTTGCCCAAATCTCAATTCTTTACGCGGAAAGCGGGCCCTTAATTGACTTAATAATAATAATAATGATACACAATACACATGGTTCATGAATATGGATCCGATCAATCTACGATTGTATATATGTATTCATAAAAATTAATGTTTCTTTGTTTGTACCGAACGCATTCATATACTATTTAACCGATTTCACTGACAATTTCAAAATCTTTTTTTTTTATAGAGCAAGGGTATTTTAAAGAATGGTTTGATGGTAGTCGGGGACGCTCGAGGAAGACTTAACATGTTATCTTTGCACTGGAATGAGATACGTAGTAAAATTAAAGTTGACATAATGTAGCTTCTTATAAATACAACACAAATGTGAGAATAATAATAGTGTTGGCTTCTAGCAAAAAGAGTACCTACTCGTATCATAGAGTACAAACAGAATTTTTTCAAAAACTGTGAAGCAACGTGTGATTTTTTTTATAACTCCGAAAATATTCACACAAGTTAGTCTTATGTCTATGGTACTTACAATGGGAACTTTTCCACTCTTTTGACTTCTGCGTGTCCCTTTTGGCGGTAAACATGTATTGCTCTACAAAGGAAACATGCACAAAAGGTTTCAGGAATAGGGGTCCTTTTTTAAAAGAAATGCCTGAACCCTGAAAAAAAGGAAACAAAACAAAATGTTTTAATGATGAAACTGCTGATTTTAGTGAAAAACGTGAGTGCCACTCAAAAATTGAAAAGAATTTTTTATCACTCTGTAATTAATCCACGAGTTTGAACAAGTACTTATAATATTTTTAAGGATTTTTCGATGTTGAATGAAATGTAGTAGAAGTTTTCGTTATCACCACAGTTTTTTTTATCTAGACACTCCACAAAATGCACGTGAGCCGTTCGTAACTAGAAAGTAAATTTGAACCTGAACATTGAATATTGGAACATTGGAAGGCCCGATTACGTTATTATAGTCACACGTTGATATCTTACACTTTATGTTGCCTTTTGACTGCTTAATTATTTATTTAAAATGTAACATTTTTTAAAACATTTTTGAATGATTGTTTGCTTACGTTTCACCATACGAACTATTTGTTTATATCGTATCACGTGTAATGATTTCCAGAGAGCCTGAAAATAAGGCAATTTATGAAAAACACATCTTGGAGTTATGTGAAATATGTCATAACAACCGTAATAAAGATTAATAGCCTTTCAAAGCGGTACAAAAAGGTTCCCACGTTCTTTACTAAATTGTTACAGAACAGGTGTTTTCTTCCAGATGGCGGGAAAATAGTTTCTTTAAAAGTAATAGAAAAGTTGAACCCTCTCGCGAAAACTATTGCCTGCGCTGAAAGTTAGTATATAGGATTACAAACGTGTCTGTAGTATTTATGTGCTGAAAGAAGGGAAGGTTATACTCATTAATATAATATATCATTGAAGAAGAAGATAATACTAAGAAAACATGAAAAAGAACTAGACACGGAAAAATTAAAAAAAATAATACTCACGCCTTCCGTTAACGGTTCCAGCCAGGGAATAAAGAAGAAAACTAGATGCGTCTTCCATAAAAAATTGAAAGGAAACGGTTCCATGATAACTCAACACAGTGACAATTCAACGCACTTTTAAGAATAAATATAAAGTCATTAAAACGATGAAAAAAAAATTTAAACCTAACCTTACCTAAACTTCTTAACCCAGTTAATAAAGTTTTTGTTTCATCACTTTCCATGACTTTATATAACTTTTTAAAGATCTGATGAATTATCATTTTGATGAGTTATCCGGTCACCGTTCCTCAGATATCTTATGTTGCTTAGAAATATGTGATATGTAATATTTTCAAATGTTATTCACGGCTACGAATAAAAATTGTTTGCCGTTGGTTTAATTCTAACTATAAAACTATATAATATATTATAACATCTGTTTAATGTTAAATCACACTTTTTTAATGTTTTTTCTTGAATACATTATTTGATAAAATAAAGTGATAAATTTCCGGAAAATTACCAATACCTTCTAAAAGTTCTAGAAGCACGTTGCTTTGATTCTATATTTATTTAGAATTGTTGTAGTTCTTCGTATTTTTTTGTTTTCCGATATTTTTACATTTTTTATTTTTTATTCTGTCAACTACGTGGAGGGTTATTTTCAGATTCCGATTTTTTTAATAATCACTAGCCAAGTAACTGGATACACAATAAACCTGCATCACATTATTTTTTCTTTTAAGTAAAACACTTTAGGCTAGTCACAGAACTATAACTTGATAATATATTAATTTCAGGTTATATCTCTAGTCTG
The DNA here is from genome assembly GCA_026573805.1 of Hesperophylax magnus. Classification (NCBI taxonomy): domain Eukaryota; kingdom Metazoa; phylum Arthropoda; class Insecta; order Trichoptera; family Limnephilidae; genus Hesperophylax; species Hesperophylax magnus. Next base: position 10,639,602 of record JAIUSX010000012.1, read on the forward strand.
TGACAAAAATTGACGATATTCTAAAATTTGTTTAGATTTTTTTTTGAGAAAAGACCGACATTATAAATATCGTATTTTTGGGCAAATAAATAGTGCTTTGAAAATGAGAATAAAACAATAAACTTGGTTTCCGTGAAAATATTAGGGGAGAAAAAAGTTGTTTTATCAAAATCCAGAAATAACGTGTCGAATAAAAGCGATCGACGAAGTACGGCATTAAACTCGTACATATCACAAGAAAAACTTTCATGTTCAAAGATGTAAGCTGAAAAACCGAACTTAACAGAAGCCAGATCCTTCCAAGCTCAGAACTGTAAAATCAATCGGATGGAAACGTATTTACGGGGTAATAAAGATACTCCGCACAAGGGAAGTTCAACCTTTTAATTTTATTGGAATACATATTTATTTATTTTATTTTATACCAGCTGGAACCAGTCACGCCTTGCTGTGACTCAGTCTGTCTGTGCAGATAAAGGAAACAATAGCGCACGTTGCTTTTAAGTCCAACATATTGTGCTGTTTTAAAACAAGCATCTTTTTACCTGTCACAAATGACATCTATATAAATTAGGTATGTAAAACACGTGCGTATTCAAATGCAATGTGGTGTTAAAATTTCAAAGTAACCGGTGAAGATCTTTCAGAGATTTAAGATTTCAAAAAAACTAACAATTACATTTTTATTTATATAGATAGATACATTTGTTCATTGGTGAAACAAACATGAATGGTTGAAAAATATATACACTAAGCGGCATTGACAGAAATTGAAAAACTTAAAAAAAACACAGCTTAAAAGTTTATCGATAAATAATGTAAAATTAAACTATTTAAAGTTAACAAATGACAGAATGATAAAAACAACAACAAATGAAAACGTTTAAAATAACTTGCACACAGCAATGGTAGAGGGCTCGTAAATAGTAAATTGATCCGAGGACAAATGGAAAGTATCATCCTATTTGTGTCCTTCGTATTTTGTGTCCTTTTGAAAAATGAATCTAAATTGAAAAGTGTTTTTACCAAAGATATTAGAAGAACGAGATGTGCTATGAGCAGTTCATACTGTGTGGAATTGTTTTGCCGAGTGTCGCCGGTTTTGTTCACCAATACTACTGCACACCTTCGCTTACGCTAAGGTATCCGCACTAATACATAGAACAGATTTCTGTGCGTACACGTCCCGATACCTTTCAAAGTACCCTAATTAGGTAGTACTCCGCCTACGGTCCGGCGGGCAACATAGCATATCTCGTTCTTCTAATATCTTTGGTTTTTACTGTCAGTTACTGTTTTTTGATACTCGTCAGTAAAGCAAAATTGGCATAAATCTTTATTAGTCTCCTAGAAATCTAAATGCTGCCAAATAATAATAATAATAATATAATATCTTTATTGTGACAAATTTTCAAACTATAACTATAGAAATACATGAAAGACTGTTTTGTGTACATTGGTTTATAAATTAGATGAGTATATAATTTTATCAACGGAAAGGAATATATAAACAGTAGGTAAAATAAATGTAAATAATAGAAATGTTAATGTAGTTATATGTTAAGGTTTATCATAGCCCGCCTTACTAGGCTTAGCCTGTGTTGAGGTAGCTATCTACCGAGTTTATTTATAGTACTATAACATACCTAAAATTATATAAAAATACGAACACTCAATAGTTAGGTAGCATCAATATCAATACATCATTTACTAAGTTCGTTTATAGTCCTAATAATATACATACAATTATATGAAAATACATACAATAATTAGGTTGCATCAACAACTGCGAATTTGGATGAGTGCACCGGTAAAGGCCCTATCATTACTTTTGATCCAAATTTTTACGCTATCTTTGAAATTTTTTTGTGAATACATGTTTTCATTTTATCAGGAAGAATGTTGTAAAGTCTAGTCGCAAGACATCTAAAGTTTCGTTGACCAAAAAAAGTGTGCGTTACAGGAATTTGAAGTAAGTCTTTGTTATTGCTTCGAGTACAGCGAGTATTAGATCTTTTTTCGTAGTATGTGTGTATATTTGTGTATAGGTGAGTGAGTATTGTTTTTGCGTATGTCTGCCGAACATCAAACACATTCATAATATTAAAGATTAAGTTCGAGTCAGTAATTAGAGGAAGCCTAAGAATTATTTTTATAATGGTTTTCTGTGCCTTTATGATTGGGTCTAGTGCAGATGAAGTTCCACCTCCCCACGCTATAATACCATACTCAATAATAGATTGACAGAATGCAAAATAAACCATTTTCAAGTGTTGTGAGTTAAGGAAGTTTCGTATAGTTCTGAAGAAGTGCATGGTTTTTCTTATATTGTTTGCAATTATTTGAGTGTGAAGATTCCATTTGAGGTATGGATCAATGGTGAGGCCGAGGGACTTTATCTGAGCAGTGCGCTCAATGTAGGGACACTGACAACATTCTTCAGAATTCAAAAATGTGTGTATTCTAATAGAGGCATCGTCAAGAGGTTGACCTGTAATATTAATGCTTGATGTGATGTATTTGGTTTTCTCGGCATTCAGTGTGAGCGTATTTGTATCCAACCACTTTTTTACAATGCTTATGTTCGTTTCAGCTTTTTTGTAGACAGCTGGCCAAGTGTCAGCTTCAAACAGAAGAACAGTGTCATCGGCAAAACTAACAATTTTCCCCTGAATATTAATGTTACATAAGTCGTTAATATGAACCAGAAACAAAATCGGTCCTAATATGATTCCTTGTGGTATATCATAATTAGTTGAGCAGGTGTTGCTTAGTATGTTATTTATTTTAACTTGTTGCTTGCGTCCATTTTAAGGTAGCTTTTAAAGAATTTAAGTTCGTTGTCCGCAATACCGATTTTTTCAAGTTTATTTGTTAATTTACTGTGCGATATTGTATCAAAGGCTTTAAAAAGGTCTAAGAAGATTGAAATACATTTATTGCTTTTATCAATATAAAGTGGTAATTTTATTCATTGTATGATTGAAACTCTGTGCATTCCATTGGTAAATAATTAGAGGTAACGGATAGGCTAAAAGTGGAGCCGAAAGTAAATATAAATTACATGTTCATACGTATTTGCAGAAAGCATTTATTTTGTGGCTCCTCAAAAATTATAATACAAACACATATATTTGTTTGAAACCATTAAATTTAATAATTTATTTATGAAATACCTCCCGAAAGGACGATCTACGCAGTTTATTAGGTAAAATAGCGGATTTTTATGGAATAGTGATCATGCTTTAGACAGGTCCCGTACTTGCTGTAAGTAAGTACTGATGTGTTACGTGTACAAGGATCAATGTTACCCAAGATAGCGAACGATCACAAGGTCAAACTGTCATATTTGGCTATTGTAGCCCTAAACAAAGAGAACGCAGATATCCAATGTAGAAAACGGAAAGAATACTGTGTTTAAAGGTTAAGAAAAACCATAAGGATGAATATGTTAGCATGAAAGGTAAATTTAAACATTAAAAATGACTCCTAAATTAATGAAGTGGAATAACGATATAAATATGCAATAATTATTATTGCTCTACTAGTAGAGCAATGTACTAGTACCAGAACGAAAATTCCTTCACCGGGAGAATTTAAAATGATTAAACTAATAGCATTGAAATTATTAAAACACAGTGGTTTCAAACAAACGTATGTTTAGATTGTTAAATATTGATAGTTTTTCTTTAAACCCCTATTGGGCCGCATTCCAGAATGTATTGGCCGCGGGTTGGACACGTCTGTCCTAAACCTTCGATGTCGTCGTGTGTTCGGTAACACCCCAAGGTCGATCTCCAAAGAAAGGTTCCAGTAAATTGGCCCTTTAGTATTTTATAATCAAAGTCGTTTTGATTGACGTTAATTCTTCGATTAATTTTCATCAAAAGTAGAAATAATAGAAAAGTTGTGATTATTCTCAGGAGGTCTAGCACGGACGATCGATAAAGCCCTATGTCAATAAGATATTGTTTAAATTCGGGATAATAAGAAATTCCGATAGAAAAATACCACCACATATCCTTGGCTGTCAGTTAAATTTGGGGGACTGTTGATACATGCAACTTTTTTAATAATATCGTTTTTTTGTGTAAAATTACTGGTTTACCGTGGAGGTGAAGCTCATTGGAATGTAATACGTCATTTATGCGATCAATTAAATCCATTTGAACTTGGAGAGACGAAATTTGTTTGAAACTACACTTGTTTCGTATTATGGATAAAGATCTCATTAACAAATTAACTTGGTTTAGTGCCAAAAAGTAATTACGGACTGCCAATGAATATTATGTTAGTATTTCAATTAAAAATTCCCAAATAACATTTTTTAAGTAAATGCAAGACGTTTAATGATTCGGAATATCAAATTGCTCTAGTGTTGTCAGTATACATCAATTAATTTTTTTTTATTAAAACACAAATAACATTGTTTACATCACTTTATTTCGATACAAAATCTCAACATGTTTCATGAACCAAGTTCACTTCATCAGGAGCACAAGTATCCTAAAGTTATAATTAATATTAGGTCTTGAAAGAAGAGGTAGAAGGAGGGGGGAGGGGTAAGAGTGGGGGAGGGTTATTCAAAGTAGGAATTAAAATGTCATTAGACGGGAAAGACCGGGTAAGTGGGAAAATATTTAAAATGGGGTTTATAAAATTTTTTTGTTTATTAATAATATCTGCTTTCATATTCACGTGTTTCCTTATTTCTAAGATTTCAAAATTATTGATTTGAGATACCTTGTAACCAGAATGTTGTATTTTAAAACCTGAATTAATATCGAAAGTATGGTCGTTATTTAATAAATGATCCGCAAATTCTGATTCACAGTTTCCTTTTTAATTATAACTTAAGTATACTTGTGCTCCTGATGAAGTGAACTTGGTTCATGAAACATGTTGAGATTTTGTATCGAAATAAAGTGATGTAAACAAAGTTATTTGTGTTTTAATTAAAAATAAATAATGCCATCACAAAGTGAAAAGCAGTTAGAAGAAGTTTTCTTCGAAAAATTAAAAAAATTACTTTACATTATCGGATCGATAGGTGGAACTAACGAAGATTTTGTAGCGATTTAGTTAGCATGGTCAAACTATTGATACGCCAACCGATTAGTTAATTATTAATCAACGTTAGATGGCTACGTAAAAGTAAAAAAAATACTTATTAATTGACAATTTGGATTCTAGAAAATAATCGAAACATACATTGGCAGTCCGCATGTACTTTTTGATACTAAAAGGGGAGTTAATTATTTAAAAAGGTCTCCATTTATGACTAACAGCTTGTTTTTCCATGTTGGAACGGAATCAATTGATAGCGTTTCGATCATCCATGGATCGTGTACCGATTTTTTTTTAACATAAGGGATTAGTTAATTCACCTCCATTCATTAATTAACCAGTTATTTTGCATAACGAACGATATTATCCAAAAAGTCGTGCATATTGACAGCTTATCCGACACCTTGGAAGCTTCGCTAAATGCAGCGGCCTTTATCTACCAACTATCTGAATCATATTTTGATCGTGCTCGCTAACATCGCAAACTGTCCATAGATAATGAATTTTGTCAATATCGCATTGACATATATTTTTTTTTTTATTTTTTTTTTATAGTGAATACCTCACAAGAGTCCCAACTGCTCCCGTCTGGAGCCAGTGTGACTATGGCATCCCCAATTGGGGGATGTTGTGAGGCTGAAGGTAAGTGGGGAAGGGAAATAGGAAGGTGGGGAAGTACCTGGCTATTCAGATCTAGTCACTAAACACGGCTAAAGCCATTTGGAGCAACGTTTCAATTCTGAATGGTGGTCTTACACCAGGGCGATACTGGTAGTATCTTCCACTCTGGAACGTGCCGCAAATATACTATATATTATTTTAATTAATTAATTGTGAAATAACACAAATTAATCAAATAAAATTTATTTGCGCACGCCGGGTTCGAACCCGCGACCTTCGGAATGGCAGTCCAATGCGTTACCACTGGACTATGCCGGTCGTCATATGGCTTTATAGATCGGTATAAAATAATCGGTGACGCCAATCGATTCGACATCACAAAGTTATCGATTTCACTGTGCTAGACTCACTGGTTGGCTAAATCACCCTTGATTGTTGGCATGATTTTATTTTTATATTACACCTCACAAGAGCGATACTACCTGCACGGTGTAAAAATATGGGGACTATGTCGTGTTGGGTTTTGAGGGCCACGTACGGGGGCCAATGTTGAGTTGCCGACAGTCAGCTTCAGAGGTAGAATCAGGAGACTCATGGTTTAGGTTAGTTGGGGTCGGCACTCATGCCTTTGAATGATTCATGAGTGTATTTACAGTTAAACAAGCACAAACATAGTATAACACAAAAGGGGCACATAATATACATCCAAAATAAATCCTGACTGATTGAATTTAACAAATCTATCTCTCATTTTGGTTTCGTCTGGCAGACGTCTGTGACAGGCTTTTAAATATGCACATAATGGGAAAGGTTTGGTGTACGTTTATATGAGATGTTCCATGAATGCGGGGTTGCTAAGGCCAGCGAGGAGTTACTTCCAGAACATTATAGAGTGGAAAAAAAGGTGTTGCTCGTCCACACGTGCCATCGGGCGCGTGTTAGGCTGGGCGATTCTGTGCGCGCGCGGAGAGCGTGTCGAGGCAGAGTCTAGAGTCGAAGTGAAGATGGCCGACGCGCGCTGAAACCGTTGGGGTTATTGGCGCGGTGCGCAGAAATGCATGCGCACCGTTCTGCGCCGCCTAGTTCTGCGTTGAATATTATTTCGCAGGGTTTTTTATATGTGTTTGAGAGATCTGTTACGTAACAATCGCCACACGTTTGGGAAGCGTCATAAGGCAGGTTAAGGTGGGATCTGTATCAAGGGATTTATTAATGCGAGTCTAGAAGAGACCCGGAGTATTATGAAGGAGGAAAAAAAAGTCGATAGCTCGTTCCACCAGCGAGTTGAAGAAACCACCCGTTCTCTTGAAGCTTAAGTCGACTGTGAATGGATATTCCGTTCATTATTTTTATTTACATTACCTCCACATAGAAGGCTCCGAGTTAAATAATTTGTCATCTTTAGGGATGTTGTGTGGAGGGTCTTTCTGAGGAGAGGAAGGAGTGAACATGGGTTTTGAAGATGCCCATGTTGTAGGAGTGAGGAAACACATAGGCCGACAAATCATTCCACAGCCTGTTGAACTCAAGAACGAGTCGTAGAAACGACCCGTTCTCATGTAAACATATAAAAAATGTACATATTATGTTGGGCGCGCGTTTGGTGTGTTTCCTGACTGTGCACCGGTGCCTAAGGGATCAATAACGCTAGTTCATCGGAATTCCACTGTAATACCGGTAGAACAAGGAAAGCATACCATCCTGACGCCTGTGCTCTAAAAATTGAATGTTTATTAAGATAGGAGAATCTATCAAACAGACCGCCCGTTTCTGCACAGAGTCAAGGGTTTTTTTTAGGTATTTTGGAGTTCCAGATTAGAGGTGGCTGCCAAATTTAACAGTGGAGCGAACTTGTGATTCGTACAAGGTCAGCAGTTGGGTATCTGCGGGCCCTGTACACTGTAGTGTACAGTGCGACCAGCTTCTGAGAGGCTAACTTGACTTTGGCTTCGATGGAGCGTGAAGTTTAAAAATCATGCATACATAAGTACTTAAATATATGAATTGTCATCTAAATTAGCGTTTTTTATGTTTTTCAAAAACCAATTCCGTTTAATTCTTGTAATCTCAAGACTTTTTGGCGGTTGTAATAATTTTCTTTTACTAAAATCTTTTGGTTATTTTGACTTCAAAGATTAAATTTGGGATAATAAACGAAATTATTATTTGAAAGCAGAGAAAATAATGGATACTCTGTTTTGAGGTCTGATCAAAGAAGCAAGGATCAATTTTATTCCTCTCAGTTTGGTTGAAATCTTTTTAGGGCATATTTCTTACGGTTTTAATTTGTTGGGATTAATTTGATGAATTCGGCATTTAAAAAAATATATTTTTATAAAATTTAGTTAATCTCTCCTTGGTGTAAGTAATTGAAATATCTTACGGATAGTCACAAACATAATCATTTCAAGTGATAATGATTCCCCATTGCGGATAAACAAATTGGTGATATTTTTAATCGCTATTGCAAAACTGGTCAGTTGGACTGTACCATTTTCAGTTAGGGAATGTTGTGAAGCCGGAAAAGTAGGAGAAGGGAAGAATATAAGAAATCATGTGCTAAAAAAGAACTTGGCTATTCAGATTCAGTCGATTAACATAGCTACAGCTAATTTATTTATTTATTTATTTAACGCCCAGAGGGCTTTTACATGTGGGTGGTACAAATTTAATGACAGTTTTGAAACATAAGAAAGAAATAATAAAAATAAAATTACATAAGTATATGCGAGAAACAAAATTAAAAATAACAAGAACATAAATTAAAAAATACAGCGATTTGACTGGTTTACAAAAATATAACTTCCATTTAGGAATAGTATTGAAATAGGTCTTTTACGTAATCCACAAAATTCGCAAAGTTAATATTAAATATATCGACATCACCTAGGTATTGGTTTCCCATAGTGTGAAACCGTTGTATTGGGGAGTTCGCAATGTAATTGAGCTTATGTGTGTTGCAGTGGAATAGTGTATTTTGTCGTGTTGTTATTGTAGGTATTCGTATGTTTATGAGTTGCAGAAGTTCGCAACAGTCGAATTTAGAGTTTAGAATCTTGAATAAAAAAGTTAAGTCGTTTATTTTACGCCTGTCTTCCAATGTGTGTATTTTTAGAGTGTTTAATAAGAAATGATATTGTAAGTCTTCTAGTGGGATATTTAATTTAAAATTAATAAAACGCAGAAATTTTTTTTGTATTCGCTCAATGTTATTAATGTGAATTTTGTAAGAGGGAGACCAAACTACTGAGTTATATTCAATTATGCTTCTAACTAGAGATATGTATAACAGTTTAATGGCTTGTATGGAGTTAAAGTTTTTAGTTGTTCTTAATACGAAGCCTAGTGTTTTAATGCCTTTGTTTACAATTTGGTGGATATGATTGGCGAAACTTAGTTTTTCATCCAAAATAATTCCGAGATCTCTCATTTCCGTGACACTTTCTAAAGCTGTATTGTTAATGTAATATTAAAATAAAACAGGATTTATATTTCTGCAGAAAGTCAGGGTTTTGCATTTGTCTACATTTAAAAACAGATTATTTTGTACGCACCAATCTTTAAACTTATTAATATTTGATTGTAGTATTTGGCAATGATTTACGTCAGTTATTTTTTTGTATAGCTTGATGTCATCAGCAAAGAGCAATACCTCGACATCGTCGAAGCAATTTGTTATATCGTTAATGAAAATGAGAAACAAAACCGGACCAAGGTGACTACCTTGCGGTAGGCCACTGGTCGCACAGAAAGCTTTCGATAGCAAAGATTTTATTTTAACAAATAGTTTACGATTAGTTAAATAGCTAGTAAACCATTTTAGCATGTTGTCTCTTACTCCTAGGACAAATAGTTTTCGGGTTAGTAGTTTATGGGATACTTTGTCGAATGCTTTTGAAAAGTCTGTATATAAGCAGTCGACTTGTTTATTTTTTGCAAAAGATTCTAATATAAAGTTTTGAAATATTGTTACGTTAGTTGCGGTTGATCTACCTTTGATAAAACCGTGCTGTTTTTGGTCGATTAGTTTTATTAATTTGGGATAGATTTCATCAAGGACAATTCAAAAAGCTTAGAAAGTACTGACTGTATACAAATGGGGCGATAATTGGTTATGTCAGTGTCGTCTCCTTTTTTGAGGATAGGTGTAATGAAGCTCGATTTCCAGCGGCTTGGAAAATATCCAAGGAACAAGAGGCGGTTGAATAGTACTGTAAGCGGTTTAGATAATGCATTGGAGCATTTTTTAAGGAATATTGGTGGAATGTTGTCTGGGCCAGCAGATTTGTCAGTGTCTAAGGAAAGTAATTTCTGTTCGCAAGATTTTTGTGTGATATGGCAATTTGTTAAGTGTGTAGTATTACTAAATTTGAATTCGGGTATTTTATCATCGGGGGTTTCGTCATCGTATACGTTTTTGAAGAAATCTGAAAAAAAGGTTTACAATGTCTTGTGTATTGTTTGCACTGATTCCATTCATTTGCATTATTGGTGGGTAATCCGTGTTTTCATTGTTTATTTTTTTAAGAAATTTCCAAAGATTTTTGGATTTAAAAACATTATTCTCGATGGTAGTTATGTACATTTTGTAGCAATGTTTAGAAAGATCTTTACATTTTTTCCTAGTTTCCCTAAAGTTTATATAATCAACTATGGATTTGCTTGTTTGAATTTTTTGTGTTGACTTTAGACATGATTTGACTGAATTGTGTCTCTATTCTATCCCGCAGCCAAGTGGGGGAGCAGGTAGTAGTCAAACTACAGTCCTCCTTATATTAGCTTAAATACTTGACATATCATTTTAGTATTTTACCTATTTCTGCACAAATACATAAGTTACCATTAATAATTAGGATTTATATAGTTTAAAAGCCCATAAGACAGAAAAATGCTTGGGGTCGTCGGAAGACCCACTTGTTTACTGACGTTTTGTTTGGCATCTTGGCCTTTCAGAGTTAAGGGTTATGCTAAATCCATAAAATATTTTTTCTTTCTGGAATGAGGCGTAAATATATTACTAAAATAACGTACGTTATTAAAAAAAGCTTTATTGCAGTATTCAGAAAAGAATTATTTTTGTTAGTTGCCAGTGTATAATACGTTTGCCAAAACAAAGCACTGTTAGAAATGAACACGATTCGTCATAACAGAGGGTGGTCGGGGTTAACGTACTCCTCCTGTGTATTTATTAAACTTTTCGTAACATACATAAAATAACCAAACATTAAATGCGTAAATTTATAACATAATAGTGTGCATTCCTATAAGATCACAAACGGTCCTTTACACTCTCAACTTATTTTGAAATTTACTTAAAGATAAATTTGTTGATCTCGTGGTTGCAGAATAGGGATAACGCGGAACGTAAGAGACTCCGCATAAAAAGTTAACTGTTTCACTTGATGTGAAATAAAATGGGCAAGGAGCAAGAGGAAAAGGAAAACGTTAGATTGATGGTGTCACTGACTCCCGCCAAACAAAACGTAACAAAGTTGAATGGAAAAGAGGGGAGAACATTAGTGTGATGGAGGAAGACTGCCAAACGTTGCAAACTGTACCCAATATGTTCTTGATAAGTTAGACTTTGAATATTTTTGTTTTTATAGGTTAAATGCGGGGCAGTTTGGTGTTGGAATCTAATGAAATAGATAAGACGGAATAACATATGTCGAATTCTACGAGGGATAAAAAAAAACAATTTTTACTGTTAGATTATACTATTTTATTATGCATTACCTTTTTGTCATAGAATATAGAACACATGAAATCCCTTGTGGACGTGTTTCGTGATTCAAATGTTTGACCAATCGGGCCATGAATTTCCAATACAAAACGGTGTTTCGCCATGATTACGAAATTTAAATGGGATAGAGATCTATGATCCCAGACGAGTGTAATTGAGATAGAGGGTGTGCAAAATGAGCTAAATAGAACATTTGTTTCCATTCAGATTTGTATATATTGTTATTATTTATTATGAATCTCTACAGGTAGGGTTTACACATACGTATTTTTGTACGGAGACAGGCTAGTTTACAATAATTTTATTTAAAAAAAGTACCTACATTAAAGGTTCATTTCGATGGGTACTTATAAGGTTGCAAGAGTAAACTTTTATTTAGATTTAGTTTTGACAGAGTTGACTAAAAATTATTGCACGATCTTTGTCAATGTCCAGTGTTCAGCCAAGATTTTAAATTTGTTTGGAATTTTTAATTGTCTTGTTTTGTCAAATGATGGGGGCACTTCTAGTTTTATTCTTTAATCAAACGTTTTGCGTTATATTTTTCTTTTTAGAGGAATTTGGAAAACGACTTAAAAAAAGAGAGATTATTTAATTTATATTCTATAAATTAAACAGTTTTCACATTGGTAACAATAGGAGCGATGCAATATTACACATATTAAATATTTCATAGCGGGTACCAATAGCATATTTCCTTGTAGTTTTTTGTTTGTGGTAGGTACATTACACGAGTAATTACCGGGTAACATGTATAGTGCAAAGTATGTGAGTACGTGTGAGTGTGTTTGTGGGTGTGATAAGTGGTGATCTGTGGAGGGATAATATGTATGCATAGCGCATAGAACAGTTTGTGTCATTGCCATGATGCTCTTTTTAAATGTGGTCGTTGAGGCCTATTTAAATAGTTTTTAGTAAAAGTATTTTTCTTATATCTTATTCTCATTATTAGTTTGATTTCGGCCATGTGATGTTAAAAAAAAATATATTGTAAAAAGATTGTTTTTTTTTCAGTCTTTATAAATCATCGCGTGTATACAATCGGAACTCTGTCCTGGAGAATATCATTCTTGATGGTCCTTACAATTTTTTTCTTGATTATTTATTTAATTATCAGAATTGCTTATGAAAGGGTGTTAATTAAATTACTCACAACTACAAATCTATGAGAACGTAATTTAATATATAACTGTTTGATTAAAGAGTTACTCTTGCACGTGGCAGTGATAGCAAAAAATAACGTAGATACATAATAAAAGGATCTTATTGCGTTTTTATGGAAATAAAGTAACTAAAATTTTTAAAGTTTTCTTGTTCAACAATCGGCATTAGCTTTAAACCCGCCTCACTCCATCCTCCAGCATTGACGTACACTGGAGAAAAATACTAGCGCCTAATATAGTCACGGCTCCCTAAAGGCTTCAACTTTCTATTATTCTATTAATTTTATTCTATTTTATTTTCAATTTATTCTGTTTTTTTTTCTTTGTTTTTCTGTTCTATTTTTTTGTTTTTCATCATATATATTTTTTGTATCTCTATATGGAATATGTGAGACTGCACTAACCTCCCCCATATACCGGAATAAACACTTTTATTATTATTATTAAAATTTAAAAAAATGTTAAATGCGATCCGATCACAAAAAGATGGCCTAGTTTTTATTCTCACATTTATTAACTTGTAATAATTAAAGTTACCATAAAGCCAGAAAGGCTGGAATTTAACAAAACAACATTAGTTACAGCGAGGTATTGACAAAGGGTTAGAAAACAAGGAAACTCACTACATTTTCTTCGCAAAGATTGATGTTTCCATCACAAAGTTTTCTTTATTAGGGATATATCGTATAACCTGCGTTAATGGCGTATTTTACGGACTATTTGCATTAAATTGACTTGATTTTGCATACTGGACATTTTTTGTTACACAACATATATTTTGTATTATTGAAAAAAAACATGTGATAGAAATTTCTCTCAATTCCTAATATTATACTGGAGGCTGCGAGATTGAAGTTGATAATCTTTTTAATGAATTTGTGTAACTTATTTTAATACTTAATATGCAGTAAGCTATATTTTTTTAAATGCATGAAAGCAATGTGTAGATAAAATTCTAATATTACATATGTTTTCGTTTGCAAGTGAAAATTTGTAAATAAAATGCTTGAATTACAAGTTAACAGCTTTGTTGTACAACTGTTTGAATAAGACGAACATTAAAACACAGGGCTTTCAATATGTTGTTGTTTTATATATCACCAGCTTAATAAAATTTTCAACAATATGATTTATTAGAATACGTGTAAGTTCTTCTGGGAAATTTTAATCTTTCCCCTTGATAACTGTTTCACACTCCAAATGAAAACTAATTTATTTTAAATTTTTTATGAATTAAAAAAAGGCAAATCCAACGTGGTTCGACTTCTTACATGATGGCGACCTACAAAGATATATAATTGAATTAGTATCCCCCCATTCAAAAACACCCAATTTACGAAAAAAATAAAATATTACGTGTTTTCAAAGATTTGTAATTTAATTAGTTTGCTTCAATGACCGGATAAGGTACTTGCCTTGTTTACGTACTTTATTTTATGACAAAAAGGAGCTATAAAATAAAAAGCTCATTTCCGTATGCTAATCTCGTATATTCTACCTAAAATACTCTCCAACAAAATAAACTTGATTTGATCCTTGCGAAAATACGTTAAATGGAATGATCACAATCTGAAAAAGTTTATTTCCTAAAATTGGAAGGAATAATATTATACCGTATGCTACATTCTTACGCAATAAAATGACAAATGTGGGACGCTTCCCCATACGAAAATATTTTCCACACCCCGAGATAAAATGGCCAGCGAGCCAGATAAGAGTTTTCTGACATCATAAGTAACTTGCATCGTTTTTATTATTTTTCGTTCTTCATTTTCAGTTTATTAGACATTTTATAAGTCCACTAGACCATTTATCCCCAAAATAATCCGATTTCACAAATATTAACTTTAGTCAACATAGTCCTTAAACAGTACTTGGTCTTTAAACATAGTCCGTAACGTTATTTTACCAAATAAAATTATTTCATTTCGTTAAACACGTAAATAAAAAAAATAGACAAATTTTGCCCTATCCATTATTGAAACGGTACCCAAACATGTAATGAACGTATGCATTAATCCAATACATTATTCTTCCCCGGGACAGTTTTTTGATAAAAAGCATAATGTGCTGACCGATATCATAAAATATTTATATTTTTTAAAGTACCGGGGATCCGAGGATAAAGCACACTAACTTTGGGAGGTGATTCTGATAAACAAAAAATTAAATGATTTTTTTCGAAATTTCGTTGTTATGGTCAGGCAAAGATATATGTTTACATTAAAGAATATTTATTTTTCCTTACAAAAAATTCAACTTTTAACCTGAAAAATACCTTGAAATATTTTGTAATTCAAAAAAGTGAATCACCTTTTTTACTTGTACTATCATCATCATGTCGAATCACCTCCCGAAGTAAGTGCACTTTGTCCCCAGATACCTAGTATATATTGACCAATTGATAGTAATCTTATTTACGATTTAGCGAAAATATAATAAAAGCATTTCAAGAACGAATAAATTTTTTTTTAAAAAGACATTTAAAATATGGTGTATGTTGCCGATTCTCTTTGTTCTTTGAAAATGAGATGAAAATCGATCGGATTAAATGTAAAAAGTCTAAACCGTTGTCTGGTCCATAGTTGGAGACTTTCAGTTTCCTGATATTGATAAGATCCAAAATTGAGTTCTAGAAAAACTACCCTCCAGTTAAGGGGAGTCTTTTTTATCGCCAAGTTGAAACAAACGCATCAAACATAGGAGTACTATTTTACTAGGATTTTTTTTCATAGAATCTTCCTTAACATTTCTTACGCCGACTGACGATAGTAATAATAATAACTCCACTGTAGAACGTTATTTCAATTTTAAGTTTTATTTTAAAATATTTTATAATAAGCCTTTAGAAGGGTATACAGTTGACACGCTTTATAATAATTACATCGCAGATCTTTTTAATAAATACACTAATTTTAAATAAATAGTAAAACTATTAAATGCAATCAAAAACTTTAAAAAATATAGTGACATTTTGCACATGGATAAAGTTACCGAGTGAAACTAGTTAAAATTCAATAAAGTTCTCTGTTATTAACATAATTAATAGGCTACATTGGATGGCAGTGGCTATGCAAATCCCATTATAATGAAAGCGCTATCGGAATAATTGAGCATTGAATATTATTTGTAATCATTCATTCGTGCTGCGGTAGATTCTTGCTAAAGTTTTAGTATGTTTAGTTCGCTTGAATGCTTTGGTAATAGATGTTGCTGTTGTTTTTTTTATCTACCGTTTATTTTTAATGAAATAAAAAATAAAAAAACCGTTAAAATTAAATTAATCTTAATAAATATATAAGAGGTATATTGATACGTACAATAACCCGGCGCGAGTGAGGTCGGGCATGTCATACCCGAAATGTTCTTAAACACAGATTATCTCATGTTATTGTTGCTATACAAATCGCGTCGTCACAGTAGATGGAGGTAAGGAAGTTGGAGGCGAGGTGCAGTGTTGAGTTTTGGGTTGCGCCGGCGCACATTGGCTGAAGTTTGAGCCTTGGTGCCACGTTGCCCCCTGATTGGCATGTTCCCGAAATGTTTTTTTTTTACTGATGATTTCTCAATTAACCATTGACACTAAAAAAATAGTAAAATTACACCAGTGAACTAATTACTGTGTAATTGGACGCAGAACAGAGATGTATGTGGCGCGCATGCACGGTGTGGTATTTTAATTGTCGCTTTGAGTGTTTACGACCATTTAAAAAATAATTATTGTTGTAACTATTTAGTAAAAGAAAAAATCCATTCATTTACTTACGCAACATCATTTTAAAGGCATGATAATTTATTTTTTTTTAAGTTAAAAAGTCAAAAAGTCTCCATGGAAAATGTTGTTATTATTACTCGAAAGTAATGTGTGGCAAAAGAAATATACATAGGGCGCTTTTTTACGGTATAATATTTAGGTATGATTGAAGAAGTTCTGAATCAACTTGTTTATGTGGGAATTTATTATATTATATCTTGCTAAATATTTTTAGAGGTATGTGCTTTATTAAAACTTATTTTTTAATAGCATGTGTTATCTTGGTTCAAAATATACAATTTTTCCAAAAGTTTGTCTTCCATGATTTTTTTTACTTTCAAAGTTAATGTTAATTGCTTAGTGAGTTACTCCAAATAATTTCTTAAAGAATAACGTTGCACCTAAAAATAACATTTTGTATTAAGGTTTATTGTAATATTTTAATTTTTTAACTATCATTAATTTATTTTGTATTTTTACCATCTTTGTTTGAAGTATTATAATCAATAATATGCAATACCTAGCGCACAATTTTTTTTGAACTAGTTCAAAGCATTATCAACTTTTAAATTAACAAAAATAAATCAGAATTTCATTTTAACTCTTAAAAACAACAACTTTGAATCACAAAATGGTTGAACGCGAGAGCGGTGTCGCGCCAAATCACTAAAATTCGCTACTGTGCGTCACTGCGGGGTACGTCACACCCAACCGCGTAGTCGGTATTCGTATTCTTATAGTTATAGTATTCATTTTATTTATAGATTTATATTTTTATAATTAAAATTCTATAGTTATGTTTTTTAACCAAAGAAGTTGTAATTTTGCTAGAATTTTATACGAAAAAATGGCTACCAAAACTTCTGCTTTTTGAAAAAAATACCAACACTGTTTATTTGAAAAAAATAACACTTTTCAATATAAAACATGTTATTTTATTTACTTATCTGGTTGAATGGATAATCTTAGTAATTTTACAAAATCTAATAAAGGAGACAAAAGATTGAACAATACTCTATAGTTTGATTCCAAACTTGATACATCCATTAAAAAGCGAAATAGCATATTTAAACGTTTGGAAAAAAAATCAAGGAAATATTCTGTTGACAACAGAAAAAAATAAAGCTCGTAATACTGTCACTAATTGTAGAAAATATTTTAAATCTAAATATTGTACAAAAGTACTTAATGAAAACTGGAATAAGCCCCGACCAACCTGAAAAACGATTAATTCTCTTCAATCAAATAGCTCGCAAAACCCAACAACGGCTTGTAAATTATAACTGACTAAGAAGTACAAGACCCAAATAAGTTTGCAACCGCATTAAACGCATTTTTTCTCTCAGTTGGGGAAAACTTAGCATCAGTCATAAAAACATCTAAAATTTATTTATGTAGATAAAATCTTTTAACACGATCAGAACAAATAGAAAGAAAATCTTACGGGTCATATCTAATGTTAAGTCTAAAGCAGCTGCTGGTTTTGATTGTGTAACCACCCTCCTTCTCAAAAAATTCATCCACGCTGGTGGATGACCTCGTATTCTTAATAAATCTGTCTTTGTTAAAAGGTATATTTCCAGACAAACTAAACAATATGAAAATAACCTATTCAAAATGACAAATTTAAAAAAACATACAAAATTATGATCCGATCTCTATACTTTCAGATATCTCTAAAAAAAATAATCTGTCATTAAGGAAAAACTAAATGAAATGAAATTATCTCGATAAACGATACCGTTTCAGATGACGGTAAAGCACTTAATGTGTAGTTATCGATTTCATATCAAATTTACATAATGAAACTGATCGTGGTGATTTTACGGCGGCAATATTATTTGATCTAAAGAAGGCTTTTGACAAAGTGGATCATAACGTATTTATCGAAAAACTGAAATATTTGGGCACTGTCGGCACTACCCTGTAACTTTTCCGATCTTTCCAATCGAATCGCTCTTCGGCAGTAGAACTGGGTGGAGTCATGAGTAACTTAGTTAAAATAACATGTGGAGTGCCCCAGGGATCAATTCGTGGACCATTGCTGTTACAAATCTATGTTAATGACATAACAAAGTGGCGTATTAAAGGAACTCTTCAGCTTTAAACGGATGACACAGTAATTTTTAATAACAAACCGGATCTAAAATGTTTATTTTTTCCAACTAATAAACTGGTTGAGGATAAATAAACTGATCCTTAACGTAAAACAAAATCATTACATATTTTTCGGCAACTAGAAAAATTGCAGCCTCAATATCAAAATTGGTGACAACTGTCCCAAAAAGAAAACGAACACAAAAAAATTGGGCCTGATTGTAGATTCCCAGCTATCGTAGGATCTCCACAAAAATCATGTGAATAGAAAAGTACTCCCAATAACTGTTGTACTGTATAGGCTTTAAAGATTACTTACCATTCATGAATTAACTTCGATGTATAATGCCATGGTACATTCACACCTATCTTATCTCTGCTGTATCTGGTGCTTTGTCTCAAAGAAAATATTAGCTGACCTGAAGGTGGTCCAAAACAGAACTCTCAGAAATTTTCTCAGTATTCCATGGAGCACACATATCAAGGACATCTATTCATAGTACTTACCAAACATTATCGAGCGCCATCCCACAAATTACCCAATAATCAACCGACACTAACATCAAGCTACTTTACAATCAGGACCTCTACATCCACAATACTCTTCAATAATCAATAATAATAAAATCCGCATTTCTCTTACTTACACCACAAAATCTCTTAACCATATTGCCTACACACTCTACAACTCTCTTCCAGATACGTATATAATCAGCTAACATCTAAAAATTCAAAATTACTTTAAAAGAATATTTTTTAAGTATATCTAAGAACGACAATACGTAATTCATGTCTTGTTGTTTTGTCTTGTCTATTTTTCTCTTTTTTTACCCCCTGTATTTGTTTTCAATCATAATCTATTATTACCAAGGTATTAGTGAGTAAGTACCTTTTTGTCAATTACTACCTTTGATTTGTGCTTATGTGTATACTGTATATGTATATCCCTGTTTGTTTCCTCTTTTTGTGTTCTCTTCTTTGTCCTTCCTAACCCGTCTTTTCATATTTGTATGCTGTTTAAGATGGCGTTAAACACACGTTTATTCTTGACACGCCCGGAGATAGTTGTTTGATAGAGTCTCATGTTTATTTTATTTGATTAATTATTTTAATAATTGTTTTAATAAATTAGCGTCTGTTGATATTTAAAATATTCTATTATTTAATCTTCCTTATCAGTTCTCATCACTACCTACCTACATTGAGTTAGTGCGTGTGCGTAGATGTCTAGATAATTGTATTCGGTAATTTACCTATTAATGTCACAATCGATAGATTCATCATTAATTAATACAATTATCCTTTCATCACCCATCCACGATTTAATGTTACAAGGGATAGTTCCTAAAAGCATAAAAGACGATTAATTTTGTTCAAACCTTAACGGTTTCAACATTCACGCAAACAATGTATCTTAATTCATGTTAATCTAGTACACTTTTATATCGAAATAACTCATTGCTGTTATGTGTGTAAGTGAATGGTTTTTCCAAATATGGAAAAGTCTTATGTTAAGACCCTGCTTTCGGAATTTCTACCAATTTATAACATATTTCCCCAGAACACTTGTAAAACACATCTAGTTCTGTTATTAAATATGCTATAAACATGAAAATAATTAAAAATGTGTCTTTAAATGCTACTTTAGACATTTGACGAGAGAGTTTCGCTCTTTTGTTTTCAGGCTTAAAAACTTACAACTTACGTGATTTGAACTTCTTTTTGAAATAACACATCATTATATTTTTATTTCTGTTCATTTGCATAGTAGGATATTAACGAAGTCTGCTATATACAATAAAAATTAAATAAATAAATTTAAAAAATAAAATAAAGAATCTGAAGAACCTTCTTAGTGAACGCATATCGGAAACGAATTGAGGACACATGGCAGGCCGTTTAGTCCTTGATAAGGTTTCTATGGTTCCCTTTACGACTAGGCAAATGCGAAGAAAGTCCCATAAGGTCAAAACCGTTTTCCCCACACATTCTTATGCTGAAAATATAATGACACTTCAATAATAAAAAAATATATAACTATTGTATTATCCTATGTATGGTATATTATTCGGTTGTAATGAGTTTGAATATGATAAGCAGAACGAAATAAGGAATGCAAACAAACGAATTAAAACTTTATCATTTCTACGGCGGCATAATTTTTTCCCTTTAAAATAATCTTCAAAATAAACGATACATATCTCATTTATTTTTCGCAAGTTACAATTCTTCTCAAATTACATTTAAAAAAATGTTATGTATTAATAACAAAATTTTAGACTGGTGACCGGATAAATCATCAAAATTATAATTCATCACATCTTTAAAAAGTTATATAAAGTCATGGAAAGTGATGAAACAAAAACTTTATTAACTGGGTTAAGTAGGTTAGGTTAGGTTAGGTTCGATTTAAAAATTTTTTTCATCGTTTCTAATGACTTTATATCACTTTTTAAAGGTGTGTTGAATTGTCGATTTGTTGATTTATCATGGAACCGTTATAAGTACCTGCAGTACAGTACTTATATTTAAATCACATTTACCTTACATTTATTTTTATTTTTTTACTTTTTCACTGAAATGTGATTACTGCAGCACATAATACAGATATAATATTATTAATTCCTGATAAATAATTACAACATTGTACTGTACAAGTAAACCTTTCCATCGAAGAATTGTATCAATATCTCATTATATAGAAACCCAATGTAAACCTTTTTTCTTTAATATATTTTTTTAAATGTGTAATAGAAAAATTAAGTCATCATTTGAAAAAAAAAATTAACTACACATGTTTTTTGAAATGATATTTGACACAAATTAACGTTACTTCCAAAGATTTGCTTATTATATCGTTTTTTATATGAATACCGCAAAACAGTCCCAACTGCTCCCAACCGTCTGAAGCCAGTTATTTTTAAGGCTTCCCTAATTGGGTTATGGTGTGAGGCTGAAAGTTGTGGGCAGGAGAAGCAGATGGGAAAGAGGAAGGTGAGGGAGAACCTGGGTATTTAGGTCTGGTCCTAAAACACGGTTAAAGCAATTTCAAACAAGGTTTTAATTCTGAATAGTGGTCTTATACCAGGGTTATACTGAGAGTATCTTTCACTCTGGAACGTGCTTCAATTATTATATATGTATATTATTTGATTATTTAAATGATTAAATTATGAAATAATTCAAATTAATCATATAAAACTAACTTCCTTTACCCCTCGACCACGCAAAACAGGTTATCAGCATATAGGGTAGAGCATGCTATTGATTAAATAAAATTAACCAAAATATTAAAAGATTACCTTTTTTCTGGGTACAAGCAATGTTATATTTAAATATTTTACGATAATAAACATTCAGGAGGAAAATGGATTGAGACCGCAGCGAGCGGAGAATATTTGTGGTGGAGGTCAAATCCCACGGTGGATGTAGCGCCGTGATGATGACGATACACTTGCAGTTGGAAAACGCTCCAACGAGTTTGTTAAACAATCCGTTCAGCACTGATACTTATGGGTCAATTAAGTCATGGAACATTATCCGTGTAATGTCTGTTATATCAAGCGAATGTGTGCGTGATAGCTTCCCAAACGAAATCCACCTAAACAACGAATGGTTGCCTAGCAATGTAGAAAGTACACAGTAGTGTTTTCTGTTATGGTTTAAAAATATAACATTATATTTGATAACTTTTATAATCTAAATTATATTTTTAAGAACCGTGTTATTTACTAAAAGCGTCACTTGTGAGTTTAGGTATATTAGTGCTATGACTCATGACTCTAAAAAAATTACAAAATAATAATTACGTATATTTGATTTTCACTTCCATTTTTGTGAATGAATGCAAATCTTGGAAGTGGAAATCAACCCACTTCTCGACATCCGATCGAACTGATAATTGGCAACTTGTTGTCAATTACAATGCATTCTATTACTTTTGGTGGCAATCACAAACACAAACGTAGAGATGAGCGTATTTCAAGAAATTCAAATTCTAACAAAAAATTCCACGACCTTACAGCAGTTAATACACGAAATAAATGTCGGCCCTATTCAAACGCGAAATGGCTTAGTTGCAAGCACAGTTGACTCCAGTCCCTTGGAGGTTCAATACTCAAAACAAAAACAAACCAAAACAAAAATTACATATTTTATATTTTTAAGTAAGTAGCGGTAGCTACTAGAATAATTCATAGCATATCTAAGGCTAGAGATCTTCCAGCAACGCACAGAACATATAATAGTACCTACCTACTAGAATTATAGCGAAGCCGCCTGTATGTATATCTACTTGTGACCGGGAAGATTTTTACAAGACGTGGGTGTTTCCACATAAGGCGGCAATAATAAACCCTCCCCCCCCACCCGCACACTGTGCACCGCCTCCGCTACCTGCGACCCGCTCTCGCATCGAGCCAAGGTACCTGCGAGTATGTCCGGCGTCGCTAGCGCGGTTTGAGCCCACCACCATGACATGACATCAGCTGACCAGGTACGCCGCACCTTTGGCTTTCACTTTGGAGTACCTGGAAGACCCATGGTTTTTACCAGTGCTGAAAATCACTTGCAAGTCCGGTCTTCTCTCGCAATGACGTAGTGCTACCGATTTAATCGCTAAGACCACTCCACCACCGTTCAGTTTCGCTTCATCTGGTGTTGACCATCGACCTAGAGGATTCGCCGTCGACTACATCCCACAACGAAGTGTCAATCTTCGACCTAGGAAATTCTCCACCGATCACGTCCACTAACTGCGTCGAGCATAGATTCGAGTCATCGGTACATGTACACTGATCTTAACACACTTCAATAAATGCTGTAATATCTACAAAAC
This sequence comes from Hesperophylax magnus, assembly GCA_026573805.1. Lineage (NCBI taxonomy): Eukaryota > Metazoa > Arthropoda > Insecta > Trichoptera > Limnephilidae > Hesperophylax > Hesperophylax magnus. Next base: position 10,662,884 of record JAIUSX010000012.1, read on the forward strand.
ATCTTTCATTCGTCTCACCTTGCCATCCCCAAAAATACATGTGTGAATAAATAAAAAGAATTTTTTTTTTTTTTTTTTTTTATAGTGAAAATGATATAAAAAAATGTTTTAAAGTGTTGATTCAAGCCGCATTTAAAAAATATATTTAAAACCTTAAGCAACAAAAACTTAACAATGCTATTGAATTCTAAGTAGAATATGTGTACTACAATAATTTAAATGCATGATGTCAAAGAAAACATGAAATTTTGTTAAAGCCTTTTACGGAACTAATAGCGCAGGTCCGTGGTACCATAAGCCAACGAGCGCTATCTAAAACAGTCCTGTATATTTAATATCTCTTAAAAGGTTTTTAAATGCGGTTCAAAGACATTGAATAAATTACAAAGCACTTCTGAATAAGTCTACTTTTGGATGATGGAATCCAGACCAAGGAAAGTTACATCAGCACTTTGTTACAATAACAAGTAGAACATTGTTCATTTTACAAAAAATGATTGAGTGCGTTTATCTTCGAAAGCAAATGCGTCGGTGTTGCGCAACAAGTGATTAAGTGCCATTTTTGGTAAAATCGAATTAGAAAACAATATGGGTTATTTTTTTAATGAAAACTATGAGGACAAGAAGACTTCCATACGTGTTTGGCTTAAGAACAGATGTTTTGAGGGGAAGAAGTTATTATTTGTATTAAATGTAATTTTATTGAAATCATCAAGTTACTTATGACTTCATATTTTTTTAATAATAATAATATTTGATTTTTTTTTCGTTACCTCCACACAGGAGGCCCTGAGAAAATCTTTGGAAATGCTGTATGGAGGGACTTGTTGTTGGAGGTAGGAAAAAAAAAGGCCGGCAAATCGTTCCACAGCCGAGCAGTGAACTCAATAACAAGTCGTAGAAGCGACCCGTTTTCACAAGACAACCGTGTACACATGTTGAGCGCGAGTATGCACAGGTGCCAAAGGGATCATTTACGCTAGTTACTTGGAGCATCTTCCATTTTAATACCGGTAGGACAAGGACAGCATACTTGTACATACCTGACTCTGAAGATTACAATCCTCTTAAGATAGGGGAACCCGCATAAGGTCAAGTTTTTTTTATGTATTTTGGGGCTCCACACTAGAGGTGGCTGCCAAATTCAACATTGGGGTGCACTTGCAATTTGTACAGGGTCAGCAGTTGTTTAATATTTTAGTATCTACGGGCCCTGTACAGTACGCTCAGCTTCTTTGCCTTGGATGATTTGTATAGCGCTGTGTATCATGCTGTGCAAATATATAATATTATATTTTTACAATGCTTTATCTCATTACTAACTATAGACTGAACAAACTAGTATCAACTTATGGCTTACAGATTGCATCCACCGGGTCGTCGATCACTAATACAAAACTATATGAAAAATGCATTTGACCGATGAACGTGATGCTGCGTTAGAGTGTAGATAAATTTTTATTATTATACAAATATATTATATTGGATTTACACTGTTTATTGTTTATTAGAGAAATTTAGATGCAGACACAATTGGAACACGCGATATGCCATTATAATTTGTGGTATTCATTTTAGTATATCTTCGATGATGTTCTTTGAATGTTACTTATTTTTTTCTTGCCCTACACTGACGAGAATGTGGTAAAGTACTGTAACTAGTTGAAAATCCGTTAAAAATTGAGTTTCATTAAATTTTTTTTGATCGAGGTAGTTAAAGTTGATCCAATGACAGAGATTTGGATAGATAAAATGTAACACTGCTTACGCAAATGTTAGCCATTCAAATAATTTATAAAGCATTACTTAGAATCATTATTCTATTAATTCATATAAGCATCTGTTAAACATTTGAACAAAATAAATACACATTTCGAGTGAAGAATCGCTTATATCGCTTCTCTGATATTATAAGTAGTTCCAATTTAGAATATGAATATCATTGGACTTGAATAATGTTACGCATTACGCAGGAATGTGTCACATAACTTACCAACTTACCCACGCATTAATATCCGAAATGTGCATGTTTAGTTAGTAAGCATTATATAAATATGTTTTGAATATGAAACCTTCATAACAAAGTGATATTGTAAATTCTGAAAATAATGTGAATATAATAATGTTATAATAAGTGATTATAATTATTATTTTTTAAAGGAATTACCGGAAAGATAAACTAATTGGAAAATAATAGGCGAACATAAAAATACTAGAAATAAAAGTTTGTCGATCGAATAAAACCTGTGACAGACCGCGTTATGTTCTCGTGGTTTGGCCTATTTCAGCATATCACTCGCCATACATTCCCAATGGGGTTGTGTAGCGAGCGTATATGGTGAAATAGGCCAAGACATGATGCGCGTAATCTATCAGCTTCATAATGCTTTGCGAAACTTACAATATTTTAAAATCTCAACTAGATTTATTTCTCTGTAATAGATTTTTAAATGTCAATTTCTGGCGGAAGACAATGAAAATATAAGTTTGCACCAAAATTTGTCTTAAATATTTTACAATTAACTCGGTCTTATCTTCTTGAGAACATTTTGAATATTCAAAGTGCTTGACTTTTTTGATGTTTAGTTAGTTGGAGAAAGTTTCTGCCGTTGAAATAATTTTACAGAATTCATATTATATTATTCAAAATTATTTAAATTATGTTCTGGCAACTTTTGATCATCCACGTTGTATTATTTACTTGAATTAATTTGACAAACTCCACTACTAGCTTAATTTTAAGATTATAGTATGGTTTTTGTTGAGAGCTTTCAAGCAAATACTAGTTAAAGCTTTTCACAGCATTAATTTAAAAATAATAATTTCATATTCTTATAGCATAACATTTATGCTTAAGGGGATGATAGAACTTACGTGCATAAGGGAAGGAAAGCAAAAAATAGAAAAATCAGAAAAGACCTTTAAATAACTTCAACTCTCACATTTTTGAATATGGTGATCAAACATATAACAGGATAACATTTATGTTATGTGTAAAGAACAAGCGTGGGTTTGTTTTTTTTTTAAAAATCGGATATTTTCTTTTATTCCAAGATTGATGAAATTTTGCAAACTTGACATTCAAAAAACTTTTTGAAAATGGGAGGGCAAAATTTCTTTTTCAGTGTTCAATAGGAGGCAGGTTTGTTACGATAATTTTATAAACTCGTGTTTAATTGAGGGCGTCCTCCAATCATGCACAGGTTTACGAAGCAAACTGCAACACGCTCAATCAATGCGCATATTAGTTATATACCCGTGCACTACTGAAAGACGATCGCCTCAACTTGAACACAAATTCAGAAAGAGAATTAGCGTAACAAACCCGTGCGTGTTTCGAGGCAGTATTGCCTCCCATTGAACACGGAGAGGAAATACGCATCCCGGGCAATGCTCGTGACTTCAGCTAGTATTGTATGTTTTATCATTACTTTCTAATGTAGCTTTTTACTTCTTCCAACGGTTAAGCAGATATTATGAATTGTCTAACAAATATGTGTGTTTTGAAACTCATAAGCATACCCAAAGTGATAGATACTCTCAGTATCGATCTGGTATAAATCCCTTTTCAGAATAGAAATACAGAAACGTTGTACTGTTGCAAGCGTTCTTCAAAGTAGTTCAAACTGTGTTTATTGATCAGATGAATAGTCAGGAGCTTTGAGTTTCACATATCCTTTCCCTCCCGACTTTCTTCAACCTCATCACTTTCCATGAATTGGGAATGCCCTGGCCTACTAGCTCTGAGGCAGGTATCATTGTATTTATATTATCTGTAATATATTGGTCTATAAGCGTGATTGAATATACTTGGATAATTCATAAGTGCCATCTTTGTCATACATTCCAACAAGCCTTAAACTCAAACCAACTCTTGACATTAACGGACTCTTATTTTATTTGATTTAATTATTGTTCATTGTGTTTTGCGGCAAACCGGTACCTACTTATATCATAATAAAATTTTTTTACTCTATTTTAGAGGATAGCGCTCAATTATTTATTCTGTACAAATCTTTCCAATTATCTTCAGTTGAAATGATTTATAAATTCTCCCAGGACGGATTGTTTTAGAGAATTCGAACAATTCATCAAATTTCGATGTTATTTTCCTTTTTTCAAAAGGTCCAATCCAAGTTCTGGTATAACAATAGTTTTGTAAAGCTACTAATCAATATCATAAAATGAACAACTTGAAAATTAACTTCCAAATTTGTTGAATTTTTCAAATTCTGTGAAACAACTGGCCCTATTTTGTTATTTTCCCCAAAAATTTGCACTTTTGACAAACCCCACCATGGTTTGCACATTTCTTCTTCAGCTCTTATTTTCTCAGCTTAAGAGTTCGGAGAAAGACCAACTGTTTTCACCTGATAAAGGAAATATCCTAAGCGAGAGTTCAAAATTCCAGAACCGATATAAAACACCGCGCTCGCTTCTCAAAGGATAAACACGCTTCTGCGCTGCGTCTCCAGGAATGGTACCCACTTGAAGCGGTTTAAAGCTCAGAGTTAAAGGCACTTTTCTGTGGGGCGAGTTTTTTCAATATTTATTCTGGAACAAAATAAGATCACCGGGATTCTACGAATCCATCTCGAGATCGCGCCGATTCTTGACAGAAGTAGGCAGACATTATAGAGCCCCAAACACTTCTGTCCTGGCACGAATTCGTTGCTTCTTTCAAATCCCAACCGTAGTTCTGACTCTTGACACAGCTTATTTCAAGTATTTGGTTATCTTGATCTTACCTTGTCTTCAAAGACACCTTTGACAACTAGGTTTGTCTGCGTTAATTTTTTTACTGTCTAATCTTAAGAAGATATATTTCTATAATCTTCAGCACTTTTCCGAAGTGTGTGCGTCAACTTTACCCACGCTAACGACGACAAAAAGCAAAGAATCATCGCGAGAAATTAATTCGCGAGGTATTAACTTAATTTTGTTAGGTATAAAAATATTATAAGTGCGTCGCCTTTGTTGTGTACGAACCCTAAAAAACTTTGCAACACTTTTCTTTTATTTAGACTTAAACTCTTATAAATGCAGAAATATTTATAAGACAGTCAGGTTACTAATTTCCATTCTCTCGGACTCTTAAATTGGTCTGATTTTCAAAACCCTCGTGGCTTTCCGTAGCTTGGTACCCATAATGGAGGGGCGACCATATATACTAACGACATCTTCTATAACCTCTATAATAAATGTACACTAGAGCCATCTACGTCTCAACTATCACAGCCTTCAGGAGTGCCTTGAATTTTAGCCATTTATGTTTACAATTAAATACAATTTATTCGAAAAAAACAAAAAAGTTATCTTCAACATTACAGAAAATTAATTAAGTGAATTGTCAAATAAACTATCGTTTTGAATCAATATGAATTTAATATTCGTCCTATTTACTCTTTTTTATAAATTTCCCCTGCAAAGTATTCCACAAACCCATTACCTCTTATTCTATAATTTCCACCACACTACATAAGCCATTAATGGAGGTCACGTACTATTGGGACCATTCCGATAACCATCGAGCTTGCGATTGCCAAAATTGTAGCCAATAAAGGGTTCTCACATTGATTGAGCGTATTGAAATTTATCAGAATCGCAACAGATTGACAATGAACTACACTTACTAGCACAGATATAGGGCTTATTTATTTATTAATATACCCAATTTTACATGGTCTGTGAAAAAATCACATCACTAACATTTGCAGCGCCCATAGAGAAAATGTTGTTTATAAAGTTTATATAAATTTAGTAAAGACTTTTTCCTAAATAACAGACATAATTTAACTTAAAATAAGTCAACTAAATAAAACCATCCATCAAATAGCGAAAACATTGAGGCCAAAGAGGCACAGTTTTAGTAATTTCACAAGATATAGGGTATTTGAATATGCCATAGCTATTTAGAGGGTAACGAAAAAATCCGCAAAATCACTTTAAAAGTTAAGTAGGTATATTAATTGATTGACTAACGTGAGTACTCGTGTGATTTCTTCTCCAAATAAAAAAGCATTGACCATTTCGCATTAGAGTATGGATTAGTGCTGTAAGCTTACATTTATACTGGATTCAGAATATAGTTTTACTTTAAAATTAGACTTCGCTTTTGCAAAGTCTATTTTCTGATTTGGTGAGCATGGAAATCGCTTTTTTTGTATTCTTTCTTTTTTTCCTTTCCTCGAGTGTAAGATTCGTTTACTAGAAAATCGTTGAGCATTTCGGATTAAATTGAATTGACTTTTTATCTCTACATAAGGATCATTATTATCGTTAGTTAAGAATCAAAGTAATTAGAGTGCTTAACTATGAAATTATTGGACTATTACAGTTGCATTAGAAAAACTGACCCTATCTTAAACTGTGCTCTGATAATTCAAAGCATTTAAAAAGCTCATGCGGTTGGCTGAGCATCTACTATCTATAAAGTGATCACTACGCAAAAAAAACATAAGAAATAACAACTATATTAGAAACACTAAATATCAGGGTTAAAAAAAATATCCTACAAAAAACTACAAACACAACATTTGGGCAAAAAAAGCTTCCTACACTATGTTAATAAACTAAACAAACCAAATTCTTTTCTCATTCAAAACTGACAACAATATTTTAACATTTAAATCTCAAATAAAATACTGGCAATAAATAATAAATATACTAACAACAAAAATAGACTGAAACTGAAACTTCTCAACTGAAAAAAAAAACCACCGTGTAATATATTTATAATTATTTTAGAAAAAAAACATTATTTTATATATTTATAATTATTTCAGCAAAATACACTATTTAATATATTTATAATTACTTTATACTATTTATACTTCTAAATTTTATCAATATATCTATTTGCTACTAAAATTAAGATAATAAAACACTTATTTAAACATTTCGACTTTTATCCGGGTTAAATCTTCCCCACAGGAAAAACTAAACCCTTCCACACACTTTTCCACAAATGATCATCTAGTTAATTGACATTATGCTAGTGCATTATATAAGCATAGTAAATAAATAAAAACACGTCAAATCGCCAAAGATCAAATGGGAAAATAATTCACCGACTCCAGATATTTTCATATCAGAGGGTTCGGCTCGGTAGAACTCCTAACTGGACCGATAAATCCTACTGATCCTGCAATATAAATATTTAAAAAAATTCTTTTGTAATCTTATATGTATTTAAAATGACTGATTTTTGGTATTTTTATATATAAATTCTTTGATAGATCTAATACTCCTAAATTTTGAATGAGAGAGCTACGTATAATGCCAGTAGCCGAAATAACAAATGGAAATATTTTTATAGTCTGAGAATGCCAAATTCTTTCAATTTAATTTCCTAAATCTGCATATTTTCTTATTTTTTCAGAAACAGATTCTATTACATTATTATTCTATTACCTATTATATTTTGAAATATATAATTTTGATATCAAAATCCAATTTATTTATTTATTTATTTATTTATTTATTTATTATTTTATTTACGCCCTAATGGGCTTTTACATGAAAATATACATTTACATTGATTACAATAATTGAACATAAGAAGATAAATGGAGTTAATTGTAAGAAAGCAACACATATAATAAAATTTTGTGCAAATTAGCAAAACACTAATAAGATGGATTCAATATAAAATATACCCAAGCATGAAATAGTAAGTAAAAGAAAGTTCAACATAAAAAGTAAGTAAGTGGGTGTGTTTAAACCCAGTATTAATTGTGTGTTTAACAAATCGATAAACCAATATAAATTAGAGTGTAACTTACTCGTGAGGTAAAGAACATTATAACAGAGATTTAAAAAAAAAAAAAATAACAAAATAAGAGTTGCACCTGTAAAAAGCAAAAACTAATAGAATTTAGCAATATCGACATGAATAAGAAATAATAAGATCTGAGATGGAACATAGTGTTATGTATAAAAAGTAGTTAGTAGGTATAAGCATACAATTATAAGTGTATAGTAGAGCAAATAAAAAACAAACAAATATGGATATAATTTACTTGAAAGGTTTCGAATGGGAGAAGATGTAATAAAATTATTAAAGCAATTGTAAAATAATTGTAAAATTGTCCCTATTAACTCCCACATATGTATTGTAAGTTCTTATCGCCCTACAATGAGTTTTGTAACTCATCCGGATTGCTCTAGCAAGAAATAAAAATAGTAATCCGGTAATAGACCGGTCGGTGGCAGAGTTGACATCGCGTTTGGGTCCCACCCAGGCGTAGTGTGTTTAATTCCTTCAACTCCTCCATCACAACACAAGCAACATTTTCAGCTTTCTGTGGTGGTAGTAGGAGATTTTCAAATATTGTCAGGTTATTCGTAACCCGGGAATGTTTGTCTTTCTTTTCAAAATAAATAAAAAAATAAATATACATACTAATTGCAGTGAAGAAAAAAAGAAATTATTATTACGAAAGATTTTTTAAATATTTATGTTGAGGGATCAGTAGGATTTACAGGCCCTGTTAGGAGTTTTACCGAGCCGAGCCCTCCGATATGAAAATATCTGGAGTCTGTGAATTATTTTCCCATTTGATCTCTGGTCAGTTGACGTGTTGTTCTTGTATTGTTTTGTATTTATTTTGCTTATAATGTGAATTGACTAGATGCTCATTTGTAGAAAAGTGTGTGGAAGGGTTTAGTTTTTCCTACGGGGAAGATTTAACCAGGACATAAACTCAAAAAATAATAGTGGCTAGTGTTAAAAAAATTATTTAATTATTTATTGAACGCTCGAAGAGCTTTTACAGACAGCCAAGAATTTACAAGCCAAAAATTTTCATAATGACGAAATCTAAAATATATTCGAAATATAAGTACATTTAATGAATCTCCGTAGGCACATTAAATACTTTTCAAGGCAAGGGTCCTTGGTGCGAGTCCTAGATGTGACCGTATCTTTTTCTGATTTTTCTGTTTTCAATAATTACACACTTTTCATGTTACTTTGCAGTTAAATTATCGAATTAATTGGAATAAAGGAAATCAACAAGCTTATAATTTTATTTATTTTATCAAAGCAATAGTGAGGAGTAAAAACCATTAAATAAATAGACTAAATGTGTATTTGTAAATTTTGTACAGTGAGTAAACGAGAAATTATTTTTAAATTTTATCAGACCAGCTTTATTATGCACATCCAGAGCTAAAACATTTCAGTACACAGGTGTTAAGGGAAGTATAAAACTTGTTTTAATCAATGATTGCTGAAATTATATGTAGTAAAAAATGTGAATTACATTTTGGTCTCCGTGACATTTTTGATGTTTTTTTCAAAGAAAAAACAAAAAAAATAAGTAGGAATTGGAAAGTTATGATCGATGTAAGGAGTTTGAGCCGTTACTTGGCTGAATGATCAGTGACAACATGTGGAAGAATTTAAAAAAAAATGTTTTTTAAAGCTTTTTCGAAAAAAAACATCGAAAATCATCGGCTCAATATTTCATCAACATTTTTTCTCCCAATAATGTCAGGAATCACTGGTTAAATTAAATCAAGTACGTCTCTTAACACCCTTTATAAATTAACTCTATTTAAAGAAAAATAAGCATTAAAGACATCTTACAATGCAATATTGTTGAACTAAATATATTTACGACATCGAAGTATATTGTGTTTCTTTATAAGCATATAATATTGCGACGTTGAAGACAAATTCTTAAAATAACATGATAGGTAATATCTTGTAACCGTCATGCCAGGAACATCAAATGTAAATAAATATATCAACTCGGGGTATTCAACATCGAATGAGTAATTAAACAAACACATTGAATCGCAAAAATTCTTCGTTTTGATAATTATAATAATTGCAATGATTAAAGTAAGTAAACTAGGCGTTCTGTAGAAATACGTACTTAAAAAACTTTGTATTTTATTTTGGATTTTTTTAATTGTGTGTGAATAAACTTCATAATTTTGCGACCACACTGTGGATTATTCTCGATATGTCTCTCTTCTAGTGGCATATGAAATGTTATTATAGCGTTGATATTATAAAAGTCAATAAATAAATTGCTTTGTTGATTTCTAATTTCTTGATAAAATTGAGTTTTCTACCACTATCGTTATTGGGTATATACCCAAGTCATTCATTTACGAGCCAGAAACTAACGAAATATTAATAATGAAATCATCTAAAATGATTGGATTCATTAAATGATGAATCCTCATAATTTTAAATTTGTTTATGTTAAATAAGTTGAGTTGTATGTTATTATCTTGACACCGTATACAAAGTTATTTGATAATATATGGCAATCATAAAAGTTTATTATTGTCTCGAATAATTTTTGATCATCTGCGATCATCATTGAAAATATGTTAAACAACATTAACAAAAAACTAAAACAAGATTGATCCTAAATGCGCCCCTTGCGGGACACTGTTAATAGCGTAATTTACGTAGGCTTTTCTAAGAAAGGCGATATAGCCAGCGCGCCTTATATTGTGAGTCTAATTCATTTTACTTAGCTTTTAACAAAGGGATCCACCAACAAATTAACATTTTTAAAAGTACATTATTGTTCATGTTATAATAAATTAGGTTACTAAACCCGAACAATGTGAGAAATTCCTTTCCCTTTAATCTCATCCACTTTCCAATTATTTACTATCCAAGTAAGAACATAACATTCCAACTGGAATAATTCATCATAAATTTTATGGTAATACAAAAATTTAATTAATATTTTACCAAAAATTCTAATACAACTAAGTCCAATATGTATATTTATAATTAAATCAGCGACTGGTATTTTACCCGCAACTTTCAATATTATACCACTTCATAATTGTAAGTTAGCCACAACTTTAATCGGAAGAGGAACCGATAAATTATTATTAATACTAACAAGAAGTTCGCACAACAATTTGAATTTATCAATCGGCTATGTTCTGGTGTTTCAGTAATGGCATCTTCTCCATCAACAACGGCAATTAAGATAAGGGAAGGAGCACATTCGGTGTTGGAAGGGAGAGGAACACATTCCAGGGGGATTTGAGTTCGAAGAAGATTTTCGGTACCTCTTAAATTAATTCGGGTTAGAATGATACAGTTATTATCTGTTTTCCTTTTGTAAATTTAAATTATGACAATTCGAATGTGTGTTTGTTAGAACAAGAATAATTCTAAAATATATGAACATTTGATGTGGTTAGCGTTTTTGACAACACCTTTCACATGGATATCAAAATTTTATTATTTAGAAATAGTAATGTTTATTTTAAATGCATACAACAGAAAGATAATTTTATCGAGTTTCTATAACAGTACTTTTTATTACGGCAAATTTAATATACGATGTATATAGCGCATTTGAAATAGACAGAAAACATTGCCAAACTGCACAAAAGTGATGAAAGTACTGAAGGGTTCACTTTTAGTAAGTGTATATTGCAAGAATCAGTGAAAAAGTGACTGCACCATTTGGACTCTAAAATTGTGTAATTGATATATTATTCAATTCCTTTTATTTATTTATATAAAATGTTTCTTTGTAGATAACAATACAATAAGGTTTCATAAGTAAATAAAATAAAATAAATTTTTAAATTAAATCTACGTAAATAAACGACACACTTGTATGCATTACGTTGAAAAACATAACAAAAGAAAGTATGTATTATTTCATATGGCAATATTTTTGACACAAACATAAATTTTAGGATAAATATTAGGTTATTGTGATATTTTAACCTTTATTATTTATATTTATTACGTGAAACCGCATAAGAGTTGCAACTACTTCCAACCGTCTGGAGATATGGAGGCTATGGCATTCCCAATTGGAGTATGTTGTGTGACTGACGGTAATGGGCCAGGAATGAGATTGGGAAGAAGACGGTGAGGAAGTACCGTACTATTCAGTTCTAGTCATTAAATACGACTAAAGCTATTTGAAGCAACGTTTTAATTATGAATGGCGGTCTTACACCAGGGCGAGAGTATCTTCTATTCTGGAACGTGTCGCAATTATACCATATATATAATTTAAAAATAATAAATAATGAAAAGACACAAATTAATCTAGTAAAAAATTCTTGCGCAGCCATGATTTGAGCCCAAAACTTCGACTTGCTAGTCAAGAGCCTTACCCCTCGATCTAACATTATTCAATCTTAGTAAATTGAATGATGTCAGTTCTCACCGGTCCGGATTTTTTATCGCTACCGCACACAACTACTGATCTTTAGTTTTTAAAATAAAATAATATATTAATGTATGTTCGCGGATTCAAACCCCGCTGTGTGCAAGTAAATTTTATTTTATGAATTGGTGTTATTTCACAATTTATACATTTAAAATAATATATAGTATACTTTATTTATTTAATTTAAATGTTTTATTTTATATTAAGTGCTCTAAGGGAAAATATCTCAGTATGATTAAAAAATGAAGCAAGGAAATGGAAAATATACATTTGGGTCTCAACCATTGTCTCATGTCGCTTTTTATACACTTACTTTAGATAAATATTCAATTTTGTTCTTAATCATTTGCTGCATCCTTTTCGAGTCGCATCTTTTGAGTTTTTTTGCCGGCTCCTAAATCTGGGAGACACGTCATTAACGTTAATTATTATATTTTGTTTTCACGCTTGAAGAATCTTTTGATTCTCGATTTATGCAAGCCATTTAAACAGCCAAACATATATCTATTGTTAAACATAAGCATTCGATACTAATTTTGTATTTTAAGATATATGTATTTTTTCAACCATTTTCTCATGTCGCTTTTTATACACTTACTCAAGATAAATACTAATCGGTTATTACTTAAGATAAATATCAATCTATTATTAATCATTTGCTGCATCCTTTTGAGTAGCATACTTTTGAGTTTCTTTGCCGGCTTCTAAAGCTGGGGGACACGTCATTCACTCTATGCTTCAAGAATGTTTCGTTTTTTGATTTTTGCAAGGGATTTAAATAACCAAACATACATCTATTGTTCAACATAAACATTTGATACTAATTCTGTATTTTAAGATATTATTTTTTATTTTCGCTTATTCTTATAAGTACAAAATAGTATATTTAACTAAAGCTTCTAACAGAAATTCAATCTAAACACTTTTTTCATTCTATATAATAATATGTTCTATAATTAAACAATGTAATATGAAATTATGATATGAACTAAATTTGTCAATTTCACTGGCCTAAAAGAGGACCCATTCATAGTTGACTAGTCCTAAAATTTCCGCATATATTTGATTGTATAATTTTTTGTGAAATATATTATTATTATTATTACTTGTGGCACCAAAGACCACCATTCTGAATTGAAACGTTGCTTGAAATGGCTTTGCAAATGTTTGATGACCACGTGTGAATAGCCAGGAACTCCCCCTCTCCCACTTATCTTTTTTCTCCTCACTTGAGCCTCACAACACAACACGTTTGGGAGCAGTTGGCACTCTTGTTCGGCATTCACAATTAAACAAAATGTACCAACATATTATGTAAGAGCACTTTTTAAAATACTTATATTCGTTCATCTATTTTAGTTTTAAATATTGTTAGACAAGTTAGTGTATTAACTGAACTGCATTAATTTTATTTTAAATAAACCCTTATCTTTCATAAAGTAAAAGTTTTTTCAAACTTTCACTACTGCACCATCGCGCAAAATAATACGTTAAACACCACTTTACTTAATTAAATGCACGTAAATGTATTTTGTAAACACAACCTTAACTAACCTTTTCTGGAAACATTATATTTCACTTTGTCTACTTTGGTAAATGTATGGCTCAATACATAAATTAAATGTTGTACCAATTTGTTTGCTATTCCAGTAGAAGTAGCCATAAGAATTTAATTACATTTTTCTAAAAAGTGCACAGGTTCATAAATAAACTATTGATCTTACTTCAAATAAAAAAATAACATTTTCGAATCGCGATATTAATGTAATAGAACGCGATTTGTACCTACTTAATGCCACTGGCATTATAATAAATGTATATTTCTTAAGGCGATGCACTACGTCATGTAATATTTTAAATTGAGCCGCTATCAATAACAACCTTTACGTAGATGGCGATAAGGTTTAAATTCCCGCTTAACACCATCCGCCTGTTTTGATTTATGCAAGAAAAAAACATGGACAAAAAGTGCCTTTTATTTTAGTTTGTGGATGTTCAGGCATAAATATTTAATTTTTTTTGGATCATTTTATAAATAACTTAATTTGCCACAATATACCTTAAAATCATAAGCGAAAATGAGTTCGTAAGTAGGAGATTTTGAACTTTAAAGCAGTTTTCATGGGCCTTATACATTATTTTTTTCTGGGCTTATAAGAAGGCTTATCTGAAAAATACTCGATTGTTTTAAAGGCCAAGATATATTTTACTCGCAGTATTTAATTAAATCATCTGAAACATTTCTAGGCGACCAAATTTTCAAACCAAAAACACATGATTTTGCATTACTACGTATGGCATCGCCTTAAGACGAGACAATACCGTAAAATAAATCCAGAATCTTAACGACGTAAGCAAAGCAGCTGTGCACACAAATATGCGACGCGCGGCTCTGGTTTATTGGACAGATCTGCGGTCGAATTTGCACTGGCTAATCTCTAAAATAAAGTAGGAATATTAACGACATAAGTGATTAAGTCGTGTAAAAACAATATTTGGAACGCAGCCCGGCGCATGGATGGACGCACGGTCAACTTTGCCTTAGCCCTTTGACATCAAACCTCGCCGGCCCGGGGCTGTATTGCTACGTCTTAAACTCAAACCATGTCGGCTTAAAAACGAAAAACGAACATACAGGTGACATATGGGTTTCAAATTTTAAATGCCAATCGTTCTATAAATAATTTATCATTCATTTAATCTCATAGACTGCCCTCAAATGTTAAGTGTTATAAATTTTTGTGCCCCTGTTAAATCAACTCGACTCCACCACCTTTTCCACAGTGACAATCATAGCACTAACTATTTGTATCATTCACAGTTGGCGCGTTTTCACCGCACTGCCAACACGTATACAGACCTTTTTGATGTTTTCAAAACCTCACCGTCTTGCATCAAGGCAAAAATACTTGGTTGTGAATGTAACTGATATGTTTGTGAAAGGTTAAATGTCTGTTTGTACTGCATCATACTGACATGTTCTTCTTTATGTGTAACATATGTATGGTGTTCTTATACATATACATTCCATATATATACATATATGTGAAATGTATATACATATATGTGAAATGTATATGTATAGCATCTATATAAACTGCTTGCTTCAGATGTCTTATAGTGTTGGCTAACGGATGTATTATTTTAATGAAAAATGTTATTTTTAATTGTCAAGTCTCTGAGAGCCCTGAATTGTTGTAGCTACTTTGGCCGTACCTGTCGGCCATAGTGGACAAGTGAAGATAAATTTGATTGTATCAATATACTCACTACTATTTGCGCTATTATAATATTTTGCTAGATTATATCTGTTGGCAAGTCATCTCTTCTGTATATTTTATCCTGTTTAAATGAAGTGCTCTCTATTATTGTAGCATTCTATGCCTTAAGAAAATTTCAGCTGTATCACATTCAATGTCGTTTTGTATACATATTGTTGTGTTCTTAAATGTAATACTAATATTCGGCTATGTACCACTGTGTACTTATAATCTCATGTATCACATTATTGTAAAAGCCTTTTATAGCGTTTAATAAATAAATAAATATTGTTGTCAATAATAAGTGGGTAAAGTTTTCCCAGATTAATTACAAATTAAATTTTGCTGGCGATCGGCGTCAAAGAGGTGTCCAAAATGTAGAATGGTTCTGGTATCGTTAAGCTTGCTCGAAAAACGCGTGGTGGATGCTTTGAGGACTATCATACCAAATAAAAAAAATTGTTTTACATATCTTATATACCTACGTAAATTATAATTAGGCCAGTAAGATTGACCAACTTTCAATTTGTTTGTACCGAAGTTAAAAAAAAATAAGAAACAAACTCAAAAAATATATATATTTTTACATCCACATTTACTCATATTTTTTAAATTTTTTTGAACTCAAAATATATTTTTTACATAACTTTATCCAATTCAGAAAAAAAATTAAAAATAAGATTATGTTTAAAAGTTATGTTAAATTTAGTAAACCTTTACAGATTTCAAAAAAAATGGTACAAAATTAATAGGGAGGTGCAATCAAAGAAAATTTATTGGCGCAAGCCGGCATTTTAAGCCGCGACCTCTCGATTGCAAATCGAGATCCATTACCCTCGACCTAAAACTATACTAACAAACTTACTACAAAAATGTTACGTAAAATACCTATTGGGTTTTTAATTAAGTTGGTAGGTATTTAAATAAATACTTGACAATCTTAAGATTTCAGAGGAAATATTGATTCTGATTGATTTTAAATGGGAAAATTATAAACATACTTTTTTGGATCCACTACTCTTCACAGAACTACTAATAGAGTTAAACTACCATCCGGGTGAAATAAGGCTTTTCTGAAGTTAGCGGGGGGTGTAGACAAGGGGGTATGGGTGTCCGATGGGGTGGGTATTAACCTAATTGAGATCGGAAGCCTTATCAAGGAAATAACTGCCTTTATACACATATTGAATACCAGTTTCAAGTTAAGTGATCCTGGTATTATTTGATACCGTTTCGTTTTTAAATAAATACTTTTTGGTATTTTCATTGCACAATTTTGTAAAGTTTTCGAATGCCGGATTTGATTTGGTTCATATAAAACGCTTGTGAATAATTTTACTAAATGTGTTTATACGTTGTTTCAAGTTAATAAGCATTTAAACGCACGCTGGGATATATACGAGAATAATAAAAAAAACCGTAATAATATGAAATTTTTTATTTAAAAAAAAATGTATTTCGAGGAAAATTACTTATGGACATGGCGTTATTTCCACCCAAAATCGATTTAATTAACAAAAATCTCACAAAATACTTGCAAAACTAGAAAAAATGCACATCAATTACAATTACCTAATATAAACTGATCATTTGGACAAAAACCTTATGGACCAGGCCATTAAGCTTTACAATACAAAACTTCTGTACTTGCACAATTAATACGTAATACATTTATGGATCTAGTTGAAAACCTCTTAACATATATTTTTTTATTTGTATTGTTTTGTACTTTATTTTTATTATTTTATAAGCAATAATTATTAGCCTGAAACACTCATCCACATTGAAAAATCTCCTGATAAAAGATACATGACGCCAACGGGACTGTATCTTTTATTAGGAGATTTTTCAATGTGGATGTGTGTTTCAGGCTAATAATTATTGCTTGTAAAACAATTTGTTACCCTTTGTGCTATGCATAAAAAATCTTGTCTTAAAACATTAGTTTACCAAAAAAAAAAAAAAAAATTATTTTTATTATTTGTATTGGAGCTTGAGATTTTTATAAATCTTTCTTACACCCCTGTAATGTATCCTCCACAATACAGGTGAGCACCTAGGGTGGAGGACATTAAACACATGTAACATATAATACAAAAATACGGTTTATTTTTAGACTTTTTTTCCTTACAGTCTTACAAATTTTATGTAAAAAAAAAATAATAACAATTTTTTTTTTGTTACAATTTAGCGTTTTATTTATTTTTTCTCCCATAAACGTTTTTGGCACTTACAACCTTACTAATAAGAAATAACTTCACCACCCTTAAACGGTGTTTTTGCTAGACAATGACTGTACTATTTGTTTTTTGTTTTATTAACAATAAAACATATCTCTAACTGCACTGCAAAGCACTCGCAAGTCAGCTTCCTGGCGAATGAGCTATGATTTGACACTTGTTTTTGTTAATATTTTCTATTCTAATCACTCACTATTACATCAATATAATTTAACAATTATTAAACCCTTCCACAAATGATCATCTAGTTAATCAAAATTATGCAAGTGCATTATATAAGTAAAATAAATACACAACAATACAAGAACAACACGTCAACTCACCAGAGATCAACCATTTGTTTGACGAAAATTTGTCAACATACGTTTGGTTGAGATAATTGAAGTGTTTTGCGTGTAAAATTTTATTTGACCAGGAATCTAATAATTCCTGGATGGGATTTATAAAAATGTTGGCATTCTCGTCGTATAAATTTAAAGGTGTAATGTTTATATCTGCCTTGCAAATTATTTTGGGCATTTCTGAGCTATGAGCTTTCCTATGGAAAATATTTCTTAGCATTTCTACCTGATTATGTTTCAAAGAAGTTATTTTGACTATACCTCTACCTCCTAAATTTCTAGGTAAATTAATTCGTTTTATAGCTGAATTTGGATGATGGAAAATAAACTTTGTTAGCGTAGTTCTAATTAATCGTTCTAAGTTATATAAATCTGTATTGGACCATTTAATTATGCCAAATGAGTACGTTAATAGAAGTATTGTCCAAGTATTTATTGCTTTTACTAAATTTACTATTATTATTTGTTACTTTTTTTCAGTTTTAATCTATTAAAATGTCATATTGTGAATGTAGTTTTGTGTAATGGGAAAAGCGAAATTATTAATTTTTAATTATCTTTTACCACGTGAATTCTATAATATTTACATGAAAATGAAGTTATTTATTTTCATTTTATTTAAATCAATATATTAAGACAAAAAGACTGATGGTGATTTTTTTTAGTTATTTGCTGGGAATTATCATAATAATTGTTAATTTTATTAACGGCATAAACACTGAAGTATTCTCTCAATGTTTAATAATTCTAATGTTTCTCTTTATTTAATAATTCTATGAAATTTTTCAACGTTTTGATTACAAATGTTTGTGTTAAGCATTTTTAATCAAAATTGTCTTTTTTTAAATAAAAATATTTCAATTTTTAAACATTAAAGTATACTTCAAATAAAAAAATCTAAAAGGTAATTTTATAAAATGATTATTTGTTTTACGACAGCTCCAAAATGAAGAAATATTTATATATAACATTTACAATACTTTGAGAACAATCCGATATTATATTTTTTTCAAGTTAAGCAATCTTCAACAGATAAGCAATCTTCTTTTACTGGATAAGCAATTTATTCACTTTATATATCTTTCCATGAACTAATTTATGTCAGTTTTTATTAGTAAGGTTTTCACATACACAGTCGTTTATCAATTGAATATAATTCTTACCACGTTTTTTTAGTAAGACCGTTATGTTATATTTAAATCAGGTTTTCAAATATTGAAGATAATTTAATAAAAATTTAAAATATCAGCAATGGAAATCAATATAAAAATTATGTGATAAAACAAAAAATCCCGGAAAGTTGATTACACCACTTCATTTTTATTAAGCTAAATTGTTTCTTCAGCGCAGATAAAGTGCTGTTTTATTTCAGTTCTAAAGACACGGTTACGCCCAAAGCAAGTTTACTTAAAACTCTGATTAAGTAGTGAACACTGTACACAATATATAATTTAAATAATAGTCCCTTTATATCTTTAATTAACATTAATGTTACATCACAAACTTCTTTGTTCAACATACTTATTTCACGCGACTATGTATATACAAAAATATTTTCACATTAGGTGTAACCTTTTCATTTAATACAGTTAGTACATACTAATTTCGGTTGTCGGTGCATGAGTTTAAGCGTGATTTGAAATAGTATTCCTGCATACATTTATTTAACATCAATAAACTTTTATTTTTAAAAATTCAAAGTGGTCATATCAGATAAGCGATAAAATTACTGCGACGGCAAAATTACTTTATAAACTAATTAATTCTTTATTTGAAATGCATATCTCTTTTTTCAAAATTTTTGGCAGTTCTGAATTTAAATTGCTAATGATTTTTTAAAGTTTACCAATGGTGTTCTTTCGAAAGATAATTTAATGCGTCTCTCTATTAAGTACCTAATTAGTGTCACAAAAAAATTGTATTATCGAGAAAATTGACAATATTTGTTTTTGATAGGCAATGATCCCGTGGAAATATCTTAGAAATACTTTCAGCTCCACATATCCTACATGTAAAAATCCAGTCAATTTAAAAAAATAATAATGTAATAAGTTCACTTTCTAACTTAAATATCAGTATGTTTATAAAACACATGAATTCTTTTGAAATAATTTGCATACTACAGTGGTAACCCGTGTGCGAGTCAACGCAGTGCAAATTTACACAAAATTTTAGCGCTGTACATCTGTCAGAAACCGCCGACCAATCGTAGGGGGTTTATGTCTCTTAAGATTTTAATCATTTTTAACTGAAAATTTATTAATTCTTAGTATAATCTTATTTAATAAAACTTATATAGATTTAGAATCACCATTTGTTGATCTATATGATTACATGTTTTTTAAACCATATTTTTTTTCACTCAAGTTCCTTACCCGTTTTTTATTTTTTACCCGTTTCCGCTAGTTTAACATGTAATGTGATTATGAAAAATAAATTTAAAAACAGATACAAAATTTTTTGTCTCAACCCTGCCGCTCTAACTGTTAACTCCATCGCTTTATCCACCGTCATTCATTTTATCTCCGTCAAAACACGTAGGATCAAAGACCAACTCCTTTTGTTATTTTTTCCCCTTAGCAGACTATTTTGAGAGGTAAGTAAGTGTAATTTCTTTGTAATCTAGACGGTAATGAGTTAAACTTTCCCGGAATTACCATTCTTCCACAGAAACAGACCAGCAAAAGAGGAGAAAGTTTTTCAATCGCAGAAAAACGTGCCCGCCCGTCTTTCTTCTCTCGCCTTCCCCGGTTTCCTTTCTTCCCCGTATCTGTTTCTCTTGGCAAAGTTCTCACAAAGAATGGTACCTTCTACTCATTTCGATTGATAAACACGTATTTTGGCTTGTAGCTTTGGCGTTCTTTTTACTTTTTTACTTAAAGGGAAGCTTTCGTAGCGAATAGACAGTTTAATGAAAGTAATAATAATAATTTTAAATACTACCGAGCTTCGAATTTCGCGGTGGGAATTTTCAATCAACTGTGGTTAGGTTGCAGAATCTTTCGGACACCAAAGGATTTTTTTATATATATCCTGTTTGCCGTACTTTGAGCTTATTTTAAAAACGTAACTATACAAGCCTCACATAATGTTTATTTTTAAGTGAATACCACAAAACTCGAATAACTCAAAACACATGGGATTAAGGTACCAATGAGGCAAAGGGGGTGGGGAAGATGTAATAGATGATTAGAAAGTAATTGACTGTATGATCTTGTTAATAAAATAGTAAAAAATATTTTGAAGCGATTTAAACCAAAACCTCTTAAATCATATCTACGAGGTTTTGATTAAAACCTAATAATCCTCATCCTTTTGCATTCTGAAAATGGATGCAGCCCAAACAATCACATTTATTTACATTATATAAGTCAAAACCGGAAAAATTCACATCATTAACTATTGTCAAACGAAATAGGCACAAATGTAACTTTTCAATTTTTGGTTGGCGTTACTTTTTTTGTAGAAGTGGTGATGACCTGAAATTTTGTAATATCTATACTTACATTCTTTGGAGAATGATGTAAAAAAATAAATATCTTTGACCCAAAATTAGTTTTCTAATTATCCCGTTGAGGTCGTCTCCTACAGCGAAATTCCATATTTTTTTTACGTTATATGTTACTTTCAATAGAGCACGCTGAAGATGAAATTTAAAAAAAAAATGCGGCCGGTCAAAAGACGTTTGATATCACAGTAGCTGCAATCGAATTGTGAAAATTGTACTGAAACGTATCGCGTGTGATGTCACGAGATGCCATTACGAAATTAAAAACTAATTTTACTATCGTTATTAACTCCTAAAATATAATACATTTTCATTAAAAAATAACAGTATACAACCATTATTAAAATCTTATCAACCCTACTTAACTGAATATCAATAAATATTCCATTTTCTACGGAGTGAGAGTGGTTGCCACATGTTAATGAATATTATCGCATTGAAAAAAATAACAGCACATTAAAATTGTTGGTTAATATTTTGGTTTTAAGCGAGACTTTCTTTGCGTGTAATTGAAAAATATGGATTTAGGCATGGTAATAGATTATAACGAACTTCTAAATATCTATTAGAAGAATTAAAATTATTAAATTAAATTTATTCAAAGATCTTAGCCTTATTTAACTTCAGTAAATTTCTGATATAAACTTTTCAATATAAATTATTATAATCTGTTTATGTGAAAGAAAAACAACTCTTAAACTGTGAGATTCGACTTTACGAAATTTGTACAAGTCATTGGTTAAAAAAAATTCTTTTCGGTTCACAAACATGGATATAGAACAAAACTAGAAATGCCTTCGATAGAAATTTCGATAGAAACAAATGTTCCATTTAAAATCGCCTGACATCGTAGATTTCTAACCTATTTTTTATTAGACACCTCACAAGAGCGCCCCTGACTGTACAATGTAAAGACAGGGGAGCTTTGTCACCACCCGGTTGGGCAGCGTTACGAGGCGGGTTAAGATAGGGGCTGTAGAGGGGGGATTTATTAATTCGAGTCTTGAGGAGACCCGGATTATATAAAGGCGATAAAACAGATGCCGATAACTCTCTCTCTCTCCGACTTACATAAAAACAAGTCGGATTTCATAATCATGAATTGGGCATTTAAAGTGAAATGACACAAAACTGCGCCATTTAAATGTTATATTGTTTTTCCTATTATTATTATTGTGAAACATTGGAAATTTAAGGTCCAATTGACCAAATATTTTGACCAAAGAAAAACGTCCACGAGGCATTTCTTGCGTACTTCTGTATTTTATGGCTCGCGAAATATTTTCAACCACCAGCGGAAGCGGTGACATATTATTCTATGCAACAGAATAGGTAGTTAAAGCATTTTTTTATTTTCCACAGTTTTTCAAAGAAAACAAGAGATTTCGTAAAAAACTGCTCAAGTGAAACCGGGTTGTAATAATACGTTTTTATTTTATTACTATAACATGTTAATAAAATTTTTATAAAAATATGTATATATTATTTGTTTTGACAAACTTACTTTAGATTACATCTCTCACGATGAAAACTTTGCTACAAGTAGGTATCTACGTACTTCATTAACAAACCCTTCCGTGCAATTCTCGAGCAACCCCGGGTGCGGCTAGTTAGTCGGGGAGGAGGGGGGAGGAAGATCCGGGAAGATCCTCATATTACGATTTAGAGTTAGTAATGAGGGTAAAGTTTGAGCGACTCCTCGCCCCGGGCCTCCGTTACACAAACTTGGAAATTTATGATAATCGTCACCGCCGTCCTTTCTTCCTGGAGCGTAGACTTTTATTTTGTAAGATTTAGAACCATTTGTTATGTGTCTTGAAGAATGAAGCTATGCGGAATGGAGTAATGCATGCCGAATCAACCAGTTAATTTTTTTTTTTATTTCAAACTTCTTTGCGTCATTTTGCTGGAATTTTTTTATTTTATTTTATTAAACTACATTTATAAAACTAATAACTATTTATAGCTTAACGATTCAACAATTCTAATTCTAACAATGTGCATTAAAATAACATGCAGATTAATATATATATATATATATATATATATATATATATATATATTTATTTTTTTTTAAATATGAAACCGCACAAGTACCAACTGCTCCCAACCGTCTTAAGCCAGTGAGAGTATGATATCTCTAGTCGGGGTATGTTGTGAAGCTGAAGATAGCGGGGAGGAGAAAGATATAGTGAAGAGGAAGGCGGGGAAGACTGGTTATTCAGATCTGGTCACCAAAGACGGCCAAAGCAATTTCAAGTAACTATTCAATTCTGAATTGTGGTCTTATACTAGGGCCATACTGAGAGAATTTTCTACTCTCGAACGTGCAGCAAATATATATACCCCTCCACGCGTTGCTATGGCTCAGTCTAAGCGCACTTGCAGTGAAATGACACTAAACTGCGCTATATAAATGCCATGAATTATTATTATTATCTATACAGATAGAGAAATAATAGCGCGTCTTACTTTTACGTCCAACAGGTAGCGATATTTAAAAAATATATATGTTTTTATCTGTCATAGGTGACTTCTATATAATAAAGGTTTACAAAACACACGTATATTAGAATGCAACGAAAATTTACATTTTTATTTGTATAGATATATATATATATGATTTAATCGTGAAATAATATACTAACCAAATAAAATTTACTTGCAGACGCTGGAATTTGATGCCGTGGCATCCAGGTTGCTAGTAGAGAGCCTTTCTCCTCAATTACATTTGTGAGCGACAGAGAATTGATCCAAGTCTCACTTTTACCTGACTTGCGCTAGCCTATTCCGCCACTAAGCCCCCTTCACTTGTGTGCGATTTTTTTCAATCATATTGATGTTTCTTGAACAAATGTAAAAGACATTCATCTTTTTTTAAACATTGAAGATATTATTAAATACTTTCAAGCGAAAAATGTGAACAGATAAGTAATATTTGATCGTATCTAGGAATTGAACCAACGACCTCACCCTTGCCGAGGATTTGCTCTACCACTGAGCTAACCTACCCTATCTCCTTCGTTTATTTTTAACTTTATCACTCTTCGACTAAGAACTACCAATATTATTTTAATTTATTTAAAATATTTTAATTTTTTAACGTGAAAATGATGATACAATTACTTAAAAAAATCATTGCTCTTTTAAAAGGTTTTCGTAAAATTGGAATACCTGAACATAATTTCCATATTTTGATATTGAAAGAGTTTGCCAGATGGCAGTAGATGCAGTAGGTATATACTACAAAGTAAGTAGAGGAGCCCCTCGCTCCGAATCCGCTGATCCATCACCCCCACAATTTTCATCAAATATTACCATCTGCATTTTCCTACCCCTTCAACCCCCTGTTCGGTGTTCAGCGCTCTCCAGCGTTGCTCCTGGGCGACCTATATAATATCATATTCATTATATTAGCTGGCTCATAACTGAGAACGGAAATTTCCCGAAGTTTCAGTAGTGATTTGATTTGGCAAGTCTGAGTTATTATCAACTTTAGACGGCCTCACCTCCGCTGGTTACATGCTCATTATGCTAATAATTTCGTGTTACTTTAATCTCTTTTTATTAATTCATCGTCTCTTAATTATGGCGTAGAATTTGTCAGATCGGTAAGAGCTTTGGCTCTAAGCCACGAACTCAAAATAAATGTTCATTTTGAAGATAATAATGTAGTAATTTATTCCACTTACTGTGGGAGTAGATACTCTCAAAATTGTTATAGTTAGAACGCAGCAATCTGCACCGGAAATTTGTGGAATCATTATATATAACGAGCTAACATAGGTAGATGCGAAGCTTATTTTATGCCTGTTACCAAATAGCTGCTTGAAATTTTTCTCATTGTTTTCTTCTCCAACCTCCGAATTTTCTGCGACACAACAACATTTTCGAAATTGGGAACTATCGTCTCTGAGCAGGGCAACTTTATTTTTAATTATTTATTTTATCAATAAATAATAATGTCCACTTATTTAAGGAGTTTTATTGATTTTTTTTAATTATTATTTATCTCGACTAGCAATCACGAAGTCGTTGCTTCAAATCCCGGTGTGAGCAAGTATATTTTATTGAATTAATTTGTGTTATTTCACAATTTATTGATTAAAATTAATATATAGTTTACTTGTGGCATATTCCAGATTGGAAGTATCGCCCCGGTATACGACCACAATTGGAAATTGAACCATTGCTTGAATTGACTTTAGCTGTGTTTGATGACCACAGCTGAATAGCCAAGTAATTTGGGTACGCCACATTTCTTTTTCCTCCCCCAATACCTTCAGCGTTACAACATAATCCAATTGGATATGCCATTGGATAGTCTTAAGTCATATATAGTCACAAGCATTGACACTTTTGTGAGGTATTCATATAAAGTCCAGTAGTCACTAAAATTGGCATTATCATTATTACTGTTGTAAAACAGTCTTAAGAGAACCATTTTTTTTAAATCCAGTATCTAAATGGTATCTACTATAATAAACAATACACATCTTATTACCTACTAACCTAAAGCACAGTGCAAAAAAATCATTTCCAGAAAGAAAAAAGAAAACAATTTCTAAATTGAATTTTGTGTTACATCAATGCTGCCTTCCTTCCCGGAAAATTTTGCAAATATTACTACACACATTCGCAATGCTTACACTAAACCATGAAAGTGCTAATAATTGTTCCCTTCCGTTATTTTCGCAACAACCAACCGTCGCATGTTGAAAAAAAACTCTTTACAAACACGCCACGCCGCGCCGGCGCGGATGCAGCCATACAAACGTGCGTGCGCTCGTTTCAGAGACGGGGTAAACTGTTTTATTTTTTATCAAAAGCTTCAGAGTAGAATTTACTGCTAATGAAAGAACTTGAAAGTAGAACCTTATAAATACCTGTAACTTTCTGAACAAACTAAAAATATTAATCAATTTTCAGTCAAATCGTTCAGTGTAATATATATTTTAAATTTAAACAATAACTTTGTAAACATCACTTATAGGTAAATACTTAATGCCGACCGGGTTTCGCTACAACACGTAGCCTCATCAGGGCAGTATAATACTATTATACTGCCCTGATGAGGCTACGTGTTGTAGCGAAACCCGGTCGGCATTAAGTATTTACCTATAAGTGATGTTTACAAAGTTATTGTTTAATTTTAAATTATAATGTCACATCACAAAGTAACCGCTTCATATGAAGAAATAATATATATTTATTTATTAAGGGTCTATAGTATTCCATAGGAGGGAAAAGAGACGAGGAAAAAAAAGGTGGGAAAGTACCAAGTTATTTAAATCTGGTCACAAAACATGGCTAAAGCAATTTCAAGCTAAGTTTCGATTCTGAATGGTGGTCTTTCACCAAGACGATGGTGAAATTATGTTCCTTTCTGGAGCTTGCTACCAATATACCGTGTACTAGTTAAAATTTAATAAAATGTTAAATAAAACAATTTAATCGAAAAAAAGGATCTTATCCAGCCAATTTCTTATTCGTAACCGCTGATTGTAACCACTCAACTGTAAAAATAATTGTAAAAAATGCAGTTTCAAGATGCCTTAATAAAGTTTCTTCAGATCTCCAGAAGAAACAAAAGCAAATCTATAAAGGGTTCCCTAAGGTAATTATTTTTCTTAAGGCTTATGTGCATGGATTTGACCAGTCGGTGGCTGAGTTGGCATCGCGTTTGGGTCCCGCGCAGGCGTCGTGAATTCAATTCCTAGTCATGTATAACGACGCAAGCAGCATTTTCCGCTAAATATGGTTGTGGTAGGAGATTTTCAAATATTGTCATAATTTCATTTATTTTTATTTAATTGGTTTTACGCACAGCTGGACATGGATTTTAAGAACTTTAAGAAAATTATACTATAGTAAAAATACGATATAATATTAGTTAAACATGTCACAGTAACATAAAATAATATATAAACTAAAACAATACTACATATAAGACAAATCACTAAAACTACATTACTAACGCTACTATAATTTGTAGGATTCAACAAAGTGCTTACCAGACTACGCTTAGTTCTATAAATGGAGTCAATAAATATATCAATAGTAACCCCGAATTTTTTGCCCAGATCGTGCATCCTATTGGTTATTGAGTGTGTCTGATGGTTGTTTGTGTATGTTTTGCAGAAAAATATTACATTTTGTCTTGTGTTCCTAGTCGGCACATATAATTTAATAGTGGCAATGATGGCAGGACTGTCGATTGAGTTGTTAAGAGGAATCCCGGTAATTCAGAAACTTATTTAATAGGTATTTAGCCCAATTACTGCTATTCCGCTCTGTGCTACGGTCAGTCATCGTGCTGTAGATGTGTGAGTGTGCGAAGAAAAACTCCGCCGAGAAAGCCTGCCAAATAATTATTCCTTTGGCGTTTCGCTTTGTGGTATCATATTACATCGATGTTTGCCGGCCGGCGCGGCTAGTCGCAAGTCGCTACAGGATTATCTGCATGTGTGTGGAGTGGAGACAAGAATAAACAATCAATTTCTTGTGACGGGACGTTCCATCCTTAGCCACCTAAATAAGCTATTATATACATATTGTCTAAGGAACTAAATAGGTAAATTTTCGTAATAGAATAGGAGGCCTAGGTACATTATTTCATAATTTATTGTATTGCTCTTACTTACTTGACCGGTCAGTGGCTGAGTGGGCATCGCGTTTGGGTCCCACCCGGGCGTCCCATGTTCGATTCCTCGGCTGGCTAAGTTCTCCATCACAACACAAGAAATATCTTCCGCTTAGTGTGGTGGTAGTAGGAGTTTTTCAAATGTTAGGTTTTTCGTAACCCGGGAATGTTTGTCTTTCTTTTAAAAATTAAAAAAAATCTTACTACCCATATAGGTACACCTACTAAAATATGTAGGTGCGTACATTTGAACTGCCTCCGTGGTTGAAGGGTAAGGCTCTTGGCTACGAATCCGCAGGTCGCGGCGTGCGCAAGTAAATTTTATTAAATTAATTTGTGTCGTTTTGCTAAATTAATCAATTAAAAATAATATAAAATACTTGTTTGGACAGATAGTTATCTTTTTTGTTTATCAAAACTTAACTAAACCATTCACGTTGTTTGAGACAGGGAAAAGTAGTAAAATAAAATATTTATTTTTTATTTTAGTAAAGTTCCTGAAATCAACAGGTTTTAATTCCCTTGCGATGTTTATTTGGCCAAAATGACCAATTTTTACCACATAAACATCGCAAGTGACCAATTTTCGATATAATATTGCAATTTTTTGTTCACTATTTTGTTTTACGAATCTTATTATTGTGTTTTGTTAATAGAGCCAACGCTAATGCCATTCGTGAAAGCCATAACACCCTTTTCATATTCACCACACTGCAAATCGGATGGTGTGGAGGAAACCTCCATTTTTTTCCACTCTACCTCCAGACATGTCGAGGTTCTGAAAATCGGATCATGAGTAAAAATGAACTAGTATTTAAATATCCATGTAACTCGAAAATAATAGAAAATGTCATGACTAAACGGCGCAACTTTTCCTACTGTGTTTTGTTATAACAGATCACCACGCAAATGGCAACTTTTTAAAAATATATATTTAAAAAAAAATTCTTTATTCATTGTAAGTTGAGGATTTTTTGACTTTCATGCTAGGTACATGTCCGTGTTACGACCAAATTCTGTATCGGGTTGCTACAGGGTTTTGTTGTAATACTCGTCCAAATAAGTCGCGTCTCAACTTGAGCGCGCACATACAATAGTCAGGTGGCTTCTTGCTGCTAACTCATCTTCAGTCGCGTCGCGACTTGAGCGTGCGTTTAGACTGGTCTCCCGATCCGGCCTGCCACGGAACTGGCGGACCGATGCATATATCGCCAAGACCCGGACAATCCTCACCCCCATGAACCCAGGCACCCCTGCTCAAGTCACTAAACGTAGCGAACCACTTGGGGTGACCTATGACAGAGGTTATCCAATAAATGGTTCCCGGGGCGGCGGTACCCATAACCACCTCCCAAATTGAAAATTATTATAGTACTTGACGTATACAAATTGAATTTCGTCCAATTTTAGTAAGATCGGCAAGTATGGTATACTCGAAATAAGTCACTAAACCAAAAAAAAAACTAATAAAATATATCAATAACTCGGGAAAAGACAACACTAGTGCACCGACACAGTTCGATATACTACGCTACATCACTTTGCTGTATATTTATTTGTCGAAATAGAAGTTAAATAAATAAAATAACAATATACATTATAGGTTATTGAAGAATTATAATATTATGCTAGTTACCCAAAAGTTATTTTTAAAAAAATTATCCATTTGAGTGTTTTATATCCATATTGGCAATACGGAACGAAATCACCTCGGAGTCGGTCTGGCCGTAACGGATGTTTTTTTTACAGATATTATTTTACGTAAACATATGAAATTAAAGTAAGAATATCGGAATACTTCACCAAACAAACACTAAAGTGACCAAACGGAAAAAAATAATAAAAAAACATCGATTACTCGGGACAACACAACACTAGAATATCGATTTATGACTACGTGACATCACTTCGCACAAATACATAAGTATTTATCTAAACCCTATCCCCCCGACCATTACCTCCCGAATACTGAGCGAAAGGGACACATGCAGCTCGGGCTACAAATACCTAAATGAAATCTTCAAAATCGAGGTTTTGTATTCCCCATTTTTCTCCTCCAAAAGTTAACCGATTTTGAATTTTTATACCTACTACATAAGAAGAAACTATTCTATGTCGGACTGTTTTGCTTTTTTTCAAAATATATTGTCTAGTTTGTAGACTGAACGTCTTTTGACTGCGTTTAAATCAGGCAATTTTATTGATTTTTGGAAGGTCATAACTTCTATAAGAAGCAATTTATCAAAAAAAACAAAACTTACCGACACGCAAGTTGTCGATATCTATTTTATGTTAAAAAAATATTTGCTCTAGGGTTAAAATCCAGAAAGATAAATGGGGACAACGTTTGTATGGAAAAATCAACGCCCGGTTACGTCTTAATGACTCTGTATAACACAATCAGGTCTGACATAATTCTTGTGTCAGACAGTGTTAATAGATTCATCAAACTGACATAATTAATGCATTCGATTCGAATTTTGAGCTAATGTTAATTCTAATCTTCGTAACCTGGGACTGTTTTTTTTTTCTTTAAACAAAACTTGTTTATATACTATAGAATAAAGCATGTGGAGCGCTTTGTAGGCGTGTTTCGTTATCCGATTTGGGCCTTAATTTTCAGTAAGCCTAATTTGGTCCTATATTTCCATATAAAACTGTGTATCACCATGATTACGAAATACAAATGGGTTGACAATATACAATTTCAGGAAAGTGTAAGAGAAACAGACTGCGTGTTAAATGGTCAATAACCAAAACCAAAGTTACTGGTACCTTTTTTTCCATTCAAATATGAAAGGTACCCATATATTTTTTTAAAATTATTTTTTAACCAATGATTTAATATACAATTTATTTTTGGTATAATCCACCTCACTAGAATGAGCCTGTTCCGATGTGGCGAGAGTTTAATCTAATTTTAGATAATGCGAATTTTCATAGAAACAGAGATATAAATAAAAGGAAATATAGAAAAGATAAATAATAAGATAGATAATTAAAATAAACGTAAGAAATAATGAGAACAAAAGCAAATCTATAAAGGGTTCCCTAAGGTAATTATTTTTCTTAAGGCTTATGTGCATGGATTTGACCAGTCGGTGGCCGAGTTGACATCGCGTTTGGGTCCCACTCAGGCGTAGTGTGTTCAATTCCTCGGCTGACTAAGTCCTCCATCACAACGCAAGCAACATTTTCAGCTTACTGTGGTGGTAGTAGGAGATTTTCAAATATTGTCAGGTTATTCGTAACCCGGGAATGTTTGTTTTGAAATAAGGTCCTTTTGAGGAAACGAAAAAGTGATGCTGTAACTTAAAAACAAAACCATTTTGCGGAAGGGTTGAAACACAGATCGTCAAATCATTCCACTGCTGAGCTGAAGAAGATAAGAAGAAAAACGAGTCGGAACACGTCCCGTTGAATAATCCATTCCATCTTCCCATTTCAGAAGCCGATTGGATACATGCGCAAGGTATCTGGTATCTGCTATCTACGAGCGTGATGACGTAAGTCATCGATCATTGCACGAGGAAAAACATTGTTCTACAAATAATATTCTTAGCAAAACCCTTTACAAAAAATACTGTTATTGACTTATTTGGCGTTATATTTATGCTTTATGGGGATGTGCAGTAAAGGGTTACGTGCTCATATATAAAACATACATATTTAAGTATAAATGAGAGTGTCTGGGTTGGACTGGCGGAAGGGCGGGTGGCACTGCGTATCTCTGTTTATTTTTGTTTTAATTAAAAATCTACAATTGTATTGGGGATTACTGAAATATTGCACACTTGATCTTCAAAACAAGAGGAAAGTTACTGTTAACACGAGATTTTGAGAAACCACACCTATCCTGTTTCCCACCCCTTAATGCAGAACTTTAATACTTCTTAATGAAATTACGCACATTCAAAATTAAAAAAAATAAGTGGGAAATTCTGCGTAGAGCCCGGGCAACGCAGGGGAATTCAGCTAGTAATATATAAAAAAAAAACAGAAGAGAACTTTGCGATGGAGCTCTTAGTGGCTTGATAATTTCAATTATTTGAGTTTTTCCATATCTGTGAATACACAAAACGAAGGTAGGTATCTTAAAAATATTAACCCTAGATTCATAACCATTCGTCCCACAGACCGCACAAAACGTAAATTTGTTTCATTTGTCTCGAGTGAAAGAGATAGAATGATGACCTCTCAAGTACCTTCCTAGATTGCTTGTTCATTTGTAACGGGGGTGCGTTTGCCTCGCAGTGAAGTCTTGTGGACAAATTATAGACCTTTGAACGTCTGAGAGACGAATGTTTATGAATAGTGTAACTTTTGAAGAGACTGCAAGTTATTTTGAAAACATTGTTTTTGATGAGTTCTGGTTATACAGAGTAAAAGTAAGTATATGATATTATTCTATGAGTTATTATTTATAGTTACATCTTATTTTATCTTTCAAAATGTATTATTGTGTGTATTTTACATCAAATCTTTTTATTTTATTTTAGAATGGATGATGCAAATTGATGACTATTTGAATAGTTTATCTGATTCTGATGATGATGATTTTACCATTCAGCAAAAGGATGTAGAAATTAGTGATGTCAAAGATTATGTGGAATTAGATGAAATGGTCCCGACAGATTCCGACAGTGGTAACGACATGGTTACGTAAAAGACACGAAATGCCAACTTTGAAAAGATGCCTAAAAAGGAAAATCGCCGAAGTTTTAGATGAAATGCCTACCATTGCCTCACCTGATCTAAGTGGTACTCAAAAAAAGTTTTGTGGTTATTGTGATTATAAAAAACGGCATATGACAAGGTTCCAATGCAAGCAATGCAAAAAGTATATGTGCATGGACCATCGCGGCTTCATGTATGTGGAATGTAGCGATGAAATTTAATTTTAACTCGTTTATTATTTTTTTTGTTACCTAATTAAACATATTAAAGAATGCCATACTTAATTTATTTATTTTATTTACAAGTACCCCAAAATTTGTGACTTAAATTTAGTCGTCTGTGAGACGAATGTTTATGAATAATGTTCCTCTTAGATAAGGTTATGAATCTAGGGCTAAAATAACAAAAAATAATTTGGTCGTAGGTATATATTTCCAAATTTTATTTGTACTGTAAGTAAAATTATAGGACGGATATTGATACGATCACATCGACAAATAAAAACGTACCCACCCGTGACGAGTAAACCGCAATACCATCAAAAATATATTTCAGTCATTTATCCGACATTTGATTCATAAGCCCTTTTCTTGATAGGGTACAATAAATACGTCATCGGTATATTCCACCCCAGTGAACAAAAAACCCTTTCCGTCCCCTGAATTCCCCGGACCACCACCCCACCCCAGTCCCACAGATCCCCAGTTCCCCAGTTTCCCAGTTCCACAGTTCTACAGTACTTACCTCCACCGCAAACACGCGGATTTCAGGAAATATTTCCGAATTAATCATATTAGTTCCGTTTTTGGACGTTCGTTACGATCCAATGATTCTGCTCCACGGATTTGGACTATGCAAGATGATCCTCTAATATATATTGTATTTTGTTATAATTACTATTACAACCATGCCAACCATGGTGTTTATTTCTCACAAACAACATTATGAGTGAGGAAAAGGAGGCCTTTACCTGTTAATAGTGGTTATAGTAAAGGTAAGAGATAAACAAAGGAAAAGAAATTGAGTAGGAACCGGAATGTGGAATAATCATAAAACATTCAAAATTAAACAATAAACACTATCAAGGTCCGGTGGCAAAGCCTGGTTTTTGTAAAATGCAATAACAGACCTTTACACTAATTATCTACTGTGTCTATCTCTCACCTACATACTATCGTATCCCTCCCAAAGACACTCCATAGTACAATTATTGACAATCCTGGTAGTAACGTAGCCCCAACAAATCCATGCAGAACTGAAGTATGCATGCTAAACAATTCATACGTTGGATCTTTAAAATAAACCACATTGATTCAACACTCTCAGTTTGGTGGCGTTTTAACCCCTTTTACTAAAAGAGTTTTTAGCCCGATGCAGTTTTCGTCAGGCTGATTGTTTTATGGAAATTGACATAAGCGTGGCTCATTGATTTTCTGAACGGTTTTTTTTTATCCAGGTTGCTACTAAAAGCTTCCGAGGGCTTTCCAAACATTTCAGACTTCTGATACTACAGTTTCATGTTTTTAATTTGAATATCTGATAGTAAACTGTAATAGTTGCAACTATCCAAAATCAGTTCATCAAAAATGATTTGTGTTCTGTAGTATACATTCTAGATAGAAAAAGCTATGTATTTTTACTGCCAATATCAGCACCAACACCAGCGATTGTCTTACGCTAATAGACTAACTTACCAAATAAAATATCAAGCAATCATAATTGATCATAACTTCAGATAGACACATCATATAAAAAAAATCAAAAAGAAACTCTTCAAAACAATACACATTTTCCATTATAAGAAAAAACGTAAGTATAAAATAAAACACATGAAAATAATATATTTTGCACGTCGTCAATATGTTAAATAATACGAATGAATCATTGTTTGTCATTGTCACACAACAAACTCATCTTTCGATCATATGGAAATCGCACAGAAAACAAAAAAAGTATAACTTAAAAACATAGAATGACTGACACAGACCAAATATTCAACATGTTTGACGTACTAGATATACTATACTTACTAGATAAGTTATACTTAAAAACACTACTTCTTGACCAAAAAAACACATTTCAACAAACACAAACTATCATAGACCAGATGGAAAAGCATAGCAAAAACTTTCACTGTATACACAAGCTTTAGACAAACACACCACAAATATGAGGCAATAAAAGCATTCAACAATCTTTCATTCGATTAAAAAAAAAATGAGTGAAATAAATAACATATCAGATAATAACAAAATAGGCAATATTACAAACATTTTATAACGTAAATACACACATCATTACAATACACACATTATTTTATAAAACCGTACCAAATAAATTTACTTTTTTCACTGCCGCCTTTATTGTTGTATTTATTATTTTATTTTATCTCAATTTAGTATTTCATATTATCTTTTTATTGAGTCTTATTAAATTGTAAAAATTGGGCACGGGCAAAGTACCCAGTGAGGTCAACATTATCATAGAATATTTTAAAGTTGATAATATTTTTGTATAGATAAAAAATTGAAAGAATTCACGGTTCGATGGATTTTACAGCTTCAATATTTTTTTAATTTAATATATTTTTCTTTTAACAAAGACAGCTTTCTTAAAAACCAACCTTGCGTAATCTTTGTCGATGTTTTTGTCCTTTATTTGTTTTATTGGAATTCGACGAGTGTTTTTTTAAAGGATAATAATAAAAAGGTTGTATTTTTATAAGAATTGATTTAGTAAAGGTTTGTCCAATTGGTTTATTGCTCTCGTTTGTCATATCAATAAAACATACCCATACTTATTATTTTAACGAATATCTCATCTTACATACTTTTAGGGAGGAAAGTTTAGCTGCGCAGAAACTCATGAAATTATTTACGAATTAGACGAAGCTCTTAGACAAATTGTGTTTCTATTTTACTTATCTTAGAGTTTTGTTTTACCAAAAACAAAGATAACTTTGTTAATTACCGACTGTGAAATTCAAAGTAGTACTTATTACGTTTGTTAAAGTATTTATTACTGTCAAACTTAATTTATAATACCATTTTATCAAATAGCAGAATATAATCGGATAATTTTTAAATGTTTTAACAATCGTTGATGCAATTGTTTCTTAAATAATACTTTTTCTTTATTTACGGATGTATTTAATTATTACATACCGATTTTAGACTTTGGCTTAGATTGGACGCTATCCATGAATTATGATTATAATGTCAACTCACACTGATGCTATTATGTCTCATTATAGCATCAACAACGTTCCTCCTAAAAAGATGTCTCAAATCAAAGATCTAGGTTTCTTATTGGGTGAAATTTTAACATTTGTCCCACACATTGAGGTAACCAATTTTTTTTATTTTTTATAGTGAATACCTCACAAGAGTCCCAACTGCTCCCGTCTGGAGCCAGTGATGAGACTATGGCATCCCCAATTGGGGGATGTTGTGAGGCTGAAGGTAAGTGGGGAAGGGAAAGAGGAAGGTGGGGAAGTACCTGGCTATTCAGATCTAGTCACTAAACACGGCTAAAGCCATTTGGAGCAACGTTTCAATTCTGAATGGTGGTCTTACACCAGGGCGATACTGGTAGTATCTTCCACTCTGGAACGTGCCGCAAATATACTATATATTATTTTAATTAATTAATTGTGAAATAACACAAATTAATCAAATAAAATTTATTTGCGCACGCCGGGTTCGAACCCGTGACCTTCGGAATGGCAGTCCAATGCGTTACCACTGGACTATGCCGGCCTTCAATAAGGTCATTAAATATTTGTGATATATTTTAAGAACAGTAAAAGATTTTATTCCATTCTATTCGTTTATGATTCTCTTCCCTGTCTTAGTAAGAAATAATTTAGACTACATTTTAAGTATCTGATCCCCATACTATAAAGCACATCAAATCAAAATTGAGAGAGTTCAACACAAATTTTTAAGGTTCATCAATTACAAACTATCCATTTATCAATCCATACCCATTGACCAAATTATTTATTAATTTAATTAAAATACTTGATTTAACAGACTTATCTTCCAGAAGAACCATGAGCAATTTGGTACCTTCATCCAAATTAGTTAATGGCTTAATGGAAGCACCTGATTTGACTAAGCTAATTACTTTCCACCCATCAAATCGTAACATGAGAATTCCTGAGTTGTTCTTTATTCATTCATCTATTACCAACTTTATTATTAATTTTTCGGTCCAAAGGCTTGCATAGACTTTAAAATTAATTCAGTTCCTAAAATATTTTCATTTATTCCATACAAAAATTTAAATCTGAAATTTCTAACAATTTGTTTTGCTAACATTATTATATTATGTAATCTGTAACTTTTGGAAGTGAATATTTAACTTTTATATTGACTTTTGTTATTTACTCCAAGCAGATATTAATACATTTTTTCTCCATTTTTATAGTTTTTGTATTGATGTGTATTGTATTATTTCATTTTATTCTCATCTAATTTTTTTATATTCTTTTGTTGTTTTTAATATTATTATACTATATTATTTTATAGTATTATTACTATATTAATTTGAATGCACTGTGTAATATAATTATTTTTTTCTTGTTTTATGTAAAAGCTCAATGAGCGTAAATGAATGAATAAAATTATTATGAGCTTCTTTCATGAAACTTTATAGATTGTTTTGGAAATGATCGCTTCTAATCACAACCTATAAATATTTTAATAAATAGATTGGGCATTTATTTTTTTAAAATTTGGATGTAAAATAATATATTGGCGCTTATATGTCAATGTCACAATCTATTTAAAATTATTTAAATAGATTGTGACATTGTCGAAGATGATAAAAATCGAGAAGTTATTAAATTACGTAAGTTTAGAAAAAAGGTTGAGAAATGTAAAGGAATCAACATTAACGAGTAGTATATATGGGTTTTTAAAGAACACTAGCTGGTTTATACCCAGCATTGCTTGGGGACTTCAAAATATAAAGCGAATAAAAAATTTGAATGATTACAGATCAAGAATAAAAATCTGGCTGAAAGAGATTAATGAAAAAACTCTGAAAAATTATTAAAAACGACATTGAAAACTAATATAACAGAAATGAATAACTTCAGTCCGCCTCAGCACAGGTCACCCTAGTGAGGAGGACTATGAAAGACAATGTACTATACATATATTTCATATCATATTTTGTATGTACAATGTTTAAATATTGCAATAATTATTTTTTTTTTAAATTGTTTGGGGTAAGGTTATGATGTTGTGAATTCTAGGATACTTACCTGATAACTGGGTGCAATTTTAAGGTGGAAATATTATTATGTTATTTTAATAACTATCTTTTTCTCTTGATTCATATCTTCCTTGGGCGTTTTCGACCTCTTAAACCATTCACTTCCAAGTTATACATTCTCCTTACACCTCTTTCTTCGTTCTTCATTTTACCATTAATAATTATTTGATTCATCCCTTCCTCGGAAACCCCCGACTTTTTCTACCATTCATTCATGTAATATCCTAAAATTCACATTTTTACGGTTAAGAAACAACTTATATTTGAGGAAAAACGTTAAGTCTTTCTTGAGAATCCCCGACTGTTATCTTTCAAACCAATGTTTAAACACTCCTGGCACTAAAAAGAACGAACTTAGAAATTTTCACTGATATCTGATGAATAGTATAGGATCGCGTACAGGACAAACAAACAAATATTTATTTATATACATGTGGACATATTTAACAAAGCGAGGAAAAGGTTTATTTAACAATGACAAACTTTTATAATTTAATTAAATATTTAAATGCGATTGCAAAATGGCTTCATTTTTCGTAGAATTTCATTCAACATTGTAACAAGCATAAAATATCCAAAGTAATTAAAGTATAAAACTAAAATATACCTGTTCAACTCTTTTAGCAACTATTCGCATTTCTCGGAAGCGTTCAGAAGCTTCCAAGTAAAAGTAATTCCATTCATCCAACACGGTCATGACAAAGGTAAATAAATTAAATTCCAACTGTTACAACCCTCCCGCTAAGTGATACAGCTCGCCTAACGACCAACGGATAATAAAAGCCTCTGACTACGAAAAACGCTCCCCATTTATATCACGTGATACAAGATACAGCTTCCAGTAAAGTATCGGGAAGAGGCAGTTTCGGGTCCGCTTTCAATACTTCCTTTAACCCTAATGATTTGAACCCCGGCAGAACGGAACCTTTTACTTCCTATCCTGATTGAGGATACACGCAACTTCCGACTTCCTTTCTATCTCAATTACCGGGCCGGAAATGAAGGCCTTTAACAGAAACTGCCAATTTTTTCTTGAATTTACACAATATGGTGAGCATGGGCAGTGCTTTAAGAGCCTATTTCGTTTTATGAAAGTGCAGGTGTATTTTTAGACGAGAACACTATTTCTCTCTATAAAGGCACTTTCAAATTGACGATCTTCGAAATAAAATAATTTTTAGCGCCCTCTCTTATTGGAGGTTGGCTATTTAATCTGCACCCTACAATATACAGCCCATGAAAACTTTGCGTAACTATCATATCATTATTATAGATTTCGAAACCATCAAGCACGACGTCTTACGTAGCAAGGTCTTTCTTCAATATTTTCCCTATTTGTGCCCATTAAAACTTCATTCAAATTAAAAAGTTCCAACTGGTTAATTTTTTTTCTGTCTTCAGGATTTACCGTTTCATTGCTGGCAACAATAATGATTGTTTCCTTGCTCTTTGTCCCTTCCATAATTTTGCGCCACTACCGTCAATTCATTTTGATCACCATCGTAGTAGGCAATCTGACGAGTCAAATAGGTTATCTAATTCGCATAAATTACGCAATTAACCTTTGAATTGAACGCAATTCTTGTAAAAAATAATCACGGTGCACGGTGGAACCTCCGTATATCATAGCCCCAAAATTTTGATGTCCAAATTATAAAGGGTTACTGTACATAAGCAGTGGATAACAGCCAAACTTAACTGTAGGTATAAAACAATCCCAGGTTCCAAAGATTTTATTTATATTTCAGCGTTGAAAGTAAGTTCATCGTGGAAGTGCTATATTACTATTGTCAGTGCCTATATTAATCACCGTTTTTATCGTTGTTAATTAGTAAGTTATTCGTGAGTATTGTTTTGCAATTGAGTTTAAAGTCAAAGATGTATTCAACTATTATAATGACCTTTTGAGCTCATAAATATTACATAAAAAATTATTACTTACATAAAAAAAAACATTATAAAATCTAAAATATATTATTGAATTGTATGGCTGCTACGGCAGAGCTAACATTTTGACATAATTTAAAATTGTTTTTGTTCTTTCACAATCTTTTAACTTCTTTACTACGCGATTATAAAAATGTTATTTTATTAATTGCATCAACACTATGAGATGCAAACAATATTAATGCATAAAGTTAACAAAGAATATAAAATCACTTATACTATTAAAGTGGATGCTTACCATCATAATACAAATGAATTAATGGCAATCGTTCTCTTTTATTTTTGATAAAAAGAGAATGTAACTCTAATTCTCAACTACGTGTCGTAGAGATAACATTATTGACAGCTAATGTAGTGCCCAACAACAGTGAGTGAAAGTAACTGTCATCTGTACTCTCTGCCTTGAGCGCGGGACCACTGTGCAGTGGCCGCAGGCATATCACTTGATCCGGATTGATCCTCTCTCAATCCCACCTGGGAGTAACCCCTTGGAATAATTATTGATCGCCTTACATTATTAATAAATTATTAATCTTTTGAAATCAAGAAATATTATTGCCTCATTCATCCACCGCCTAAACAACGGAACATACACAAATATGTAAAATAACAATAATTAAAATTACAATATGACAATTATTACAATAAAACGAATATTAAAATTTTGAGGATTTGCTCATTAAGTTATTCCACTATATAAAAAATATTCATCCTGGACTTGTAGAAAAGTCAATAGATATCGCAAATTAAAATACAAATTGATATTTTAATTCAAGACACTATCTAGATAACATTCAGTTAGGGTAGAATCTTGCAAATCATACATAAACACATCAGCTAAAAACATGCCTTAAGAAAATGAATATAACGTTGGTAGCTCTCAGTCAATGCATACTTCGAATCATAATACAGTTAAAAATGACGTAACATTGATACGGTCGAATTAGCTCAGTGGCCAGAGCACTTTCCTGGCAAAGAAGAGATCCTGAGTTCAATTCCTAGACGAGACTGAATCATTTTATATCTTAACTTTTTGACATTTTTCGTTTGAGAGTCATTAATATTGTCTTCAATGATTAAACATTACAATTGTAGGTTTTACCAGTTAAATTATTCTACTTTACACACATATTATTTAAATTGTTATTTATTGATAAATACCTTTTTTATTTCCGTCGAAATGATGCTGAGCGACTTTATACGCAGTGTTTTTTTTTTAACAAATTTAATGATTATTTTTTACTCATACATTGGATTAAAACCAAGTACATAATCTCAAGCATTTCATTTGAACAGCCATCGAACAATCAATCAACAAAACCAGAAAAAGACTTTTCTTACAGGACAAGAAAATGAATCATAGTAAGATTATCAGCATAATCTCTAAGCCTCGGCAGAGAGATCTTAAATCCCAGATTATTAAAGACTCAGAAAATTATTTTTATTTGGTTGGTCTCATTTCGTAAATCCTCCAAAACAAACCACGTTCACTTGTTTTGCTTTCGATTTTCAACAAGAAAATAATTATATACACCTAAATTAATAATAATGATTTGGCTTTCACTCACTATAAGCGATATTCGCCATTTAAAAGTAGAGATTGTTAAAAAGTTTTACTTTTCAAACTAAAAACTTTTTAATACCATCAATATTACTACACAACTTTATTCCACCTACGTATTGAGTCATATGTTAAATTAGTTGTTTGTTCAATTAATAGTTGGTTAGCAATTCGAAACAATTTTTAAAAATATTTTGTTACAGGACATTTGTGAGATTGAATAATTATACAAAGGCAGTTTCATACTTTAAAATTGATTCATTGATAGTAAAATGGCATCACATAGATGCAAAAATCTTGTAAAAATTAGTTAAGAATATTCAATACTCGGAGTCGTTAAATAAGATTCAATTTGATGTACCTGCGCGTTTCATACGCTCTTCTATCCTGTTCAAAGTTGATCAATGCAAAACAAACTATTAACAAAATTCTTGGTTGAACAGACTATGAAATAATTACAATAACATGATGTCAAAAATGGACATTTTCAATTGCGATCTTGCGATTTTTTTGAGTATAAGTTACTTTCCTATTATATGTATTTATAATTCCATTGTGAATTGAAATTGTTGTATGTACATCACATCTTCGTATGATTACCATTTAAAAAAATTACAACTGTGACTATAAGTATAGGCATGCACATTGATTTTTTTTTTATTAATTATTATTATTGTGAGTGAGTTATTGTTATAAAATTATGTATTGAAATTAATTAATGTTATTATCCTGTAATATATTTACCATAAAATGATATCTTGTATTAATATGACGCTTTTAATTATACCAGAATAAGCTTCATAAAAAAAAACATGTTTTTTGTTACTTTTCACGAGAAATTTTTTGTTTCTAAATAGTTTTTTTACAAATTTCATTTTTTTATTATGTTGTCTTATTATAAAAACATCAGTCATAAGGAGGAAATAGTTGGTTTTATTTTGACCTTAAATATAAACTCTCGATCCCGAATTTTTTAATTTTTTTTTTTATTATTTATTTATTCGAGACACAAACAGGATATTTATAAAAACATTAATTATGGATTACAAAATAATAAAAATACAATTATAAATATCCCTAGACTAATGTGTCTGCAGCAATCACATTTGCACATTCACATAAGCAAACATGTAAAACAATGACAGTATTTATATACAAAACATAAAACTTAATTACAAAGATTGAAGCACATAATAAGTAGAAAAATTTAAAGAGTATATATTAAAAAAATTCTAAACCACTAAACAAATTTTTTTAATTATTAATTCATCTTTTTTTTATCTAAGTACAGAAATCGTGGAGATATTTCTTGAAACAAGTAATATTATTTGCGAAAATATCTATGACAGTGTTTGTTTTAGCAAGATCATTGTATGATCGAGACATTCTAGACATAGGATTAAAATATCCAGTGTTATTGGAAAACATTTTGGTCCCAAATATGTTCATATTTCTAGTATATTTTGGCCTGGCGTAAAAATTGATTAGATTGACTAAGTTACTATTTACACGATTATTCACAATTTTGTAAAGCATTTAGAGGTCATTTATATTTCGTCTTTTAACTAAACTCTCTAGTTAGAAATATTTAAGTTTTTGTTCATACCCATTTAGAAGATGGTAGACACCTGATCGATAAGACAAAATCCCTGTAAATTTTCTTTGGACAGATTCAAGTCTGGATACCTGTGTAATGTAATGTGGATTCCAGACTCAAGAACACTACGGATTAACGAATTGAATAGAATTATTAGGCTATTAGAGTTCTTGAACAGTTTAGTTGATCTTAAAATAAATCCTAGTACTTTATTTGATTTATTTACAATGCATTCTATGTCTTGGTTGAACGTTAGTTTGTTGTCGAATATAATTCCTAAATCTTTCATCGATACAACTGTTTCCAGATTGTGACCACATATGCTATATGAGTATAGAGTTTTGTTGGTGTTTTTGGTGAAATTTATAACTTTGCACTTAGCTATATTCAATTCCATTTAATTGTCAATACACAAGGCAGATAATGTGTAAAGGTCTTGTTGTAAGAGTTCACAATCGTCCATAGATTTAATTGCTTTATATATCTTGAGGTCGTCAGCGTATAGAGAAAAATTACAGTGGAGTTTACATGTAAGGTCGTTAATGAAGATTAAGAAAAGCAAGGGTCCAAGGTGTGATCCTTGTGGAACGCCCGACGTAACTAATATTGGGGAAGAGTTAAAACTGTCAACAGTAACTAATTGACTTCTATTTGATAAATATGATTCTAACCAACGAAGCAGATTTCCGTGTATGCCGATTTTATCCAGTTTATTCATTAAGATAGGGTGACTAACTTTGTCGAAAGCCTTACTGAAATCGGTGTATACGGCATCTACTTGTGTTTTTTTAGTCATTGATTTACACAGAAAGTCCATATACTCGATTAAATTAGTGTTTGTGGATCATTTAGCTACAAAACCATGTTGGAAAGGGCTAAGTATGTGTGTTACATGATTAAATATGTCTTTATATACAATGGACTCAAATATTTTGCCAAAAAAAGATAAAAGGCTGATAGGACGGTAGTTCTTTACATCGTTTTTACTGCCAGACTTATGGATCGGAATGACGTGGACAACTTTCCACAGATCTGGAAATACCCCTTCGTTCATACTTTTGACGAATAATTTGTGTAAAGGTGTTGCAAGTTGATCTGCACAATTTCGAATGAATAGTTGAGGAATACCATCTGGACCGGAACCCTTATTGATATCGAGAGTGTTCAACTTCACCTTGACCTCGTCTAGGGTTATTTTGATATGAGATAGTGGATAATTATAAAGTGGGAAAGAAAGTTTAGAGTCACTTTTAGAATTATATGGTGAGCTAAATACAGAAGAGAAGTAAGTAGAAAAGAGTTCGCATGTTTCTTTGCCATTTG
Source organism: Hesperophylax magnus (assembly GCA_026573805.1). Classification (NCBI taxonomy): domain Eukaryota; kingdom Metazoa; phylum Arthropoda; class Insecta; order Trichoptera; family Limnephilidae; genus Hesperophylax; species Hesperophylax magnus. The sequence continues at coordinate 10,707,443 of JAIUSX010000012.1, forward strand.
TTGCTGATTTGTCGTAGAGATGCATGATTTTCGGGAGAGAATTAGAAACTTTTTTCGATTTAATGAGGGTTGACAGATTTTTGATACTGTTAGGGAGAGAATTTTCTATTGAATCTACATAGGCTATAAGGCAGGTACGTATGGATAATTTACCTCTAGCCCTCAAGATGGAAAAACTGTCATAGTCACATTGATTTTTGTATTTTTTCCACTTCTTTCTAAACTTTTTTTTTTCTCTGAGTTGGTGGATCAAAACACTGCTGAACCAAATTGGAAACCTTTTGTTGCTGTTTCTTAAACGCAAAGTGTGTTTTCCAATTGATAGCCATAATAAGTTAGAAAAATGTAGAAGGGAGTCATTACAATTCAGAGTATTAAGATCGTTCCAGTTATTTAGTGATAGCATTTCATTACATTTAGTGTAATCCGTTTTTTTGAAGTTATATTTGATGTGATCTGGGTTGGTGGATAGGGGTCTGTATTTAGACATTAGAAAATCGAATTCAATGGGAGGATGATAGGAGTCAACTTTATATAGCACATGTGAAGCAATTTGAATTTCAAGGTGATGGTTGGAAAACACTAAATCTATAATTCAATCTATATTATAAGAGACGTGATTGAACTGATTAAGTCCAGTCAAATTTTGAAAGTCTAGTAGGGATATTGATTTTTGGCTATTATATATGACTTATCTGGTGTGAATTTCATTGACATTTAGTGGGCATTGAATAGATGGTACATTAAAATCACCCATTATTTTTGTTACATCCTCTGATGATAAATTATTATGTGTTGTTTGACATTTTTCGAAAAAGTCAGTGAGATTTTCGATTGGTATATCTGGAGGCAAATACGCCAAACATAAGTTGATGGTTTGCCTAGATGTTTCACGCAATTAAAATTTAATCCATAAATCTTCTGTAAATTTTGAGCTGTGTGTTGGGACTGTGATAGATGTCATTTCTTTCTTTAAGTCTATTAGAACGCCACCACCTGATTTTTTAAAAGAACTCGATGTGCCCCTATCTCGTCTGTAAATATTATATCGATTCATGGTCATAGATTAAGGAGTCTAACCATGTTTCTGTAAGACAAATTAAATCATAATTGCAACTGAGCACTTCGCAGTGCAAATCTTTAGTTTGCTTTTCAAACCACGAACATTTTGATAGTAAAATGTTATTGCCGTTTTGCTAGAATGCATTTTGAAAGTATATATTAAGCATTATTAAATATGTATTTTTGTAAAATTGATGTGGAAATAATTTATGTGTTATTAAGTAATTATGGTTTGAAAGGGGGCAATTTTGAACATGAGAATTTTTTGTTTGTTTGTGGTAAATGATTTTGTCTATGGTATCAAATATTGACAGAACTAGGTTAAGAAGTTCATTTATGATTAGGTTAATTGATTGTAAACATAACATTTGTGTCGTAATAACACAATTACTTGCAATGGTGTGTAATAGTTTTTTGTACTTAGCAGGTTGTAATAATTCATGAGAGTAGTGACAGATAGTGTGAATCGTGTTTTTTAGTGACTTTGTACAGTAATTAAATAATCTTAGATTTATATATTTCCTAAAAGGCCGGTTGATCTGGTAGAATATGCATCTTGTGTTGACTTCAATGTTGATAGCCTGTTGACATCCTCTTGGTCAGCAATTAGGATTATGTGAGTTGAATCGCTTATACGAGTAAATATTTTGCAGTTTCTTACCCAACAATAGCGAATTTTACCGGCTATTTTTATGTCGCGACATTGTTTCAGCAGATGTTAGTTTTTCTCAGTTATATAAATAAATATTTCATTTCAACATTGTAGCTAGTTGAGGTTTTTTGCTACCCTTGAACCTATTTTGTTATAATTTATAACACAAATGAATGCCTAATTGATTCCGTGACACAATAATGATTTGTTTATTAATATTTTTCTATGTAATTAGTGCGATTACCATCGCATTACGGAGTGTTAACTACATTGTGTTCACTGAGAAGGAACACAATGTAGTGACACGTAACAGCGGGCACGAATAATTAGCAGGTAATTGGTTGAATAAATTAGTAATATAATAATATTTGCATCAATTATTTGGTTTAATTTTAGGAAAAAATTCGGTTTATGGGAGTCACTCGAATAACCAAAATTGAACTTGATTTAGAACTTGGTTAGGTTATATATATATATATAAATTTAATATTTACAAGATTTTAAATAATAAACTACAAATCTGGCAAATGATATTTAATTTTCTGAATTTTCCATGCATTGATATTATTATTATATGGCAACACTTTTTATTTTTTGGTTGGCACTTCTGAAATGTGAGACTAATAAATCGTCACTAATTTGATTTTCTTATGTCATAATTGATAAATAAAACATGGTTTTTATGTATCGGGTACGAAATTTCAAAACCCTATAACTCAGTTAATAGCCGACCCCCACCTAATTCTTACAGATTCGGATTCCCCAGCCCTAAATTAGTCTAAATCAAGTTCAATTTCGGTTATTCGAGTGACTCCCATAAACCGAATTTTACCCTAATTTTATTCATGTTTTTTGAATGCAGCAATAACAAAAAAAAATCATGTAACCCTTTACGCGATAGGAAAATTTATGTCTAATTAAATCAGAGCAATTTCAAAATGATTTCTTCTTAGAATATTATTTCGTATTTATTTCTTCTTGCCTCAGCACGGGCAAGCCACCCAGTGAGGCCAACATAACTGGAAAACTTTGAAATGTAAAAAATATTGTACCAAATAAAAAAAAAATTAAAAAAAAGAATAATGGTAAATTTTATTGCGAGAAGGTAAACATGTAATTTTTACAATGTATTAGTTGGTATCTATATTTTAGAGGGCAGTTTATTAACATTATTTTAAGAAGTTAGATACCAACCCATTTAATAGTCACGGAAAGAGAGGTCGTACGTGACGTCATTGTTATATTATCTTCTCTCTTTTTCGTTTTCGTACAATATGTGTGAGATGGCGTGTCGTGTCGTCGATGACGTACGTACAACCTCTAGGACTACTGTACTACCGCAAGAGGTACAAGGCGACCATACTGCGGTTACATATTATTATAGTTAGTTCTGCTAGTACTTGGATATAAGAAGATGTACATTGTACATAATTCGACTTTTTTTAATTGCAACTGCTCACAACCGCAGACAGTGAATATATAATATGGCATGCCCAATTGGAGTATGTTGTGAGACTTGAGGTAGTTGAGATGGGATGGATATGATAAAAAGGAAGGTGGGGAAGAATCTGGCTACTCAGATCTGATCCCCAAACACGGATAAAGCTGCTGAAGCATCGATGATATATTTAAACAATTTTTTTGACCGTTACCGGTTTCAATTTATTTTAGTCATCTTCGGACTGGAACAATTATTCTTTTAACTAATATTTTTTTTGAAAAACATTTTGAGGTGGAGTGGGTGTTCACAGGGATGATTTAAAACGTGTTTATGCCCCTCTTAACACCCAATCTTTCCCCCAAATGTTTTGTATGTCAACTATAGTTTTGTAGCAGTCTGAAGACGGCTATTATGCACTGAAACCGGTAACGGTAAAAAATTAAATATATGTTTTAAATTATTTCAACATATCATAAAAATGAAATTACACGTCGAATTGTCAGTAACGAAAATAGAAATGGTTAATCCTGCCGTATCCACAATTAAACGATAGTCTACCATGCTCTTAAAAACTACAATATCTCTTTGAATACGTTTAATTTAAAATCAATGTTTTTGTTTTCAATAAATTTATATAAGCCTGAAAAATTATTGAAGATAATATTTTTAGAAAAAATAAATAATAATATTCAAAACCCATAGAGTAATGATACGTTACAGGATGGAATGACGATGGTATTTTTAACACGGTAAAACGTGAGTTAAGAGGAAGCTACAAGCCGAAAATGTGTATATTCTTGGTATACCTTAATTTATATTGTAGGTAATAGGCATTAAAATCGCTAGAAAAACGGAGTCTGGATACGTTCGATTTCAAGCATAAAACAGGTTTCAATTTATTTTGTAAATAATTTTATAACACAGCAAAAAAGTTAATCAAGTGAAAGAGTCACAAATAATCTTAGCTATAATACTGTATTTTTTAAATTTGTTTCCTTTCCGCGTTCATACATTTCTATTGAAAAAAGTTTTTTTAAGTAGTTTATATTTGGATTTTTCATAGAGTAATTTTTTTTTTTTATTTGTATTCTCTTCAAGCGAAACGATAGGAAAACCTTCAATTTATCTATAGCATATTTTTTGGTATTCATAATGTACAACAATTCGTTAAAAAGATTAATCAATATAGTGATTTAGCATTAAGCTTCGGCTTACGTAACATTTCAATTATGTATGGTGGCCTTTCACCAGGGCAACACTAAACTCTACTATCTACTACTCTCGAGAGTGCTAAGTACAGTATTGACATTTATATCTCAATATTTAAGACGAGTATTTTTTTTTAAATAATGTATTATTTCGATTTATTGTTCTTATCACTTAGATGATTGTTTTGATGTTAATAATAAGTGCGCTAAAGTGCCTACATAATTTTTTTATTTTTTTTATTTATTTATTTATTTTTTTTTTTATTCAGTGAATTTTAAGAATTACAATTTTTGTGTACTTAATAACTCCCACACTAGGCTAATGCCCGTGTTGTGGTTGTCATAATGCTATAAATTACAATAAACCATATGTTGTAGTGAGAAAAAATAAAAAAATAATATAGAAAAAAAAATAAACATATTTAAGGAAAATATAAAACAAAAAAAATATATGTTTTTTATACATGCAAACATACATAGATACACATATTTAGATGCTCAGATATATATACATATACATACATACATAGACATACATATATGCATAGATAAATATATTCATGTACAAAAAAAATATATATAAAAAAATAAATATATACATATATATATATATATCAGTAATCGGAGTTATGTTGTATAGTAATTCTGTTATGTCTTCCATTATTTGTTTTTTTTGTTTTGTATTAAATTTAACGTTCTTGATTTTAACAGTAGCTAAACATGTGTTATAATTCAAGGTATAATCGATACTATAATTATAGAACATAGTAAGAGATTTATAGTTGGTTTTGTTACGACAGTAAATGTTGTTTAACAAAGCAATAAATATAATACAAATTACAAGGTTTTCAACATCAAGATCAAAATTCAAGATTTTGACATCAGTAAAATATTTGTGATGCTTGAGTGCAAAAGGAATAATAAAATAGTACAATACAATAATTGATATAATGTTGGACATGTTAAAACTGTAATTATTGTTTAGAAAGGCAATGAAAAGAATGAAAACTTTTGAGTAATTTATGTTGACACCATATCTGACATTTTCGTGATAAAGTAATAATACAAGAGCTATGTAAAAATTAAATGTACTCTTTGAGCATAGCTATTATATGATGAGCTTAAGGTTTTATATAATGTAAGATAAGAAGAAAAAATTCCAAGTAATGTGGGGAAAAAACAATGTTTCCATAAGTGTGTGATTTTAGTAGAACTAGGAAAAAATAAATTAAGAAAAATTAAAATAATTGGTAAATCTAAATAGTTATAATAGTTACTAGAGTAAATTCTAAGCATGTTGATTTTAAATGTTTTTGGTTTCTGAGAGTAGTGCCAGTTTTTCCGCATTAGAAACTAGAATGCCAGCTGTTCCGATGTCTCGACGTATATATATCTGCCCCCCTTTGATCCAAGCATATTTATATTTTTTCTCTTTTGTCGCCTGGCGGGCCAGATACCATAAGTGGTTTCCACGAAATGTCAGATGCTCTGCTATGTACACTGGTGAGCTCGGTCCGGCAATCCCCATGTTCAACGTATTAAGTTTCTCTTCAGGACAGGATGCTTGTTTGTGAAAAGCCTTAAGGTCCGATAATAGTTGGTCTCGGTAGTAGTTAGAGGTGAATTTGAATATTATCGATCCATTTTTATGTTTTTGCGTGGTCCTGTAGGCCGCTTCAATGTTTGAGGTATCCACTTTTGAATTGATAGTTTTACATATGTTGTGAAATATGTTTTTCAAGCTTTCTCCATTTGTTTCTGAGATACCCCGCACCTCCACATTTTTCGCTCTTGCTGTTCTTTCAATATTTTCGAGTTGGCCTTCTAGAATTTCAACTCGGGATTCTAGAGAGGAATTATGTTTCATGAGTATTAAGTTTTTGTCTTCAAGATCACGAACGCGACAGAGAATGTCTTCATATTGTTTACTCATGTAGGTTATTGATTCCAGGAATCTATTATTTTGCGCAATGATCGCGTTTTGACTCTTGATAAAGTCGCTGTTTTCAGTTCCTGTAGGTATGTCGCCACTGGAGGCATCGCGAATCGGTGACTTTGTGGTGGTAATACACTTCTTGCATTTAAGCTGGTTCCGACGTTCTTGAGTGAGGCGCCGATATGCAGTTTCGGTTACACCTCCGCAGAGGAGATGGTATGCCTCTTTACACACTAGGCACACAAACGTCTTTCCTTCTGATTCTGAACATATTGAGCGGGAGGAATGCAGATCACGCCAAACTCTGGGAATTGAATAAAAATGCACTTTCTAGATGAGAAAAGTGTGTAGAAATTCATTAAAAAAAGAATTAAGGCGCGGAAGAATAAATTGAGGGAGATACAGCCGATTAAAGTTTAATAACTTGCACTTCGCGATCTGATATTATTACCACATTATGACAGTCCGCCGCCATATTTGTCACTGTTGTGTTGGTAGACCTAATACTAAAACCGTACTACTACGACAACAGCAGGTCAGGTACACCAACCTGCCCGTTGTCACTGATATGTTTTTATATCATAGACAATGAAAAACATTTTTTTTAAATGATGTGTTAATTTATTTATACATAAAAAATCTTGTAAATAAAAAACCCGTTATTTCTTAAAATTAACATACTAAGGGAAGGTTTTTTGGTAAAGGTTACGAATACCGCTTCACGGTAAATATGGAATGTTTACTTTGAATTAATACTTGAATTTAGTTATATTATTAAATTATTACTAAAAGTTACTATAAATGTTGGGGAACCTTTAATAACGCCTGCTCGCGTCCCCTTTAGAGTTATATCCCAGCTTTCAAGTAGTTTGTGGGCTACGCTAGGTTTGTATAGACTGGTTTGTGATTTAATTCTAATACCTATTTTCCATGTTATTTTCTGTAACAAAAAATTGACCCTTTAATAACGCCTGCTCGCGTCCCCTTTAGAGTTATATCCCAGTTTTCAAGTAGTTTGTGGGCTACGCTAGGTTTGTATAGACTGGTTTGTGATTTAATTCTAATACCTATTTTCCATGTTATTTTCTGTAACAAAAAATTGACCCTTTAATAACGCCTGCTCGCGTCCCCTTTAGAGTTATATCCCAGTTTTCAAGTAGTTTGTGGGCTACGCTAGGTTTGTATAGACTGGTTTGTGATTTAATTCTAATACCTATTTTCCATGTTATAACAAAAAATTGACCCTTTAATAACGCCTGCTCGCGTCCCCTTTAGAGTTATATCCCAGTTTTCAAGTAGTTTGTGGGCTACGCTAGGTTTGTATAGATTGGTTTGTGATTTAATTCTACCTAATCCAACCTAACCTTACCTAACCTATCCTATAATAATCCAACCTAAACTATCCTAAAATAACCCAACCTAACCTAACCTAACCTATCCTAATCTAACATATATATTAATCCAACCTAACCTATCCTAATCTAACATATAATAATCCAACCTAACCTAACCTATCCTAATCTAACATATAATAATCCAACCTAACCTATCCTAATCTAACATATAATAATCCAACATAACCTAATCTAACCTGTAATCACCTATAATAACCCAACCTTACCTAAAATGAAAACGTTTTATTTAAAAAAAATCGTAGTAAACCTTTAAATATTAAGAAACTAAATTCATCTGATGTCTGGTATCAAAGTTGATCGCCTAACAATTAATGGGTGCGTGTCTAGCGATCTCGAAAAATTGTCTATTATACCGATTATGCCTTTCATGTTTCCTACATTGCCACTACTCATAATTACGCGCCTTATGAATTTACCCCACGAAGTCGGCTACAATCGCATGTAGCTGATGTAGCTGATGCTAGTATTAGGTCTACCAACACAACAGTGACAAATATGGCGGCGGACTGTCATAATGTGGTAATAATATCAGATCGCGAAGTGCAATTTATTAAACTTTGATCGGCTGTATCTCCCTCAATTTATTCTTCCGCGCCTTAATTCTTTTTTTAATGAATTTCTACACACTTTTCTCATCTAGAAAGTGCATTTTTATTCAATTCCCAGAGTTTGGCGTGATCTGCATTTCACCCTATTGAGCAGTTAGGCATGGTTAGATAGCTTTCTTGCAGCCCGGTTTATTATTTTAAAATAAAATTAATTTAAATTTAAAAAAAAAAAAAATCATTTTTTTCTCGCCGGTTTGAGGATCGAACCGTGGACTACTGAACCAAAGCGCTATCGGCGCGTTAATCCACAGAGCTACAGCCCTCTTGTGGGAACACGTGAAATTACGTTTTTATTTACTTGTGAAAGGTGTGCAAGGTTTGCGTAGGTCGGTAGATTATAATTCTTTTTTTATTTTTTTATTTAATATTTGTATGTTTTTTACAATAAATATACAATTATACATATTATACAGTTTTATAAAGGTAAATAATAATAGCTTTTCCTCACCATAAAGAGACGAGGCTCTTGTGTTTGGTGAGTGAATCCTAGCTCAATTATATGGAATCATGTAAGTAAGTAAATAATATATTTGCAAAACCAAAGGGATAAGTAAGAAATAGGCAACATTTATCAATAATACATTTTCAAGATTAGAAGGAAATAATAATAAGAGTAAGATATGGACTTTTATAGTAGTTTTAGGTATTTTTTTAATTTTATTTTAAATTCCTGAATATCTTCAATATTTTTTAGATATAATGGAAGGATGTTAAAATATGTTATACCTAGATAGAGATAGGTATTTTGTGTGTGCTTTGTATTAAGTTTTGGGATTTTGATAGTTTTTTGATATCTTGCTGATGAATTGAATTGTAAGTTATTTAACTGTATTTCTTTATAAATTTGTAGAATTGAATATTTTTTATATATATTGTCTATTGTGGGTACATTGAATATTGAAAAGAGAATCTCAGTAGAAAATTTGGATGGTTTTTTCAATATAACTTTAATTATCAATCTTTGAACTATTTTAAGTGGATTTAATATATTGTTATAAGTTCCTCCCCAGCCAATAATACCATATTGTAATATAGATTGTACAATTGCATAGTACACTCTTTTTAGGTTTTCTAGTCTAAGAATATTTCTAAGTCTTATAAATATATAAATACATTTTCTAATTCTTTTGACAAGTTCACAAATTTGTTTTTTCCATTTAAAATGTTGATCTATATGTATACCAAGATATTTAATTTCAGAAGTTAGACTAAGTATAGAACATTCTTGATTGCAAGTAGTTCTGTTACATTTAAGTTGATGTATTATAATTTTTAATTCTGGTATTGATTTAAATTTGTTGATAGAGAATGGGATACATTTTGTTTTTTCAGTATTTAATGAGAGGAGGTTTTTATCGAACCAATTTTTCAGTATATTAATATCAGTATTTGCTAAGTTATTAACATTATTCCAATCAGTACCTTCAATTATTATGACAGTGTCATCAGCATAAGATATTATTTTTCCATTTAATCTTTGATTGAATATGTCATTTACATAAATGATAAACAGTATTCTGTTTAGTGGTTTTGATTATTTTTAATATTTTCTAACAACTTTAAACTTTTTGTTTTAATATTGTTCACTTTTGATCATTTCAAATTCACTTTCATGAGCAACACTTCAGTTCTACGCAGTTCACGTCAATAAACTTTAACAAGTTTTTGAAATTACTTCCACTTACTTAATACAGTTGGTATTTAGAAGATCACAACACGGGCATTTGCCTAGCATAATGGTCGAAAAATTCTCAATGACTGTAATAAACAATACACTGAATAAAAAAAAAAAATAAAAAAAAACTTGCATGAAATATATGTGTAGATGTATTTCAAAAAACATCCTCTAAGGTAGAATGATACCTACCCTCTTTTTGTGAGTAGGTACTAGAAATCAAATACATGTCTACCTATATTTTAGCTCGTAAAGCCTAAACGGACGTATGCCTAAATAGATTGTTTACTTTTCCAATATTTATATTTGAGCTTAATGGGATTTATTTCCTATTGTATAAAAAATGGAAGGCACGCAAAAATATGCATAAACCTTTAGTGGATAATCGAGAGACAGTTTTATCATTCAGCCATCCCGAAAATGAATGGAAACAAACATTTTGACACAGAAAAATAATTAAACCCGTGCTCTGAAAATATTTTTTATGTTCGATGTGAGATTAACTAGATGGGCACTTGTTAGGTATATCGGATATGAACAAATTTTTATATCAATGCAAATAAGATGTATTAAACGTAACTGCTTTTTGATTTCGTAATAAAAAATGCGGTGTTTTTAATAATTAGTAGTACTTATTTACTTTCAGAGTGGTAGATACTATTTATGTCGTCATGGTGACAGACCGTTAATCAGAATCAAAAATTTGATTAAAATGGCTTTGATCATATTTAGTGACCTTGCTCACTCTATTTCCTCTATTTCCCACTCCTTTGAGCTATATATCGAAAGTTATTTTTGTGGATAGCATAGTCTTACTTGCTCAGGGGAGTTGAGACATTTGTGTACTATTCACATTATTTACATGTTTTTAAACTTCGGACACTTTTTTAGAAGTTTCATGGGGTCTTGTATTGTTTTTGACTTTTATAAAAAAAATAATTTTAAAGATATATTTCTACATTTGGAGGTCAGTCAATAAATTCACGGAATTGCGCCGAACGAATTGGTCAGAACGAAAGACTAACAATCGGTTGTTTCACAGCAAATATTAAATTTCAAAGTTGATTTTCATGTTCTGTGCAGATTCTATTCAAGCTCTGTTATTGTATCATTATTGGTCAGTTGTTTCACAAAACTGAAATAATAACAGAACATGAATAGAATCTTCACGGAACTTGAAAAGCATCTTTCAAATTTGATGAATTATTCAAATTCTGTAAAACAACCCGTCCTTAGACTATTACCGTCTTATCACTCTTTCAGAGACCCGCACTTAAATTATTATTAATATTGCATCAGTCATTTTACTGTATTTACAGGAGAGTTAATGCAATCGCATTGATCAAACAAAAATGAATTAACAAAGAGCTGTTTTGAAATTTCTCTCGAAGAAAGGAGAGAAACGCATAGCCTTCAGTGGCGTTCACAGAGTTTTCAATCTGGGTAGGCAGAAAGAAAAAAAACAGCGAATTAATTAATAATCACTTTCCATATTATTATAAACGTGGAAGGTTTTCACTAAGAATAGCTTAGCTGCAGGCTTTAGCTGGATGTTGGTTGGATTGCAATCAAATTTCCATATATTTTATTTTATTTATTTATTTAGAAAAAAAAACAGTCGTAGTTTACATTATAAATATTAAACATTCGTATGTTCTAGAGAAATAAAGTTCCATTAAGTTAAATTTTGATTTAGTATTTTTACCTACACAATATATCATTATCTAATTCAAAGAGATAAAATTAAATAACACACTATGTGGAGATTTGACATTCCTCAGGGGACTATCATTGAACCAATTTTGTTTATAATTTACGTTAGTCAAATGCTTAAACTATCACTTTATGGTAAACTCATATCGTTTGCTGACGACACTGCAATAGTTATTCCCTTCTCTTTATAAGAATATGTGCCAAAAAAATATATTTGAAAATTAAAAAGCAATAGATTCAAAACAGAGGTCCTAAGAACGTTACTTACTTACGTAGTAAGTTAAGTTTAATTAATCTATACTATCTTTAAAAAAAACATAATAGTATATTAAAGTATAAGTGGATAAACAGGTCTTTAAAACACGCGCGATTACGCCGTCTTACACGAGTAAGACGGCGTAGCCGAGTGCTCGAAATAAAGCAAGTGTTTTAAAGACCAGTTATCCACAAATACTTTACGCTATTTATTTATTGGTACACTTTGAAAACATAAATATTGATATTATTATTAAAAATTTGGAAATAAGAACTATTAATGAATTCGTGATGTGACATCACAATATCTTGTTGTCAAGGAAATGAAAAACACAAACATTAATTTGGAATCTGTCACATAAGATTAATAGTTGACATCACAGTTTTTACTAGTTATTGTGTGTTGTTAAATGAATTCTAACATTCATAATTTAAATACCAAAGCAGAATCGCGGTTAAAACCTGAAAAATCAAAAGACGTTTATAAAAAAGAATATTAAAGTTTCATAACATGGATGGAGGAGCAAAACGTAGTAGATGTAGATGAACGAGTTGTGCTTGCTTACCTTCAGAAAATGTCGGAACAGTACAAAGCATCGACTATGTGGGCCATACATTCGAAATTGCAATGTCTGCTGAGGATAAATAAAGGGGTTGATTTAAAATCATTTGTGAAAGTGCATGCATTCATGAAGGCAATTAGCAAGGATGACGTTGCTAAGAAGGCGTATGTATTCAAAGAAGATGATTTGCGGAAGTTTTTCACGGAAGCACCGGACATAACGTACTTATTTTTGAAGGTGGTAGCCATTTGCGGAATCTTTGGCTTTTGCAGAAGATGTGAATTGTGCGATTTACGCTTATATGATATCAAAGAAGAAGGAAGTGTATTGCTTATTACCATCCGACCATCTAAAACAGTGAAGGTTCGACGTTTTACTGTTGCCGACAGTGGTGCAATTAATTATGTGCGTTTGATGAAGCAATATTTATCATTGCGACCCCAAAATATAATTACAGACAGGGTTTTCTTACGGTATGATAAGGGTAAGTGCACCAATCAAGTGGTTGGTATTAACACATTTGGATCATGCCCCTTACAAATCGCACGCTATCTTAAATTAAACGATCCTGAGAAATATACAGGACATGCGTTTCGACCAAAGATATTAGAAGAACGAGATATGCTATGTTGGCCGCCGGACCGTAGGCGGAGTACTACCTAATTAGGGTACTTTGAATACGGGAAGAATTCGTTCATTTAGTTGATTTGATATCGTAACCGTGTACAGTTTGTGCCCGTTTTATTCAAAATGCCGTCTTGTTCAGTGGAACTATGCAAAAACACGACAAGTAATGTTAACTTTAAGATGAATGGAATTTCATTTCACCGGTAATTACAAAATTAGAGTACTTTATCAATTTTTGATTATTATTCAAAGTTTTTATTGACGTAAGGCCCCGAGCGAAGCGAACATCGCCGCCACTAGAGGCTAGTGATGGGGACGCCAATTTTTTTTTAAATACCGACTATCGATTTTTCGTAACATTAGCAGGGCCATATAAAAAAAAATAGAAACTTATTATTTCTTTTGAATTTTTTTGTAGATAATTATTATGGTAGATGCTGATTGGTGGTAGAAACAAATGCAATGCTTTTCTTTTAAAATCTTTATTTATTAAAATTAATGTTTCTTTGTTTGTTTCGCATGCGTTCCTGTATCATTTATCCGATTTTCAATGAAACTTTGGTGATTTTTTGTACCCGAGCCCGCGGAGGTTTCTATATACGAGTATAATGGTGAGCTGTAGCATTATGAAATTATTTCCTATACCATTCATCCGATTGGGATGAAATTTTGTTGTATAGTTATGGGCATGCCCGTGAAGTTTTCTATAAATATAATGGTGAGCTCTGGCGTTATGAAATATGTATATTTTTTGGCGCATTATCAGTTTGAAAAATGTTTGTATTTCATATAGTTTAACGGCAGGAAAGGAAGGAGAAGGGAAAGAGAATTCGGGACGAGGGATCCGATAGGGGAGGGTTATTTGAGTTGGGGGGTAAACGAAGAAGAGGGTTGGCAGGGGTGACAGAGGGATGAGAGGGGGGGGGGTTCGCGGAAAAGGAGAAGCATAACAAAAAAGCGTGATAATTTATTTATCTTAGGTAAAGTATAATTTATATCCGTTTTTAGATGTTGTAACATATAGTATTTTAATTGTTTCAGATTTCCGAAGAACGGAAAAATTAAAGAAAAATGGATTGACGCAACGGGGAGAAAGGAAAACTGGTTTCCGACTCCCCGTAGCATCATTTGCTCGTCTCACTTTGGCCAAAATGATTTTAAACCAGCAACAAAAATTCGGACCCTTTTTGCGTGGGCTGTTCCTACATTTAAACTGCCACTTATTTATGATTCGGTGTGTTTTCTATTTAGTTTTTACAAAGCATATTTAAGAAGAATAAATATTTTTTCTCCGTTTGCACAACTTTCTGCCCTTTTAACCAGTAATTTTGGTTAGTTACAGCTCTTAAGTGAACCCACATCATCTACTTCGCTCACTACCGCTGCATCACAAATACCAACTTCGCTCATTATAGCTGCAGGACAAACATCAACAATTGAAGATTCATTCAAACTGCCTATTACATGTGATTCGGTATGTTTTCTATTTAGTTTTTACAAAGCATATTCAAGAAGAATACATATTTTCCCCCATGTTTGCACAAGTTCTGCCTTTTTAACCATTAATTTTGATTAGTTACAGCTTTCAAGTGAACCCACAACATCTACTTCGCTCACTACAGCTGCAGCGCAAACACCATCTACGCACATTACAACTGCAGGACAAGCATCAACAATTGATTCATCTCGAGAAAAAAAGTTGCTGTTATTGATTGAAAAATATAAAAGTATAATTGGATCTCAAAAATTGCATATAAAACGTCTTCAAGCAACCAAGAGGCGATATAAAAATAAACTGATGTCAATGACAGATGTCATGAAAGCATTAAAAGAAAGAAAATTGATTAATGCAGATCAACAATCGTTGATAAAAAGCTCCGACGTTGGAGTCAGAGACCTAATGACTCGGTGTAACACAAGGCTAACATCAGGACGTACGATTAAAACAAAATATACTGCCGGACTCAAAACGTTTGCGTTAACACTTCACTTTTATTCGCCAAAGGCATATGAATATGTCAAAAAAAAGTTCGAGACATGTTTGCCTCATACACGTACTATAAAACGGTGGTACATGTCTATAGATGCACGTCCAGGCTTTACAAGAGAGTCTCTCAACACACTAAAGGCAAAAGTTAACTCTACCGACTATAATATTGTAGGCAATTTGGTAATGGATGAGATGGCTATTAGGCAACATTCAGAGTGGGATGGTACACAGATGCATGGATATGTAGATATCGGAAAAACAGACGGAGATTATCTACCTGAGGCCAAAGACGCTTAGTTTTTTTAGTAACTGCAATCAATGGTGCTTGGAAACTTCCAGTTGGGTATTTTTTAGTTAACGGTGTGTCAGGTGAGCAGCGGGCTAATTTAGTTAAGCAGTGCTTAGAACTGGTCCATACAACAGGAGTCCAAATAGTATCATTGACTTTTGATGGATGCCCAGCCAATACTACAATGGCAAAACAGCTAGGGTGTTTATTAGATACTGGTGAAATGGCAACTAGCTTTGATCATCCTGTTTCAAAACAGCCTGTTTATGTTTTTTTTTATGCATGTCACATGCTAAAATTAGTTCGAAATGCGTTTGAAGCAATTGGAGTATTTAAAGATTGTCACAACAGGTCTATTAAGTGGTCTCATTTACAAAATTTAAATAAGCTACAAGAAAAAGAACACCTTCATTTGGCTAACAAAGTTAGACATGGTCACATTTTTTTTAAAAATCAAAAAATGAAAGTTAAGTTGGCTTCTCAATTGTTCAGCAACAGTGTCGCAGATGCTCTAACATTTTGTACGGGTCTAAACAATTGTGACTTTCAAGACGTTGAAGGTACCGTTGAATTTTTAAGAACTATCAACAATCTATTCGACGTTCTTAATTCGCGCAACATGAGTCAACTTCATTTCAAAAAGCCACTAAATATGTTTAATAAACATTATGTTTTTGAATTTTTGGTGAATGCAGAAATATATATTAAATCTCTAACTCTTTTTGACGGATCTAAGGTGATAAATTCTAGTAGAAAGAGAGGGTTTTTAGGTTTCTTAATATGCATCAAAAGTCTGAAAGAGCTATATCTAAGACTCATCGAAAAGGAGAAAAATTTGCAGTATCTTCCAACATACAAATTGAGCCAAGATCATATTGAACTGATGTTTGGCCATATACGTGCCCACGGGGGGTGTAATACAAACCCGACGCCTCGGCAATTCCAAGCAATTTACAAAAAACTTCTTGTGAAGTCAGAACTGAGAGATTTCCAAACAGGAAATTGTAAATCATTGGCAGAGATATCTTTATTGTGTTGCTCGTCTGCTGTTGAAAAAATTAATATCTCCACTGATAGAACAAATCTCTTAGAGAACTTTGATGACGAAGTACAATTACTCCACGAACAGGCATTGTTTGATGATGAAGTTGATTTTCTGGTACGAGATACTTCACAATTTAGTTCTCAGGTGATAGCTTATATAGCTGGCTTTGTTGTTCGTTTTCTATGTGGAAAATTAAAATGTGACACTTGTGTCGGTGCATTGATTGCAAACGAAATTACAAGTCATCATGGATTTATAAAGTTAAAAGATAAAGGTGGCCTTTTTTTCCCTTCCATTTATGTTATAAACATTTGCAAAACAATGGAAGTGATACTAAAGAACGCCATTGTAGATGAAAATAAACTGAAAATTAAATCAAAATATAATATTAAACAGGATCTAGTAAACAAAGCCTTAAGACATTTTGTTGGAATAAAAGTATTTGAAAATATTTATTTTCATCAATATGACCAATCACCAATGGACAATCATTTAGTCCAACTCGCTAAAGCCGTTTTGGAAAAATACCTTGATATCCGTTTACATTACTTAGTTAAAAACGTAACACCAAACGTAACGTTGTCGAAGCGACAAGCACTAAACAAATATCTCCACTTTACCGGTCAATAGCATATATTTAAAAAATATTTGTTATTTAAATGAAATACCTCTCGTACATATATATGTGAATATATTTTTGTTGATTTGTTGAAATTGTTGAACACACTTGACATTCAAAAGAGGAGGAAAACAACTGTTTACATCTTATTTAAAAAAAAAACTACCTTTAAAACACGGGTAATAAATAGTTCTTGAAACAAAATATGAAATCGCGTAATAAAGGCCCAACACGGGTAGAGCACATAGCGTTTCCCTAAATACTTGTCAATATTATTGTAAAATTATTAACTGTGAAACAGAAATGTAAATATATTCAGTATAATCCTGGTTAAAGACCACCATTGAGAATAGAAACAATGATTTGAATGGTTAAGCCGTGTTTGGCGACTAGATCAGAATAACCGGGTACTTCCCCACCTTCCTTTTACTCAGCTTCTTCCCCACCCCATCACCTGAAGTTTCACAACATACCCCAATTGCGGAAGCCCTAGGCTCACTAGCTACAGATGGTTGGGAGCAGATGGGACTCTTGTGAAGTACCCAAATACAAAATAAACTAACATTAGGTAAACACTGAGAATCTCATTTTGTGGATTTTCACAACAACAAAAACACATTGTGAGTATAATTGTGATTAAATTGTTGAACAAAACCAAAAAACTGTACAGACAAAATTTAATTATAGATTAGATGCAAAAAAAAATGATGAGGATTGTTATGTATCGCACTTATTCCGATTTATCTGTTGTGAGAATATGAACTTTTCATCAAATAAAATTTTAAAATTTTTTCATTTAAATATCGACATTGCGATTTTGTATTGTTGCCATCCCTATTAGACTTCATTTGTATGTATTGCTAATCGCCAATGCTATCGGGACGTGTACGCACAGAAATCTGTTCTATGTATTAGTACCAACTGAAACGATACTTTTTTTGTGTGAGTTCGAAAAGGGGCGGATACCTTAGCGTAAGCGAAGGTGTGCAGTAGTATTGGTGAACAAAACCGGCGACACTGGGCAAAACAATTCCACACAGTATGAACTGCTCATAGCACATCTCGTTCTTCTAATATCTTTGGTTTCGACGTACATCCGCTACCATTATGGCAAATAGTGGCATGACAATTGATCAAATCCAACGACAAGTAGGATGGAAATCGGCAGCTGTGGCGACTGGTTACGTGGAAGAGAGCATTAGCAATAAGAAGAATGTTTCAAACATTATTGGAACTGCCATTAATGTAAGTGCAGCCTCATTGACTTCCGAGAATACTATTAATTTGAACAGCATTTCCTCCGATTTAAAAAACGGAGGTATTAATATTTCAAATAATACGAACTGCTCTTTTCACATCCATTTAAATAATTAGAATGTAAACGATGTAAAAAAGAATGTAAACTTTGAATAAAATTTTTGAAACATTTGTAATGTTTTATTTGACGTTTAAAATATTCCTGTCAGATTTATAGTTAAAAGTTGACATTTAGACTTCACATTTTGTTGATTTGTTGATGTTGCCATGGTAACTTAAAAAAACGCGCGTTCCATAAAGTGCGATTTAAACACGCTAGAGCGTACTTTAAATTAGTAAAAAAGGGCACCAATAAAAAAAAGATACAAACTATGGCTCTTGTTATAATACTTATTCTCTAATATGGAATTATGTTTGTAGTTAATTTGAATTTAGAATTATGTACGTTTGTAGTTATTTAATAAGACTTTGAATATTTTTTACACATCGCCTTTTAAGCTTTATTTTTGTTGTTATTTTTTTACTCCTCCCATTACATCGACTTCATAGAGCTCAATTTATGGAGTAGTAGAATAATTAGAAAAAAATATTTATCACACCATAGAATTTGAAATCTTGAATTTGAATTATTTTGTAATAAAAATAATTTAAAAAATAAATAAAAAAGTAAAATAAAATAAATATTATAAATATAAAACAAACAAAAGGTTATAAAGAAATACATAATATTTTATACAAGTATAAAAATACAGTTTTCACATGGTTATAATATTCAAAACAATAAAATAAACAACGGATGATGTATAATCTCAACAAAATAAAAGTATTATTTTAAGCTACAAAAATCCACATTTTCTTACATTACAATTGCATAAAAGGAAGCTGACTTAACACTTTTTTATTTCGTTACTAAAATTGTACTAGTTCATAGACTTTCCAACAGATGGCACTGATTTTTGTTAAATTCGTGATTTTTATCAAAAGGCACGGCCTTTTTCGACACTTAACTTGAATGCGCATTGCGTAGTTCCTGTTTTTGTGACGTTACAGTTGGGTTACACGTTTCACGCCACGTTACAATATTTTCAATAATATTTTCTATTTCCTTTTTATTTGCCAGATAATATATTAACTGTAAATTTAAAACACTGTTTAGTTGTAAAATTGGAATTAATAAATAATTTAACAGTTTTTAATTGGTCACAGGCCAAACAATTCAAGCCATGTCAGTGGTTTTTGTTTCATTCTGTTCATGTTTGGAACATTGTTCCAATTCAATTCTGTGCTTTAAAACGGTTCTAACAATAGGAATAAATAATTATCTTTCGTGTTTGCACAAAGCTGAGCTTAAATCGAGATGTTTTCACAGAAATTATGATAGTGTCAAAAAAACTCGTTCGCTATTTTAGGTCCACTAAGAAATACGATGCTATTTTTAATAATTGTAGATAGAATTATGAAATCTCAACTTATTCATTATGGTAGTAAATAATTTAGAGAGAGAATTATCTCTGCTTTTCAGTTTTTTTGTTCCAATGTGAGATTTGGATTTTCAAATTAAGCTCATTAAATAATGAGGGATTGTTAAAGACATCAAAACAGACCCAAAAGTAGAAAATTAATTGAAAAATTAGGTAAATTGAAAACAAAAGGTGAAAACTCGTAATTTAAACTTAGCGAAAAGGGGTTGTTTCACAAACTATTAATACAGTTAAAAATGTATGTTAAAATTTTAAGATTATTTTTATGATTCTGATAACTGTATCAAAAAGGCGTATTTTTCAAATTTTCATTCTGTATTGAAAACGCCACTGGCTGGAAAGGCCGATGTTGCCCGCCATGACGACAACGTCGCCATATTCAAGAATACAAACGAACGTGACGTTTTGGCGGCAAATCAAAAATGGTACATTTTAAATCACACAAGAAAATTTGTTCGTCAATATAAAAATACCTTCAGTATCTTTTTTATGTTCGTATTTTACAAAATTTAAAACAAAAGTGTAAAAATACCGTATTGGTACTTTCGTAGATGCGCTCTGTTAGGCATTTGCATGGGACGTGATATATTCCTCTTGGTTATATTCTTGCGACTTTTGCGTTCAGAGTTTTTACTTATCATTGCGCGCTTTATCGAATGACTTCCCAGGTCAAGGAATTGATCTGAGAAACACTCACAAAGAAGCGCCCGGCATTAGGTTAATACATACTAGAGCTAGCCCAGTTTTTTTAATCAACTTAGTTTTTCACCAATTTAAGAGGTAGGAACCGCGAAGCGATCTTCTTCATGCAAAACTTGTATATAGGATAAAATACTTGACCAAACTGAATATTTAAAATTTAATATTTTGATTATATTATGCTTATTTATTCAAAAATGATTTCAATTATAAAACAGAGGACATTAAAGAAATTTTCATGAATTCAAAGGCAATTTTTGTGAACCTACTAAGTAAATATGTATAGTAAAATACGAAATAAAAAAAAATATAATATATACTCTTGAAAAATTGTGATTCAAAAAAAGTAAATCGGCCGCTTGTAATTTGAATTTAAGCCAATCAAAATGATTTTAAATGCTTTTATGATGTATTTATTTTGTAAATTTTTTTTTCAAAAAATTATTATTAACTGACAAATAATTGCCAAAGTTGCATTTAAAATCGAGAGAAATCGATTTCTTGGCAAATATTTTATTATTTGAAATAAAAAATAAGTAAAGTAGAAAATATCCGTACAAGATATTTGCTACACGTTCAGTTGAAGTATTGTTGCATAATGTTTTGTATTAAAAAGATTGCGCAGCCGTCTCTCTAAAGATTGATGGAGTTTATCTGTTTTATAAAGCGGATATCCAACGTATTTTCAAGTCTTTGGAGCAAATGTGCAAAGCGCTTCACGTAAGGTAGGGGTGAAGAGTAAAATAAATTAGTTCATCGGGGCAGTAGGTGAACGGGTCAATTCTAAATGAAGCAAGGAATGGGAAAAAAATGTAAGTCTGAGTACTTTCCGGGAGCCGATGAAACTAGGGAGCCACACATTTGAGTGAATTAAAAAAGAAATAGAGAAAGTATACATTAAAAGTTGCACACTTTCAAAGAATTACATCTTATTTTTTTGGTCAAATTAATTGATTTTCACTCATTAATAATGAATTAATACAATATAATAAATTTGTAATATTGGTTCTTCATAGCTTAACAGGGATGAAAAAGCTATTTAGATGATTTTTATACAAACATATTGTTAACTGTTTAATATTGATAAAAGTATATGTTTATACGTTTAAGTTTGATTATACGTTTCAGAGAAGTAGATGTTGGATACTGTGAGTATTGCACTGGTGAAAAACCACATTTTTTATATTAATTACAAAGGAGGCCCTGAGGAAAATAATTTCCCTTAGGACCTATGTCATCTTTTGGGAAGATGCGTGGAGGGTATTTTTTAAGGAAAGGAAGGAGAAGCAGTTAAAGGGTAGGATGGTTGGGTAGGAATCTAGGGATCAGTGTGTCCAAGAGTGACGGAAATATGAATATATCTCTCCGCAGGGATTATTATATCTCTGAAAAATATTATATCTCTGAGGCGCAAGGCGATAGGTCGAGAGATCAGTTGGAAAGGACAAATGGCCTCCCCAAATCAGCCTCTCCCGACCTGGATCACCACGCCGCTGGTGGGCTTGCGCATCCTGAACACGTCTAACCCGATGTACCCGGGCACTCCTGCTAAATCACCAAACGTAGCGAACCACTTGGGGTTACCTATGGCAGAGGTGTTGGTTTTCCAATAAATGATTCCCGGGGCGGCGGTAACCAAACCCGCCTCTCAATATAAAACTGCATTGGCTTTGGTTGCGTTTGATGTCCAGATACGAATAGCCAGGTATATTGCCTTCATTTCCCCATATCCTTCAATCTCACAACATACCCCGATCGGGGATTACGTAGTTTTCGGCTTTGGCTTAAAAACTATAGTACTTTCTGAAATTAATGATGATTTTAATTCTAGTAAAAAAGGGTTTTATTAGGTGTACGGTGAATATTTAAGATTTTCTTCCTGTGAGCTTTATCGTTATTACATACATATTCATTATAATTCGGTAAAAAATAACTTTATTTGGAAACAGTGCAAAACTTTTACAAAACAATTTCGCTGCCCACTCGAGCAGAATACAAGTTTAGTGCCTATATATTGCTTTAGGGCAGGAATGTTTCATTTTTTCACAAGTTTCAAACACCCCCCGAGACAGATAAATTCTTGTTTACATTCTGCTCACGCCATTAGGAGGGACAAGCTTTATTGTGCGAACCATGTTTAAGCCTTTTAAATTAATTGAAATTAATCACCTCACCTCGGTGCCAGTAATGTTTTTATCCTGGACGTATATTTAGGAAGACACAAATCTAGTAAAGAGTCATTTTTTATACATTGGTTAACATTTGATCAAGTTTCAAAAATACTTTACAACTTTATGATGTTTTTTACAGCGAGTTGTGATTCTTTTATATACTTATTATGGATAAAGAAGTAAACATGTTCGCTTCCAACATTTTAGTTTTTATTCAATGACTATTTTAAATATACGAAGTTAAAGTCAGTTGTTGAGTAGGCATCGCGTTTGGATCCCACCCAGGCGTAGCGTGTTCAGTTCCTCGGCTAACTGAGTCCTCCATCACAACACAAGCAACATTTTCCACATACTGTGGTGGCAGTAGGAGATTTTCAAATATTGACAGGTTATTCGTAACCAGGGAATGTTTGTCTTTCTTTAAAAAAAAATATTAAACATATATGATGTGTATAAAATGTATATTTATTAAAAAATTCAAATATTCAATAAGACAAAATTTTTTAAAAATAAGTTTATTTACAGTCTTCCTCACTAGGTATTCCTGTTTCAATGCAAACTATAGGTTGTTGCATGGGTCATCATGTTTTCCTCTTCCTCATGTTTCTTGATTTCTACAAAATAAAATAAAATAAAAAATTTTAATGGTAAGAATCTTAAAAAATGTTCATGATTTCCTCATCTTAATGTTTGTTAACTGTAAGTTGTGTTGATGTTACTTCTTAATGTTAACGATTTCTTTATCTTCATGTTAAGGTAGCCATATTTTGGTATCGTTTTCAAACTTTACAAACTGTTTTGATTTTAATTGTTAGGGCATTAAATAGTTTTGTAGCATGAAAATTAAGGATTTTTAAACATTGTAAAATATGTCAAAAAATATGTTTTATTTTGGAATGTTCAGTAGATTTGAGGTTTTCGTCTTGTAGTGTAGGTGTGTTGGTCACACATCTACACCCACACTGCACTGGTACTATTTTTTACTTTAAATTTGTGTAGAACTTAATAATGTTTCTTATCTTTCAAACTGTTATTTCCTATCTTACATATTGTATAATTTATTATACTCTTAAGTACTACGATGATAATTATAAATAATTTTTTATAAATCATTCGTTTCAGATAAATTATAATACACGATGTATACATTTTGTGTATACGTGGTTCAGTCCACCCCATGCCCGTACAACACACTGAGCCGCTATCAACTAGCAAATACATAATAAAGCAATCATATTGGCCAAATAAAGTGCATGAAATCAATTGTGACTATCTGAAATATCGTAAAATCGTATCGTAAAAAACTATGTTGTCGACGGAAGTGGTGCCCTCTGTTATTTTTAATAAGAACCGTGTAAGTTTTCAAACAAAATACCCAATGAGAAAGTGTCAAAAAAGAATTAGTTACACTTTTCTCAGTTTCAAAAACCTTTACACAATTTTCCGATTAATTTTCCAATTTTCCCTAAAGAATTTTTTTCAGGAAAATAGAAAATTTTCCACTATGAATAATTTCCAAACTATCATTATTTATAAAATTTCCCAACCCATTTATCGACCAATTTTCGGACCCAAAATTTTACAACCATCGAATAACAAAATGGAAAAAATAAATGTCCTACCAAACAAATATTGAAAATGTTAAATGTCAAAAATATATAGTAAGTAGAAAAATTGTAATTTTTGAACCGAACTTCATGTACAACGATAAGCTTGTCACGGTCTTTTTTCGTCCCGGTGAGTGTGCTGGATCGCCCGATATTATTTGTCCAAAATGCTATATTTGGAATCGGTTCCTTTTGGCTTTTATAATTCGAAATTTTGAACTGTGCCTATGAACAAAAAAATTTAACGAAAATTATATTTTATATGTAAATGCTAATATTGAAATTTTAGAGCTCTCAAACTGATTTGGTATAATATTGCTGTCAAAATGCACAATTTCGGTATGCAATCGATTTAAACGTAAGTCTGTAAGACACTACGCAGAAAGTTTTCACACTGAACTGCTCTGCAAAACATTACCTTCTATAACGAACATAATTTTCTGCTCGGGGTCTTGCAGCACTCGGTTTGTGTCAATTGCTTACCGACCCGTGGGATAGCGGGTTGAGTAGAAATTAGTTTTCATTCGTCCAGTAAATATCAAATTAACGAAGTTATACAGCAAACACGTATTACGTATGCATTCAAAAAAGTTTTTATTTGGATAGAAAAATGAATAGGTACCTTTATAAAAAATATTTTTTTGCACACATTCTAATAATTGTTTTTATCCACATATAGGCACAAAAATCTACTATCAGAGAACTTGATCAAATTGAGCGAAGCCCATCAAAAAGCCGCATGCAGAGCCTAGCAGCAAAAAACCAACAGCAGCGGGTTTCTATCTGCTAGTGTGGCTATAATAGTGTTTTCAGACCTTCCACCAATGTTCAAGTATTCATTAACTAACTTGCTAGTTAGGAGCGCCGTTAGGAGTGTGTTATGCGGGCGTGGCGTCGTGTGGACGTAACCAATAAAAAAAGAGTGGTAGGTGCTCCAGTGACTCCCTAGTAAAATTCAACGATTGAGAAGCAAAAAAATTCTTTTATTGTCTTTAGCCCTGTTTAGTTAACAGATCAAAATAGCCATCTACTTTCTGATATCT
Source organism: Hesperophylax magnus (assembly GCA_026573805.1). Classification (NCBI taxonomy): domain Eukaryota; kingdom Metazoa; phylum Arthropoda; class Insecta; order Trichoptera; family Limnephilidae; genus Hesperophylax; species Hesperophylax magnus. The sequence continues at coordinate 10,732,799 of JAIUSX010000012.1, forward strand.
TCTTCTTTCACAGTTATCTCAGCAATCCCTTCAGCCTCACAACATTCTCCACATTTGAAGATGCTATAGTCCCTCCAGCTCCGGCAGTTGAAAATATTATGCGGTAGGTATTTACATTTGAAAAAAAACAATACATCATGAAAAACAATTTTAGATAAATTTCCGATGGAATTTTTAAATTAAATGCGAAGTAAACAGAGAATAAGGTAAAAAAAGGTTAAGTATACCAAAAATGAATCTATAAACCAATAGACAAGATGATGTACACAAAATCAAAATAAAAATCATAACATTAAATACTCCAGGCAAGTATTTGTGGGTAGTGCCACACATACTTGCCTCGAGCCATTAGCAAAGATTTAAAAAATACTTCTGAAGGTTATTCTAAAAGTCCCATTAAGAACGAATACTGATTTTATTTTTAAGACACTAAATGTTCCAAACCTGAAAAAATTATATTAAAAAAATATCCTATTTCATAAATTAAAAAATACCCGTATGTATGAAGAACGAATAAGCACTAGAGCCTTGAGACATTCACATGTAAAATCTTTTAACATCCCAGTTTGTCAAACCTCCTATGGACAAAATAGCTTTAAGGTTAAACGCAACGATTGTTATATTCTACGTGTTCATAGATGGCGTTAATTTAATTATTTTATTAAAATACGCTTTTGCAAAGTATTTTATTACAATATTAAGAAAAATCATTTGTTTGCGCCCGTATATACGCAATATGAATATGAATAAATAGTTTTGTCTATATAAAAACTCAATTCTATCGAGAAAGGCATGCAAATACAATATTGGATTGAATAATCGGTACAATATTGTATTTGTTTGCCTTTCTCGAAAGAATTGAGTTTTTAAACGAACAAAACTATTGATTCATATTCATATTGCGTATATACGGGCGCAAACAAATGATTTTTCTTAATATTCTAAAGAAATACTTTGCAAAAGCGTATTTTAATAAAAGTATTTAATTAACGCCATCTATGAATACGTAGAATATAACAAGCGTTGCGTTTAACCTTAAATACAATGCTATTAAGCTATTCAATTCTCTACCTATTGACATTATTTAGAAACACACAAACCAAAACTTTCTTTAAAACCAAAATCATTGATTATCTCCAATAAAAATATACGTTAGAAGTATTTCATAACATATTAAAAAATTGTGCCTACTGTATATATATATGTATAATATGCCTTTTGTCAAACTGAAATTTTATTAATTAATTACTTAAAATTATTATCGCTTCACCTTCATCTTCAACATTCATTCTTTAATGGTATAATTAAAAAAAATAAAACTAAAAAATACTGATTTTATTTTATCTGGCATTATCACAATATTGTATAAACTAAAACCTAGTAAAACCTAACAAACACTATGTAAATTGCCATTTCAACACAAGCGTTACATACCTAGTGAGATTGGCAATACGTCACTATTGTAACTAAATGTAAAAATATTTTGTTTTGGAATCCTATCATCAAATTTTTTCCTGGAAATATATAAAAAAAAACTATGCAATACAAAACAATCTGAGAAGGAAAGTCTTAAAGCTTACAGTCTTAGCACTTATAATTATTTTCCTTCTATTTTAAATAGAAATAAACTATATTGTTTGAATTTTTGCTCCAGCAGATCCTCAAAACGAAAAAAAACAATCATCCTTCACTTAGACTACTGGGTCGTAAGAATTCCCGATTCTCACGACAAACGTAGGAATAAATTTATCTGTCAACAGACGAATAGAAAACCAAACGCGTTATCCCTTTCCCCGGAATGTAATATAAAAATCGTTTTCTTTCTAACCCTTGTCAGTTTTTTTGTATAAGATTCCTGTCATATTCACTTTACTTTCATTTCAAAGACTGACGTGCCGAAGGAGGTTCGTCTCTATGAAGTTCTTAGAATGAGTAGTGCTCCTTTATCAGGACTTCATTATTTGCGTTGTTTTGGCAAATAAAAAAAGGATTTAAACAAATATGATTATGAATAATCGACAAAGCCCGTGGGTTGGTTGCTCAACTGACAGTCAAATTGGTCTTAAATAAAATATTTTTTATCATCATATAAATAATTGATGTTTCTTGAAAAATTATCTGCTTAACAAATTTATGAAGTTTTTTACCCGTTGATAAAAGTACCTGCCTCATTTTGTATAAATAAAATGTTTAATAGTGATTTATTTTTAGGTTATTATGTGTGGCACTCTCTCCTTCTTTAGCCAACGTTTTGGACAGCATAACAGTGTCAATAAAAAATTAAACAATCTATTACACATCTGCCCTGATGATGAACACTGTAATACTGTCAGAACATTGGCTAAAGAAAGAGGTATCGCAACACGCAATTTTCTACCTTTAACCTCAAAACATATCATAATTAGAGATGCCATAGTCACTGGCCGCAAAAATTCACATATAAAAAATTTTAATTTGAGGAAAAGGTAAAGAGTTTGTGGTATTCACATAAAAAAATAATTAAAACATATTACAAACTCCTCGAAACAAGTTTGATTCGCATAAATTGAAATAAATTTCCTGAATTCGACCATCGCTAATAATATTTATATGCTAATATCATGAAGTTAAGGTTTCCAGTCCGATGAAAATATTGTGATTTACGCATTCAAAACAACTTCACCCCAATTTAGAAGGCCGCCGGTTGATCATCCGATTCGGATGTCTCGTCGTTAACCCTTGATTTGGGCAATATTTCAAAATGTGCAGATATAGCCCCTTCTCCTCCAGGGGTGCTAAATACTAATAATTTATCAAAATGGCACTCGGGGGTGCCGTCTCGTAGGCTCCAGGAAACGCCTTCTTGTATTAATGCCGACTAGGGTGAATTCTCAAATTAAAAGCCCACTAGGTACCTTCTAGTTATATGCTCCTTGGATTTACACGTTAAAATTTAATTAGATCCTAATTTAGAAAGTAGATTCTCTCAGTTCATTCCCGGGAGAGCGACCACAATTCAGAATACTTGAAATGGTTTTAGCCGTGTTTATTGACCAGTTCTGCCCTACCGGGTATTTGAGAACCTTCCCCAAACACTTCTTCCTACCATTCCATTTCATAGTTTCGTCAATCTCGCAACATATACTCGAGACTGCAAAAGTCCTACTTGCTTTCGGTTATTAGGACACATTAAAATAGAAAGCAAAATCAAATAATTTATTCAGTTTTTTGGCGTGCGGTTCTTTAGTACAATCAATTTTAATTGTGTAAGCATCTCGGCTCTGAAACTTTTGCAGAAGATTTTTGGTTGAATACCGTCCGTTGGCGACTAGTAAGAAATACGTAAGTAAACATCGACGAGAGACCTCCATTTAGAATCGATACGTGTGTTTCTTTAACATTTACCAATTTACGAAAGTCAACTATTAGGTCAACAGCGTCATCAGTTATCGAAAGGTTGCAGGCAAAAAGCCTAAAGCGCACACCAGATACTACGTTCAGTGAGCGTGCTTTCGGAGTGTCCGTACCTAAAGTCTGGAATCGACAGTCATATCCGTATATATATAGAAACATTTTGCCTTCATAGTCTGCGAGAGTGTAAATAACTGGATGGTAAAAAATAAAAAAAAATATATATAAATATTTTAGCTTATTATGGTCATTTTACAAAAATTCTCCAGTCCTAAAGCGTCCTAAAATCTTCAGTCTTTTAAATAATATATCAGCAATTCTTTTGCCACTAATCTTCTAAAAAATATATCAATAATAATGGAGGGTAAAATAGCGAAATTTAATGTCAAATCAACGTACCCAATTTGTAAAAACATTAATGTAACAATATTATTCTCTAAATATATGAGCTTTGTGTTGTTTTTAATATTTTGTAAAATTATTGACCTCAACATATGATTGTCCTAGTAAGGTTGAAAATTCTCACGTAAAAAATGATACAATGTAAATAAACAATAAAAAATATCAAGTGTTTTTACAATAATGTCCTCTGCGTGCAAAGTCGTCAACTTTTGAATTAAAGTGTATCTATAGTATGTTTTCGTATATTTTTTTATCTGTTTGTAAATAATAACATTAGATAGAGCCAAGAAACACGTGATGAATTGTACATTGGAGATTACTTTTCACCACTTTTCTACGGCGTTTTAAGGAAACAGATGGTTTGCTCCTTTACCGCACACGTCAAGACTCTAATGTTTTAATAATAAAGAACGCTACTTTTTATAAAAATGACTCTGGATTCCCAAAGTCCAGGCGTACAATGCTGGTAGGCACGACGCGAATGCATACATGTTGTTAGTTATATAACTGGATTACATCTCGTCTCCGTCAATTAGTGTTGCTGTTAAAAAAAAAATTAAAGATAAATAGAAAAAGTTACAATAATTATCAGAGAAATATAAAGGTGAAATTGTTACTTGACATAAGCAGCTAAATTCCAGTCGTCTGGCAGTCCTGCCAAGAATGAGAGGAGCGATTGGACCAGCCGCAAGCGAGACTCGACGTTCGCGCCCTTTAGTTAGCTTATCAAATAGTCCCTCGAAGAATGTATTGGGATGATGGGGAAAGAACCCAAGACCTTAGAGATAAAACTGACCATCGGGTCACCAAAGACAGGGCGGAAGGGCTCCGGACTCCCGCAGTCAATTAATTTTACAGTGTTATTAAGGGATTTTTCACAAAAACGGCGCTATATAAATTATCTGATTGTATTAATACTCCAGCGTCTTGACGATGTAGGCCCTGTGATTGGTCAAATTCAAATTGTTGTTTAAATAAGACTTTAAAGATTAAGACACGATTTCATATTTAAATAGAATCGCCACATGTAATACGATATTTCTTCAAAAATATCGTTTCTGCTCATACAATTTTTGGATAATATCGAAGAAAATATGTTTTAGAAAGTTCATGATCCATTGGATTAATTACATTACAGTGAAAATTATCCACAATTACGTGATTACGTTTGACGTTTGACGAAAAAAGCACGCGTTCATTCAACATGGCCGATACGCACCGCGTCAATAAATAGCCGACAGAGCGCTCCTCTGGCGGTGAAAGAACGAACCAAGGGGCTGGCGCGAATATTTAAATATGCAAAATAAAAAGATTTCTTCTGGAAGTTTATTTAAACTTTGCAATGGCATCTATAATATTATTATGCGATCGTCTGGACGGTCTGGGCCCTCTGATTGGTCGAATTCAAATAATTTGTTTTGGTTAAATTCTGCTAACTTGAAAATTAAGACCCAATTTCATACTAAAATAGGATCACAAGACTTCTTCAAAAACATCGTTTCTGCTCATATAATTTTTGGATAATATCGAAGAAAATATGTTTTAGAAAGTTCACAATCCATTGGATTAATTACGTCACAGTAAAAATTATCCACATTTACATTTTATATATTTGAAAAATCAAACATTCCAAGGTTCCTTAAAAGTGTCAATCCCTCCTTTACCGGCCGCTGGGGTAGTTTCTCTATTGGCCGACAGAGCGCATAAGAGCGATATAAAATACGTACAACTTCATTTATTCAAACAACGGTAATTATTTACGTGAAACTACCGTTTTAATACGCATTTACAAATAAAACAAACATTTGATTCAACTTAATGACAATAAACAACAACTCTTTGCATGTACGATTTTGAAAAATATTGATATTTAATATTATTTACGTAAATAATAATTTCGCATTATTTTGACAGAACACCGATATGATATACGCGAAAGTATAGGCACTGCCAACCCAATAAAATAACATGAAAGACAATCGGAAGATAGAAACGCTTCGTTGATTGTAAAATTAGCCAACAAATCTCTAATCTGACATGTACTTATATGTATAATAAAACAATCATTTTGCCAGGTATAAATATTTATATAATATATATTAAGGTATTATTCGGAAACGCTGGACAAGGATAATACGAAATATTTTTAAGTAAAACCTTCGGATTTACCTTAATTAATATAGAAGGAATCTGAATGCATTCGGGAATTTTTGAATTTTAGCATTTTAATTTTTAATTACGTAAAATTAAAATTTGCTTTCGTTGTATTGGATGACAGCCGGAATAATTTCTATTGATGACATTTTCTTTTTTTGGTATTCCTGATATGAGTGTCTAGAATTTTTACCATAATTTACTCTATGCAAATATTATTTTGGTTTTTTGGTTTCTTTTACAAGTAAGGAAATATTTAAAAAAAAGGTTATTATAGGTTAGGATAGGTTAGGTTGGGTTATGCTAGGTTAGGTTAGATTAGGTTGGATTAGTATAGTTCAAGTTAGTTTATAGGTAAGGTTAGATTAAGTTGGATGAGAAGTCAGGTTATGTTAGGTTAGGTAACGTTAGTTTGGGTTATTATGGGTTAGGTTAGGTTGGGTTATTATAGGTTAGGTTGGATTTGTATAGGTTAGGTTAGGTTAGGATAGGTTAGGTTAGGATTGGTTCGGTTAGGTTAGGTTAGGTTAGGACATAGGTTAGGTTGGATTATTATAGGTTAGGCTGGATTATTATAGGTTAGGTTAGGTTATTATAGGTGAGGTTAAATAAAATAATAGTCAAATAAATCATTTGTGCTAAGTAGGCCCTATTTTGCCGGAATATTGTATTACATTATATTTTTTTAATTTACATTTTTCAATTGTCTCTAGCCGCTCATTTCAGGAATACCAACAAAAGAAAATGTTATCAACAGAAATTATTCAGGCTGTCATCCCATACAGCGAAAGCGAATTTTCATTTTACGTAATTAAAAATTAAAAAGCTAAAATTAAAATTTTCCCAAATGCTGTTCGATTCCTTTTATAGTAATTAAGGTAAATCAGAAGGTATTATTTAAAAATATTTCCTATTTTCCGTGTCCAGCGATTCCGAATATTTACCTATATTAATTTACCTTTAGCCATTTAGGCAAGTATTCGGGAAAGGTAAAGTTTTACCCGAACAACTGTCATTCTTATTATGCCTAAACGCCTTCCTGTTCCGTGTTTTAACAATATATAATCACCCTCTCTCTGTGAATGACCTAATATCTACCTATTAAATGTAACTGTTGTTAGTATCACTTAAACTGGGCGAAGCCCAACTAAGTGCCGCCCGCAGGGCCTAGAAGAAAAAAACCCGCGGAGCGGGTTTTTAACTGCTAGTCCAACTATTATTATTTGGTAACAAGATCAACTCACCACATACTAAAATGCCTTTTGCTTAGCTTATCTTAGCCTTTTCGATGCTATACTTTGACTGGCTTCGGAAAGGCAAAATACGATTTCCGTTAGTAAAAGCTTTAATTTATTAAAATATACCATTTTTTCTCGCCTGTTTGAACTCCCTTTAGTTAAATAATTAACTAATTTTGGATGGTAGATGAGGAAAACCGCTTAAAATGTGAGATTTTTCTGTGTAAACCTTGATTACCCATTTAGTTTTTTGTGGATACACGTAAAGTTTTAAAAGAGAGATGTAAATATGGAACCATAAAAGCCGGTGGAATAAGTTAATTGGCGTATTTCGTATAAGGTTTATTTGAATTTGTACGAACGACGTTTTATTTTTTACAGAAACCAGGAGACATATTATAAAAGTATATACGTTCTTCAAATAGAATGTTACCGTCTTCAAAAATAAAGGATCATTACATTTTAGGTTCCATAATCAGGATACAAAGTGTACTGAACAAAAAAGACACGCAGGCCTCCGTGGTTGAGGGGTAAGGCTCTCAACTAGCAATTCGGAGGTCACGGGCTCAAATCCCGAGTTGTTTGAAGAAAGGCGCGTTTCCGTATTCTGACCCTAATCAGCTACAAAACGCGTCTAGCCACGAGCAAAAAGCTCTTGTGATGTCAATACTGGAATTCTGGCAGGGTCCCATTTATACGCGATGGAGCCAATTCGCGATGTCCTTGACGTCAAGTCTTTATATATTTTCATTTTCTTTTTTCTGAATCTCTTTTTTCCGACTTTATGTCCGGGTTAAATCTTCCCCACAGGAAAAACTAAACCCTTCCACACACTTTTTCACAAATGATCATCTAGTCAATTCACATTATGCAAGTGCAATAATAAATAAAAAACAACCCGTCAAATCACCAGAGATCAAATGGGAAAATAATTCACCTACTCCAGATATTTTCAGATCAAAGGGTCCGTAGAACTTCTAATTGGACATATAAATCCTACTGATCCTTCAATATAAATATTTAAAAATATATTTATTTCCTTGGTATGTGATGTAATATTTACTCCAAGATTTATTTTTGTAATTAATATCCTAAAATATTATATTTAAAATATTATATTAAAATATATATTTTTTTTTTACTTTCATATATACCATGTATTATGTAGAATATGTAGAACTTGTACTGAGTACTTGTACTCCACGACACCTGGATTGAATAAAAAAAAAGTAGACATGATGCGACAATAAACGGTAGGAGAAAGAAGTAGGTACCTATTATTGCAAAAAAAACTTATTTTGTGTATTTACAGGTTGTTTTACAAAAGTTCCAAAAAGAGAATCTAGGAGTAACTTGCATTAATGAGAAGATTAATTTACTAAGTTACTCTTTAAAAACTTGTCGTGGTTAAAAAAAAGTTAATTATTTCCATTTTAATAACACATCTTTCATACTTTAGCTATTTTCGGATTGCAATCAATTAAAACAATCAAAGCTGCTTCTAGTGTCCTACGATTTTGAGAGTACTTATCAATGATAAAACGCAGTAGGATGTTTACATTTTTAACGTTTTTTTTTTAATTAGGCCACTGGGCGCAAAACCAAAGAAAGCACTCAAAGAAATATAATTTATATTTGATTGTTATGGGTTATTCTTTAGCATAAAGCTGGAAATTTTTACGGTCAGAAGTAATATCGTGATTACTTTTTTGGGTGATAAAATCGTGTTGGGCTTCCTCCTTCCTTTTCCAACATTTCGGACAGCGTTATAGTGTAGATTGTATGAAGTGTGTAATGTGTTTAAGTAATACCGGGTAGCGTGCGTTAAACCTGTTAGGGCCGTTAATTCATTGAAATAATTAGTTAAATAAATGTGGTTTTCGAGACTTTTAGTTTTTTTTTTTTAGTTTTAGTGTTTCCTTATACAAATTACTAATAATGAAAAAATCCATGAACTAACAACCTACAAATGAATCTAGATCAATTGATCAAGATTGGTTAGAGTAGATGAAAGAATTTAAACTTTTTTTATTGTGATAGTGTGCAATGTGCATTCTCTCATTTCCACTTTCACAGGTTGTTCCGAAAGCACTCACCCCATAATTCTTCGACATTATTCATTAGGCTTGAGCTCGAAGGGCCACTATCCGCCACCGGGTGGTTATACGTCAAACTATCAGGCTATAATGTGCGCGGATTTATCATACAGTCCATTGGACCATTTTCACATTATTCAGCCTGCGTTTCCACCACCCCCGGCGTAAAAGGGCATTAGTTCAATAGATCATGGAATATGCGTTCGATAAAGCACGCCGCTAAATTGGTATATCCTTTGTTAGGAAGATGTATTTGGAATACAAAGTGCACTTTGACGGGAAGTACTCTCATGCTTTGACCATATTATGCAAATTTTTTATTAACACCGGATTAAAATTATATTTTTTGTGGCATAATTATGGACACGCGTACCCAGATTTGATTAACACATTAATTCTACTTTTTTGAACTATTTCCAATTTTCTGAAGTCATAAATGAACTTACTAAAAACCACACGATTTCTTCGATATGTGATGTAATATTTCCTCCAAGATTTAATAAAATTACATAAGGATAATTTAAAAAATATATATATTTGAGAATGCGTACTTGCGTACTCCGATGCGAGTAAAAGAATATCAACATGTTTTTAAATAATTTTAGTAGTTACCTGAAAGATGACAAGAAGAGAATCAAAAGTATCCGAAGAAAGGGCTCCAGCGAAGTAATTATTCTTGACCTGCGGTTTGAACAAGATAGTAATAATATTTCTCTTGTAAAATGCTCTTAAAATTATTGACGTAATACTAAATCAGTTCTAATTAGGAGCTGCTAAAAAGTATTTATTGTATACCAAATATTATAAGAAGAAAAAAACTCTCATTCACATAGCATTTTAAAGGAAATACTAACATGTTGGTGTATGTATACACACTGTTGACGCAACTGTATGCATCTCTCTTTAATGTGTATGCCTGCATTCCTCCACCCAATTACCTGTCACTGTCTGACATTATGTAGTACCTACTTACATACACATTGCAATAATTTATTATATATGGATAGTCTATTAAGAAAACCTGTGCAGTGTACACTGTAAGTATTCCCTCGGTGCGTTTAATTCGAGTCTATTACGGAAGTTTGTGTAATTGTGATGTTCTACCCTTCAGGGTATACAGCCGTGGTCTTCTTGCCACAGACTTCCAACACACCTTGGATGGAAGATACCTCTTTCAGTAATAAGATAGGTTACTTGTTATTAACTGGTTTATTAATATCGCGTGTACAATACAACCGCGTTGGTCAACCTTTCTGGGAACTAGCTAGATTCGATCTGCCAGAGGGATTCCAAATGAATCCTCACCTAAAGCTGAGACGCCCTCTGTCGTCGGAGGTTAAAACTAAGAGCACTGCCATCTGTGTCTAAAAGCCCGAAGCTTTATACACAACATCTTCCCCTTGCTAACTAGAAACCTATCTACGATATTTCATTGTTACAGTATTATTTTTAAAATCACGAATCTATACAATCGCAAACAGATGTCACTAAAATCAATATTATTAAAACCAAGAACTAAATATTTGAAAATATATCATTACACACAAAATTAAATAATTCATCAAGCACTGACTCTACTCCAAAAAGATGTTGACTCTATAAGTAGCTGATTCTTTCCCTGGAGGTCATTTCAAAGACGTCTGGGACGAAGTCGTCCTGCCCATGGTGCTGGTTCATTTTGTGGTGGGCTTCTGTTTCTCCCTGGAGAGCTGAAATCAAGAGAACACCGGTTAAAATCTCTCAAAAGGAGTGACGTGTCAACCTCATCTGCCCAGCATTTCGTCATATCAGACGCGAAAGGTTCACTCTCTGCCTCTTCCTCTCTATGCTCTTGACATCCTCTCAGTTGATCAATATGCCTTTTCCACGACATCTGTGTCCCCACAATTTTAATAATATACAGTTTTTTTCCCAGTCTTTTTTCAACAATTCCTTTTGCCCAAGAACATTCATTCACTTGTCTGAAGTCTCTCGCTAAACACTTCTGACCTATCTGAAAACTTCTACAAACAACCCCCCCGAAATTCCTAAACTGATTTTCTTGACCTTTAATAATATTCGCATTCGCTAAATTCTCTGTCGAGGTTGCTACGTTTCCTTCAAAACTTTTAGGTAAAAAGCTACTAAAGGTTGATTTTAATCTCCTACCAAACATTAGCACTGAGGGTTCAATTCCAGTTGTGGAATGTGGAATATTTCTATAATCACTTAAAAATTCATATAATCTATCTCTGTAATTTGACTTAAATACGTTATTAACAAGAATTTTCTTTAAAAAATTCTTCACTGTTTTTACCGAGTTTTCTGCCTGCCCATTGCTTTGGGGATGACGCACTGGCGTTGTTAAAAACTCAATATTATTATACTCTAAGAAATCTTTGAACTCCTGACTAGTAAAAACGGTTCCATTATCAGTTACAATACAGTCCGGGTACCCAAAATTTGAAAAAATTCTCTTCAACTCATTAATCGTATGACTTGAGTCTGCTTTCGGTATTTCCACACAATCTACCCATTTTGAGAAAGCGTCGCAAATAACTAAAAACATTTTCCCCGAAATTGGCCCACAATAATCCAGATGCAGCCTCTTCCATGCTGATCCTGAATTAGGCCAGACTGATAAATGACTCTTAGGTGGTAACGGCCTAACTGCTGCACAATCTTTGCAACTTTGAACGATTTTCTCTAAGTCCTTGTTCATTGACGGCCACCAAAAATAACCTTTGGCTAATCCCTTCATTTTTACAATGCCCAAATGCGATCTGTGTAACAAATCTAAAACTTTACTCTGAAGCGAACTTGGAATTATAATTCTATGTTGCCAAAACAAACAATCATTTTCAATAGATAATTCATTCCTTTTCATCCAGAATTTCCATAAAAAACTATCGCGATTTACCCACTTGGGCCAACCTCTACGAAGATGCCCTAAAATTCCTTGAATTTCTGGGTCTGAGCCTGTCGCTGCGACTATACGCTTTACATCTAAGTGTTCACACTTTTCTATATAGCCTATGAAATCGGAACCTAGATCGTCTACCGATTTTCCCTCTGAGTTTTCCAACGGCAAACGCGATAAATAATCCGCATGATTATTAGCTGAAGCGATTTCTAACCCAAAAATATCCATGAAATCTCTACCTACAATTAGATCTGAACCTCCCGCAACAATTATAAATGTAACATTATTGTTTTTATTTTTGAACTTCACGTAAAAAATAACTTTGCCAATAACTTTCAAAGGATTCCCTGCGTACCCAGTAATGATACGGTTATCCGCCAATAATTTTAATGAACTAAAATGACGCTTAAAGATTTCTTCCTGCATTACACTTAACGAAGATCCCGAATCGACCATCGCTCTAAAATGCTTGTCGTTAATTATAATGTCTGCTGTGAACGGTTTTATTGAAGCTATCACATGATTATTACAACAAAAATCCTCAACAATTGGATTCACACTATTTGAAAAGTTATTATTCACACAATATTTTTGCAGATGACCTACTTCATTGCATTTGTAGCATCTCGCATTGCGAAATTTGCATGAATTAGTACAATGGCCCGTTTTCTTGCAAATTCGGCACTGGGTTTTCGCACCCGATGGTACTGTATACGTCGATTTGTTTACAGATGAACTCGCGGCAAACTTTTGTTTATTGCCCTTAGAAAAATGCCTATTGCTAGAATTCTTACTGATGATGATAACCTCTGATTTAACTGAATTATTTGGAACGTCTAAAATTGACATACTATTAGCTATTTCCTCTAGTTCGCTAAGTGACAATTTCAGCCCTTCCAAGTAAATCTTGTCTTTAATGCGACCCGGTAATAATCCAATGGCAAACATATCTACTAAATTTTTCTCCAACCTAGCTTCAAATTCACAATACGTTGACAAAGACCGTAATCTAACCCCAAAATCTTTAATGGATTCGCCCGCCTCTTGTCTTGCTGAAAAAAATACTTCGCGTTCTTTGAATACTGAACGCTTTTTACTGCAATGTTTTTCAAGAAGTGCCCATAATTTTTCAAATGATACGTCCGTAACTCTAAGTGGAAAACACAAATTTATCAACAAAGAGAGTGTATCCGGCTCCAAAAGATTTAACAGAAACGCCCTTTTTTTATCCGCGTTAATCTCATCATTTATAACGAAAAACTGTTCTAGACGAAGCTTAAACACGAACCAATCTCCCTCGAGATGATTAAAACTCGGAATTCTTCCCGATTCCATATCTACACGAAGCACGGACCACAATAAAAACACAAGAAAAAAAACAAAACCCGGAACAATAACCTCCAACAAAAAAAACAACTACTTAACTCAGGAACTCTTCTTTCCGCCGCCAATCTTCCAGAAATTCCTTCAAAAGTTGTTATTATCCACCGCTCGCCTTGGCAATAGATAAATGCTGCAAACACCGCACGTCCTGGCAATGTTGTATTGTTCCAAATTAGCTCCACCGCTCGCCTTGGCAATGGATTATTTTCCTTTGTTAAAATGGTCCTCTGGTAATTGCCTCTTAATTCCTAGAACAGAAAACGTCGATCCTAGGCCTCCACGGCCTTGGATAATCTTGTCTCCCTTCTCCACGAAGGAAAACACTATTGAAAGTCACCCCGTGACTTAGCCCTCACGTTCCCGGTTGACAAAATTTTGCTGCCGTGTGACAACAAAAAAAAATTCTCCAGTTATCCTTTCGACTGCGCCAGCTGTGATGGCTCCAGTTATCCTTTCGGCTGCGCCAGCTGTGATATTCTACCCTTCAGGGTATACAGCCGTGGTCTTCTTGCCACAGACTTCCAACACACCTTGGATGGAAGATACCTCTTTCAGTAATAAGATAGGTTACTTGTTATTAACTGGTTTATTAATATCGCGTGTACAATACAACCGCGTTGGTCAACCTTTCTGGGAACTAGCTAGATTCGATCTGCCAGAGGGATTCCAAATGAATCCTCACCTAAAGCTGAGACGCCCTCTGTCGTCGGAGGTTAAAACTAAGAGCACTGCCATCTGTGTCTAAAAGCCCGAAGCTTTATACACAACAGTAATGTTGACCAGCAGTGTCCCTTATGGTTAAATATCGATCAAAAAGACCTGGGGTAAGTCAAAATATTTTTCCAACTTTAACTGTTAATCACAGCTTCTCGATAGTTTCGACAAATATTAATTACATTCCGTAATAAAACCACAAACTGATTCGCAAACAGCATTTGCAATTCAAACAGTGTTATTAATTATTACTGTTAGCTTAAACAAATTGGAAAGTTGCTAGGTTATGGGTACCCGGACTCGAACCTGGTTATTAATTGGCTAAGCTCAGTAGAAAAGGTAAAGCAGAGGAGATTCGTGTACGATCAGGGGTGGGCAGTTCTTTTGATCATCAGCTCGTCCATCGGTTAGGAGGTGGAATAGGCCATCACAATAATAACACATGAGTAAAAGGCACAAGGTATATTAATCATCTTCTAAAGAAACACAGGTATAAATTGGATCTCTACTCTCTCCTCTCTCTGTGACGACCGGATGAAACGAGGATTTCACAAGTATTAAAGATTTGAACACAAGAAAGAGGTGTACTAGAAGCTTACTGGTTTCCAGGTTCTGATGATGGGTAGCGGCGTGACGTGTCGAGCTGTAGATGTTCTGCGTCTCCGGGGTACGCGACGGTCAATCGTTATTGCGTCACACTTGGAATTTACCGGAAGCAAGGCTCCGACGGTGAAGCTAGAGTGGTGATGTCGGCACATGATTGTGACTTGGCTGCGCGTGATATTAATTATTAACCGGAACAAGATCACGTCCGTTATCGCGTAATTATGCAAGTCATGTCCGCGAGTAGTTTTTGCCTTCGCGAGCGACAATACTGCTATCACCGAGGCCGGTACTGGAATGGGGAGCGCGGGAAGCGTGACCGACCGAGGCCCGAGTGGGATTGAGACCATAAATCAACTATCTATAGATTGATAACTCCGCCCTCTTTCCATACGTTTGCTTTCGTCAAGTTTTAACCATAGATCTGGCAAATTTGAATACACCACGCATCGCCGACGTCACAGCACACCATCGACAAAGGATAGAGGAAATTTAAAAAAAAGGCGCAACCATAGACAATTTAATTCTGCTTCGGAACCTACCTAAAACCCAATTCATTAGCCTAAAACATAAGTAAAATGTCACCCAAGACCACAAGGTCCCATCTGACAAAGCCCTGTCCTAAGAAAGAAATGACCTTTAAAGTAACTTCCTTTACAGCTCATTTTCTCAGGACAGCGTTTTATCAGAAGGAACCTGAAAAGCAAACTCATAATTACATGTACAATAATTTTATTTTTTTAAATATAAACATGAAATACAATAATATAAGCACAAAACACATTTAAAAGGTGAAATTACTGTATCAATATAAAACTAGCTGTTGGAAATGATAGTTATTTTCTTTCAACATCCAACGGCAATTGAAAAAAATATTGTCAATAAGGCAGTCAACGATTCAACCTACTGTTTTAGCGTCTAATTACATTATTATTATTTTTGTTTCCCTCCTACTTATCTTATTACTTAAATATTTATACCTTTCATATATAAATACTAAGTATATAATACTTGTTAGTTTAAAAAACTTTTTATGCCTTTTAGATATTTTTAACTTAGGAATAGTACACAACATAAAGAATGTAACAGTGTAAACAGAAAAGTAAATTTAACAATAGGTTATTGTTTTAACAATAGGTTATTGTTTTAACAATACATATTGGCACCTGATAAATAAATAGGGTATAATAATAACAAATAAAAACACCAAATACAATAGTAAAATTTAAAGAAGGTGTTGAGAGAATATTCATTATGATGTCAAGTATGTAATAAAAAAGTAGAACTATATATAAACTAGACATATGAAATAAACTAATTCGACTATTTTTTTATTAACACTAGTCGTTGACTGAAAATGGGCTGCAGACTAATACAGCCAAACTGAATAATGTAAACTCCGCATCAGAGAATATTTGGCTTAAAATTACAAACGATGACAATATTTGACTTGTATATTTATTTTTTCGTTATTATTCTACTACTCATATAGAGATGTCAATAGAAAATGAATTGGCAAGGATACACCACAACCATACAATGGACCTGGTTTAATGAGGAGCATGGCAGTACTAAGATACTTAAAAGACGCTTATAGGAACAAATTGTGGTCTTAATTGGTTTTAACTTATTAAAATAAATTAGTTATGACAACCATTTCTTCCTATATTTAGCATATTTTAAATGTTGCAGTACTGCTATTTTCTTCATGGAGTCAGGTCCATTGTATGGTAGTGTATCCTTGCCAATTAATTTTCTATTGACATCGGTACACCATGCATTGATTATAAATGGTACAGTAATCTTGATAATGAATTGTTTCTTCAATAACGGGCACAAGATATAAATTTTCGCAATTATAATTCAGTACATACTCGACGACATAATGAATTTCAAGAGCGTTGATAGCAAATTTCTTAGTGGGATCATATGGGTCACCTATGCAAGATATTTTACATCTATGTTCTGCCATCCCCTGTGCAGCAACAGCAACGCTGCTGGTTGCAGAGAAGACATGACTGGGTCCTGCACTCATTTCTGGAAAAAAATATATCATAGTTCTTGAAGAAATTGAAGTAAAGATTGACATATTAGAGGAACAAAACTAACAATACTATTCCCTTTTAAGTAATATAAAACAGATGTGTACCTTCATTTTCTACTAGCTTCCCCTGTACAGCAACGGGTACGCTGCTGGTTGAGATGTTACGCTCTGAAATAAATATAATTATTAGATTAACCGAATAAACAAAACATATTATTATTATTATTATAGGCTGATGCAGTATAGAATACCTTTTAGGATGTAGTCATGATACGTGCTGAACACCATTCTCGAAATGGACTCTCAGAGGTTATGGTTGGAAACTTGTGTCGAATAGTCTCTGTCCGTACATCCTTTCACACAATACGTTTTAAGGACTTTATCGGTAGGCACATAAATGTTATTTATCACACATAAATCAACTGTTTCACACAACCAGATATTTGACAATTTTATGATGACAAACAACGGCGTCTGTCAAACTTTTCTTACAGTTTTTTAGAGGAAGTGAAATGGCAGGAAGCATGAGTCGGCCACCTAGCGGCGAGAACACGCATTACACCGTTTGCGAACCCTCTCTTTCTGGCGCACGAGTCTTATGGTAAAGTGAGCGAGAAACAAAAAAAATACGCATCGCCTACGTCACAAACATAGATTTTTACCATGTCTATAATTTGTGTTGACGTTTTTAAGCGGAGTTATACCCCCCTGATTGAGACTGCCGAGCGCGGCCAGTGCGACCCGTGTTGAGCTGGGGACGCTCTGTGTGTGGTCCGTGCCGATCACGCGGCGGCTAGCTGCGTTTGTCACGTACACCGCGACTGTCTGCATGGGGAAAGTGGGGCTGGTGTGCATCCTTTTTATAGGGTGACTTGTATTACGTAACACATTCCCCCTCCGCCAGTAAAAGGCGACGTGGTAATGAAGCTTTAGGCGCTAAAAATCCTCTTCACCTTGTCGTGAGGGGAGTAGAGAGAGAAAAAAGTTTGATTTACAAAAAAAAACAAAGAAAAAATACATGGTTATGCAATGATGAAAAGACAACAAACAAGGTTATGCAGTGATGAAAAAAAACAACATACAAGGTTATGCAGTGATGACAAGAACAACATACAAGGTTATGCAGTGATGAAAAGACAAACATACAAGGTTATTCAATGACGACAAGAACAACATACAAGTTTATGCAGTGATGACAAGAACAAACATACAAGTTTATGCAGTGATGAAAAAAACAACATACAAGGTTATGCAGTGATGAAAAGACAAACATACAAGTTTATGCAGTGATGAAAAAAAACAACATACAAGGTTATGCAGTGATGACAAGAACAACATACAAGGTTATGCAGTGATGAAAAGACAAACATACAAGGTTATTCAATGACGACAAGAACAACATACAAGTTTATGCAGTGATGACAAGAACAAACATACAAGTTTATGCAGTGATGAAAAAAACAACATACAAGGTTATGCAGTGATGAAAAAAACAAAAAAGGACTCTAAAATTTCATTGGTCTGTAAGCTAAGTTTGAAGAGCGTAGTGTTTTCGTAGAGTACCAAGTAGACGTAATTTCACTGAAGTTATAAAGTTACATTTTCACTGTAACTTGACCCATTTGAGATTGCACTCAAGTATCACTAGGGCCATAGAAATTGAACTGTGCTTCTTGGTTGTGGTTGAGAGATGGTGATGCGGAGGGCCAGAAGTATCCGGGTTTTGTTGTTGTACCAGCGTGAATTCCATTATGCTGATGTGGTGGAGCAGTGGTTGTCAAGGTGAAATGAAGTTGGTATTAACATGGAGTAATACCAATAAGTTGATTGATGGTTGATGCGTGTAATGGCTATTATGTTGAGTTTGCGCATCGGCAAGTGGTTGGTTTGTACAAATGGCAAGTGGTTGATTTGTACGACTGCCAGTAGTTGATTTGCACAAACGGCAAGTGGTTGATTGCACAACGGCAAGTGGTTGATTGCACAATGGCAAGTGGTTGATTTGTACGACTGCCAGTAGTTGATTTGCACAAACGGCAAGTGGTTGATTGCACAACGGCAAGTGGTTGATTGCACAACGGCTAGTGGTTGATTGCACAACGGCAAGTGGTTGATTTGCACAAACGGCAAGTGGTTGATTGCAGGAACATAATTAACCTTGATCTGGCATGTTCTGAGGTTGGTTCTTTTGAATGGTTTGAATGATGAGACAACTCGATTTGCAACTGCACGCACGACTCACACCTAATTTGGGTGCGGTCGGGTGTTTTTGGTATGCAGAGATTGGAGAGATGAGAGTGATGGAAGTGAAGGCGGCAAAGAAGAGAAGCTCAGCTTGCAGGTGATGAGGAGGGCTGCTGGTCTTCTTTTTAATCCAGGGACAGGTTATTATTAGAGCCAAAATTCTTGAAGTTTACCTGCCTAGTAGACCAATGATGCAAAACGTTTGGAGAGAAACAAATTGTGTTCAAGAGAAAAGACAAAAAGACAAAAAAAAAACGTCGTTGGTTAGAGAGGAGAGAGAGAGAGTAGAGAGAGATCCAATATGCTGACTATACCATGAGTATCCCGAGATTGGGGAGACAAAAAAACTATCACGACTGGCGTGAGGTTACCTATTTGATATACAAGGTATAGGTAGGTGGTTGTACAGAAGTAACACCAAGTTTCTGAAAGAAGTTGGCCTTCCATGGCCGGTGTTAGCGCTTGAGCGATAACAACTTACGACTTTCAAAATTACAAGAAATGTGTTGATTACCTAGGTATGGGGTGGAAAGGAGAGATTTGAAGCAAATTTCATGGATAAAGATTGTCTTATAGACAGACGATACGCTATGTGCGTAGGGTACACCTTCCAGATTCATGAAATTAACCTCAAGGATAATGAGGGAAAAAAAATGGCGTTGAGCGAGAAGGTCTGCTGGTGATGGGGCTGATTCTCCGTTCGATCTCTTTCAGAGAACGAAATGTGGTCAACCAGCAGATTTCCTAACTTTTACAAATGTACAAGAGTTTGATGGAGGGGAGAAGGATGGAGGATTGAGTAGCGAAAATTGATAGTGACTGAGCTAATTCCCAATTCGATCTCTATGTGAGGACGAAATATATCAACCAGCAAATTTCCTAACTCTTTACACATATACAAGAGTTTGATGGAGGGGTGAAGGATGGAGGATTGAGTAGCGAAAATTGATAGTGACTGAGCTAATTCCCAATTCGATCTCTATGTGAGGACGAAATATATCAACCAGCAAATTTCCTAACTCTTTACAAATATACATGAATTTGATGAAAAGGTGAAGGAGAATACACAGTAATAACAATCTAGTCTTTCACGTGTATTTGGTGAAAGATTAGGGGTCGTATTTAATCTTCTACAGTTTGTGAGAACAAGACAGACCCTTGCTCAAGTTTCACAAACCTGGGAGTTTTTCTTATTCGTCTCCCAGACAATGAGTTAGGTGGTTTTGTGTCACTGTCTCAATTAACTCCCACGACACGATACCTCATAACCAACAGTGAAGCTGATGGCTAGTCCATGGTCAATGGATAGTGGATGGTTCTTGGGTCCGCTGACAAGAAGTCCACAGGTATCAGTTAGCGTAAAAAAATTGCTGAATGCACAGCTTCATGTTTGTTTGAAGAGAACAAAAAAATTCTCACTACAGTGAAGGACATTTCCCTCAGTGTCATGAGTTATACAAAAAAGGGTCCCAATTAAGGGTGACAAGTCAGGGTAAAATGATCTACGTCCGGTAGAACAAGTACATAGTGTCAACTTATTTAAAGAAAACAACAACAAGATATTGTATCGTTCGCACGAATCATGGTAAGTATTATGACGTCTCCACGTCTCATGTAGAAATTGAACGAATTACGAAAGAACCCTAGTATTGAAAGGAAAGGTACAACATAGATATTTATAACCATTTAATGGGACAAATTATCTCTTTGGCCACAATGTATGTAAGCCAGTAAAAAAAGTAATTATAACGAACTTCTCGTATCATGGTAGATATTATAACATTCTCATGTATAGTGTTAGATTTTATAACGATCCCTCGTCTCATGGTGGATATTGTAACATTCTCATGTATCATGAAAATAACATATCAACGTTCAAAAATGAAAAAAAAGTACCATTTCAATACCGGAAAAAGATACATACACAATATCAAAAACAATCAAGTAGTGGCTATTGGTATTATCAAAAAGACGATGGCATAACCTTTGGTTGGGTTTATGCGTTAAGTTGGCAATAATACAAGACATATGCCAACAAGGATGTCTTAAACAAGACACAAATATAGCAAAAGAGACCTATTTAGTTTTACTAACTCTTTGCTTACAAAATGTTGTGATGGCATAACCTTTGGTTGGGTTTATGCTTTAAGTTGGCAATAATACAAAACATATGCCTACAAGGATGTCTTAAACAAGACACACATATAGCAAAAGAGACCTAATCGGTTTTACTTACTCTTTGCTTACAAAAAAGGTTTGTAGTGGTTTATTTAAGACCTTTTAGGGTTTCACTTACTTAAAATGACCAAACAAAAACAAGGAAACACTCTTGGTGTTGCCAAAATTGCCACAAACATGAATGTTGTCAACTTTATGATACAAATTTGATACAGAAGGCACCTAGAGACACAGGATGACTTAATATGAGTGACCTGGCTCGGTGTATTTGACAAGGCAAATTATGGCTTATTTAAGTCAAAATATAGTACATAATATAACAAATTGGGGTCAGGAAGTTGAGATCTTAAGATTTTACATACTCAATGTGACCGAAAGGTGTTATGTATGTAACATTGTTATTGATGAGGAGGACAAATCGGTGTTTGTTCTCTTTTACAACAACCTTTTTCAGAATTGACGTGTCAATATCAAATTCTGAAAAAACAACAAATTAGAGCAAATGGGAATGTTGAGCGCCATTCAATTTTTTTAGAAAAAACTGAAAAAACTTTTAAAAACAAAGTAATTGTAACTTTTATTTGTTACACCTGTGTAGACTTGAATCAAATGACGATACCAAACTGGAATTTACACACGTATTATGATTACAAGTTACAGGGGTAGAATATTCACCTCAATTGGGTGTATGTTGCAAAAGGGCCATTGTTCAATGTACGATGGGACCCATTGGAACAAATGTGAAGAACAAATGTGAAGAACAATGTGAAAGACAAATTTGAAGAACAAATGTGAAGAACAATCTGAAGAACAAGTGTGAAAGAACAATGTGAAAGAACAAATGTGAAGAACAAGAGAGAAAAAAATATTTACAAAACAATGTTGTACGTGACTTTTGTGGTATTTACGACAAAAAATAGTTATGTATTTAGTGTCGTAAGTGTCAGAATGGTAATGACTAACAAATGATGTCCAGGGTCATGACTCCGGGAGCATAAATTGTTTTGGGAGGCGGAAAAGTCTCTTGACTGGAATGATATCAGTTCCAGAGAAGATACGTACAAAATATGAGTACAAATTATAACATTACACGGTGAGGTGTGACAAAGAAACAAAAATAACAAAGGGTTTATTCAAAAGAGCATAATTGTACAAGTATGGGTGAGAAATGATTTAAAACCACAGTTGACACTTCTGTGTTTTAGAAAAAAAAAGGTTACCTTGCAGAGGTCGAAAAAAGCGAGTTTTTATATGAAACTAACGCGTTAAGACATGCTGTTTGTCTGCACGATGGCCAAATCTCGTGGGACAAAGGTAGAGCCAAAAGTTTGTTAGCTATGTGAGTGTGACCTAGTGAAGGTGGTGTCTGTTGTGTCCACACTTCCTAGTTTGACAATATCTTTTACGTGATAGTTGCCGATGTGTTTACCCGAGGCATCCGATAGGGTATATACTACATCGGAGATTTTTCTCAGGACTTTTGCTTTAATAAAGCGAGGAGCTAGTTTTGCAGAGAAATACAGAGCACCTTGTGAGAGTGTGTTGTTGCGTCTCCAAACTATGTCGTTTTCCTTAAAGGTAACATGTTTCCTGCGTAAATTGTATCTGTTTGCACTCTTTTTGTGAGCAAGTATCAACGCATTTGTGACTTCGCTGTAGATAGCGGAAAGTTCTTCAAGACGGTGAGCATAGTTCTCTGATGGGTTATCAGTAGAAGGAAGAAAAGATGATGGGAGGCTAGCGTCCCAATGCAAGGAGCCATGGACAATTTGTTCTATACCATGTTTGAGGAAGAAAGGGGTGTACCCAGTAGTGAGGTTCACTGTATTGTTTAGTGCAGCTTGAATTTTTTCTAGATTTTTGCACCATGTTCGTTGATCTTTGTCAACCAGGATTGCCAGAGCTGTGTTGATGGTCTGGTTGTAACGCTCTACCGTATTATTTTGAGGCGTGTAAAGGGTATTATAGAAAATATCTTTTATGCCATATTTGGCCAGAAATTCCTTGAATTCCAGGGCTATGAATTGTTTTCCATTGTCGCAAATGATGGTGCAAGGAGTGCCGTAGGGGATAAAAATGTTTTTTTCTAACAAGTTTATGATTGCAGAGGCTGTGGCTCTTTTTAATGGGAAGATCCAACAGAACTTGGTGAATACATCCACTATGCTAAGTATATGCATGTTTCCGGCGTAGCTTCTGGGAAAAGGGCCGATGAGATCCATAGAGAATGATTGTAATGGCCTGTCTGCTCGTTTGGGGTTATTCATGAGACCAGATGGGGGTGCAGTACTATGTTTGTATGCTTTGCAAATGTCGCACTTAGAGATGTAGTTGCGAACTTGTTTAAACAGGCCTGGCCAGTAATACCTTAAGGCTATCTTCTTATAGGTTTTGAAAGTTCCTGGGTGTATGGATCCGGGGCCGCTGTGATTGTCGATGATTATTTTTTGTGTGTCCTCTGAGGGAATGACTAACTTCCAAGCATAGTCCTCGAGTATAGACAGTGGTGGTTTGCAGTTACGATATAACCGACCTTCTTTTATAATAAAGTTGGGAAATTTTTGCGGGTTGTTCCTGCATTCCTCGTAGGTTTTTAAATACCAAGTGTCTTTGGTGGTAGGAGTTGGTGTTGCTTCTTCGGAGGTCAGAGTGGCGAGTTCTATTCTTGAGAGGGCGTCTGGGACAATATTGTCTGCGCCTTTACGATGGATGACATCAAAAGTGTATTGTGATAGGCGAGACGACCAGCGGGCCAATCTACCAGATGGGTTGCTTAATGATACCAACCATTTTAGGCTACTGTGATCGGTGATGACTAAGAACTTACTGCCTTCGATATAGCCGCGGAAATGGTGGATAGAATCCATGACTGCGAGTAGTTCCTTTTTAGTTATCCCATAGTTTTTTTCGTGTTTGTTTAGACTACGAGAGAAGTATGCCACTGGGTGTTCGCCGTCGGGGAATTCTTGTGTTAGGACTCCGCCGATTCCAACATTGGAGGCGTCTGTATGCAGGGTGAAAGGCAGATTGAAATCTGGACAGTTTAGTACCGGTGCAGATTGCAGTGCTGTTTTTAGAGAGGTGAAAGCCTTTTCAGTTTCGGCAGTCCAAGCGAAGTTACTGACACCTTTACGGGTACCGGTAATTTTATTAAGGGGGGCCGCTATTGTGGAGAAATCCCTTATGAATCTTCTGTAGTATCCAGCGAGACCAAGGAAACCTTTAACTTCTTTAGCATTCTTTGGCCTGGGAAAGTTTGTCATAGCTTCGACTTTGGCAGGGTCGGTCCTTAGACCTTTTTCGTCTATTACAAAGCCGAGGTAGCGTAGGCGTGATTTGCAAAATTTGGATTTCTTTAGGTTGATTGTTAATCCGGCAAATTGAGTTGTTGGAATACTCTTTCTAGGGTGGCGATGTGCTTTTCAAACGTGTCGCTGATGATTATTAGGTCGTCCAGGTAGCAGAACAAATTATTGTCGGATTCGGGGCCAAACAGTCTGTCCATCAGTCTTTGTAGCTCAGCAGGGCTGTTTTTTAAACCGAAAGGGAGTCTCTTAAAGTGGAACATTCCTCTGCCGGGCACTACAAATGCTGTTTTTTCACATGAAACTTCATCCAAAGGTATCTGCCAGAATGCTTTGGACAGATCTATTGAAGAGATGAATTTTGCGTTGCGTAGTTTATCCAGGATTGCGTGTACAAGCGGAAGTGGGTACGCCTCAGTGCAGGCATTAAGTCTTCTACTGTCGAGGCAGAATCGGGCGGAACCGTCTTTTTTGGATACCAAGAGTGTGGGGTTGGTCCAGGGGCTTCTGCTGGGAACCACGATGCCCATATTTAACATATCATCGAGTTCCTTCTCCAACGGTTTTAGTTTCTGGGGAGCCAAATTGTAGTATCTTTGTTTGATAGGTGGTCCATTTGTCTTGATGTGATGTTTGACTAAATTTGTCAAACCAAGTCCACACTTTTCGAACGAGATTGATTCAAATTTCTTGATCATGCCTTCCAGTTGTTCGGCCTGTGGTGGGTGAAGGTTCTCGTACGGAATTATTGTACGGATTTCGTTGATTGAGGTGGTGGGTGTGGTGTTGTTGCATGGGATGAAAACCTGAGGTGCAATGTTGAATGCTTTCCAAAAATAAACTCCAAGAATAAATTTCTGGGTGATGGTTGGTACAATTAGAAAATTTATTGGAATTGATTTACTTCCACACTTGACAGGTAGGACAATTGCTCCTGTGACTTTTTGAGTGTTGTTGTCTGCAGTGGTGACGAAAGCGGGGTGTTTGTTGATTGTGAATCCATTGTTGACAAAGAGGATGTGGGCGTTACCGCCGAGGCAGCTAATTGAAGCTCCACTATCCAGTAGTCCAGAGAAGACGACGTCATTAACAGAAAATTGCGCGTATGGGCGACAATCTTTAGCTTGAGTGCAGTTCACTGTAGAAAGTTGTAAGGCCTCTTTGAAATATGCAATGTGTTTCAACCACTCGGTCCATTCAGTAGGCCTAGATATTGAATGAACTTCCGAGGGGTTGAATCTTAGTTTTTTGGAGTTCTCTTGGACCAATTTGGTGGAGGTTTAGAGAAATCTGTAGGTGGTCTTGCAATTAAGTTGTTAGAAGGATGTATTCTTTCGAGATTATTTCTTGATCTCTTGAAGATTTCTCTCAAGTTGTCATGTTGAGGAGAATGGTCACGGGGGCGCTTTTGGTGACCTCTGTTTTCTTGAGTATACGAAAGTTTTGCTTTTTTGTAGCAAGATGATTGTGAGTGTCCGGTTCTTTTGCAAAAGGTGCAAAACTTCTTCTCGTTAAACTCTGGTTTAATTTGATTGGATGACCGAGAGGCGAGGCTTGGTAGAAGGGGCTCGTTAGAAGTCTTGGTGTTTCTTCTTTTATCTTGATAGTTTTCCAATAGAAGACAGACATCTTTGAGTTGTTCTACTGAGGATATTTTTTGAGAGGTTATTATGTTCTCATATCTTGCTAGGAGGCCATCAGTCAAGATAGGGACTAGCTCTGTTTCAGGGACTGGAGTTGTCAGTTTGATGTTTAGAAGATCTGCTCTCTGGGCGTATTGTGCTACAGTTTCGTTGGAGAATTGTTTGATGGAAAACAGAGTAGACTTAATCCTATGCTGTGTTTCTTTTGGTGCGAAACTTTTCAGGAGTGCAGCTTTGAGTTCGGGCCAGGAGTTTACTTTTTTCTTGTGGATTCTATGCCAGGAGAGTAGCTCGTGCGAGATGAGATCTATGAAGTTACGGTGTAGTATCTCAGTAGGAATGTTGCGTATCGCGGCTGTTTCTTCAATTCGGTCGATGAAATCTTCTACGTTAGTATTGCCGTTGTACTTAATTTTCCATCCAGTTAGATCGAAGGGTTTTGTGGTTTCCTTGATGGGTGTAATTGGTGGTTTAATTTCTGAGCAAGTAGGTATGCTTGTGTCAGAGATTGTTATACTGCCGGGTTGAAATTGCAGTCTCCTAATATATTTCCTGTTGTAATATGTTGCGTACTTGATTAGGACATTTTTGGTTTTGTTGAAAGGAGAAATATTCCTGTCTTTTAATTCCTTTTCTATACTTTGCGTACTTCGAGAGCAGATGTTGGCTATTATGCCTAAGGTGTTATTTCGAGGATTCATTTTGTGGCTAGTTGAGTTAGACATTGTGAGAAGAAAAAAGAATTGTCAGAGTGTTGTGGCTGAGTTTTTTTTTTTTTAAAAAAAGATGAGCTTGTGATGATGGGTGAAGAATTTTGTGAAATTTTTCAAAGTCCCAATATGGAAAAAAAAATGGCCAGCGGTTTCCTTGTGTTTTTGATGGAAAAGTCCCTGAGATGTGCGTTTTGAAAAAATTTTCCGAAAAAACTTCAAATTTCCGAAAAATTAAATTTCTCGAAAAAATTTCAAAGTCCTTGATTTGTGAAAAAAATGGCCAGGGGTTACCCTGGGATTTTGATGGAAAAGTCCCTGAGATGTGCGTTTTGAAAAAATTTTCCGAAAAAACTTCAAAGTGAGAAAATTTCCGAAATATAAAATTTCCGAAAAATTTCAAAGTTCGGAAAAATTTCCGAATACAGATTTCGAGGAAGTATTGTTTGTTCTTTCAACAATTAATGGAGGGTTGTTTGTGATTCGTGACCAATTGTCTGAATTTAGGCAGAACCAGCTTTTGGTTATTTACACGCAAGCTTCCTTACATCCCGTCAAAGTTGCGCCAATTAGCAATGTGTGACAGATGGGGAATTTCACGTCAATCGCAAATCTCAATTATATGTAAGGAGTAGGTCGGCTTTCAAGACTTTTCTTTACAAAAAGGATACACTACCCACTTTTATTACATATAAAGCGAAATTGTCAGATGGCTGAGAGGCTTTAATTTTCCTTGGTTGTGTTCATGATTAGGCAAGGTATGCTTAAGCAAGGTAAGTCTTATATCACATCCACAAACAAGAAATTTATTTTGTATCATGTACAAGATTTGAAATTGTTGAATTGTAGTTTAATGTAGCTCGTTTCCTTTAATAGTTGTACTCGGAAAGTAAACCTTCATGGTTAAGGATCACTATGTGATGTTTGAGGTGTCCGAAAAGAAGTGAATGTTGGTTGCGCACCTTGTGATAGAATACCGGTAATTAAATTTTGTCGAGTGACGATTCGTAAAACTTGTAATTTAACACAGAATAGTTTTAATGTGACACGGTTGTTTTAGATTTGACGCGATGGTTTGTAGAACAGCTATGATTTATTGGAAGAAAAACATAGTTATACAATGGTTAATACAAAACAAGGCATGAAACACAGTGAAAGGGTACAAGATTATTTCCAATTTGACCTCCCGATGGACTACTAATAACCAAAGAAAATCCACGTTGAAGGGGCCAGTGCTAGGTTATGGGTACCCGGACTCGAACCTGGTTATTAATTGGCTAAGTTCAGTAGAAAAGGTAAAGCAGAGGAGATTCGTGTACGATCAGGGGTGGGCAGTTCCTTTGATCATCAGCTCGTCCATCGGTTAGGAGGTGGAATAGGCCATCACAATAATAACACATGAGTAAAAGGCACAAGGTATATTAATCATCTTCTAAAGAAACACAGGTATAAATTGGATCTCTACTCTCTCCTCTCTCTGTGACGACCGGATGAAACGAGGATTTCACAAGTATTAAAGATTTGAACACAAGAAAGAGGTGTACTAGAAGCTTACTGGTTTCCAGGTTCTGATGATGGGTAGCGGCGTGACGTGTCGAGCTGTAGATGTTCTGCGTCTCCGGGGTACGCGACGGTCAATCGTTATTGCGTCACACTTGGAATTTACCGGAAGCAAGGCTCCGACGGTGAAGCTAGAGTGGTGATGTCGGCACATGATTGTGACTTGGCTGCGCGTGATATTAATTATTAACCGGAACAAGATCACGTCCGTTATCGCGTAATTATGCAAGTCATGTCCGCGAGTAGTTTTTGCCTTCGCGAGCGACAATGCTGCTATCACCGAGGCCGGTACTGGAATGGGGAGCGCGGGAAGCGTGATCGACCGAGGCCCGAGTGGGATTGAGACTGCCGAGCGCGGCCAGTGCGACCCGTGTTGAGCTGGGGACGCTCTGTGTGTGGTCCGTGCCGATCACGCGGCGGCTAGCTGCGTTTGTCACGTACACCGCGACTGTCTGCATGGGGAAAGTGGGGCTGGTGTGCATCCTTTTTATAGGGTGACTTGTATTACGTAACAAAGTGTTATAATTAAGTTTCTGTTATGAACATTTAAAATTAATTTATTATATTTTTGACAACCTCCAAGACAAAAAAATGTAAATTTGGATTTTCAGGTAAAGAAATTAACTTTAATTACATACCATTTTATTAATGAGCTCATTGTTCCAGACTAATGTTCTGTTTATCGTCCTAGTGGACCTCAGTATGCTTGAAATGGGATTAACTATTCTCAGTAACCAGATCTAATTAGCAAGGTACAGTAAATACATCAGAAAGTAGCAGGTACTTCCCTCCCCCTTCCTCCTTTAATCTTTAACCAACCTGTAGCCTTACACCATTCCTCAAATCAGAGATCCCCCAGTCCTACCAGCCCCTGGCAATATATTACTAAAAAGTAGTAAGGTTTTTGTAGTTAATAAGATTCTCTAACTTAGTAATTCTTCTATTTATTAGAATATTTTGAATGTTTTGAATGTTATACACATAATTGTAATATTTGGTTATTGAAGAAGAAGATAATGCTTACAAATCTAAATGAAACATAAAAACAAAAAAAAACACGGAAGGAGTGAGGTCTCAAAAGCTAAGAGGTTAGAGTGTTGTCCCAGTAAAAGTTATATAAAGGAAATCTTGCGTTCGATCCACAATTGCGACCATTACATTTTTAATTTATTTTCTATGTCTTAATTCGTTTCATGTTTCCTTTAGATTGATTAGTGCTATCTTCTTATTTAATCAATAGTTACTTAATTTTTCTAACATTTTCAAGTCGAAAGAAAAAATGTCTTTACCATATTTCTTATAAATTAAATTTTGAACGAATAAATAATAAATATTAACAGAGAGAATATGTGATACACAGGTGAATTTTAGAAGCAGTCGGGGACACCTGTAGAAGACATGGCATGATTGTGCTTTATCAAGAGTCAGAATAACTTGGCGGTCCCTGATATCTGGCTACCCCCAGCCTAGAAACGGCGCGACGGTCAGTGTGTCAGTTAGTTCAATTCCATAACACGAAAAGATTGCAAGATTTTGGATGTATTAAGAAAATAGTTGAAGAAAGTGTTGCCAGGAAATTCAGGAACGGTTTTAAACAAACTAGTACTGAAATAGGATAAAAATCGATTCACAGCTATTGTTATATTCTACATTGTTGAATGGAGAAAAAAATTAGTTAAAAACGTAGCCGTTCTCAATATGTTTTTACGAATATGAGTGAAAATATATGTTTATCGTTCCTCTATACGTATTCTCTATACCTAACCTTTGGTCATTAATTATTTTAGTTTGTTAGATAGGTACATTGTAAACTGTTTAACCAGGAAACCGTTTCACGTATAATAAAACTGTGCTTTGTTGTATTTTACCTTATGCAAAGATACCCGCGCTTGCGGCCATAATAAGTATAAAAATTATGCGAGCACATGGAAGTTAAACAATCTATAGGATAAGAATAATATTAAATTATGATATATTTTTAAATACGGACCACAAAACGTCATCATTTTTTTTTGATTAAATGTGAGCTCAGGAAGTCATTTTTAAATTTAATGATACTAATTTTTATAGAAAAAATTTCAGGATTTATCATGAATGGAACTAATTATATCAACTGTTACTCACTGCAAGAAAATAATTATACGTATTCAATTCAATCAGAATGTGCGTTTATTATGATTGCAGCTGTAAGGATAAACTAACTAATGGTGTGATAACCGTTTCCCCGCAGAGGTAGGCAGAGAGAATGGATTGCCAAACAACTAGGTCTTGGCAGTCACTCCTTGCCTCATTCACATTCATACATCGTCTCAAAAACACTCTTTAATTATTCTGACTCCTGACATTATCCCCCTCAATTATCATGTCTCACTTGATCATATCTTCCTTGGGCGTCCCCAACTTCTTCTACCATTCTCATTTGCGTCATATATTCTCCTTGCACTTCTTTCTCCGTTTATTTGCTTTACATGCACAAAACATCTGAGCGTATCTTTCTTCATCTTACTAATTACATCAGTCTTGCATTCTTTGCGGATCTCCTTATACCTCACAAGATCATACACGATCGTCGTTTTACCACACATACGCCTCAGGGATTTTATTTCTACAGTATTTTTCAGTCTGATGTAGGGATCCATAGAGTTATTTGTTTTTTAAGGTAAAGAGTATGGTTTTGGTTTTAAGGAAGACGTTTGATGATTTTAGGAGCTGGGAGGATACATAGTTTTTTAGCTGATGCAGTAAACATTTAGTTTAGTTACTTTGAAGAATCTGCCGGTTATAGTTCTGGTAGTGTAATTGTATTATAAGACAGTTTTATTGTTGTATTTCTATAAGAAATACGTTAACATGTATTTTAGATGGAGTTGACATATATATAATATATTATTCTCGATGAAGAGTCAAATGGAGGAATATCTTGTCGGACGCTCGTTGATAACACGTATTACCATTTTTTAGACTTTTGTAGAGGATCTATAATAGTTTGATCACATATAGTCTTTGCTTTAGATACTTTTTTCTACTTTATCCAGTTGGAGGCTGGCTTTTAAAATAGTACTATTTATTTACTTTTAAATTTCAGCCTGCATCAAAATCAGCAGGACGTAGGTTTCAAAGCCGTCAGAGGCGGCGTTCTCTTCTATGGCTTTTCCAACAATCTGATCCAAAAGATTATTTGGGTAACAGTGTGTTTTTCACTACTTTTGTGTGAAACTGAAGATTTTAGAAAATTCTTATTTTTATCCTATAAATATCGCAATTTTATTTTCTATATTGGGCATTCGATGACGGAACCATATACATATACGGAATTACTAAAAAAAACGTGGTGAAAATATTATTCTTTTGATAAAAGGCCGTATATTTGAGTAAATTACTAAAATAGAAACTGTCATAACTGTTCATGAAAAGATATATACATTTAATATGATTTAAGATTTTGACGGCCAAAAGTATTTTTGTTATTTGTTTTAGGGGTGTTATGCCGTGTTGCGCTAACTCCTTACATTATACATTATTTACACAGCCAAAGGGGATTGTTTATCTGTTTTATGAACTTGAAATTTCTCATTAAATTTCGGAATATTTCTAAAGCATTTTAAATGTGCTATGGATTTCTTCTTTTTGAAGTTGTTGTAAAAATAAATACTATTTTAAGAAACTAGATGAAATTGCCTTATAAGTTTTTTTATATTTAAAATAGCTTTTGATAATTTGGAATATTTTTATTTCAATCAAGATAAAAGTTGAAAATAAAACAAACATGTTCTTATTCTTACTCCAAACGTTGAAAAATTGAGAGAATGCTAAATGTTTAAAACACATTCCTTCTATTTTGGGTTTCTGCAAGAAAACTGTCACCTCACTTTTAATCTCGCTTACACAAAATAAAAATGTTCCCAGGGAATATCAACAATAAAAATGAAATTTTAATTCATCTTCGAGCGCAATATAAACTTTGATTTCTAAGATTTGTATTAACCTGCACATAGATAAAACATTTGTGTTATTAAAAAATATCACTTTCTTAGAATTATTATAGAATTCTCGAGATAAGAGTCAATTAAATAATAATTTTCCCGAAATAACGTAACTTTTTCAGGACCGAAATTTCACGTGTTAGTCAGCGGAAAATCAAATGTTACCAGTTCTTTCGGAGCCCAGTGAAAGATATTTTTTAACTCGAATCAAAACTTTTATAGTCTTTATACAATATGTAACAAAATCCCCGCTCAACGAACGTGAATTTTTCTTTAGTAAATCTGATAGTTTATAATATATTCGGGATATTTTGAGGACCCCCCGATTGATCTAAATTTTAAAAATTTGGTACGGTAGCATGACCTACATATCTCATTTTATCAAACTGAGGTAACAACGTGCCTACCTATGCAACGAGTTTTGTAACTTTCTTTTGAATTGACCTGCAGTTTCAACAAACTTCCGCTAGAGGCACTACAAATCTACTTATTTTCATGACATAATATATAAAATATTATTATGAACATTGAATATTTTTCTTCGATTATTTTGTCTTTCCTGCAAAGTAAATAAAATGAGATAAGTTATGTTGACGCTTACATTAATGTACCGCTTAAGCGATGAAAATTTACTATCTTATTTAGGGTAGAGTAGGTAATTGTGTAACTGGGTTGCGTCCATTATCCACTCTACATTGTCGGGTAGTTAGGCTCAACTACCGACAATTTTATATCGATATCACTAGTACGGTTACGCTGTCGATAGCTGAAACGATATTGATATAAAATTGTTGTACGATGGCATCATTGGTAGATCTGTTTATGGATCGAAAATTCTTAACTTCTACGTAAAAATTGAAAATTCTGATCAATTGACATAGCCGAATTGAAGTACTAACTTCAATGTACACTGGCAGTCCGTATGTACTTTTGGAACTAAAAACGACTTATTTATTGTTTTTGTGTTTAATTCGTAGAACTCCATTTAATTTTTTTTATAAATTTATTTTAGATTAAATTTGATATTATTATTATTAAGTTCTGCAAGTGTTTTAGTTTTTTATTATTGTGACAGCTGTTTCGGCTTACAAGTCCATTTTCAAACTGTGGTTAGTCCACATTGAGACGACGTATTTATACTATTTCAAATGTAAATTTTGAAGGTGTATACATTGATTTATTACTGGTTAAACCGATGACATGATCTATTGTTGGTTAAACCAGTCTATGTTTTCCCCTCAGTAAATGGTAATGAGTTCTTAATTATTTACTAATGACTTTATTGCTATGAATTATTTGGGTGCATTATACTGCTTGGGTTTTGTGAAAATACTGAGAAGTGGTGAGTAAATTATTTTCCGTACTTTATTAATTAGTGTTAAATTTGGGTCATTCGTTCGTTTATTGATTTCTAATTGTTCAATTAAATTTAATCTAATGCCCTTTTTTTCTATATGCACCCTTTAGTTTGGTTTAGGACCCTTGTTGTTAAGTGGGGTATGATTATTCACCAAGAGATGTTCTGCGAATTTTGAGGATGTGTTTTTATTATTATACAAAGAACATATACGATGTTATAATAATAAAAACACATCCTCAAAATTCGCAGAACATCTCTTGGTGAATAATCATACCCCACTTAACAACAAGGGTCCTAAACCATTGCATATAGAAAAAAAGGTATTAGATTAAATTTAATTGAACAATTAGAAATCAATAATCGAACCAATGACCCAAATTTAACACTAATTAATAAAGTACGGAAAATAATTTACTCACCACCTCTCAGTATTTTCACAAAACCCAAGCAGTATAATGCACCCAAATAATTCATAGCAATAAAGTCATTAGTAAATAATTAAGAACTCATTACCATTTACTGAGGGGAAAACATAGACTAGTTTAACCAACAATAGATCATGTCATCGGTTTAACCAGTAATTAATCAATGTATACACCTTCAAAATTTACATTTGAAATAGTATAAATACGTCGTCTCAATGTGGACTAACCACAGTTTGAAAATGGCCTTGTAAGCCGAAACAGCTGTCACAATAATAAAAAACTAAAACACTTGCAGAACTTAATAATAATATTATCAAATTTAATCTAAATTAAATTTATAAATAAAAACGACTTAATGAGTTAATGAGGTTTTTAGTAATAATTAGTGATATTTGGACGACTTTCTTGTCTTGATCGTGTCTTCGATGAATTAATTAAGTTTATGGAACGCGTTTACAATTTCTTTCAATTCTATGAGCTTTTTAAGTTCACTTACATTCATTGATAAGCCAGTTACGTCGCGTTACAAACGTCGCTATTCAATTTTTTATGCAAATTGACAGTTAACCGAAGTTTATCTTCGCTAAAAGCGTCAGCCTTTGTCTACCAAATGTCGGAATCATATAATGCTGACCGTGCTCGCAAATATCGCTAACTGACCATAGATGACGTATCGTATCGTATGTGGAGTTTTATTGATCGAACGTGCTAGACACCCAGATCTCCGTGCTAGTAAAATAACGTAACAATCGCATTCTATGTAATTTGATATTGCTCGATTTTTGATTTCGCGAATAATCAAAAAAGTTAGAAAGAATATTATTTCGGTGAAACATCATGTGCAAAATAATTGAAGAATCTTTGAGTGCTTAAAAGTCAAAATTCTAACTTAAAATCCCATTTTTCTTAAATAATGAACCTATAACAGTTACAAAAAACGCAGACCTTAACGATGGACCCTAATACACAGATAACTCAAAAAGGTCTTGTTTTGACATAAAATAAAGCTTCATTATTTATAACGATCATAAAAAAGACACTTTTTACATCTTCGTCCTTACTATTGAAGAAATGATTTAAAAGAGTATTTTGAAAAATATTTCTAATCCAACCTTTTAGTACTATTAATATGGCATTGTTACGACATATGTAAGAAACATAGTGTTTTAGCTAGTATTGAAGGTGCCTACCAAAAATGTCACGAATAAAAATAATTTGTCATTAGTGAATTTTGTCGAAATTCGTATCACGGTCAAACAATTGTAACTCACGAATAAAATTATTATTAAACGGCAAATGAGTAGATACATAGGGTGCACGTGTACATTTTACGTGTAGAGTTAACGAACTACTCAATCTTTACCAATACTCGATTTTTGGCATATTATGCCAAGTAAGCAACAACTTTTTGAGTGATCGTTTGCTATAATATGCCTAATTTCTAGAAAAAAACATCATCTTAATTTGTAATTAACCTTCAATTTATAACATTTTTTTTTTTTTTTTTGTATTAGGCAATTCACCCTAAAGAGAGTGCTTTGTGCCGATTGGGTTAAGATATATGGTTAAACTGATGTGAATTATCTATAAGGGGACTGGACATATCATATATTAAAGTCATTCAAATCTATAAACTTATAAAGAATAGAATATACGCGAGAGTTGTTGAGAGACAGCAAATATGGAATACTAAGGGGAGACTGGTGGGTGATTTTAATAAGCAATCGATACATGCCTTTGAAAGAAGAATGGTTTTTACAATTGAAGAAAACATGGTCAAGAGTCTCATCCTCCACACCACACTGGCATAATGAACTTTCGAGCACCCGAATTTTAAACAAATGAGTTGCAATAGAGCAGTGGCCAATTCTCATTCTCGAGATACAGGAAATAAATCTTTTGGACTTTTTTTTGCCGTGGAACCAGGGTTTACTTGGAATATGATTTTGTATTCCAGCATAGAAAGATCCAGTTTGAGTTTTCGTGACTGTCCAATTTTCTTCCCAGGAACGAGACATGTTGGATTTAAGAATAGAGAAGACGTCAGAGACAGGAATTTTAAAATCTAAAGGAATAGAACCAGATACAGTTCCAAGTTTAGCGAGAGAATCAGCTTTCTCGTTACCCTCAATTCCTAGATGGCCAGGCACCCAAACCAGTATTGTCTCAAACATAGATTCGTTTAAAGAATCGAGGATTTTTTTAATATTACAAATAACATAGTCTTCTGGACATCGAACGATATTAGAGGAAATTTTTAATACTGCACTTAGAGAGTCAGTACACAGTAAGGCTCGACGAATATTAAGGAGTTGGATTTGAATTAAAGCTTGTTCAATTGCGAAGCATTCTGCAGTAAATATGGAAATTTCTTTAGGCAATTTATAAGACAGATTAACATTGAATTCAGGAATATATACCGATGCGCCACATTCTTTGTGGTCGGATTTGGAACCATCTGTGTATATGAGGGAAAATCCAGGAAACTTTGAAAATATAAAGTTTTTAAAATGTTCTTCAACATTTTGAAAGTTATTAGTTGATGATAAAATGTTCGTCCGGAAGTCAGAAATTATTACGTTTGGGATAAAATTAATAGCATTAAACGGGGTACTGTAAATAGGAAGGATTGGATCATCTTGTAGATTTTGAAGGTAAGAAGACAGAGATCTAAATGATAGAAAACTTTTTAATAAGAGAGGGAATCGATCTCTATCTATTACCCTCCTTCTGTTATTCAAAATACTGAACAAACGATCGAGACTCTGTTCCAATGAGTGACGCGATAAAGATAACGCTTTGAAGATATATCTATCCGCGAGGTATTGTCTTCTCAAAAATAAGGGAGGATCTACACATTCTATCTGAAGAGCATTAATTGGAGAAGATTTCATTGCCCCAATAATCATTCTGAGCCCTTTTGATTGGATTCTTTCAAGTTTTTTATCCAGATATTTAGGAAGTGGGTCGAAAAGAAATGTGCCATAATCCAAGTGACTTCGAACGAGGGAATTATACATTAGTTTAAGAGTAGTAGGATGGGATCCCCACCATACTCTGGAAACAGCTCGCATCATATTAAGCCCCTTTTCACACTTAGCAGAAACGTTCTGAATATGAGGGAGCCAGGAAAGCTTATGGTCCAAAAGCAAGCCAAGAAATTTTATTTGCTTAACGATTTGAAGGGGGAAATTATCAAAAGAGACTGTAAAGTTAGGCAGTTTTCTTTTGCGAGTAAAAGCCACTACCTTGGTTTTAGAGGTAGCTAAATTCATTCCATTTGTCAACATCCAAACTTTAATATTATGTAAGGCCAAATTTAATTCCTTCGCAGCATGCAATAAATTTTTGTGAGATAAATATATGAGAAAATCGTCCGCAAAATAAAGTCGCTTAATAGACGAAGGGATTACAATGTCTAAATCACTAATATAAATATTAAAAAATAATGGACTGATAACAGACCCCTGGGGTAGCCCTTTCCAAAGTTTGCGCTTCAATATGTTTGAGGAAGAGTGGATAATAATGGATCTGTCTGTTAGCAAGTTGATAATAAATTGAACTAATTTTATGGGGATTTTTATTTTAATTAATTTTTCCTTCAAAACATCAATTAATACATCGTCGTAAGCTGAAGAAAGATCTAGAAATGTGGCCAATGTACAAGAGTTAAGGGATTGAGAAATACGGATATCTGTTGTTAACAAACTTAAATTATCCATAGTAGATTTCTTTTTCCGAAAGCCGAATTGATTAGGAGGGATAATACTGTGATTTTCAACAAACCATTCTAATCTGTTCTTTATCAAATGTTCCACTACTTTAATTAAACACGACGAAAGAGCAATAGGACGATAAGATGAGACTTCGGACGGATTTTTCCCTGGTTTTAAAACCGGGAGGATTTTTTGAACCTTCCAGACATCCGGAATAAATCCTGTTTCAAACATGTTATTAATTAAGGATAAGAAATATTCAACCGACATGTCGGAGAATGCTTTAAAGAAGCTATATAATATTCCATCAGGACCCGGAGAAGAGTCAGAAAGAGATTTGATTACTCGTTTTAGTTCACTAACTAAGAAAGGAGAGTCTAGCCAGTTAGAGTGAGATGGATATGAAATAAAAGAGGGCATTTCTTCACATGTGGCAACTGAAGGAGGGGCAATTTTATCAGCAAAACCTATAATAATTTCCTCCGGAATATGTTTGGTACGCTCCGGAGCATATGACGAACCGAATTTTTTTAAATTAGTCCAAACAGATGACTGGGGAGTTTCAGGAGACAAGTTTTCACAAAATTTTCGCCATCCAGACCGCTTTTTATTTTTCAAAATACGTTTAGTTTCTGATTGGACGCGTTTCACTGATAAGAAATTTTCAAAAGACATGCATTTGCGGTAAATGGAAACTGCTTCTTTTCTAGAGTTAACAGCACGAGTGCATTCTTCGTCCCACCACGGAGTCGAATGTTTAGTTTTAATGTTAACTTTACGCTTTGGAATGGATTTTTCTGCTGCTTTTATAACTATACTAGGAAATAATTCACATTGTGTACTGATGTTCCCAAGAGAAGATTTTACAGAGTGAACAAGAGAGTCTAATACAGAAGAAAAAAATCTCCAGTTCGCATCTTTCGTTTTAAATTTAAAATTATTGTTAATTGTAAAGGAATGCGAGGTGGTTAGATGGTGAAAGAGGATTATAATAGGGAAATGATCACTGGAAAGGGGGTCTTTAAGTATGTTCCAAGAACATTTACGTATGACCGAAGATGAACAGAGAGATAAATCAACAACACTTTTCCTTTGTTGAGGGGGGGTGAATCGGGTTGGAGATCCGTCGTTTAAAATACATAAATTATGGGAATCAATAAAATCTAAAAGATTACGGCCAGAACGATTCGTTAATTCACTACCCCAAGAGGTAGAATGAGCGTTAAAGTCGCCCAGTAACATATACGGGGGACGGATCTGAGACATAAATGATGACCATTCGTTTTCATCAAAAATAGTGGAGGGAGGGACATATACTGATAGTATTGTAATATCACATACAACAGCTGCTACTATCTGAAAATTGTTAGAGAGAGTATGAAACATGATTGGTTTGAAAGGGATAGAGTCATGGATGATTAAGGCAGCGCCTCCCTTACCATCCAGTCTATCATGTCTAAGACAATTATATCCAGAAATCTTAAATAGATACGAGGGTTTAAACCACGTTTCAGAAATAGCGGCAACTGAAATTTCATGTTCATCGAGTAATTTTACAAGTTCAAATTTATTACAGATTAGACTTCTGATATTCCACTGAAGAATTCTGTTCAGTTTCGGAGACATTAGGAAGACAGGATAATAAATATTTAATGCAATCGGCAGCGTTGGACGGTATATTATTGTTGTTTGAAAGAATAGAAATTAAGAGGGTAATTAATGTCTGAATGAAAGCAGAATTTTCATTCACCACTTTCCCTAAATTAGAGGAAGATTGGGAACTATTTAAAGCACTCCCATTGAGTGTCTGAGATTTATAATTCCCATTTGGGTTAAACAAAATATCATTATGTTGATTTTTATCAATAGAAGCAATAAATTTTGGTTTTGGTTTGAGTGGTATAAAAATTGTTTCCCTGTGAGAAGATGATGGAGGAGATTTAGAGTAAGATAGATTGCAAGGAATTGAGGTAGATGTTACCTCTGCAAACGATTTTATTGCAGGTGGGAATAATTTTGATGCCTGGAAATAGGAAATGTTGTCTGAAGCCATTGATTGTTTAATATTCCTTTGTCTGGTCAATTCTGGACAGGCCACACTAACCGCTGTATGATTTCCCTTGCAGTTAATGCAACGTGGATCATTCGATGATTTTTGGCAAAGATCAAAGGGGTGGTCTTCTCCGCAATGAAAACAACGTGGAGGGGAACGACATATTGGTTTTGAGTGTCCGAAACGGCAGCAGTTAAAACACTGGATCGTCGGGAATTTATATACTTCCACAGGGAGTGCGTTGTAATAAATAAATACCCGAGATGGCAAAGTTTGGCCTTCAAAAGTAATAACAACCGATTGTGAGGGTTTCCATGTAGTGGTTCCATTAGATGTATCTTTGTAATTTAATCTACGTGCTTTTAAAACCTTAGGGGTCACTTGAGAATCATTAAGTGCATCAACAATTTCAGATTCTGAGAGATCGGTTGGTATACCTCTCACTCGGCCCATTCTAGTAAGGTTGTAAGTTGGAATATAAGATTTAAATTTGTGGTGTGAAAGCGTATCTATTTTTTGGACAAATTCATTTGCAAAGTTTGCGGATTTAAATTCTAGGGATAACTTATAGCGGCCTTCCGGCTTAATAGATCCGTTAACTATGCCAAGGTTACTGTTTTTTGAACTAAAAATGAATTTCCCGAAATCCAGAGGATGAATGATTTTTCCTTGTTCAGTACTTTGGACATTGACAATGAATGGAGCCGAGGAGGATGGGGAATAACTTAGTTCAGTATTTTTAGATTCTGATAATATGGTATCCTTACGACTTTCCTTAGGGTTTGAGGTT
This sequence comes from Hesperophylax magnus, assembly GCA_026573805.1. Taxonomy (NCBI): domain Eukaryota; kingdom Metazoa; phylum Arthropoda; class Insecta; order Trichoptera; family Limnephilidae; genus Hesperophylax; species Hesperophylax magnus. Next base: position 10,773,692 of record JAIUSX010000012.1, read on the forward strand.
TCATCGGATTGCGAAGGTTTAATTTTGGGTGGTACATTAAGACAGAGCGATGGTCTTCGTTTTCTGGAAGGGACTATTATAGAAACATCCGATTCATACTCATCTCCAATATTAAATATGGACTCGGGGTCAGGAGGTCGATTTTCATCTTCCTCCATATTTATAAATTAATTAACAAAAAAAAATAATAATACAGTCTATTTGATTGACTGTACACACGAATTTATCAAAACCTAAATATAACAAACAAATAATAGAAAACAAAAATGTAACAATAATTTCTTATCTGTACGAAGTCCGCGACAGCAGGTAGGCAATTTGTCAAACACAGAGCACGACTATCCACTACCGTAGTTCGATGACTAATCCATTTATAACATTTAACGTTATTAAAAAAATAACTTGGCCATTAACTATAGTTATATATGGGATCTGAAATGCAATTACTTTTGTCGTCACCATCTTAAAACGTGTAGTGGGAGAATATGTTGTGATGGATCCCATCAGCGTACCAGAGGTGTGTGAAGACTTCTGACTCAAAGGGCAGGTAATTTTTAACCAGAAAATACAAACCTGAAAAGTTTTGTATGCCAGAAAATACAAACCTGAAATTTGCTTTTGTATAATTTTATTAGAATAATATATTTTTTATATAATTAAAGGAATGACTAATATTAATGTTCTATAATGGTTTATAAGTTAATTACCTCTGAGCGCCTGTCAACTTTACCCTCACAATGTAACATAATCAACTCGTATTCAAATCAAACACGCTTGGGCCATTGTAACATGATTAGTTTGAGACAGATAGGATTGCTTTGACATTGAATAAAAGAAGGACGATGATTAATTTACATTTATTCAAAATCAAAAGAACTAGAGACTCTCAAATTGACATGATTAATAAAATCTCAAGGGGTGTGCGGCAGATCGAAGATTGCTCGCACGGTAGGAATTCAAAAGGTAGCAATAAAACAGTTAAAAAAGTGACATTGTGTACAAGATTAATATCTGACCTGATTCACAGAAATGGGCGCCATACAGCTCTTAGGAAAAAACTGTAAAATTTATGAGATAGGCATGATGACCAGCGATTACATTCAACTAGCTAAATCCGCCATCAGCGTCTCCCGTAACTTTTGTCATCTGGCACCGCAAGCCAAATTCTATACTAACGCGTTTACTCTATCTTTGCGTCAATCATCATACTAGCGAACCTGCAGTCAGAACTTTATGTTATGTACATAAAGTGTCGGCAACGTTGCTACACTCACGAGCAATCCAACAAGCGTGCGGATTCATGGACTTAAAGGTTAAACGATTTCTGAAATTACACTATAATCTCTACATATTCTTCGACACTGCCCAACCAAATAGCAACATAGCTCCCCTGCCTTTATTTTCTACCGACAGGGGTGCTGTTGTGATGCCTTCGGATTTATTAAATCTCTAGTAAATCTACTCCATTTTATACCTCTAATGGTGTTATTATGAGTTAGTTTAAAACCAGGAAGTGGAGGGAGCGCTGCCAAAACAAAGCTGTAATCATCTTAGTTTGTCTGCTCGTATTTGAACCCGGAACCTTACCCGGAACTGTACCCGAACATTTCTAACTCAAGGGTCTGGATTTACACTTGTATTCCTGGATTTTCTACACCCTATTTATAATAAAACTGTGTTAAGAAAAAGTAATTTTAGTAATGAATGATTGAAAAACGATTTTCTTATATTATCGAATGAAGTAAAATAGAAGTGATCAATTTAATAATTTATTGAAATATTACCAAATGAATATTCAATTTGAAATTAAAAAATCGAATTAACAGCAGTCGAGATATTTTGAAAGATTATATTGTAATGTTTCGAGGAGTGGTGTGACATAAAATATGGATTATACCCATTAGTAGCTAATACATATTCTAAGATAAGGCTCCTGAGTGGGCAATAATTTCACTCATCAGATAGGCTTTAGTTCCCCGCTGTCCCACAATCCTACTGGAGGCTTTCAGGGTGATCCCAGCTCCCAAAAGACCCAGTTTTGAATCACTAGTCTAAAAGGCAAGATTAGTTACATTTAAATATATTTTTACGATATTAGTAGCTTTATCTCTCTTGAATAAAATGGATCTCCAGTCCATTTAAAAAAAAATAGATATATATATATATTTATTTTTGTATTCCTAATTTAAAATGACACACTTACTTTAATAAGAGTATATTTTATTTTATTTATATAGTCAATTTTAATAGTTACATAAGATAAGTTTTATTTTACAATGTCTGCAACAGCGCAGATGAGCCTTTTGAGGTCACAAGAGCTTACTTTTTGTATTAGCAGGGTAAACTCAGTACTAAACTGAGACGGACTCACATAATAAACGTCGTTCAGTATCCCCTTGCATTAAGGTTCTAAGCAGTATTAAAAGAGATAACACCAAGCTTTGTATTTGCATAAGTAAACTTACAATACACTTCCAAAAATTGTAATATATTTCAAAAAGTCATCGACCGTAAGATTTTGCATGTTTGCGAAAGATTTGTCAAAGTTTATGTTTTCATATTTTTTTTTTTTTAAATTATTTTAATATAGATCGACCGGTCGGTGGCCGAGTTGACATCGCGCTTGGGTCTCACCCAAGCGTAGTGTGTTCAATTCCTCGGATGGCATAGTCCTCCATCACAACACAAGCAACATTTTCCGCTTACTGTGGTGGTAGTAGGAGATTTTCAAATATTGTCAGGTTATTCGTAACCCGGGAATTTTTGTCTTTCTTTTTAAAAAAGTAAAAAAAAAAGTAATAGATCATATGGGTTACATTAATACATACATATTTTGCAAAATATAATATTTAGGTTCATAATTGGTCATGTATACCTTATCAGAAAAGAGGAGCTCTTGTGCCTGATAAGGGAGCCAGGATTCTTACTTAGATTCTATGTTATAATATTATGTTATGTGGAAGCTATATATAATAAAAAACATATATTTTTTTTTACTAAGTATAAATTATTTGGAAAAAAAATTGATTTTATTTATTTGTTCTTGTTGGTTCGTAATACAGCGCAATTCGGAAGGGAGATTATTGTAGTTTTTTATGGCTTGGTAAATATAATAATAATATATATATTTAATTATTGAAGACAATATTAGCGATTTCTAAACAAAAATCTGAATCAGAAAAATCAGAAAAGGATACGGTCACATCTAAGATGAGTGTCCTAGATGTGACCGTATCCTTTTCTGATTTTTCTGTTTCAGATTTTCGTTTAGAAATCGCTAATATTGTCTTCAATAATTAAATATTACAATTTGAGGTTCTACTCAATAAAGTTATTCCGAAAAATAAATATATATATTTTTTTATTTTATATTTATATATATTTTTTTTTTTCTTGTTTATTCCAGATCTCTTATTATTATATGAAACTTTAAAAAGCGAAGTGACAAGATTTGCTTTATTAACATTTCTTTTTTAATTACATATGTTTTTAGTTTCATATAGTATTTCTAGAGTTTATAAGAAAAAAACAATCCTGAAAAAAGACATACCAATGTGTGACTGAAAACCAGCCACTTTTCTCGAATATCTCATTTAGGCAGTTTGCTGAATAACTATTGTAATGTATTTTTATATTCACGATATTATTTATGTTTGTGCTTCAATGACAGGACAAATAATTTGAAACATCTGAATCACTTGTTTTTCATGTTTTTGTGGAAAAACATAATCATTTAATAAAATAGTAATGAACAGTAGCAAAACAAATGTTCAAGAGGAGTTAAAATATTTGATTCATTCGTATTGTTTGTATTAAAAAATGGGAAGATTTAAACACTCGCTGGTACACAAAAAAGTGACTGATGTGTGACATTCGGCTAGTCACAAAAAGTTATTCAATTATTATTATTGTTATTATTATTTATTTAATATAATAAAATCTTAGATTTTCCTGGAGTCTGTTGATATTTTGAATTCGGCATGCTGTAGTTATTTGGAGGGGACTCCACTACTTTCCCAACGGCGCACACTGGGGCAAGATTGATGAAAAACGCCCTTTATTAACAGGGACGTTTTTAAAAGAAAAATTGAATGTGGAAAGGAAGGTTATAAAAAAACAAAAAATTTAAATACATAATATATGTAAACTTTATTATGTGCAAATTATATATACACGATTTAAATAAATAAACAACAAAAAAATCAATTCTCTTTATCCGACTTGTTTGAGTCAAAATCACTATCATCATCACCATCACGATCATCATAATAATCGTAATCGTCACTATCATCATCATCATCCTGAGTACTTGAATAATTTTCACCTGTCGGCTGTAATGATGGAGCATTAGCAGTTCTACCGCTTCTATGGGTAGTGTGGTCAACTTTTTTTTGGCTGCTTCCTTTTGCTCGTTATCAGAGAATCTGATGACAAAAACAAAAAACTGAAAACATATTTTATAATTCCTTAGAGTTGAGTGTACGTATTACATCGCCCTGAGCGAAGACCAAACGCTTAGTGGTAAGATTGAGCATTTTCTGCAAATCAACATGAACTGAAGTATCAAACATTGATTTTTGAAGTCACTGGGTAACATTCCTTTTTTGCGGCCTGTACAATTTTATAAGACGGGTAAAGTTTTGGAGCATTTGATCTTATTACATTGTATTGGTGTCGAGATAATTCCGCTTCCACTACGAGTGCTACAGCATCCTCTCCTGACATAGTAACAGTTTCAAGAGAATTTGTATAAGCTTTTAAATATTTACTGGGACTTGATGAATCAGGTAAAATATCAGTGATTGCTATAAACGCCTCTGTCTGTCCTGTAGTTCTAAGTTCCATTTGTGTGGCATAAAGTAATTCAGTTAGAGGAGTAGACTTTCTCAAATCCAGAGTCTTTTGTCGTTTCTTTCGTTTTGTACTTTGATCAAATGTAATTTTCGGGTGACCAGGACCACCGTGTTTTAGTGTAAGATTACGAAAATAAATTGATGAATCCAGCAATGTTTTATTTTTCTCCAGAAATCTTATTTCAATCCGGTGCGCTGCTACCCATCGTGAATAGTGATCCGATTTGAAGCGATTTATCCTTCTCGAAATATGTTTTCTTGGATCACCGATGCATCCTGTCCTCAATTCCATTTCCTTTTGCAGCGAATTTAGCTGATCTGGAATGTGTACGTGTCCAGAGTTCTTCATTATTGTGAATAATTGTCGTCTTGTCATGAATAAGGTATCAGAATTCACACCTGTGTGAAAAAAAGAAAATGAATAAATTTCTCCGCTCGGTTAACGTAGTGCTGTATTTGTCACGAGGCATAAAAAACCACTGAATTGCGTTGTGCTATATCTGTCACCTACTGACACGACCTAATGTCTCTCAGAAAACGCGTTCTATCTTTGTTCTATTATGACCAGATATGTGGTATAAACAGTTTTAGGAAGGGAGACCATGAAGTTTTATCTTTGAGTTACACTTTACCACCTTACGTCCAAAAAATGTAAATTGAATGTCAGTAATGATTATTTTGAAATAAATCTCTTTTCTGACAGGTTTTGTAACTAACATGATATTAAATTGTGTGATCCCGAGTTTTTAAAAAAACTGTTCATTTTAATTATAGCTACCGATCACATTAAAATAATTCATTACTTAAAAAATTGTACATATGTGCAAGATTTTAAAAGTGATTCGTAAATAACAATAGTTACTGGTTCTAAAAGTGTTTGAATGATAGCCCGGAAGTGCCCGGAGCTCAACTAATCTCTAAAAGAATATCATTTTTCTAAAAATCACTACTATATTTTTGTATATATTTGATATACAATTTTATCTATCAAAATAATTAATAATGTTTAAAATATAATGTGAAAAAATAAGATAAATACTTGAACATGATGGTTCCATACTCATTTTTGGGATTTGTAATAGGCGTCTTCCGAAATAAATACTTGAAGTTGAGGTTTATGCTGGCACTTGTAAACGGCGTATTATCTGCACGAGTGTTCACTCTCTACTGAGCGGTGTCACAGGTAGAAGAGTATGGTCAAGGGTTTCTACCTGCTATATAATAATGCTACAACTATCGAGGTACCTTGAAACAAATGAAGCGACATCGTATTATTGAATTATTTTTTTTTGTTTATCGTATCAACTTCTGGTATTTGGCCCCAGTGTGCGGCGCGGCGCAGCGTTATAATGAAACATACTATGGTTTCTTCCTTCACCGCACACGTCAAGACTCTTTTTTTATTGAAAGAAGCTACATTTATTTTGATCGAATCTAGACCCTCCAAAGTTCGTGCATACGGGGTTAGTAAGCGGTATGCAACTAATTACATTAGCATACAACAATGAAAAGAAAAATTAAAACAGCATCCCATCGAAAAATTTAACCGAAATAGATTACACGAGAATACAAATAAAATTGCGAGTAAAAATAAACGTAAATTAAAAGTTGCAGCCATTCGCAAAAGTCTTTTGGGTAAAAGTTTTAAAAGTGGAGACGAAATGTAATACAAGTGCTGACAGTGATAACAGTAGAAAAAAAATTATCAAAGAGAATGAAAAAGTAGTCGGAGAAAGCATTCAGATTGAGAACTGTTGTAGCTCTATAGTTAAATGTATTTATGGTGAAAAGTAATAAAAAAAGCTGTTCTTACAATTGTAATCCTATAACCTATCGAATTGCCGCGTCGTCAAGATAAAATAAATATAATATAATATAACGGGTCGTCGATATATATTATCGAATGACTCCATACAATTACTATTCTATCGGTGCTTACAGATGAGGAAATCAACCGATCGGATGCCCCTGGCTAAAAGCCAACAGACTCTCGCCCCACTATTAGGAGACATCAGAAGTAAGAGATTTTAAATAGAAAGCAATAACTATTTGGCAGTATCGGAACATCAAAACTGGGAAAGCTCTCCAAATTGTATGTTTTCAATCTGTATGTTTTTGGATTAAACTTTTTTGAATCATTTCGTCAAAGGTGAATGTGGACAAGATTTGCCAATGCATATTTGCACAGATATTTAAAATACACACAAATCCCTTTAACTCCGAAATAACTAAATTAAATTAAAAAAAGCTTTTATTTTTTGATATCTAGTCATTTTCGAATTTTCACTTTTGTTCAGGACAGAGAAAAAACAGACTTTTTTGAAAATTTGCTACGAACGAAAACAAATATAGTAAAATATATCCCCATACAAAAGTTCTCCCTAGAAGGGGATTCATTTATCTGGAGAAATAAAGTTAAAAATGAAGAAACTATTATTTCTAGAATCTTTCTGTTAGAATGAGTAAGCATAAGGTGGTTATTATTACTATACTAAGAAATAAAAAAAAATAAAAAGATTATATTATAAATGCCAATTATTTTTCATTTTTTTCAATTTTGGTGGAAGGTTTAGGAATTGCCATTCGTCCGTCACTGCTGGAAACACTGATCCCTAGATTCCTACCCACAACTTATATATTTCCTCTCCTTATTTTGCTTAAAAATACCCTCCACACAGCATCCCCAAAGATTTCATTGCGCTTATTTTCCTCAGGGCCTCATGTGTATGGTTAATATTAAAAATCAAAAATTATGTGGGAGTAAAATTTTATTGTTCTAAAAAAATCAAAGTGAGGGTTTAAACTGAGGCAAAGCTGGAAAATGTTTTATAATTCGTTTGTATTTTTTTTTAAATTGCCTTCGAGGCTCAAAGTATTTATTTCCTTAATGGGATTAAATTAAACAAAAGTAAGTACATATTTTTGTAGATCAAACAAATACGATTTTTAAATATCCCTTTTAAAAAAACCTTTCAATGAAAATAATACAACCGTTTTTTTATTAGAAACAAGTGATTTTTCCAGCTAAATGCACAGAATATCATGGCTGTAAGTATCAAAGGAAAGTTTTACGAAATTCCAGAACCCACTTAATTTTCTCCGACTCTGGACATCTGAGAATTTGTGTTCACCTCGGGTCTTCATAAGAAAAAGTTTGTTTACCGACATGATATTACATTGGCTTCATACGCCATATACGTGGAAATGCATTAATCTAAGAAGTCGGAGTTTCTCAAACGAGCCCTTTTTCCAGTTCATTTAATAATCAATAAGATACACATAATGTATGTATTAGTACAAAACACACAAAAAATATATATTACTTATAACGTTTAAAATTATTTGAAAATCAGAGGAAATAGAACCCTACACATTATTGTAGGTATTTGAAATAACCTAATCTAAAAAACAAAAATCATTTCCCATACTAACATACAAATTGTGATGTAGAATTTACTGAATACATTTATAAAACAGATAACGTAAGCCAGTATAAGAATTACATTTAAAAGCCCAAGTTTAAGTGCATTCCACACATGACCACAAGCGGAGAAACCTACTAGCTAAAACTTTCCAACTAGCCTTGTAGAGAAATATAAGATGACACGTGAAATCACTGGTCCAAAATACAAAATGGGCTTGGTGATTATTCTTGAGCAGTTCACTTAGTAAGGAAATAAGATTTTCTGGATCATTATTTTTTTAATTACCTTAGATAAACGTAATTTAAATGGTAGATCATGCCCCAAAAATGAAAAAGTAGTAATACAAGAAGTCATATAAGTACTGAGAAATGAGAAACCAAAGGCATGTGAAGAAGATAAAGTGACGAACGTTGATCCTGTTTTGTAATAATTATTTTGTTCTATTTTTGACCTAGCCCAAACTGGGAAAATAACCAAAAAGACGAATTATACCATTAAGTTACACCCAATTAATATTTTTTTTATTTTCGATCATAATATGTCAAGCATATTTTCCGTAAATTTAGTCCGACCCGTCAATAAAACCACGCCTACTTTTCATTCACAAAGGTATAAAGGGATGAGGGGAGCAGAGGGGGGGGGGGGGGGTGAAGAAGCTCTTCTCATTTTTATTCAATGTTGATTGTAAAATATTCTAACCCTTTTCAATGACTTTTAAAGAGTTTTCTCAGTCTTAAAATCCAAAATAATAATATCCTCCCATTAAAAATACGACTTTGTTTGAAATATCTTTTTTTCTTAAAATCAGAACAAAAGTTAAGGAATACCATTGCTGAAAGGTCGGTTTCCAACAATCTCAATTTATGTAAGTATCATTTGAAAGAATAAAGACAAAACAAACAAACAGGAAATTGAGCACTTTTGTGAGTGTCAAGGGTGAGAAGCAATTAGAAAGTCAGTCTTCCTTTAAAATCTGATGACATCCGTCGACGTGAAAGAGGCAAAAAAATGTTTCTTTGCAATAAGTGCCACAATTTCGTTTGAAAAATCATCCGGTTTTTACTCTAATTTTTCGTAAAAAAAATCACATCAAGGATGTACTGATTTGATTGTTCAAAATTTTTATAAATAGCTGCTTATATCTCTTGATATTTATATTATAACATTGGCTTAAAACGTGGTACCTTTTAATTATTTATATCTATGATAATGATTATCAGCGACATCATTTGTAATTAGAAGGTTAAAATAACCTAAGCGAAATCCGAATACTATGTTTGGTGATCTTGCATTCGGAGTAGTTGGCCTTAAGGCCTGAAATGAACTTCTTATGGAATTGATATGCATAGCCCAACAGAATTAAAAGATAAAACTCACTTTTTCAGAAACTCATGTCCATAATTTCATCATTCTCTTCAAACATTGTTATTTTTTCTGTTTATTTGTGCTGTAACTATGCCCAAATAAATTTTCTAGCAATTCCCTTCAATTATTCATAATAAAGTTAATGAGCTCTTGTTTGACCTACCAATGAACAATGTCAGTGGGAACATAACATCTCAATCTGAGTAATAATTCTTGAGCGACGAATCATCGTTATGTGGTAAAAATCTACGATTAATTTCAATAATTATAGATATCTATGCTGTTTTGTAAAACCAGCTAAAACATTAAGCGCATTTTTGCACCCGTGTTTCAAAATTAATTACAAAAATAATATTAATATATTTAAGAACTTCCTTCTTCTTCTGCCACTAATTATATTAAAAAGATGATATGATAATATGTATGTATGTTTTTAAGAAAGACAAAATTTTCCAGGTTACGAATAACCTGACAATATTTGGAAACATCCTACCTGTTTATATCCATACCAACAGAGTATTGTTTTTATTGTCATTAACTTTTCACTGAAAACACGGTCAAAACCCAATACATGTATTTTTAAATGTAAGTCTCTAACTGTAAGTCACGGTTGTAAATATGTACGTCGTTAGGTAAATAGTTTTAAGTCAGTAGTTATAAGCTTTAGTCGTAGTTCACAAGATAAAAGCCTTTGTTGTAAGTCACTATTATTATACAACTTAGTTGTGAGACAGTAATATTTATTATGCGATGTTTGGGCAATTTTGAAATCCGACATCGTTTATTTTACTTAAAAATCAATTACTGTTGTAGATCTCCATAGTCAGCTGAAACTAAATTTCATAACCCATAAGTAAATAACATCATTTAGTCTATTTCAAGAGTAAGAGCCCATCTAGCCCATTTTGCTACGCCACTGGTTGTGTAGTAGTAGAACCTCTTGTACCGGACTGAGGGCAAAAACAAATATTATGATTCAATTAAACAGAAAATCCTTTGGGGACGTTATACAGTTTGTGTTTTGACTAACAATGAGACACATAGGGGCAGGCGTCGACAACAATTTAACATATAATTGGCACGAGTATTGTTGTAAATCTCTTATTCCTTCAATTAACAAAGGGTGCCTTAGCTTTCTGTATCATTCAAGTTAAATATTCCTAAAAGTAACTTTTATCAGGTTGGATATGATTTGAGATTTTCATGGCCAAAAGTATCATGAAGATTCATTTTCGGGATATTATGCCATGTAGCGCTTTCTCTTTCTTTAGCCAACGTTTTAAGAAGCGGTATACCACATTATACCATAAATCAGTATATTCCAAAAAGATACTATGCATCTATAATATCTATATATCTTAAAATACATCTCTATCTTTTTATCTATAGGTATCTATAGGTGGCCGAGTTGACATCGCGCTTGGGTCCCACTCAGGCGTAGTGTGTTCAATTCCTCGGCTGGCTAAGTCCTCCATCACAACACAAGCAACATTTTCAGCTTACTGTGGTGGTAGTAGTAGAGAATTTCAAATATTGTCAGGTTATTCGTAACCCGGGAATATTTGTCTTTCTTTAAAAAAAAAATTAATAATAATAATAATAATAATAAAAATAAAATAAAAATTATGTAAGGAAGAGTGTCCCTGGCAGCATGGCTATGTTTTTTCTACAGTTTTATTCCGAGATTGATAATCATTTTTACACTTGGCTTTAAAATCAGGAGGAAGATAACTGTCTACATGGAATTTCTATAAAAGTATACCAATCCCACTTAACAACCCCTTAAAGTTGAATTTTTAAACTTCTGGTTGAAATTTTGCACACTAGACGTTCAAAATAAGAGGAAAATTTACTTTCTACATCTGATTTCGAAAATTTTTGCGTAAGTCTCTAGCAACACCACGGACAAATATTTTCAAGGAGGTTTTAAATGAGTTAAAATGAAAGCGAAGAACATTAAATTTATTTTAAACATTTATTTTTTTACGTTAAGTCCACGCAGGATGCTACGAAAAAAATCATTTCGCAAGAAGCCTATATCATCTTAGGGGTGCTGTGCGTATCCTTTAATGGAAAATCAGTAAGTAGTTCATACAGCGATGAAAGGAAGTAGTGACTCTGGGTCCTAAAGAAATCCATATTGTAAGATGGAAAAGGCTGTTGAACGACCATGTGACAAATGATACCGTGAACACACGTTGGATATTTGGGATATTGTGGAAAATATTAAATAAATGGGTGGAAAAAAAATGAGGTATTATAATTCTAACTATGGAATGGTGGTGGTGGATAGTTTGGTTGCACTCCAGTTTGAGTTCATTACTCATAGCGGGTACCGAAAAAACTCCTTTGATCTTACCCATCGGCAAAGCCATCCACGGTAATCTTTAACCGAACATTTATCTTAAATGCTGGATTTTTTTTTAAATTTAAAGGTTTTTTCCAAATTGGCACTTTAAAAATGTATATTATCAAAGATTTTCAACTATTTTTTGTAAAACGTCGTTAAAAGTATTGATTTTACAACGAAAACAAGTTTAAAACTTCAACAAAGTGTTTAAGTGTCAAAGAATTCTCAAAATATGTCGAGGGAAGATACTAATTGGAAGCTTTGAAAGAAGTCTCATAAATTATTGGGGGAATGTTATTGTAAAACTTTGTGAAAGGAGCTTTGAACTCTGTTTTCCAATTAAAATATTTCCACAGATAAGTACTCAACTTACGTTTGGTCAAACAGGCATTCACTACATTATATACCTTAATTAATATACATACAAAATTATCTCACGAATCTGCAAGGTAGGCTATAATATGTACATACAGTCTAAGTTTTAACGTAGTGTGACATATTTAGGTAGGAACCACCTATTTACATTCAATTAAAAGTCATGTTTTAATGCGAACAAACACAAAATGAGAATAATCACTAATTTCTGAGTAGAGTGCATCAATTGTGGATATTTATTCAAAACTGAATTTATACGTGGGAAGCACAAAGTAAAGAACATTAGAATATTTCGCGACCAAGCTGCAAACGGAAATAGTAGTAAACACTTAGTCAGACTTACAAATTTAACCTTGGATAGCTTAGACTTTGTCCAAATGATGATCTTCAAATGCAAATCAACCCATTTTATTTGAATGTTTCTACCGAGAGTAGATAAAATATCCTTCACTTGTCAACTTAGTGGCCCCTAGACTCGTGCATATGGCGGATGTGTTATGATGATGTATTATTTAGTTGTGAGATTAGGTTAAAAGGTGAAATAAATCTAAAAAAGTAGTGCATTTTAGATATGTGATTTAGTGGTTACCTTAAACTCAAATTCAAAGACCATTTTGTTATATTATATTTAAATAATTATAACCTCATTATTTTGAATTTCACTACCTATATAAAATAAAAATAACAACAATTGAAAAAAAAAAATGGATTTCAAAAAAAATTCGTCAATAAGTCGAAAACTTAGCTTATTGAGGTACATCTACAACGTTAGCTGTCCAGGGTATAGGATTCTTCAATAGTGACCAACTGCTAACACTGTATAAATCTCAAATCCGTCCAACAAATGAACTTGAGAGCCACCTCTGGGCTTGAGTCCAAAACACCTGAAACATCTACTTGGTCTACCTGATTCTATGCAAAGAAGGGGCTTTCGTCTGATTCCGTTATCAACAGGAAGATTGACAACTCTAATGCACAGACTCAATGTAGATGTGCTGAGTCTTTTCTACGGGTATATGAACGGAGTCTGTTCGAATGAGTTAGCGGCATTGATTTCCTGCGCACCGGTGCACGTACGTGAAATTTGGTAGACACGAGCGAAATACCACAGTTGATGTTGGCTTCGTTTTTCAGTAAGTCGGCTCGCATGTGGAATCAACTACCGGCATGTGTTTTTCCCCTTTCATATAATCCGGGCCTCTTCAGTACCAGCATTAATAAATCCCTCCCTGCACCTGTGCAAACAGATTGCTAAAATAAAATCAAATCAATATTTTGGTTACCTTATACATAATCTACAGACCAAAGTCCATTAACTTTGTTACGAATGGGGAAAATTTATCTAATAAAAGAGTTACAAAAATACCTAACGGGCGTTAAATGATCAGTTTAAAAAACACTGAGAGTAGAAGATCCTAACACTGAAACGTGAACAGTGTAAAAGGTTGCCGATTAACATATAGGAGAGTGCAAATCACCCGAAGCATGGGATTATAGTGGAACTGTAAACTTTGTTAATTTCTGTGATCTGTGTGCATTCAACACCCAGAGGGGACAAGTTGTAGTGGTTATGTATCAAATCCCAGCTCACATAGGAATCAATGATCCCATGTGAACTATGTTCAACTCAAACACAACATGGTTGCAGAAGCTCGGTGGCTTATGTATAGCAGTTGCCCAGTTAGCCGAAGATACCGTAAGTTTTATTCCAAATTTCAAGTTAAAGTTTAGAAAAGCACTCCTTCTAAACACTTACATAACTTATTGACTAAGCGAAGCGAAATCATGTTTTGCCCCGACTTCCCTGCAAATCATTTGTTTGTAAATATGTCAATCCTGTCAAGATGGTAGCCGTGTTTAATAGTACCCTTGTATTCCGCCAAAGTGCATGAACGTTGCGACTGTTGCAGGCTGTCAATCAAAATTACGCCAAGTTCTCTGTTCATAGAACTACTAGTTATAATATTCCCAGCCCAAGCTTTCAGAGTTCACATGCCAAGGATACGATAGAACATTTCGTTTACTTAGATACGTACGTAACGGTCGTGAGAATAAAAGTAACATTTGGTGGGTACTTTATTTTTTTTTATTATTCTAGACAGAGTTTTATTTCCTAAACGTTACTTTTCAGAGGCTCAGTATGAGAAATATAATCGTATCATACTTCTTTAATATTCTAATTATACTCGAATAGTATAATAATAACTTTTATAACATAAGTCTGTATGAAAAAGCTATTTTAGGTAGACATAATATTAATGACATAATTAATTAAAACGTGCGTTTGGTCGGTGTGATATCAGGAATGTACATAAAAGTATAATATATTCATTACAAAAATATTAATATATTATGTTGCAATAAACTTTAATACAAGTGCTAAATGCACAAGTGTATCGAATTACTTTTTTTAACTTTTTTATGTTATCATGTTTTTTTTTAATGTAAAATGTCATTTCTTTTTATGTTAATGACATATTTTGTATTTTTTTTCTTTGTATAGCAGACAGAACTGCAGACACCGCACTGTTTCCACTTAATTAAGCAATAACAACATTTTATATTACCTACATTTAAGTTATTTTTATACTTTACCCCGTCGTATATTAAGTCAATATTTTATTTTATATATTTTAAATATTTTTTTATGAAGCATAAGGTACATGATCGATTTGAAGGGTTTGCAAGGCGATATTCACCGGCGGAGCGTGAGTTGTATTCGACCAACAATCAAAAATTTGCATTGCATTCAACAACTAGAACCCACTGAGGTTTTGTCAGTGGTTGTGGGAGATTATAAAATTGCATTTAGAAGGAAATAGGGACGTAAATTTTTAGAAAATTCAATTATGTACAGTAATCGAAAAACATATTTATTATTGGAGATGTAAATATAAATATTTTAGAAAATGGACACCCTAAGCGAATTCAATATCTGCAGATGCTAGCATCCCATGGACTGGAAAGCTTAATAAATGTTCCTACTCGAAAAGTGGACAACAGTGAAAGTTGCATAGACCATATAATGAGTAAAACAAAAGACATTACTCAAACTGTTGTATTTAATTCAACTATAACCGATCATTATACAACTATGCTTTCAATAAAAATAAACAAGTCAAATAAAATGAAGAAAAAACCATTAACAACAGAAAAAACAGAAATCAACTGGAACATCATTAAACATAATCTACAATGTACCGATTGGAAAAAACTGCAAAGTATGAACAATACAAATGATGCATGGAATTATTTCATAGAACTTCTTCAGAATAACATACTATCTAATACCACAAAAATTAATAAGAAAATCTCACACAAAAATGTACATATTAAACCATGGATTACACAGAATGTTATAAACTGCATAAGAAAAAGAGACGAGTTACACAAGAAACTTAAAAAAATTCCATACGATATACACATGTTAAGATACTACAAAAGATACAGAAACATTTGCAAAAAAGTTATTATGTGTACAAAAGAAACCTACTATAAGAAAAAAATTGTAGATTGTAAACAAAATCCCAGGAAAATGTGGCAAATAATAAATGAAATAGGTAACCAGTTCTAAATCTGCCAACGTTACATCAATTGACGTGCTGAATATAAACAATGTTCCCAGGACATACGCTGATAATCCTGACCAAATACTTGAATACGTCAATAATTTTTTCATAAATATAGGATCAAATCTAGCAAAGCAAGTTACAAAATGTAATGAAGATGTACAAATAAACGAACCACCTGAGCAAGGAAATCAGCTCAATTTTAAACAAATTACAGCTGACGATATCAAAAACACAATTTCTTCTTTAAAATCAAATATTTCTTCAGGGGAGGACACAATCTCAACCAACGCAATAAAATATCTCTGTAAAGAACTTATCGAACCACTTACATACTTAGTCAACATGTCTATAACGAATAGCATATTCCCTACAGCCCTCAAAAAAGCGATTGTTATACCAATATTTAAACAAGGATGTAAAAATGACATAAACAATTACCGACCAATAAGCCTACTAAATACATTTTCAAAAATAATGGAAAGAATACTAAAAAAACAACTCTTATCCTACTTAGAAGACAATAAAAAATTATCGAAAACTCAGTATGGATTTAGGGAGAACTTAAGTACTAGTGACGCCATAGAAAAAATTACCGATATGATCACTAAAAGTTTAGACAGTGGAGAAAAAACTTTGGCAATCTTCATAGACTTACAAAAGGCTTTTGACACAATAGATCACAAAATACTTTTTTCAAAACTTTCAAAAATTGGTATGTCATGTACAACACTAAACTTACTAAAAAGCTATATGACGGAGCGTACACAGAGCGTCCAAATTAATAAGAGAAAAAGCAAACCTCTCCTAATCAACCATGGAGTACCACAAGGAAGCGTACTAGGTCCGATATTATTTTTAATATACATTAATGATATCTGTAACCTAGAAACAAGAGGAAAAATCATTAGTTTTGCTGATGACACAGTAATTTTATTTAAAGAAAAAGATTGGATAAATACCTACAAAGAAGCTGAACACGGACTTGGTCTCCTGCAAAACTGGCTTAAAAGAAACTCCCTGACGCTTAATGTCAATAAAACAAAATATCTGACATTTTCTAAAACAGCCAGAGGGCAGCCGTCAGAGGACCTTAATCTCAAATTACATTCATGCCAAGGAATTTATCAAAAAAATCAAGGCTTATCATGCCTCTGTCCCACTATAGCACACTCCAAAAGCATCAAATATCTTGGAATTGAAATTGATGATAATCTCCGTTGGAACTCACATATAGATGTAATTACAAAAAAACTAACCAGGTACATATACTTCTTTAGAAACATTCGCAATATCCTCAATATAAACGATATTAAAAAAAGTATACTATGCTTTGTGTCAATCACAAATAGAGTACGGAATAACTGGATGGGGGTCTGCCTTGAGCACTCACACAGAGCGGCTCAATATAGCACAAAAAGGAGTATTAAAGACTATACTGAAAGTTCCGCTTAGAACTCCGACAGAAGAAATATTCAAAAACTTCAATGTTTACAATGTACAGAAACTATATTCAAAAAATATTTTATTTAAACTGAAAAAAAACATATCCGAATACTCCACTGCCCAACATAAATACACAACCAGGGCAAAAAGCGAAAATATCCTGATTACTCCCAGTTTGAACACATCCTTTGGACAGAGAAATAATAAATTCCATGCTATAAAATTGTTCAATGCTCTACGAAATGAAACCAAAAAAATAAACGAAATGAGTATATTTAAAACAAAAGTCAAAACATGGCTTAGAGATCAAAGTAATAATCAACTTACAAACATTATGAAGACAATGTAAAGACAATTCAAAACTAAATACAAAAATTTAAGAAAAACTACAGGCCGCCTCAGAACAGGAAACCCTAGTGAGGAGGACTGTGAAAAAAATACAAAAAATATACTTATATTATACTTTAAACCTACATAATGTACAAATTTTGCTATTGATATTAATAAAAAAAAAATAAAAAAAATCAATGCCTTTGTTAATCCGCAGTGTTCTTGAGTATGGGTCAACAGTCTAGAATCCACCAAAGAAAATTTACATGGATTTTGTCTTATAGATCAGGTGTCTACCATCTACTAGACGGTTACGAAAAAAGACTTACATATTTCAAATAAGAGAGTCTAGTTAAAAGACGAAACATAAATGACCTCATAATGCTTTACAAAATTGTCAATAATCAAGTAGATAGTAACATAGTCCATCTCATCAAGTCAAACGCTAGGTCCAAATTCACTAGAAACCTTAAAATATTTCGGACCGAAATTTTTACCAATAACACTGGTTATTTTAATCCTATGTCTAAAATGTCTCTATCATAAAACGATATTGCTAAAACACATACTTGCATAGATATTTTCGTGAATAATATAACTTGTTTCATGATATATATGCACGATTTCTGTACATAAAAAAAATGAAAAAAAACAAATATTGTTTGTTGATTTTTGATGGTTTGATATTTTCTATTATACACCTAATTTAAACATATTTTTAAAATTTTTATGTCTTGTAATTTCTATAATTTTAGGGTATGTAAAAAAAATGATATTATTTTGATAGTGAATGTGCAAATGTGATTACTGCAGACACATTAGTCCGGGGGCATTTATATATGTATGTAAATTTATTTTATACTAACCACAAGAATGTACTTTAAATTTCCCGTTTGTGTCTCAAATAAAAAATAAAATAAAAACCCACAAAATTATTACAAGAACAAACACTTTAGTTTGAAAAAAAAAATGTAGTTCGGCATTTAAATATTACTTTTTTAATGTTTTTAATATTTTTCAGAGTGTGCAAAGAAACATAATATTATTATTATTTTGATAGAGACTTGTTTTTATGATAAAATTAGTAAATACAGTTCTGCCGTGAAATAATAATTTAAGGCTATCGTAAATATTAATTTTCTCCGAAAATCTTCATATTACTTAGAAAACGCGAAAAAGTTTTCATTAGAAAAACACCTTTCCTTTTGCACGAGGTAAAATGGTTATCAAACGCGTGCTAACAATTTTCATTGGAGCTTTCGTTTGAGTTGTTTTCGGCTGGCAAAAAGCTTCGCACAAAATCCTGGCCATTTTTGCACTTCCTTTGACCGACAGAGATTCTGAATTTACAAATTACGTCATTACTAGGCTTTTTGTTGCAAACAGAGTCGTATCATGGCTTGCAAAGGGGACCGTTCAAACCCGGGCTCGAATTGAAGTCGAAATAACGCTTCACCTGGCGTCGTTACAAATAAATAAATTCAGATTAAAAGCGGTGATACGGAACGCTTAAAGTTGGAGTTTAATTTGATTGTATCGCAAAGTCGTTGAGCTTTTTGTAACGCGCAATATCAACACTTCGACTATAAAACTTGCTTCTACTGTAAAGGCACAACTTTTTTGAGTTTGACTTCAAATTTTCAGTTTCATTATTTGGATACATAGAATCATAACAAATGTGATGAACTAAAATTACTGGAATATTTGTAATATATATATTTTTTATAACTAACTAACTAACTAACCATCACGCCGTTTCTCTGCAGGGATAGGCAGAGAGGACGGACCGCCATACAACTCGGTCTTGGCACACACTTCTTGCCTCATTCACATTCATAGATCGTCTTATACATACTCTTCTATTATTCTGACTCTTGACATGGCCCGACTCGAGTATCTGATTCACTTGATGGTGCCATGTCTTCCTCGGGCGTCCCCGACTTCTGCTACCATTCGAATTTTCATCATATATCCTCCTTACACTCCTATCTTCGCTCGTTCGCTCTACATTAGCCTGGGCCGCCACTGTATGGCGAAAAAAAATTTGACTTATTTCAATAAGCGCTACCGATAAAAAGTCTTAGGTCTTTATTGTTAATAAAAAAAAGTCATTGAATGTTAACATTTTTAGGTTCCATTTTGCGATCGAAAATTGATTAAAATACATTTTTTGGGAATTATTCCCAAGTGATAAGGTAATGAAAGAGTTATAATTACAATTTTCACAATAATTTATTAAGGACGGGTTGTTTCGGAGAATTTGAACAATTCATCAAATTTCAACGTTCATTTACGGGTTCTGTGAAAGTCCTATTCAAATTCTGTTATTATATCATTATAGGCTAGTTGCTTGACAGAACTGAAATAAAACAGAACTTAAAAATATCTTTCACAGAACTTGAAAATTAACTTTGAAATTTGAAGAATTGTTCAAGTTCTCCGAAACAACACGTCCTTAGTATTTAATGCTGTTTCAACATTAATAATTTAACTCATAAATATTACAGATATCGTATAGAAATAAACGTAACCAATTATACCGGTATGAAATCACGCTTAGTTTCAATTTTTGGCATATTTTTTCTGGAGATTATGGTGGTAGTAATAAGGCCTTCCCTGTTCTTCTTGCCACACACTTTCGAAGATGCTTCAGTTACAACCTTCACACAGCGTTCTACCGATTGTGTGTGACAGGGGAGTCTCTCAAATTTTATGAAAATGGAACTGATTTCTGAAGTTAGGTTAAGATCCTCCAGGTCTTGTTTTGTTACACCTTCTAAAATGGGAGGATATGTGATCGGCGTATATTGCCAAGATATCATATCAATATAGCATTGTGTATTAAAATTCAATGTTGGTACTTTAAATGTTCGGAGCTCTGTCTCTGTCTCTGGCTTTCAACAAACGTCTTATCCCAAGTTCTTTGATGATAGGCGATTCATCGGTTATCATTGATAAGAGTAAATTTTCCGGATGAGCGTAGTAAGCATTTCGCTGTATTACGGGATAAATGATGGCTTTTATTAAGATAATTTATTTTAGATAGCGCGAATAGTTTATTATATTATAAATATGCCTCGCACCATCTTTGCACGACCCATGTAGTTTTATATCAAACCAAATGGGAACATATACCCTCATGATAAATGTGGTTAATATGACCAGATTTTCTGATGGCGTTGCGCATCCAATATACAGTCGTAGGATACGACTCGCTGTAGTAAGCCATCGTGCATGTGACATCACTCCTGGGTTTCTTCTGGAAATATCAGGATGACAACTTCCGCTGGAAAATGTTTTGAAAATTTTTGATCGGTGTTTAAATCAGCATGCAGGACATCGGTCGAGTACTCCACATCAATATTTTAAAAAGATTGAACAGGCAAATTGTGACAATTATGAAGAGCCGAACCTACGGGGCCGGAAAAAGGGCCAGTAGTTGTGCCATCCAACTTAATAATCAAATGGCGTAGAAGCAGCTCGTTGCAATGAAAAAGACAGATCAGCCACTGTACTGGACGATTTAAGTGTCTCTCCATCGTTCGAATCACACCACCAGTTGTTCCCGTGTTAACATTTGTACCATCACAACCAATTGCTTTTAAATGGTCAAGTGAAATGTTTTGACAAGCAAAGTATTCTATAATTGCTTTGGTTATATTAACGGCAGTGCCTGACCTAGGGGTAATATGGGTCAAGAAATGAGATCCTGGTTCCACGATTAACGATACGTGTTCTTCAAGTACCGTGCTTTTATAATATTTCTGTCCTTTTTTTATATTAACCAAAATCTTGTCCTTTCGACCATCAAAAAATAATCCACTTACTTTATCCCAAGTCTTTGATTTCATGAGTATAGATCTGGTACGCAGACGTGCGCGACGCAGTCTACTTTTATGTATTACTTTATTAGTATTATCCTGCGTTATTATGTTGCAATCATTTAAGACGGCAGAAGCGATTGCTGCACCAGCTCGATCCGATATCCTGAACCTGTCACAGATCTTGGAGAGAACTGTAAAAGATGGAGATTTGCTGGTCGTCGGAAAAGCAGTGGTATTAGTCTTAAGTAGCCTACTTGATATTGCGATCGGAGAAGATGATTTTGATGTTGAACTGGAAGATAATGATACAGTGTCTACAAATTCTTTTTCTTCACACACCTGGTCTTTTATTTTAGTGAGGTCTTTTCTCTTTCTCTTCATAGATTTTTCCATTTTTTTCGTAGTCGGTGTATCAACACTGCCGATGAACATTTTTCTCTCACCTCTTTGGTCTTCCAAACACTGTTTTTCTTTAAGGGAAGCTTTCCTTGCTTTCGAACAAGTACAATACATTTACAAGAACAAAAATCGAACAGTCGGGAGCTTGTTTCCTTAAATTGAGATACTTTTTTTTTGAAACAGGAACTGAGGGCGGGAACTTTTTTGTGTCGTATTACTACAAAAATAATAGATTCTAGTTATATACAGTAAAGCTACATACTTTATTAAAGAAGATTTCATAAATGCACATGATTAAACTGATCCAGAATACTTTATAATGAGACTGAAAAAAACTAATTTTTAGCAAATTTTCTCCAACTTTAAAGGCAAAGTGGAGCCTTAAGATATTTTTTGATTTTTTTTTAAAGTATATTATTTTGATGTTTTAGATACAAAAACAACTTCTTATAAGTAGCGTCAAATGGAATTCTGAAGAAAAAAAAATCGGCCCACACTACTCTACATGCCTTAAACATCTAAGCTTCCCTTTCTTAATCTTACTCATTACGCTTACATCAGCCTTGCACTCTTTGCGGATCTCCTCATTGCTCACACGATCAAACATATTTTTACACACATAGCCTCAGGGATCTCATTTCAACAGCATTCAATATACTTTCATCCTTTTCTTTTCCAGTTCCATGACTCACTTCCATACATCAGGGTAGGTACCAGCACTCCATTGTGGACTGCTAATTTCGCTTCTTTGGACAATTTTTTGTTAGCGCCAACTGCGGTCAGTCCTCCATTAATAGAGTTACCTGCATTTACCGTCCTTTCAATATCTATACACAAACTCATCCACCTGCTCCAAGTATTCCTCATTCACAACTATATTGCACACTGTTTTCGTACTCTCTCTTTCTTTAGTTTTATTATTTATATATTTGTTAAATTTAATGTATCCGTAAGTCAAAAGATTATTTTAAAAACGCACTTATATTATAAAAAAATATTTTTCGTCGAATACTACCAGCAAATATTATAATATGGTATTTTAACAATCACCACTAATAATGAATGTTTTAAAAATATTTATTTTGGCTGTGCACCTGTCTGTAACTCCGGTTTATTGAATATTTATTTTCAAGTGTTTTATCGTGATTAATTTTTGAGAGATTTTGCCGCGTTACCTCTTTTTGAACTTTTGCCAACGTTTTGAGGAATGTAAAAGTATAATTCAGTCAGTTCAAAAATATTAAAATATATTTATTCGGGTTAAAGATAATAGTGCAAGTGCTAAATGTACACGTATATCAATTTACGTTTTTCGCGTTACTATTTTTTTATGTCATACTTTTTTTAAATAATCATAAGCGTTGTTTTATTTTTCTTCAAATGTCAGACGGAGCTGCACACACAGCACCGTTCCACTAAATTAAGCAATAAAAAATAATCCGAACGACCGGAAACTACCGAATCCGGTCCCCGCGCACTGTTACTCGAGTGATAATAGTGGAACACGTTTCGACGAGTTATTAATATGGAATAGCACCTCTCTGACTATCCCGTGACTTTTAACGGTTTTTAAATATGAATGTTTGTAATAAATGACTGTAGAATATACTTATTTTTTTATAATATATGCTATGCTAAATAATGTATGCAGTAGTACTTTACTACCTATGTCAAATGTGGTAATGGGGTTAATTCCCTTTTCAAGGCAAATTATTGTTCAGAAAGATCATTAAGCTTAAATGTCATATTGCCTATGATTGTTGTTTGTATGATAAATAAATATTATTTATAATTTATGTGTACGTAAATCCAAGATTTGTTTATGATGATTTTAATGCTTAAGTAATATAATGGGAACTGGAATATTGACCTAAGCTCAAAACACGGGTTAATTAAGAATTTCACTACCGTTAAATTTATGACAGTTAATACAAGGCAGTTTTCACCTTAATTAAAATGAACCCAGCAACCGCGTATTGATTAAACAATCTTAATTAATTAATAATTACGCTACTAAAATTAATTGGAGACAACCACAGTCAGTAATAAGGGGCAATTATTATTAAAATGATTCTGCGTAGGTTCTGAAAGGATATGAAAATTGCCAAAGGAAAGTATATGAAGACGTTTATCTGGAACGTTGACAATTTTCAGAAGCAGACTATTTGAAAGAATTAGTAGAAATAGTAGTAGTTAGAATTTTCTCTTTTAACGATATTGGTATTCAATACATGAATAATATTTCATAGATAGTAATTTTAGATTTTTTCATTTTGCATGGATTAATTTTGATTGATCCTTTGTGGTTTGGTTACGACATCCTTACTTTATTTTCATTTGTGTATGTGCCAACAGAAATTCGTACCAAACGTAATTTAAAAAACCGCAAGGTGTAGCATCTCTTTAACTGTATTTTGCATATTCTTGCACTGAATTAGTAATTTTTGAATTTCTCGCCATCTATAAGGAGAACAAGACATTTAAGTATTTTTTAAGCTTTTCTAATATTGTTCGACTGTGATTTAGTAAAACCCTTTAAGCAACAAAAAATAAATAAATCAGCAAAAATTAGCTTACCATGTTGTACTTTGTAGACTATTCTAAATATATGAAAGCATTGAAAATTAACATTCCCTAAAATGTGGCTTGAAGGGTGTACGGGACGTGTTTGCTTGCACAAGAAAAGACCGTGAGGTGTTCTATCCAAACCATCATAAAAGAAAGACGATTCAAATCAAAATTCACATTTTAATTACAAGTATTGTACTGGTATACAGATCGTACAAAGGGGTGTAGCTTATAGGTACATTCTATTTTTTACAGCCAACCCAATTCACAAGAAATAGTTGTATGTGTTTCAATACAACTGGGATTTAAAACACGGATAGAAAACTGATATAATCGGAATCCCTTCAGCGATGATTTCAGATTGGAGCACATTGTGCATCATTGCGCCATACAATACAGCAAATGGCGTAAGCGACTGCTGGAGCAGTGGCCAGTTCAATTGGTTGCCAGCAGGAATCGGCCAGCCTCTAGGCTTCAGCATCAATTTTTTTTTTTTTTTTATTTTTTTTTTTTATGTGACACCTCACAAGAGTGTCCCTGCCCGTGCAGTGCACAGACAGGGGAACTATGTCACCACCCGATTGGGCGGCGTTGTGAGGCGGAGCAAGGCAGGGGCTGTAGGAAGGGACTTGTTAATGCGGGCCTTGAAGAGGCTCGGATTATAGGAGGGAGGAAAAACAGACGCCGGCAGCCCGTTCCAAATACGAGCCGACTTACACAAAAACGAGTCGTAAAAACGGCCCGTTCTCATGAAGCCAACGTCAACCGTGAACGGGTGTTCAGCTCGTGTCCGTCGAGTTTCGCGCACGTGCACCGGTGCATCAGGAATCAATTCTGCTAGCTCCTTGGAGCAGGCTCCATTGAAATACCTGTAGAACAGACACAGCATGCCTACATTGCGTCTATGCATCAGAGAAGGCAATCGGTCTGTTAACAACGGATTGTCAATCAGACGGATCGCTCTCCTTTGCACAGACTCAAGCAGGTTTATCAAGTATTTTGGGGCACCAGCCCAAAGGTGGCTCCCAAATTCAATAGTTGGGCGGACTTGAGACTTGTACAGGGTCAGCAGCTGGTCACTGTTGAAGAATCTCCTAGCCCTGTACAAGACGCCCAACTTTTTGGAGGCCTGATTTACTCGGGCTTCTATGGAACCCCGATACTTGAGCTGGTCTGATATAGTAACTCCAAGCATTTCAATGGAGTCTTTATTGGGGAGAGTGCTCCCATCAAATTGCACCAGACAGTCATTGATCTCCCTCTTTGCCGAAATCAGACACGCTTGGGTCTTTGAGACGTTGAAACTGACCAAGTTGGCCTTACCCCAGACACGAACCATCTCTAGGTGGTGGTCAATTTTTCGCTTCAAAACTTCCCGAGCTGTTCGGACATCATAGGTGGAAGGGGGCCTGTCAAAAAGATAACCCTCGTGAACGGTGCTGTCATCAGCGTAGCAGTGAATTGGTGCACATTCAACGAGATCGTTGATGTGCAATAAAAACAGCGTCGGAGACAGCACAGATCCTTGTGGCACCCCCGCATTGATTTGGTGCGGTGAGGAAGAAGAGCCGTCAACCACGGTTTGAATTGTTCTTCCCCTCAGAAAGTCCGCAATCCAACTATGCAGGGTTGGGTGGATCCCATACGATGGTAATTTCCCGATAAGCGCCCGGTGCCAGACTCTGTCAAAGGCTTTGGAGATATCTAACCCAACGGTTTGGGTTTCACCAAAACGTTCCATGTACCGCCCCCAAATATGCGTTACATATCCGAGTAGATCGCCACACGATCGGTTTCGACGAAATCCATATTGCCGATCGCTTAGGATATTGTTATTCTCGAGATATGTGAGCAATTTGTTGTTAACCACCCTTTCTAATACCTTCGAGAGTATGGAAGTGATGGCTATGGGGCGGTAGTTAGAAGGGTCGGAACGGTCCCCCTTTTTTGGGATTGGGTGGACGATTGCCTTTTTCCAAAGATCTGGCACCTTTCCACCTTTGAGAGAGAGCCTAAATAATTTCGCGAGCACTGGAGTCATTTCTGCAGAACACCTCTTGAGGACCAAGGCAGGTATTCCGTCCGGCCCACTGGCTTTGTCGACTTTCAGCTCGTTCAAGACTCGGAGAACCTCTCTGTTCCGGATCTTTGGTTCCTCCATTTGAAAACCGCAGTGCGGAATGGAAGGGGGAGTCTCTCCGTTATCTTATATATAGGTAACAATACTTCTAAGCGCATTTACTTACTGTTAGCTGTTCTTCTTACGTGAAAAAGTGCAGTAAAAGAGTGATATCTTATATATGTGATACATCATTTTGTGGAGAAATATTCGTTTATTCTCCTGCGAAAATTAGTTTTTCGCTATCTTAATAATCTACGTGAATTTCAAGTTCTAAAAGTGATTTTGACAGTTGAGTTAACCATAGACACTTTTTGAAGTAGACGGTGATTCAAGCTGTGATAAATAAATTTTTCGTAAATTCTTATTTATAATCAAAACTCAAGATGGATCCCCAGATATACATATCCAAAGCTACGGAAGCGGTAAAACAGATGCAAAACTGTATAAATGATGCTACAACGAAACTGAGCAAAGAACAAATGAGTAAATTGAATCCTAAGACTATAACTATATTAGGTTTAATTAGCGAAATGGCGGCAAAAATGGCTGAAATTTCCGGTGAAAATAGAATTTTAAGGAAGATAAACAATCGTGTTCAAATCTCAACTGTAGAGCATCAATCGAGAGCTGAACTGGAAAATTTTCCCCAACTACCACCTATAACCAGAAATAATGCTCCTCCAGGACCTGCCAGACCTTCGGTAATAATTCACCAGTCAACAGACAATTCCGAGTCGACCCTAAAATCGCTGAAAAATGCTATCAATCCCAGTAAACTGGGCATCCGAGTCACTGGAATGCGAGAACTAAAAAATGGTGGGGTGTTAATACACCCCAGCACTTCTGCTGAGGCAGATAAACTCGCGAACGCTCCGGCGCTTAACGAAGCGGGATTAAAAGCAACCATTGCCCCAAATCGCCTCCCTCGCATCGCCATCCACAACCTCCCTCAAGACATTTCGGCAGAGGAAATTATAAGTGCCGTTCATCTTCAATCTTCCAACGACACTGGTCTATCTTTGGAGAACTTAAAATTGACCATGTCTTTTTCCCATAAATCTGGCCCTCGCACTGGAAACTGCATCCACATTTTTAGAGTCCCTCCATCTGTGCGTCACTCTTTAATATCGCGAACTAAACTTGCCATAGACTGGCAACTACACCGAGTAAGAGACTGGGTAGACAGTTTAAAGTGTGGCCACTGTCAATTATATGGTCACACAGCTTCAAAGTGCCAAACTGACTTACCTACCTGTCCCCACTGTGCCAAAGTTGGCCACAACCGTGATGCCTGCCCCAATAAGGTGAAATCACCAGTATGCGCCACCTGCACCTTCTTCAGGAAACCGGCTTCTCACAATACTGGAGCTCAGGACTGCCCCGCCCGCCAGGCTGCTGAAAGACGTGAACTCTCTCGGATTAATTTTTTAGGTTGAACCTGATCAATCGTTCTGTGAATAATTCCTTCTCAATGTACTATCAAAATGTTCGTGGCCTAAACACAAAACTGAATACCATTCGCTGTAACGTCAGTGTGTGTCAATATGACTTTATATTTTTTACTGAAACATGGCTCTCCGATAATATCTCATCTGCTGAGCTGGGATTTTTTGACTATAACATTTTTCGTAGTGACCGTTCTACTTCTTCTGCTAAATGTAAAGGTGGTGGAGTGATGATTTGTGTAAACAAGAAATACCATTGCTATATTCTAGAGTCATCTAACAATGTGTCTGATCAATTGTTTCTATGTGTTCTATTAGGTAACAAAAAACTTGTACTCGGTTGTGTTTACATTCCTCCATCCTCGTCGATAGAAGTCTATAAGTCACATACTGTTTTAACTGAACATGTTTCTAGAAACGCTGATTCCTTATTTATTTGTGGCGATTATAATTTACCTAAAATATTGTGGCTGAACGACAATCAAGGTGTCAAAACTCCTACGAGAAATCTTTCCCCACAAGCTACTGAAATTGTAAATTTTTTTGCCTACTTGAATCTGTTTCAAGTAAATCCAGTCACTAACTATCTAGGTTCTTGCCTAGATTTAATTTTTTCTAGCATACCAAATATCATAGTAAGTGAAGCTGATGTCTCTTTGTTACCTATAGATAAATATCATCCACCTCTCTCTATTAACATCACTAATTTCTTCCAATTAGATTCTCTGAAACCAAGTGCCTCTTATCACTACAAATATCTTAATGGTGACTACTCTAATATGAACAAATTTCTTTCCCAGATTAATTGGTCAGTACTATTTTTAAAATCTGATATTAATGACGCTGTATTTAAATTTAATGAATGCGTCTCACGCGCTATAGATTTGTTTGTTCCTAAGGGATGTTACTATCAACCCAAGTTTCCAAATTGGTTTAGCTCAAAACTCAAACAGTTAATAATTGAAAAAAAGAAAACTCATAAGCTATTTAAAGACACTGGCAACTTAAACTTGTATCGAAAATTTTCTCATTTAAGGGAACTGTCCAAAATCGAATCAGCCAAATGCTATAAATCTTATTTAGAAGTTACTGAGTCAAAATTAATGCAAAACCCTAAACAATTTTGGCAATTTGTTGCGCAAAAGCGTACTGATAATGATCTTCCTTCTAGTATGCACTATAATGAAACTCATGCTACTAACGGTCTTGACATCGCCAACCTTTTTGCTAAACACTTCTCCTCTGTATATTCTGGTGCCTCATGCAACATCCCTCCACTCAACTATGACTACAACATTGACTTGAATGATTGCCAAATCTCACTTGTAGAGGTATACCAATCTTTAAGTAAACTTTCTAACAAAAAAAGTACCGGACCTGATGGCATTCCAGAAATCTTGCTAAAAGAATGTAAATATTCATTATCTATCCCAATTTGTATGTTGTACAACTTATCACTCTCATCTGGAACATTTGCTGATTCATGGAAAATTTCATATATTCGACCCATTTTTAAATCCGGGAACAAGTCAAACATTGAAAATTACAGACCAATATCAATTATATCTTGTATTCCAAAAATATTTGAGTCGATAATTACAAAGATAATCACTCCTATATTCAAAAATGTTCTGATTGATGAACAGCATGGATTTAGATCGGCGAAATCTACAACAACGAATTTATTGTCCTTTACAAATACCATTGTTAAAGCCTTGGAAGACAACACTCAGGTTGACGTACTCTATACTGATTTCTCCAAAGCCTTTGATAAAGTAAATCACTCGATTCTCATGGCCAAACTTTATGCTATAGGCATTAGAAACCCGTTGTTATCATTCCTTCGCTCTTACTTGAGCGATAGAAAACAAAGGGTTAAAATAAACAACTTTGAATCCTTTAACATTGACGTAACGTCCGGCGTTCCCCAAGGAGCTCATTTGGCCCCGCTTCTCTTCAACCTTTTTATTAACGATATCACCAAAGTTTTTTCTCATACACGCTTCTGGCTTTTTGCGGATGATAATAAGATTCTTCAGATAATTAAATCCTACCTTGACTGCTTACATTTTCAACGTGATATTGACTCGTTTAATAATTGGTGCAAAATAAACTGCATGGAACTTAATGTTGATAAATGTAAAATTTTGTCCTTTTATAGAACCAAAAAACCTATTCAGTTTGATTATAAATTAAACAATGTTTGTTTATCTACTGTAACATCTATCAAGGATCTTGGGGTCACTCTAGACTGCAAACTTTCTTTCCGTGAGCACATTAACAACATTGTTAACAAATCACTTAAACTACTCGGCTTCGTTCATAGAATAACCTCTGACTTTAAACATATAAGTACCCTTAAAACTCTTTACTGCTCGTTAGTTCGCCCTCACCTTGAATACGCTAGTGTTATTTGGTCTCCTTTCTATGCTGTCCACATTTGTCACATAGAATCCGTACAACATCGCTTCCTACGAGGAATCGCTTGGAGGTTGGGTCTTGAAAGAGGAGAGTACTCATATGATGAAGTTGAACAAACTTTAAACATTTCTTCTTTGGAGAAACGTAGAAGGGACACTGATCTGATTTGCATATTTAAGATTATCAATGGTATTACAGACTCACCTGCTTTGTTGCAACTTATCCAATTCAACATCCCTTCCCGTAGACTCCGAAATAATGAATTGCTGTTCGTCAATCAACATTCTACCAATTATGGATACCATTCTCCTTTGTCCAGAATGTCGAGACTTGTCAACTCACTGTCAAGTCAAAGCATTGAATTTTGTGGTATATGCCTAAATGACTTTCGACAGTCAATACGCAATGTCTAATTTCTAATGCCCTTTGAACCATCTTCATGCTTTGACTTATTATTATATCCCATTCTTACTTTTATATTATTATTGTCATTATTATTGTCTTCGCTCCTCATTTATATATGCTCTCCTTTCACTGTCATCTCTGTTTATAAAACTTATTCGTGTAATTAATATGTTGTTAATGGACTATTTGTCCGTAAATAAATAAATAAATAAATAAATAAATAAATAAATAAATAAATCTTGAAGAGTTGAGTTTTCCGCGAATATTTTGCCTAATAATTCAGCTTTCTCGCGGGCCGAGTTAGCCAGCCGACCATCAGGCTTGGTCAGAGGTGGGAAAGCGGTTCTGCAGAAATTTCTTCCGATCGAGCTAGCGAGTGACCAGAAAGCACGGCTACCAGTGGGGCAGTCAGCCAGCTTTTTCGCAATTCTCTGGTCGTGATCGCTCTTAGCTCTATTTAGAACTCTCTTACAATCCCTTGCCCGTTTTCGGTATTCCGAAAGGTTATTCATGGAGCAAATCTTCCGGAGTGCATTAAAAGCCGTATTTTTGAGTCTGACAGCTTCAGCACAGCGATGGTCAAACCACGGTTTTGTGCCCGCTCCAGAGGATTTGACGGAGAAGGGAATGTAGCAATCCATTGCTGATGTGATTACTTCTTCTACCTCGCGTGCACAAATTGATGGGTCCTCGGAGCTAAAGCATACAGTACTCCAAGGAAAGGCGCCGAAGAAAGACCGCATGCCGTCCCATTTTGCTGCCCTGTAGTGCCATACCTTCCTCTTTACATGTTTGTCGGGTTGACGGTTCATGGAGGATAGGACAGAGGTGGTAATCAGGCAATGGTCAGAGGATCCTAAGGGCGCTGTCACCTCCACTCTGTACCCGAGTGGCTCACTAGTGAGAAACAAATCGAGTAGGTTGGCTCGATGTGATGGGATGTCTGGTATTCTGGTCGGAGATTCTACGAGTTGGCTTAGTCCATGGATAAGGGCAAAGGATTCCGCTGATCTACCGGCAGAGTTTGTTGGGCCCGAGAACTTCAGCCATTGTTCATTATGAACATTGAAGTCCCCCAGGATTACAAACTCGGCCGATGGGTAACGGGGCAAGAGAATATCTACAGTGTCACTCAAGTATTTAAACAACTCAACAGTGTCTGATTCGGCAAGGTTTGGTGAGCGATATAGGCACGCATAAATTCTCATCATACCGGTGAGATCCACACGTACCCATAACACTTCGTGAAAAAATCAATGGCTAATTCAGTCGGTAGCCAAGAAGAATTGACCGGCCTCTAGGTTTTCAGCAACAATGGCTAATTCAGTTGGTAGCCAGGAAGAATTGGCCGGCTTCTAGGTTTTCAGCATCAATGGCTAATTCAGTCAGTAGCCAGGAAGAATTGGCCGGCCTCTAGGTTTTCAGCATCAATAGCTAATTCAGTTGGTAACCAGGAAGAATTGGCCGGCTTCTAGGTTTTCAGCATCAATGGCTAATTCAGTCGGTAGCCAGGAAGAATTGATCAGCCTCTAGGTTGTCAGCATCAATGCAGCAGGGATTGGCCAGCCTCTAGGTGATCACTGGCAGTGGGCAGTTCAGTCAGTAGCCAGGAGGAATTCATCAGCCTGTATGTTGTCAACATCAATGCAGCAAGGATTGGCCAGCCTCTAGGTGATCACTGGCAGTGGGCAGTTCAGTCGGTAGCCAGCAGGTATTCGTCAGCCTTTAGGTTGTCAGCATCTGTGGTTGGTTCAGTCGGTAGCCAGGTCATTTGATTATAAGAGCCGGCACACGGAGACGCCCCATTATTGTAATGATGACAGATGCGTCTGGCTCAGCTGATAGAGTGCCGGCCGTAAACAGCTCGTTAGAAATAGTTGTAATCTTTAAAATGATTGTGCCGTGATGGAAGAACAAAAGCGACTGCAGATTTCAATTGACACTCAGGAATTTATAATTATAATTAACAGATCGCGTTTTAACTGGAGGTGTTCCGTCCACTCGTGTTAATTTTTGAAATTTGACTGACGAATATTGTGGTGTTTTTAGCTATTTATAATTTCTCTAGCAAGCCTTCTTGTGACGTCAATATCTTTACCACAACTTGTTTACGTTTCAGACGCAGGGGTTTTTAGGTGAGAATAATAATTTTGCCCAGCTACTGGTTTGTCAATATTTTGATTTTTTTCCGGCTTTAATCGCCTAGTAACCGATTATTTTGATTCATTTTTCTACTGGCAAATTTTATAATATTAAATGCAATAAATTCGTGTTTTCATGTTCGATACAAAGGGGTTTCACTAAAACAGAGTCGATATTAAATACAATTTTGCAAAATTTGGCAGTTCGATGATGAATATGAAATTTGGCAGTTCGATGTTGAATCTGAATCTTTCCTGGTTATTTTGAGAATGCACCCGGGGGTCAGTGTGTCTCACAGTGACGTATGCATTTATCAATTCTTCTTCGGTGGAAGGAGATGATCCGCAAAAGACCTCTTGGACAGGTCAAAAGATTTCCCTCGACCATTTAGTCTATTAACATCTGAGCAGTGTTGCAAATCTCTAATTATTCAGCAAGCCAGCTAGCTAGTAAGTCAAATTCAATAATAATGAATAAAATTCTATAAATAATATCTCTTATATAAATACACGTATATTTACAAATACATATTAATATATTTGCAATGCCCCAAGCGAGCAATGAATTTAATAAAAAGTCATTGAAACGGAAAAAAAATGTTTATTGACTATTCATACATTGCACTGCAAAATTTGTATTCGAAGCAATTATCCGATTCAATGGTTATTCGTTGAATATATTTTTGCATTCCGAACTAATAATATTCGCTGAGTATACGAGCAATAATAAATTGGTGTTTGCATTGACAGAACACTTAAAGTAAAGTTTCATGTTTACAAACTATTATTAGGTATACGGTTCCATGATAACTCAACACAGTGACAATTCAAAACACTTTTAAAAAGTGATATAAAGTTAGAAATTTTTTTTTTTAACCTAACCTAACCTAACCTAACCTACATAACCCAGTTAGCAAAGTTTTCGATTCATCACTTTCCATGACTTCATATAACTTTTTAAAGATGTGATGAATTATCATTGTGATGATTTATCCTGTTACCTATCAAAACATATTATTTAGCAGTAGCAGAACATTTTTTTTTAATCTGTATAGATTATTGACGAAAATATCTACTTCAGCACACTCAATCTCATTATTCAGTCGACACATTTGGGTCAGAGGGCTAAAATTGGCGAAATTATTTTTGAAAATATTCAAGTGAGAAATGCTATGGTGTCTTAAATATTGGGAATTGGGGACATTTATTTCAATATTGCTGATGAGACATAATTAGGTATTAAGATGGCCGTGGTTAATTTTATGCAATCATATTAGGTCAGTCAATTGCCTTCTTATTTTATGTGTATTAATCTTAAAGTATTCACGACGTGCGTCGTATGATCTATCGATCATGTTGTGAAGTTTTTCCGGGTAAATATCTTCAATTTATTTTTAAAGCTAATCAACCATAAGTTAAGCCGAGTCTATTTGGTCGTGAAATATTTTTTTTTATGTAACCAAGATATTTTCAGTGGAAAAAAAATTATGTTTAATTTCAGAGAGGCTTCGATTGTTTTCAAAATGAATCCGGTGGGATAATGTAGTTCAATTATTAAAATTTTCTCATAATTATCTGATCGTAGAATCATTTCCGATTTAACCTGTTTGTATAAAATCATTAATTCAATGTTTGATACCCCTGATTTATTATATGTTATCTCTTTTCATACTCCAAGCAGGTCGGTTACAAGACAGTACCTACCATATTATTGTAGCAATTCTATATCAACGTCCCAATATCACACTCCTCTGCGACGGATTCAACAGCTATGAAACAAATACTCCGATGTTGTTGATATATTTAGTACATCAATTTCATTATATAAGCATACCTTATTGAAGTTTTTTTCATATACATGGAATATTTTGATAAAGCTCTTTAAATTGACAGTATTACAGTATTTTGCACGTTAACAGTATTTTGTCGGCTGAAAAAAAAAAATATTATTTTGGATTTTTTATATTTATATTTTGTACCTACATACTGTGTGGATTAAATTCAACAATATTTTTTACATATGTGTTTTAAACAGTCATTTCCTGGACTATTTACGAGTATAATTTCTTAAATATTGTTATATATGTATGTAAAAGCCTTAACAGGCGTAAAATAAATTAATAATCTAATTAGGTTTAATATCGATGATCCATTTCTACACATAATAGGTAGACGTACAATATCCTCATTGAAAGTCTCAAGGACGATGCTATGTTTTTACTTATGACGGTAGAATAATGTAAAAATATCACTTTATCTAAAGCATGCGAACAGCTTAGCATAGGTTCTCCTAGTTAGGTGTTCACAAAATATTACTTCTTAACCATTTAAATGTAGAATTTTTTTGTATTACTGGCACTCATCTATTTAAAATGTTATCATGTGCATAAGAATATATTATATATAACAATAATTTAAATGCCCTCTTTCCTGATGTTGGTATTATCAGGACCTTTAGTAGATTGTTATTTAAAAGACAAAATGTTGATGTTAACGCAGCGCCGAATAATTGCGAAGCGTTTGGAGCCAGTGATCCTATGGCATCCCCAATTGAGGTTTGTTTTGGGACTGAAGGTAGTGCGAGGGAAAGGAGATGGGAAAATAGAAATATGGGGCGAAAAGATCTGGTCTAGTCACCAAACACGGCTACAGCAATGTTCAATTCTGAATATTAGTCTTAGACAAGGGCGATATTGAGAGTATCTTCCACTCTGGACCGTGCCACAAATTTG
The DNA here is from genome assembly GCA_026573805.1 of Hesperophylax magnus. Classification (NCBI taxonomy): domain Eukaryota; kingdom Metazoa; phylum Arthropoda; class Insecta; order Trichoptera; family Limnephilidae; genus Hesperophylax; species Hesperophylax magnus. The sequence continues at coordinate 10,809,462 of JAIUSX010000012.1, forward strand.
ATTAAAATTAACATTTTTAATTGATACATTGTTACAAATTATGTAATCAAACAAAATTTACTTACTTGGATTTGGACAAGCGACCTTCGGCTTACCCCTCGACTACATAAACCGTCAACTTTACACAATAAGACTTTCATAGACAGAAATTCTGAAAGTGTGTTACCATAATGCGTACTGAGTGTGTGTGAGCATTTTTTTAATTGCATCTCTTAGAACAGACAGTGACTATAGATACAAGATACCAGCGCCCTTGAGGTGATTTCTCACGAAAACGGCGCTATATAAATTAGCCAAATATTATGTATTATTAAGTGAGGGTGTACACATTTAAAATCTACTTCCCAATAGCCTGACATTAGTAAATATAATGAATATATTTAAGAAAAAACTGTTTGCTCTTCAACAAGCAAAATCAAAATTTGATTGATGTGGTGACCGGTAGACTACAGTAAGTACAATTTGGGATGCGGGTATAGGTACCGCCACCAATACTTCTGCCATGGGTCACCGTAAGTGGTTCACTTCGTTTGATGAGTTAGCAAGGGTGCCCGAGTTCATAGGGTGAGGTTTTTCCGGGTCTTGGCGGCGGATGTATCTGTCCATCACCTGCATGGCAGGCCGGATCAGGAGAGACTCATTGAGGGAGACCTTTTAACCTCACCAGCCGGACTCTCTTGACCCATTGCCTTGCACCGCGTTGAGAGGGATGGATTCATACGTCCGTCACTCCTGGACACATTGACTTCCTACTCACCCGTCATACCCTTTTTCTTCTCAGAATTTTCTTTACTTAACTAAAAAGTTTGTATAAAAAGAGTATTTTTTGCCACAGTTTAAATAACTAACAAGATCCACGTTAAATGTAAATTTACTGCAATTTCATATTAATTTACCAGTGCAATCTTATACTCGTATATTATCTGAGCAGTTTCTCAGTGAGTCCAGAGCGGCGGCTTAGGAAATCGTAGCGAGTTTATTATCTCAGATGAGACCATAACTTGCTTAATTCACACTCACATGTATAATATAGCATTGGTATGGTACTAGGGCGCTGGGAGTATTTGAGAATTTCCATGGTAATCAGCTAAAGTCAACAGAATGATCCAATTTTGGTACACAAACCTCGCCTCGGGCCAAACCATAGATGGAGATATTTGCTTCCATTAGAAATGCAAATGCTAGAGACTTAAACTATGCCCATGGAGCGGAACGTTTTTCCGCAAATGGAAAACGCAAAACCTTTCATTCTCTTATTTGTTTCAATCTCCAATTCTTTCAAGACAAGAGATGCCTGAAGCCAATGGATTTTAGAAATTGGGAGTAATTTTGAAGAAACTGCTTACAAATGAGCACTTACTTGAAGATTTTGACGAAGTTTTTCAATTTACTTTTATGTGATACTGCACAAGAGTCTTATCTGCCTAGAGTCAGTTGGAATTTGACGTCTGTAAATTAAGGGGTATTGTAAAAAATGAGGTCTAGTGCAGCGAAATTTAGCTATTTCATAAAGATTTTAATTCATTTATACTTGCCCTCACCAAGTTTCGAACCCGCAACATCTTTTAATACTATGGACCACCAAAGTAAATGACCTGTTTATACAGCTCTGCAACGGAGGTACTTTTAATTAAGGTTTTACTACGTTTAAGAGTATTATTCTCAGTTGAAAATATAACTGATGTGGACATTGAAAGAAACTTGACCGACGAACTAAATTTTATTAATCACTCATTTCAGGTCAGAGTGAAAATTCAGTTTGAGCTCAGACGGTATGAAATTCGCACTGCTTACGAAAGTACAATTCTATAGGTGAGAAAAAAATGTATCTGTAAAAAAATTGATATTAATTTTGCTGTACATAAATTCCATTCATAAGAATGACATGGTTCTTTATAAAGAGAAGAATTTTTTTTGGTGAAGTTTGACCTTAATAATTTATTATTTGATTTTTTAAATTGAAAATTGGGATACCCACTTACGTTTTTGTGTATTCCATGACAGTTGGTCCCCTGAATGTTGGCCTGCCGACAGTTGATCCCCCGGACAGTTGATCCGCTAAAGGATTATTTCTTCTGTACGTTCTCTTCGGCAAAGTGAGTATGCAAAGAGGATATACAGCCGTATAAAAAAAGACGAAAAACTTTAATCTGCAGGCGTCTTTAGTGGAAATTCATACAAATATATTTGAAACAAATAATATAATCGACCGTATAACATCACCGCGTACTCTCGAAGACACGGCAATATAAATTGTAAGAATATTTGTACAGTGGATTTCCACTCAAGATGCTTAAGTATATCGACTTTTGTTATACTGACGACCATATGTCATTATCACGGTATTATCACTCCAATTTTTAAAGGTGGAAAAAAATCTAAAATTACTAATTACAGACCAATTTGTATTCTAAGTGCAATCTCAAAAATTGTTGAATGACTACTTAGAGATCAACTGACTATTTACCTTGACTCTAGTAAAATATTATCAGCAAACCGTGGTTTGGTTTTCGCAAAAACTTATCAACCTCAAATGCCATCGCCAACGTTACAGACTTCATAATAAGTAATGTAGACAGAGGTGTGGCGTCGAGAAAAATCTACATTAAATAATTAATAATAAACCGCTCGACCTACTCCCGAATCATGTACCTGCATTCCAGTTCGCCTCGTAAACAAGAGCTACCTACGTACTTCAAGTACCGACCTGCCTATTGTTGATAATAACACTGCAGTCCGTCTCGAATACTACGAGAACTCGCCAGAAGGTTCGAGCCTACGGCCTAGGCATAATTGCCAAGCCGTCGAAAGTTCGCGAATGATCCAGATCGAGCGAGTGTCTTCGATTTAGTTGCCATCCACCTACCTACTGCCGCCGTCGGCCGAGTAGTATAAATAAGCCCGACGCAGCGAGTCAGTCAGTCAGTCATAATTTCGCCGTCAGTCTACAAGGCTCAACGAGTGATCACCCGCGCTCTTCTTACTAGCGCGAGGGACACGTACCCGGCTTCGCCCGTACCACAATGGACTCCATCGGGACATCATCATAGCGCCTCGGCCACGTCCGCGGCCAGCGCTACTCGGATTACAAGCGCCCTGGTTCCAGCGTCTCTGACCAGCGCTTCTTCCACGCAACCATGACCACCACGAGGACACGCAGCATCCTCACTGGTCTACATCGTTCCCGTTCAACTGCCTATAAGGTCCGTCGCACCTTCGGCCGTCTCGTCAGCACTGGAGTGCCTGAAGACCTACGTTCTTCGCCAGTGCCTGACCTCCATCGAGTCCCGGTCACAAGCGCCCGGCGTCGACTCACTGACCCGCGCTTGACCAGCACATCATCAGCCAGCATCCGGAATATTCTACATCTGTCCAGCGTCAACTCTCGTTACGGCTACATTGACTCACCAATAAACACATGTGACCTTCACAACCTTCTTTCATTTTGTGCCTCACCATTGATCCCCAAAGTGGTGACCCCGACGTGATCTGCAGCCCGACATGATTCTGCAGCCCCGTCTCAAAATGGGTGATCAGTTAAGGCATCACGGAGCATCACGCACCAGACCATCTCCGCACAAGCGCGGATAATAGTGCCACCATTGTTATCTGAGTGTATCATCAGCCTGTGTTGTGTACTTGTGTTTTACAAATTTTTTTTTATGAAGTGTCACAATTTAAAAGACGTTCGTCTCCGAGCTATTTCTTCTATCGCAGCCCTCAGCAAAGCTGCTGGGAAGGGGGTGTCTGTGGCGTCGAGAAAAATCTACATTAAATAATTAATAATAAACCGCTCGACCTACTCCCGAATCATGTACCTGCATTCCAGTTCGCCTCGTAAACAAGAGCTACCTACGTACTTCAAGTACCGACCTGCCTATTGTTGATAATAACACTGCAGTCCGTCTCGAATACTACGAGAACTCGCCAGAAGGTTCGAGCCTACGGCCTAGGCATAATTGCCAAGCCGTCGAAAGTTCGCGAATGATCCAGATCGAGCGAGTGTCTTAGATTTAGTTGCCATCCACCTACCTACTGCCGCCGTCGGCCGAGTAGTATAAATAAGCCCGACGCAGCGAGTCAGTCAGTCAGTCATAATTTCGCCGTCAGTCTACAAGGCTCAACGAGTGATCACCCGCGCTCTTCTTACTAGCGCGAGGGACACGTACCCGGCTTCGCCCGTACCACAATGGACTCCATCGGGACATCATCATAGCGCCTCGGCCACGTCCGCGGCCAGCGCTACTCGGATTACAAGCGCCCTGGTTCCAGCGTCTCTGACCAGCGCTTCTTCCACGCAACCATGACCACCACGAGGACACGCAGCATCCTCACTGGTCTACATCGTTCCCGTTCAACTGCCTATAAGGTCCGTCGCACCTTCGGCCGTCTCGTCAGCACTGGAGTGCCTGAAGACCTACGTTCTTCGCCAGTGCCTGACCTCCATCGAGTCCCGGTCACAAGCGCCCGGCGTCGACTCACTGACCCGCGCTTGACCAGCACATCATCAGCCAGCATCCGGAATATTCTACATCTGTCCAGCGTCAACTCTCGTTACGGCTACATTGACTCACCAATAAACACATGTGACCTTCACAACCTTCTTTCATTTCGTGCCTCACCATTGATCCCCAAAGAGGAAATAAATGTTTAGCAATTTTCCTAGATCTTTCAAAGGCGTTTGACACTGTGAATCATAAAATACTTTTAGATAAGAAACTTAAGAGGATAGGATTATCAGACTCAGTCCTGCAATTATTTTGTAGTTATCTAATAGATCGAACGCAATGCGTTAAAATAAACAGTACCCATAATCGTCCTCAAAAACGGTCTGTGGCGTCCCACAAGGTAGCACCTTAGGACCCTTATTATTCTTAATACATATTAATGATCTATGCAACCTAAAAATTTGTGGACAAATCATAACTTTTGCCGATGATACTGTTTTGCCATTTTACACTTAACCTTTGGATGAAGTCTGTAAAATGTCAGAAAATGTCCTTCGTACTGTTAAAAATTGGCTTAATGTTCACATATTAATCCTGAATACAGACAAAACAAAAATTTTAACATTTCGAATATCAAATAAGCTCTTACCGTCTCAACAAAGCCTCAAACTGCACAACTGCAACCCCGTAATAACCCCATGTACTTGTCCTTCTATAAGTAGAGTTGATACTATTAAATATCTTGGTATTCAAATAGACGATCGTCTTAAATGGAATGTACATGTTGCAAACCTAACTACAAAACTGAGGAAACTCATCTATTTCTTTAAAAATGTTAGGGATATTTTAAATAGAAAACAACTGAAACAAGTTTAGTGTGCTCTTGTTCAATCGTCTCTTGAATATGATATTATCAGTTGGGGTATTGCCACATATACTTGCCTTTATCCATTATCAAAGATTCAAAAAATAATTCTGAAGGTTATTCTAAAAGTCCCATTAAGAGCGAATACTGATTTTATTTTTAAGACAGGGTTGTTTCGGAGAATTTGAACAATTCATCGAATTTCAACGTTCACTTTCAAGGTCTGCGAAAGATTTTTTCAAGTTTTTTTTTTTTTTTTTTTTTTTTTTTTTTTTTTTAATAAGCTTTATTGACTGAAAATTTTACATTTTTTTTTTTTTTTAGACAATGTATAGATAGTCCCACGAAGCTGCCACATGGCTGCTTGTCTGCAGGTTCTATCTCAATTTACAATTATAATATAATATAAGTCTCCCGTTATATAAAATAAATAACAGACTCTTACATACAACTACACTAACACTTTGAATGACAATACGATAACGTACATTCATAAGTACAAGACAATATAGCACACAGATAACACACATTCAAAAATAATACAAATACGATAACACACATTGAAAGTGAATAACATCGTACTGTAACACAATGTAATAGAATTAAAATTCTAGTTAACTAATTGAAAAATGTTATTTTAATTTTTTTTTTTCTGGAAATAAAAAGCTTGTTAGTGAAAAAAATAAAAAATAAAATAAATACATTAATTTATATTAGAATTAAAACTTTCAAGTAATGCTTTCCTTTTCTTCTTTGTTTGCTCTATTTTTTATAGATATACAGATTTTTCATTTATAAGCCACATCTTTACAGTTTTCATGCTTAAACTCTTATTTTCTGAAAAAACAAATTTATTTTTGAGCTTATTAAAAATCACTGGTACACAGTACTCCAGCGTTCGGCTTCCATACTTATTTGTTATTTTAGGTATTTTCAACCCTTTTTTTTCTGTAAGACGTGTGCTGTGACTATGTACCAGTGGTTTTTTATAAGTACTATCGCCCCAGTTATCTTTAATGGTAAGGAACCAAAATAAACCTTTTATAGGGAGCAGGCCCTCAGCACAATATAACAGTTGCACATTGTGTCTTTGTCTATACATATTAGGTGATACAATTTTTTTTATGATAGAGGTTTGCAAATTTTGTACATACTTAATATATGTCATGCTTGTATTTCCCCAGCTTCTAATTCCATATCTAAGAATAGATTCTACTAATGAGAAATATACTAGTTTGAGTGTGCTATGAGGCAAGACAAATTTTAATTTATACAAACTGTTTGCTAGAGCTCTTAGCTGGTTACATATTTTAGTAACTTGCTTATCCCATTTAAATGTGTTATCTACTTTTAATCCCAGATAAGTATACTCGTTGACAAAATCAATTTTCTCACATTGGCAGTTAGATATTATTTTTCTATGGATGCATTCAAAGTTATGTGCGGTTAGTTTGGGAATATTCCACATTTTCAAACTTGGTGATCTGATATACATGCATTTTGTTTTCTTTACATTTATAACCAATCCTACATCGTGTGCCCATTTTAGCAGTTCATCGAAGTCGGTTTGCAATTCTTGAATCGCTATTTGAGGATTTTCATTAGATACTACAAGTGCGGTGTCATCTGCGAAAATGAATCTGCGCGCTTTTCTAAATAGTTTCGACATAGCTATGACATATATAATATACAATTTTGGACCCAAAATTGACCCCTGTGGGACACCAGACCTTATAAATTTAGATTTACTCATCTCATTCAATATTCTTACCCTCATTTTTCTATTTGATAAATAGTTATTAAAAAAAGTTAGCAGTTTACCACGGATTCCAATAATTTGTAGTAATTTTATTATTTGTTTATGGCATAGTGTATCAAAGGCTTTAGAGAAATCAATAAAGAGTACAAGTACATGTTTTTGAGAGTTGAGCTGGGAGTTTATGAAATTGGAAAAATTATTTAGTAGTGCGTCACAGCTTTTTTTTTTTTGGAACCCGTACTGACATTCGTCAATGATACCAAATTTATTTAAATATCCGTCTAGGTATATTGCTATATATTTTTCGAGAATTTTTTCCAAGGCAGGTAATAGGGAAATAGGTCTGTAATTATTTATAATTGAATGATCACCGCCTTTAAAAATAGGTCTAACAACACTAGTTTTTAATTCTTCAGGTATTTGGCAAGTATCAATAATTGTGTTTATAAAATGAGTAATTACTGGGCTCAGTATTTTTACATGTTTTTTTATATCATACATACGTATTTGGTCCAATCCTGGTGTTTTTGAGTTTTTCAATATTCCGATTATAGATTCTATTTGTTTTACGCTAGCTCTGGGTAGGTACATAGAATGCGGTAAATCGTCTAGCTGGTATGGAGACGCACGGACATCACATTTGTGTAGTAACTCATTTACTCCCTCATCAAAGAAGTTAGCAAAATTTTCTGCAACTTCATCCGTCGGTTTGGTCTTCAAGAAGTATTTAGATATAACTGCGTCACAACTGGATTTGTTTTTTCTTCCTAATATTTTGTTTATTTCGTTCCACGTTTTTTTTATATCCTTAAAACAATTATTGAATTTGTTATTGAAGTATGTTTTTTTTGCATCTAATATTTGCTTATTTAGATTATTTCTGTATTTTTTGTAGTCTTTTTCATATTTCTTGTTTGTTGGCATGTTTTTCCATTTTCTCCATAATTTATCCCTCGTTTGTATATTTTCTATGAGAATATCGTTCATCCAACTTTTTTGATTATGGCGATACGTATTTTTTACTAATTTTGTGATACTACTTTTTTCGTAGATTTTTTAAAAGTGTGATTTAATGTCTTGATATATGATATCCGGATCAGTGTGAATTTGAATTGAGTTCCAATCAGTTTTTGTAATCATTTCATCAACTTTTTTTTCAGATAGTACAGTGTTGTATTCATGGTGCGATATTTTGCTTTTGTCCTTATTATGAAGGTATACAGACACGGCAGTTATATAATGATCTGCTATCCTTGTTTCACATACGCATGAGTTAATTTCACACTTTTCTTTTTCTCTAATATATACGTGATCCAGACATGTCGCAGTTGTGTAGGTATTTACCACCGCTTCTCTCGTAATGTCATATATACATTTCACTAGACCGTAATTAGCCATTAAATTTTCGTATTGCAGAATTATTGAGTCGTGTTTATTTAATAGGTTTAAGTTAATGTCTCCAAGTATCAAGATGGTTTCCTTAATATCAATGTTTCGTATTATATTTTCGAGCTGTTGTAGGAAGGTTTTTTTGTTCGTGTTCGGGGGTCGATATAATGCAAATAGATGTATGCGTTTGTGTTTGTTTACGGAGAAGGTTCCATAGACGCACTCGAATGTAGTAGCTATTATATCTTTTTTTTCGAATATATGGTTTTCTTTAATATAAACCATAATCCCGCCTCCCGATCTTTTTGTTCGGCAATAATAGAATGAGTTAAATCCTGATATTTTGTATAGATTTACACTGTTTTCGTCTATCGAGGTTTCACAGAGTATTATAATATCAATGTTATTTAGTTGACTATAAATACTTAGTAAGAATGTATTCCAGTACTTGGAGATAGACCTAATATTCAAATTAACGACAGTTATTGCTTTATCGCCTGTTTCATGTTTGAATTGGGTCCAGTTTTCGAACTTTTGAATCCGTTCATATTCTATATCTGAGGTCTCAAAATCAATATTAGACGCCATAGTCAATTTTATCTAAGTCCTTTTGAAGGGCTGCCTTGTAAGCCGGACAGTCCCTGTCTCCGGACGGGTGGTTTGCGGGCTTGTGAAATCTCGTGCATGTTGCGCAGACTGGCTCCGCTGTGGCAGAAGGGCATGTCTCACGGGTATGTCCTTCCCGGGCACAGTGCCCACATCTCGTCGTCTCCTTGCAGAACTTGTAAGAATGTCCTATCATCTGACACTTTGAGCACACAGTTAATCCAATAAAATCACGAACACCGCAAACTGTCCAATCAACAAATACGCGTCCTTGCTTTACCAGTGCATGTCTCAGGTATGTGGGGACCACGTAGATTCTATGGCATGCAGGTCCAGTTCGAGGGCCAGCTAGATGACTAAGCTTACATTTTTTTATGGTTTCATTTGTCTCCTCGATATTTTGTATTCCATTTAGGGCACACTCAAGAAAAGTTTTATCTGACAACTCCCTTGGAACGTTAAAGAAGATGACCCTTGGTAGCCTTTTTGTTGGGGGTCGGGCGCTCAGAGTCGCAGATTCGGTTACAATTTCCGATCTTAGTAGTTTCTCCTGTTCCGCAGTACTAGCCGTATGGATGATTACTCCTTTGTTCCGTATATTTTTTACTCCGGTAATTCTTACTCCTAGCTGGGATGGCTTCAGTGCTTCCCTGATTATTTTCTTTGTTTCTTCGCTATCTTCCACCGATGGTAATTTTGGAAAGAAACAGACGGATGGCCTCGGTTTTCCTATGGGGACGTCCAAACGCGATAATGGTGGAGGTAAGTTCACTTTTTTACTTGCAACCTCTGCAAAAGAGAGACTCGCTTCCGTAGCATCTGCCACTCTTTTCATCACTGGTCCTAGGTCTAATTCTAGCTGAATAATTTTGGATTGGAGTTGCTTATTTTCCTGTTTTACCACCATTTTTTCTGCTAGCATTACTTTATTTTGCGCTTTTGCTAAGGCGAGTTCACCTAGGAGAGTTTCTCTCTCCAAAATTAGTTGTCCAACAGATCCTAGGACGCAGGCTATATTATTGGCAATCTTCAGCTGTTGCTCCTTGGAAATCTTTGTATTTCCCAAGGTATCTTGTAAAGTTTTGAGGGCATTTTGAGTTTCTTTTAAAATTCCTTGTGAGTTCAAGGGGATAAGGTCGTTCTCATCATCAGAAGCTTCAGATTGAGACATTGTTTTTGAATTTATATTGAAGACAGTTTCGGTTGTAAACAATAGGTATCACAGATTCGCAGCACAATCGCGTTCTGTTTTTATTTCAGTTTTTTCAAGCAACTAGCCTATAATGATATAATAACAGAACTTGAATAGGACTTTCACAGAACCCGAAAATGAACGTCGAAATTTGATAAATTGTTCAAATTCTCCGATACAACCCGTCCTAAATGTTCCAAGCCTGAAAAAATTATATTTAAAAAATATCCTGCTTCATCAATTTAAAAATACCCATATGTATGAAGAACGAATAAGCACTAGAGCCTTGAGACATTCACATGTGTAATCTTTTAACATTGTTTGTCAAACCTCCTATGGACAAAAAAAGCTTTAAATACAATGCTATTAAGCTATTCAATTCTCAACCTATTAACATTAGAAACACACAAACCAAAACTTTCTTTAAAATCAAAATCATTGATTACCTCCAATAAAAATATACATTAGAAGTATTTCATAACATATTAAAAAATTATGCTTACTATGTATATATGTATATGTATAATATGGCTTTTGGTCAAACTGAAATTTTATTAATTAATTACTTAAAATTATTATCGCTTCGCCTTCATCTTCAACATTCATTCTTGAATTGTATAATTAAAAAAAATAAAACTAAAAAATACTGATTTTATTTTATCTGGCATTTTCACAATATTGTATAAACTAAAACCTAGTTAACAACCAGTATGTAAATTTCCATCTCAACACAGGCGTTACACACCTAGTGAGATGGGAAATACGTCACTGTTGTAACTAAATGTAATATTAAAATAAAATAAATAAATAGTTAATGGGTAAGTTGATGTGTATTTTCCTAAACGGACTACACACATAAGTATTTTGTTATTTGGCCGTATAACCTCACTGCATACTTCTTTGGCCAAGACATTATTGTTAGTAAAAATATTTACATGACGGATTTCCACTAATAGTATATCGACTATCGTTGTTCGGCCGTATATCCTCTCTGCATACTTTCTTTACTAATGAGGACGTATAGAAGAAATAATCATTTAGGGGATCAACTGTCCGAGGGATCAACTGGCAGAGGGATAAAATTTCAGCTTGCCAACATTCGTGAGGCTAACTGTCGGGGATCAACGATCGGGTCACCGTTTTTGTGTAACCAAACATTTCCAGTTTTTGGGATTGGATGAATATCTTTTAAATCTGATTTTTTTTCCTTTTTTTAATCTAACTAAATTGAAAATGGAAAAAACTAATCATTGAACTGATAAAAAGTCGTGTGAGAATCTAAGGCGCGCCTTTCAGGTAATTTTCTCTCGGAAACGGCGCTATATAAATAATCCAATCATTATTATTATTATTATTTCGGTTGGCAACACATTCGCGTGATACGTTTCTGTGTTTCTAACCTTTCACAAGACAAACCGCATAGCGTCAGAACACACCTAATAGACGATGCGTTGTTGTGTTTCTATGTTAACAAGCAAATAATGATATACGTTCCTATTTTACTACCCATAGTACTAATAAATATCATTAGTACTATGGATGTAATAGATGTAATATTGTTTTTTGGCTATTTCGTTTTTTTTTTAAATATTGTTAATGGGATTGATTAAACATACATTTATGCAGGAACCACGTGAAGCCTGTTAAATAAAAATAAATATCAAAGGAAATTCGTTATATATTTAAAATTTAACCTGCAAAAATGTAAATTTCTACAGTTTCGGAATTAGATCACTTTATTCATGAAAACAAATCTTTATTTTAAAATCCTCCCTTTCTCTTTTAAAGTATTGCTACAAAAGAAAATATATAATAGGGATTAAATTTCAATAATAAAAGTGCCCTTTGCCTCCCAAAACAACAGTTCAACTCGAATTTGAAAATATATTGCACCATTTAAGGATGCCACAGAATACTGTATTAAATAAACGATCTCTAAAAGCTTACACATTTCTCTTTCGACAGAACAAAAGCACTCATAAATCTCGTTTAATTATTATTGTAGCATATTAAAACGAGGAGTTCAGATTTTCAAACAACGCTGAAATATTATTAAAAAAACATTTTTTGTTTTTAGAAACAAACATCTATATTTTAAATAAAATAAATAACTTTGTATACACCACTATTAAATCAAAGTGATCGACATGTTTCAAAACCATTTATTAATTATTCATTTATCCTGACAAGAAACCTGCTTTGTAACATATTGGGAAATGCTTTGTAACAAGATTTTTTTAAATGTACCATTTAACGTAATATTCAAGCAGCCTTGTATTTTTAAGCTAGGTAAACATATTTATATATACAGTTATCGTAAGCACAAGTGCCCTTGAGTGATATTATATTAAAATACACGTAGAAAAATGAGCACGGCTTTTTTTAACAAGATACTGTGAAAAATGTGATCTATTCCCAAAAAAAAAAATAGTCATTTAGGATATATTTGAACACGTGTTTACGCAGGTGCCCTTGTCCGAATAAATAAAAGGGACGAGATTAGAAACTATTATTATTTTGATGAAAACGTGTTCCGACTTCCTCATAACATATTCGTGCTTTACTGATAGTTTATTTTGAAATTTGTCAAATTATTTCTTTTCTTATTAACAATGAAACTAGAGGCATATAACGAATAATTTGATCAGTACTTTAATGAATTAACAATATTTCATATCAATAAGTTCTCTCCGTGCGGAGTTGAAAAAAAATCTAAATATTTACATAATATAAGATGAAATGCAGAAAAATAAATTAATTTGGGTAAATTTAAAAAAAACCTTTAAAAAATGTTAAAATCTATGATGAATGACTGATACCTTCGAAAAAAAATAACAATGTTTTTCAGTTGTTGTATTACAACGAATTCGGTAAATATTATAACAAAACGTCATTCAATTATGAAAAGTTTAGGGGTATACTTATTCCATTATCATAATGTTTCAATTATGCCCATCACAGCCCTAATGGGTCGGGTGCGCAAAAGTTTTCCGGAGTTGAAAACGTCCGGGGTTTTTTTCCAAGCATTAGTTCCTAATGCGAGGATAATCAGGATTCAACATACGAGGAAGTCCAACGGAATTCTCCGATGACCGAACTTTTCGCGTGTGCCTTGTGGAAAACGGAATATTTATATTCTTTATTTATAAAAGGCAGCACACTGTGATAATAATAATAACTGTAAATCATATTTCATAATTATAACTATCGCAGAGCCGTGAAAAAAACGGGATATTATAATAGCCTTTGAAAAACCAATTTCGTCAATTTTCTTTATACAATTATAATATTTTTTGTTGACATAAGATATATGTATATAAACAAGCAAAAAAGCGTGTAATGAGATAATCGTAAACAATGTTTACATAAGATTAAGTGTAGACTTCTAAGGTACATAATACATATACTCAACTGATTCCTACACACTGCAGAGCTTATATATTTTTGTGTTTTGAATACAATCTGCTCACAGCCATTACATTTCATTTTACGTATTAAAATTAATTAAGATATTATGATTTGCTCGGGTTTAAGAATTTTTATGATTGTATTGCTTTTTTTAAATTTAGTACTGACGTACTTATTTCATTATAAAAAATGTCGTACATGACATGTATACAACATGTACAAATTATGAAGAAAATATATTCTCCCAAAATACTCTATATCTTGCAAATCCCAATTATCTATCAATTTTACTGGCATCCAACTCTTAATGATCGATTGATTTGATAAAATTTCATAAACATTAAACATCTTTCCATGCTGTTAGTTTGACATTATTAAACATTTAAAAGAAGGGGCCCTTCATATTGTTATTTTATCCTCCATTACGAATTGATGTTTATATATTTATTACTTTTTATTTTTGGAAGGGCCCCTTCTTTTTGAAAATATAAAAGTTCAGCAATGTGTTAGTTGAGTATATGTATTATGTACCCTGGAAGTCTACACTTAACCTTATGTAACAATTGTTCACGATTATCTGATTACACGCTCTTTTGCAGGTTTTCACAGGTTCTCAAGTATGGGCAGCACCAAAGATATTAGAAGAACGAGATGTGCTATGAGCAGTTCATACTGTGTGGAATGGCTTTGCCGAGTGTCACCGGTTTTGTTCACCAATACTACTGCACACCTTCGCTTACGCTAAGGCATCGCTAAGGTATCCGCACTAATACATAGAACAGATTTCTGTGCGTACACGTCCCGATACCGTTCAAAGTACCCTAATTAGTTAGTACTCCGCCTACGATCCGGCGGCCAACATAGCATATCTCGTTCTTCTAATATCTTTGGGCAGCACGTTCCCTGATTTAACACACTTAAATTTTTTACCCTAAGAGTCATTCAGTCTGAAGTTCGCAGAAGAATTCCAAGTCTAGGTGGTTGGTTGTCATTTTGTTGTTTTAGCTAATGTACTATTGTCATAGTGTGAAAGTTTGGAGGACAGGAATGTGTGCCAAGACATTGTCCTGCAGATATATAGCAGGCTATCTCCACAGAACAGTGTCTTACCCCACCACCACGCGCGGCCGCATTTTCCATTTGCAAACGCGCACGGACAGGACAATGGGACAATAGCCAAGTGTCCTTTCCGCGCACCTTTCTGCTGAAAATGTAGCATAAATGGTACCTACCAGGAAGAGATAACTAAATTGATATCCATATATAGCGAACACGACTATAATATTTTGTATATACTCGTATATGATAGTTCGTCATCGTGATCCATTTTCGTGGCGTTTCTCGTGTGAACTACGGTCGAATTGTTGTAATATTCCATTGTCCTCTTCTGCGCGGGTGACGCTGTTCAAGGAGCGGGAATAAAACAATATTGTATTGTCTTCTGTATTGTCCTCATGTAAACTCACCATTAGATTACTGCTATCTTTGTACTATTCATACTTTTGTTAATGGCTCTTGTTGCGTCGTACACTTGAAATACTCGGTCTGTAAAACACGTTTTGATTTTGATCTTGGACGAAATAATCGTGAAATTAAGAACATAATAATATATTGATATTCGAGTATAATATGTTTATTTATTTATTAATAGCGCTACCCGTTAAAATCATGTCGAAACGTGTTTCACTATAATTTTCAAGCGGGTAATAGTGCGCGGGGACCAGATTTAGTATTTTCTGGTACAATTCTAGATCAATCGCTTTGTGTCTCATCTAAATGGGACAGTCTGAATTCTCAACAAATCAGTTCAAATTTTGTAAAAGGCAATTAAAATAATTTTCCGTTAAAAACATGTAGGTAATTTATTGAATGTTTAATCTCAAAACAAACAATTCAAACCAAAAGTTCCAGCAGTTCATTGAACTGGAGTTAAGACGAATTATTTCTTCACATTTAAAATGCATGTATTTGTTTTATAATACAAATTTAACTTTCCTATGAATAACCCTTTATTGAGGTCAACAATGTGTTAAAATAGCTTTTGCGATAATTTTTTTTTTAAATTGGCTTTTGTATACTCAGACCGCACTTTTACGGGTACGCGGCGAGGGGGAGACTCGTTTCAACAAGTCAGGTTGACGTTGGCCAGCAGTCACCGTTCTAGTCGGGTTGATTGCGAAAAGTCTCCTGTACACTAGTCGGCGCTTATCGTTTCTGCAAGTATCGTACAAAGGTACGTCCTTGAAGTATAAAGTTATTGTATTTTTCTATCCAGCTTCACATCCTACAGGTATTTTTGTCATCAATTTAGTATGACAATAGTTTTGTATTGGTGACTGTTGAAAACATGATATTTTTATAGGTGCCCTATTTGACATAGCTATCAAAAAGAAGAAATGAAAACTCTAAATTTAGAGTTAAGTGGACCGAGACTTTTGCGTTATTCAAAACATTAATGGTCATCCATTAGTTTGGAAAAATAACAAGATAAGCATAACAAGAAGTCGAATTTGGAGAGTCACTTTACAAATAAATCAGTAATTAATAAATCTCTTTCAATAGCTTTATTACACACTAGTCATGGCTGTATAAAATTTACAAATACATTATATTAATCATAAAATGGGGGGCTCAACACGGGCTGAGCACCCAGTGAGGCTCACATTACCAAATCATACTTTATAAAAAAATTATTCCAATGTTTCAATTAAAAAAATGTAAAGATAATAATATTTTATAAACCCTTGAGGTGATTTTGCACACAAACGGCGCTATAAAAATCATCCAAATATTATTATTATTATTATTAAAAAGTCTATTATTCTCAATGTTTGTAATACTTTATTTAAATAAGAAATAAAACGAAACCAGGCTTTATAATTTCAAATGCTTATTTATTTATAGGGGTAAAACTTCCTCGTTGTGAATTATAAGTAACATAATATATGTACAATATATTTTGTATATAGTTGTATGTGGGTAGATGGTGCAAAGTGCAGCACTTAACCTGCCATAATAATATACCACACAGTTCAAATTAACAGTAAATATTACTACGGTTCTAGCTTAGGAAAACCGTTCATTGTTCAAATGTTCATTTCCCTTGTATGTATAATTGGAGAGTTGATATGGACACATAGAGATAATTTGGTTTGTGCATAGAAACAGCCACCATCCAAAACACATACTTGTCATAATATCATAAGCTCTGTTGCATTCATCTAGTCTGCAAGCATGTCGCATTAATTCGTAGACTGCGTAACTCCAAATTTTTCGAAAGTACGTTTTTAATGCCATCTGGTGTTAAAATTAGTCCTGCATCGACTAGTAAAACTCGAAAATTTAAAAAAAAATTAACCTTTTAGATAAACACAAATTAGGAAACTGCGTAAAATCATGGTGCCATTTTTACTCGCGAATACTTCGAAACTCCTTAATTCAGTATTGGCCAGTGAGCCGTGCACGCTTGTTGTGTTTTTGACTGAGGAAATTTATTTACGGTGTAATAGTTTTACCGTGAAATTAACTGAGATAAGTTGATTAATCAATTTTGAACATTTTATAACCTTAATTTGAATTGTGAAGTCACGAATAGTGTTTTGTATCTGTTGTCTAAACTGACGTCTTCTGCACCGTGTGACGCTCTGCCATAGCTCTCTTGTTTTATGTGCCTCTGCGGTTGCGTTCACCGCTTTTAAAGTGGTACCTGCTTATCACCACACGCCCTCTTGATGTCATCATCAATGCACGAATTGATTTAACCAACCCTGAGCCCTTCGCGTCCTACCTAATAGGTCGTTGTTCTCTGATTATCTCTTCTTCAAGGTCACCATCTCTTTGCAAGTGGATTTCCTCCTGATGCATATCCGGATCCGGTTCTTCTCTTCAAATAAACCCAAAATATTGACGGTGGAACGTGCGGCAATTCCATCTCGTCTCTCCTCAGACACAGTCCGTTCTCTGTCAGGCATCTTCCGCGGGTCAAGCACATGTCTTGGTATGCCATCTACTTCGATGTTGTTGACTGAAGTAAGTCCTGTCACCCTTCCATGCACGATGTGCATCTCCCATCTACTGGCTTAACCGCAAGAAGATCGCCCACTTAGAACTCAGTCAATACTTCCTCTTCTATATTCACTTGCGCAGAAGGGTGTCTCCACGAGTAAGTGTGAACTATACTAGACAGCGCAACACCTTGATCATCCTGACTTTTTGCAGCCAAAGATTGTACCAAAACACTTCCTGTAGGGGATCGCTTCCACTTCTGGCTGCAGTTCTCTTTATTGTTTGATGATGTCGTTCAACTGTACCGTTTCCAGCTGGTCAGTATGCCACGCGAAATCTTTGACGAACATTCCATCTCTTACACTTATCTGTAACACTGTAGGAACAAAATGCAGTACCATTGTCCATGAGAACTACTTTGGGCGGACCTCTTTCCCGAAACACTTCTTCCAACTGTCTGATAATCGAAGCTGCATATTCTGACTCGATTTCCCGCCACACGGCAAATCTACTTGGACCGCAATCGATAAATGTGAGTAAACATTTCCTACCGAAATGAGTAACATCAACTGCCAAGCGACTCCAGGTTGTCACAACATTAAGATTACCCGCTTCATGGGATGATGGCGGAGGGTCAATTGTCCTGCATTGTACGCAGGAACGCACGCATCTATCGACGTCCTTTCTTCTCGCCTCGGGATCGACCAGCCGGGCAAGATGAAGCGTTCACTTTACTCCAAAGTGATGCTGAGCATGAAGAGTTTTTACGCTTAAACCACATGTTTGCTCACCAGTTCCACTTTCAAGTCTCTCCCACCTATCTTCACACTCTGAGGAATCTCTTTCACAACGTTTCCTGTCATGGCTACTCTTTGCCCGGGTCTTGCAAACCCTAGTAAGTACATCAGTTTTATTTCTACAGGACAACAAGGGTGATCGACAATGTCAGATCAAATTCTTCTACAATCTCCTTCATCAACCCCAAGCGTCACTTAACGAGCATCTCTGACACGACTACTCCCGGTCAGTGTAGATCTCACCCAGCACAAAACCGTCGCCGAATCTGTAATGATCTCCAGAGTTTGAAGATTTCACTTGAGAGTCAGATTTAATCCCTTAAGGAAGGAAAAGTACCAGCAATTACAAGACTTAAAACACACATTAGAAAAGGATTACCACTCCTTTTACGATAACCTTCCGCATCATTAAAATCATTAAAATGCATCTAAATGGACTGCCTCGACATATACATACATTGTTGTGTTTTATTTTGTGAATGTAAAATTCCTATCTCCCAAATTTTTCGATAGGTTGTTCATAAAACTGTTCGCAGAAAAGTATGTATCTTTTGTAAAATACGTATCTCCATTCTCGGTTTTTATGTAAACTTCCTAACTCCGATTTGAAATAGAAAGCCTTAACTTACAAAAGTTTAATGATTGAAAATAAATTTCGAAATATATTATATGTTCGAAACATAAATAAAAAGAATGAGCCGTCTTTCATTTTTTTTCACTACGATGTTTTTTGTGCTTCCTGTAAAATTTTACATTTGGTGGTTACGCATTCTACGAATTAATGCGACGTAAAAATTATGTATTTTTTTATCTCTTAGACTGAAATTACGGTAAAACAGGTATCAGTAATATAATATTGATACTTGTTCTACATCCATTGGTACATGATAAATACAACAGAAAAAATTAAGAATTATATCAGATAATAAACATAAACTGACGGTTTGATGCTTTCAGTAAAGTTATTCATAGGGCGTTCATTATTAATAATGTTAGGGAAATCAATAAAGCATTAGAAATATCAAGTATGTATCAATTGTAACCAACCTCGCACAATGTTTTATATACATAAACAGCTTTTAAATGTCTGACAATCATATAGATTGGTTTAAATACACAGACAGTTACGTAGTTGGTTTTCCTGGGCATTTCACTTATTTCCTATCTTTTTCCATGATTCTGGTGTCTTTGAGCACCATTTTCATCAGTGGCTTTTAGGTTATGTTTATGAAGAACTTCCCATCCCGAAAAAAATATAGAATTAATCAGTAATACGAATGCGTGTTACCATATTAACTAATATATACGTAATTTACTGAATTCGAATAAAACTATACTCACTTTTAAGCATTTATGTTTTATACATTGTAAAAAAATATTACGCAAAACGTACAAACAAAGAAATTTGACAGGCGACGGACGGCAATGACGCATTCCATGGACAATTTGAAAGAGTTGCGGCCTAAAAATGAATTCCTATCGAATTCTCTGTAATAATTGCCCGATTTGGCAGGGAACACTGAAACGAATTATTCAAATATAACGGAAGCTTTTTTGGAGTTGAAACAACCCAATTTATATTTGAATAAAATCGATCTGATGATTTTCTTACATTCGAATAGAACTTGGGAATCTGAAAAAATGCTGAAAAAAAGTATGAAATCAAGTTTTATTCAGTGTACCCGTAAGTTTAAAAAGTGCTAAATTATAATAAAGGTTTGCTAAATCAATTACCAGATGAAGCTCTCAATTTTTTTTTATGGTTGTAATGTACATATTTGGCTCTTTGGCTAAGTTTGCCGACTACTTTCCGACCATTAGGCCCTAATGACCCAGATTTATTATTATTATCTTCTTCTTCAATGATAGATTAATAGTATTTGTTTTTCTGATAACACAATTTAGTAAACAAATTAGGCAAAATAACTTCCGGGTTACAAATAAACTCATAAAGAGGAAAATCTACCCATTATCATTAATATAAGTGGGAAATGTTGCTTGAACGCTCGCTACCAAATAACTACCACGCTACCAACGGGGTTTTCGTAATATTTCAAAACATGAACCATTCACATAAACATTTAAAAAAAAAAATTTCACGTTGACATAAAATGAAAATTCTTCTATTTATCAATTTTTTACAGTTTATCCAATGTGTTTGTAAAGGGTGAGAACATTTCACGAACAGTTTCATTTTACATAATATGAGTATGTATCAAAATAGCCTCCTTTTATTCATCACGTAAAAACAGATTCCATCCAAAATGCAAGTGGTTGGCCTTTCAACCAATCACTTAGCCTGAAATACGGACTAGTGGAGCATAATTAATATCGCTTCGCTATGTTTCATGCTTAACTACGTTTTAATTTCACTCAGTAATTTTTTCGATGAAACTCGTCCTTCATTTGAATGCCTATTTCGTTAGTGATAATATGTACCAGTATGTTTTTTATAAAGGAAAATAAGGATCAATTTATTATAAATCAACAACTAGTGCTTCCGCTTGTTGATATTATTCTATTTAAAAATCAAAAATGAAATGCTTAAAAATGGTCTTTTCAAAAAAGATCGTTTGATAATTGTGCAATCCAGTAAAAACCATTGTAATGTTAGTAATTATTGTATTCAATATGCAACCATTGTATAAAAAATTGTAACCATTTCACGTACGCTATGTAAAAGCTCTATGAGCGTAAAAAATAGTAAAATAAATAAAAAAATAGATAAAACTTGCTTTCACGTTTTTTTTATTAATGAAAAACAAATAATTCTTTAACAATATTAAACAATACATAATATATATATGTAGTTCAAAGATCTGGGAGATAATGAAAAAGATGGAGTTACCAATACCAAAATATAAAATAAGAGGGTACTCAATTTAGAAAAAAGCGAGAAAGTGAGTTACGGATTTAAAAAAATAAACGTATTAATGTAGGTGTACAGAATTTAAAAAAAAATCCGTAGATCGCAACTTAATATTATTAAAGTGTAGTACGCTGAGAAAACCGAGTATCGCTGATTAATTAAAAACCTCTTCAAATTATTGGAAATCTTGTTTAAAACGGGACTGCAGGCCGCTTCCTGATAAACTTTTAGTAAATCCGTAATAAGGAACCTATCATTTTATTTGTTAAGTGCCTGCAATCCTGTTTTCAATCGGATAGCAAACAATTTGAAAATATTCAAACTTAGCAGTATGTTTTGACATTTTTATTAATTATGTGTGATTTGTTTATACTCTATTTGGGCATATTTTTTATTTCCAGTTTACTTATGTCTTGTAAGTATCCAGTTTAATAGTTGGGTTTTAAAAAATGATTTCATGTGATTGTCAGAAAAGAGTAGTTTTTTTTTTGTAGAGTACCATTGCATAAGAAGGTTGTTTCGCGGAAGCTTTTTGTATATGGTTTTGATTGTGAAATCTAGAAGTTCAAACGCATTCAATACGCAATCGATCAATAAATTATATAATATGTTTCTGTCCGAAGGTCACAATAGCGCAATATCTTTTTTTTTTTTTTTTTTTTTTTATTTATTATTTTTTTATTTAGTAAAAGATTATACATTTAAATACATTATTTAAGAAATGTTTTGACTGCCCAACTAGCAGGATTCCCGTTTTAGGACAGTCAAATTAGTATGAGTATTAACATTTTGATAAGTTGTTTGATAAGTATAGTATTACAATAATAATGAAATAATAGGTATTTGTACTTTTAACTGGTGCCTAAGCCTACTAACATGTTTGTATAAATATGAATAACAAAGAGAAGAAATACCATAAAATAAAATATTACATTAAACATAAGATTAACTGCTGCTTGGGTAGCATTCTAATTTAAAAGTATTAGGTTAGTACATATATACATATAATGATAAAAATTATAACATAAACGTATCTTTTACTGTTTTGTTGGAGTTTTTGTTGTTGTTTTTGGTTTGTGTTTGATTTCATTTTTTGTGTAGTAAAAGTTCACTCTCCTTTCTACCTAATTGATGAAACCAATTAGTGGTCAATTTATGAAGAATAGCTGTGTTTTCCTTTTTCCAAGCATCGGGCATGAAGTTGTATAGTTTTGGACCTAAGAATGAGAAGTGTCTTTGAGCGAGAGATGTTTTAGTTGTGAGTGGTACAATTGGATTTCTCCGTGAGTGGCGGGTGTCGTGAGAGTGGTTAATAGATGGGTAGAGGTGGCGTTTTTGATGGGTGTTTAAAATTAATTTTTTCATGTATAGTTGTCTAACATCCAGAACTCAGAATTCTTCAAATAGTGCATCGCTATGATATCTAAATGGTTTTTTGAGGATTACCCTTAGTAGTGATTTTTGAGCTTTTGCTAATTTGTCCAAAACAGTTTTTGCACGCCCACCCCAACCTAAGGATGCATAGTCTAGAAGTGACCCACACATAGCATCATAGATGAGTTTCAATTCTTTTTTACGTAAGATATTTCTGATTGTCATAAACATGTACGTAAGCTTTCTAACCTTTGTGGCAACTAGATCTATTTGTCCGTCCCATCTAAGATATTTGTCTAATATAACACCAAGGTATTTTATACTGTCTACGCATTCCAATTTATAGCAATTACAGTTAGTGGAGTCAATGCATTTATGTATAAAACTATTATGTGCTTCCTCGGGTTGGCCCGCTTCTGTCGCACTAAATCGTATAAATTTAGTTTTTTCCGAATTGAGTGTCAGCAGATTATAGTCTAACCAAAGTTTTAGCTGTTTTAATCCACTTTCTGCTTTGCAGTGTACATCATTCCATGTTTTTCCTTCAAATATTAGGACAGTATCATCTGCAAATGTTATAATATGATTGGAAAAATTGCTGTTACACAGATCATTGATATAAATACTGAACAAAATAGGTCCTAAGGTACTCCCTTGGGGTACACCAAATTCTACAAGGGCTGGATCGCTAACATTATCATTAATTTTAACTTGTTGGTATCTGTTAGTTAAGTAACTATCCATCCATTTGTATAGCAGTCCCTGAACACCTATAGCCTTTAGTTTTTTTAGAAGTATTTTATGCGAGATGGTATCAAAAGCTTTGGCAAGATCTAAAAAGAGAGCGATGGATTTATTACCCCGGTCAATATTATTGGAAATAATATCCGCCAGCTTAGCAATAGCATTTTCTGTTCCTAGACCTGGACGAAAGCCGAACTGGTTATTAGATAAGATTTTATGTCTTTCAAGATAGAGGGTGAGACGATTTTTTACGATTTTCTCGATAATTTTTGAGAATGAGTTGAGTAGAGATATTGGCCGATAATTATGTATATCCGATTTGTTTCCATTTTTATGAATCAATATAACAACTGATTGTTTTAAGTGGCTTGGGAATGTGCCTGTCTTGAAACTAAGATTACAAATGT
Source organism: Hesperophylax magnus (assembly GCA_026573805.1). Classification (NCBI taxonomy): domain Eukaryota; kingdom Metazoa; phylum Arthropoda; class Insecta; order Trichoptera; family Limnephilidae; genus Hesperophylax; species Hesperophylax magnus. The sequence continues at coordinate 10,833,325 of JAIUSX010000012.1, forward strand.
ATGCAATGGGACTCGCTATAAGTGGTTTCAATACTTTCAGCAGATTTGAGGAAATTTTGTCTGGCCCACAAGCATTCGATGGCTTCAGCTCATCTATCATTTTCATGACTTCATTAATCGTTGTTTGAATCTCGTCTGTTTTAAGATTAAGATCAGTTGAAGGTATGCTGGCTAGTTCAGATTCAGTTTTCTTACATTTTTCAAGGATTTTATTTGCGAGAGAGGCTCCTACTGAAGTGAAATATTGATTAGCAAAATTAGCCATCAATTTGGGGTTAGTAGTACTTGTGTTTTTCATATCAAATGATTGTATGAAAGACGATTTGCTGTTTTTTGTTTTGGTAATTTGACGAAATATTTCCCAGAAACGTTTTGGAGTTAGGGTGTTTTCGTATATATGTTTTTTGTAGAAATTTTCTTTAGTGGAAATAATTAGTTTTTTACATATGTTTCTATATTTCTTATATTGTTCTTGAACTATAATATTATCTGGTTGTCTTTTAGCATTTTTATGCATTTGATTACGTCTGTGGATGGATTTGACTAGGCCAGGGGTGATCCATGGCATGAGTTTAAATTGTTTGTTCGGTATAATTTTATTAGTAGTGTGATTAGATATGTAGTATTGTAATTTAGTGATAAATTGCTGCATTGCTTGCTCAGTGTCAGTCTGGTTTATTACGTTTTGCCACTTTTCTGTTGATAGCTCCTCAATTAGTGCGTGATAATTTATTTTAGAAATATATTTGTTTTTAGGAGGAGAGGAAATTGTTGTGTGTATAACAAATGAGTCTGCGAAATCAATGTTTTTAATGTTGATGTGATCCAAGCATGATTTACTTGCACCTTGTACTCGAGTGGGGGTGTCAATTATCGGAGTAAAAGCGTTTTCAGTGAGAAAACATAAATAATCATCGGATTGGCGATGATTGTCAAGAATAGTATTAATATTCAAGTCTCCAATGATTATTTGGTGTTCTGGGTTTTCTGTGTTGTTAATGATAGAGTGGAGTGAATTTAAAAATGAATCGATGTTGTGAAATGACGGTGATTTATAGATTGTAAAAATGCATAGGTTTTTGTTAAGCACGATTTTTAGACAATTTGCTTGTGTTAAGATGAGTTCATCAACTTGCGTCTGTATACCGTCCCTGACATAGATTACTATACCACTAGCTTTATTTATTATACTGGTTGTGTGGTACTCAGTATAATTTTGTATGTTTTTGGCACTGAAGTATTTATTAATCCAGCACTCAGTTAGAACTAGCAAATCGAATTTGAAATTGAGTTGGTCAAGAAATACGAGAAAGTCATCAATGTTGGTAATACTTCTAATGTTTTGGTGAATAATTTTCAGACCGTACGATTCCCAACAATATCTGTCTTAGTTATTCTGATGATACGACGTCAAATCCCGGTGAGTCAAATCAGTTTAATTTTTTTTTTTTTTTTTTTTTTTTTTTTTTTTTTTTTATGTGACACCTCACAAGAGTGTCCCTGCCCGTGCAGTGCACAGACAGGGGAACTATGTCACCACCCGATTGGGCGGCGTTGTGAGGCGGAACAAGGCAGGGGCTGTAGGAAGGGACTTGTTAATGCGGGCCTTGAAGAGGCTCGGATTATAGGAGGGAGGAAAAACAGACGCCGGTAGCCCGTTCCACATACGAGCCGACTTACACAAAAACGAGTCGTAAAAACGGCCCGTTCTCATGAAGCCAACGTCAACCGTGAACGGGTGTTCAGCTCGTGTCCGTCGAGTTTCGCGCACGTGCACCGGTGCATCAGGAATCAATGCTGCTAGCTCCTTGGAGCAGGCTCCATTGAAATACCTGTAGAACAGACACAGCATGCCTACATTGCGTCTATGCATCAGAGAAGGCAATCGGTCTGTTAACAACGGATTGTCAATCAGACGGATCGCTCTCCTTTGCACAGACTCAAGCAGGTTTATCAAGTATTTTGGGGCACCAGCCCAAAGGTGGCTCCCAAATTCAATAGTTGGGCGGACTTGAGACTTGTACAGGGTCAGTAGCTGGTCACTGTTGAAGAATCTCCTAGCCCTGTACAAGACGCCCAACTTTTTGGAGGCCTGATTTACTCGGGCTTCTATGGATCCCCGATACTTGAGCTGGTCTGATATAGTAACTCCAAGCATTTCAATGGAGTCTTTATTGGGGAGAGTACTCCCATCAAATTGCACCAGACAGTCATTGATCTCCCTCTTTGCCGAAATCAGACACGCTTGGGTTTTTGAGACGTTGAAACTGACCAAGTTGGCCTTACCCCAGGCACGAACCATCTCTAGGTGGTGGTCAATTTTTCGCTTCAAAACTTCCCGAGCTGTTCGGACATCATAGGTGGAAGGGGGCCTGTCAAAAAGATAACCCTCGTGAACTTAATTAAATATTTTATGGTTCTTTACCTGATTTCACAGCAGAAAATTATATTAGCATATTATCATTTTGCCAGATACGAGCCATTTATATTGTTATTATTATATAATAGAGTCTATTTTCAATAATTCATGTCTTTTGTTCTCTAAATGGTCTTTTGTTTATATGCGTTGTTTAATGCAACAAACTTTCGTAATAAATTCAAATGTCTGAGAGACAAATATTAGTGCTGCATTAAGGATTGTAGTTTGAGGGAAACTTTGGAGATTCGTCTTAATGATGCCACACTTAAGTCATTTCTGTGGGATGTTGCTACATCTGGAAAAGTCTCAAGTTTCTAAGGTTCTTTCATTTAGACTGTTAATGTATGGGTATAACAATCGCACATACCTTACAAAATATAAATTCATAGAAAAATAAAAGATAAATAGTAAATTATCCTAAATAAAAAAAGTTTCTAAAGGGGAATTTATAATTAATATTAAAAAAGCAAAAAAAAATATTTCTGAATTTTTTTTACATCGAACCGTCTCTTGTATTTGAGAATATTGCTAATTAATTAAAAATCTCTTACATCGAACCGTCTCTTGTATTTGAGAATATTGCTAATTAATTAAAAATCTCTTACATCGAACCGTCTCTTGTATTTGAGAATATTGCTAATTAATTAAAAATCTCTTACATCGAACCGTCTCTTGTATTTGAGAATATTGCTAATTAATTAAAAATCTCTTCAAATTATTCGTATTCCGGTCAAAAACGGAACTGTCTTTAATGAATGAATTGACAGGTTTCCTAATAAACTATCTATAAAATACGTATGTGCAATGGCGATGTCAGAACATGTGTTCATTAAAATTCGAATATGTTCGTATTTCGTCATTGTGTACCATCATGACAAACGCAGGTGCATGAACACGTGTTCTTATTTATTATGAATGTACTAAAAAGTTTATTAGAAAACGGAATGTTATCCTGTTTTTAAAGGAATTTTAATAAATCAGCAAAACTCATTTTTAATTAGGTATTCAATTAGGTAGGTACTAAATATTTTTTTTATATCAAGTACCTTACGCTTGAGACAGGCTTAGTACACTCAAATAGGTGTTTAAAAATTATTTTTACAATAAGGTTTTTCTGGTATGTTTCAAAGAATCACCATATATAAGCTAATACTCACACTTAGTGCCATGATAACTCAACACAGTGACAATTCAACACACTTTTAAAAAGTGATATAAAGTCATTGTAAACGATGAAATTTTTTTTTTTAACCTAACCTCACCTACTTAACCCAGTTAATGAAGTTTTTGTTTCATCACTTTTTAAAGATGTGATGAATTATTATTGTGATGATTTATCCGGTCACCGGCAATTTAATATCCATATCATAAATTGGAAGTATATTTATAAATAATGTAACCATTTGTTGGTATCTTTGTATTTCAATTGTAATTGAAAATACTGTAGACAAGCTACTTTATATTAATTGCACTAAGATGATTAAATTTTGAAGGCCTGTAAAAGAACTACCAAAAATTTATTAAATTAAAATTAGATAAAACCTTTTAAATTCTTAGTATATGTATGAATCTTGAATAGTATCTACCTACTTTTAACTCCGAAAGTTTCAAAGTCTGAAACCAATTTTTTCTTCTCTTGTTTTCAGATTAAAAAAATTGTTGCTCTATTATTATATCATCATTCTATACCTACTCTCGGGGTAATAATATATTGATTATTAGTCATTTTGTTTAGCCGTGAAAACGGCAGTTGAATATCGGAATGGCAATCTCAATTATTTGTTATTTTCTTGAATTTCATTTCTTTATCCAATGGCCATCTGCCAGCCGCAATGCTCGCCGCTGTCAACAGGACTACCCTTCCACATTACCGCCCCCTTTTACTATCACGGTTTTGGGCTGGACCGTTTTATTTTATGTTCCTACGTAGCCATTTAATCGCTTTCTCGACCACCCCCACGACTTGACCGCCATTCCTTTAACCCACCCCACACTCCTCTCGTATCTCCCTCTATCTACCACATGGGGCCGCCCAAATGTCTTAACTTTTTAACCCTCCGAGCTTAGAGTGCCTCCCGCTAGCGCCCATATGAAGTAATTGCAATAATACCTAGCATTTTAATTGTTTTTGCAACTCTGGTGCTTTTGTAAGAGCTGCTTTGTCGGGACTTTCAAATTATTAACAATCAGTTGCGGCCGGTGGTCAAAATATGTGTGAAGGTTCACCGTTCACTAGAAAACAAAATTATATCACACAATAAATTTAATATCAGGTGAATACCTATATATAATGTAGCTCTATTATCCGTTCCTTTAGGTTAGCGAAAACCTCTTTTACACTCCTTTTGATATATGGCCACTGAACAAAATTTATTATTATATCATTGCTTAAAATTCACAAGATTGCGTACCTTTTCCCATAAAACTCAAGATTTTCCCTTTGAATTATAAAACCCCCAAATTTGTGAACTCATCTTCAGACTCAGCCTTCAGAATTCATCATCAATGCGAGACAATGCTTGACAACAACTAATTACACATCTCATGACATTTTGAAAAATGTATCGAAGAAAGCTGAAAGCGGAACATTGGTTGAAAAAGTATGACAAAAGGCTGAGTGGATGTTAAATTGAAGACACAATGTCAACAACAACATCAAACATACGCGTTCCCGTTTATCATGCTAGTGAAAAACTGTTCTTTCCAGTGTGGTGGTAAAAGCAAAAATGAATTCCGCGATATTGCTAATATTGGAAAGAATCGTGTGTACCCACGATTTTGACTGTTCACAGATAATTAAATTAGTAAAATTTTGGATACGTGTTTGTAACGGCAATGTTTTTGTGGATTCTGTTTATCTTTACGAGATGTGCTCAATCCTCTACCGAATGATTTGGATGAATCTCAAAGTTATTTAAAATTCATTTTCCATCTTTCAACAATATTGCTCGCTCTTCTTCTAAAAGAAATATTAAATAAATATAATAAAATATGAATACGGTTGGGTCAAAAATAGTAAACGTCCAAAGAAAATCCTTATAAAACAAGAACAAAATATGTACGTACACAAGATCTATTTGTAATTTAAAAAAAAAAACTTTACAATACAACATTTCGAAATTCGATTTTCGAGAAAGATAGATGAAAAATTGATTTTATAAAGTACAATATAAGAAGTTAATTTTTCGGTGTAACTTTATAAAGTTTGTCGAAAGATATCCAATAAGAATTATTCAACATGCTGAGTAGCGAGAAATTTAAAAAAAATAATTTTTATCCGACAACGTCAGGCTTTTAAAAAGTCATGTCAAAACCTTCTCATGCAATTTCCTCAGTAGAAAGTAACACGATATCAACCCTTTAGGAAGGCTGACAGGAAGGTATCGGCAGATAGAACTACCCTGAAACTCACCCAATAAAACTATCACATATTTTCCGCCACTTGAACAAAAAGCAACATCTGGTAAGAAAGATTTCTTTTGATCACTTGCGAAAGACACGAGCTGGTAAAAAAATGTTTTAAGCAACCCTTTAAAGGTTTTGTTTTATTTCTATCGTATCGTGTTTCAAAGCCTTTGAGTTTAGTTTCCTTTTACTTTGAAAGTTTGTTAGTATAGAGGAAAGTATTTAATTCCAGTTTAAAAAAAATATATCGTTTTCTTAAACAGATAATATTATGTACCTACCTAAGAACATAAAGGAGTTATTTTTTCTAATCTATTGATATAAAATAATGTGGAGCGATTATTTGACGAGCTTAATGGAAGGACGGAAAGACATTTGGCTCTATTCCAAGAGAAGGTGGATCTAAAACCTGACGTTTTGCACATAAAATGTTATTAATTACTATGGGTTTTCTCATAATTGAAATTTCATAAACCTCCTAGTCAGGTCTACTTGACAAACTCCCACTTTATTTTCTTCTTCCTTTGTTGCCTTCCTACTTTCAACTATTTCTAAATAATTTAGGGTATCAAACGAAGTGTTACGAAACTTACAAATAAAATTTGAAACTTTTAATCATTATGAAGGTTTACTAATTACATAAGACAATAACGCAAGTTTATCATGCTAATCAAGAAAAGTTCTTCAACACAAACTTTTACAATATATTATTTTTATAAAATATTTACATTGTAACTATTTTAAACTTTTCCACTTGTATATTAAAAAAAGATATAAACGATCTGAAATACTACCAATATTATATCAGTAGGTATTCAATAAAATAAATATATGTAATGTGTTTGGTGACCAGATTTGAATAGCCAGATACTTCCCTACTTTCCTCTTCCCTATCTCCTTCCCCTTTCCACTACCGTCAGCCTCAAAATATAACCCAATTGGGGATGCCATCGTTTCACTGGATTCAGACAAATGAGAGCAGTTGGGACTCTTGTGCGGTATTCACATAAAAAAAATGTTTCACTATAATAGAATTTCACCACAAATTTTCAGTATCAAAAATAGAAATATTTTGATAAGCTTAAACATATTTGGATATATATTATGTTTAAATAACGTTTATTTATGAAATGGAATAACTCAATCCATCAAATGAGTTTTTCTGTAAATCACAAGTTATTATATGAAATAAAAATGAAACTAGCTTCAAAACTTTGTTTCTTCTTCACCGGGAAATAAATAACACGTGTAAGGTTATTCGGTTCCACTTGGCCAACAACTACTTAAGTAACAATTAGCTAAAACCCTTGAAAGTTTTCCAAAGTTAACTGCTGAAGAAACTCATTCCTTCCGGTTCAATTGTAAGGTTTTCCTTCATTCATTTGTTAATTTCTCTTCTCTTCTAACTGGTTTCTTTAAAAACCTTTTTCTTTAAGCTTTGTTTTTAATGAAGGATCTGATGAATTTATGAAACAATTTATTGTTATAGTCGACCTTTTACAAGTACCTACCTATTTACAATTATTAATTAATATTATTGTAGAAAGCAATCACTTTGTGGTTTGACATATTTAATAAAATAAAATAAAATACTTTTTATTTTAAAACCACTAGTTTTTAATAATTTTTGTAACTGACCGGTTTCGCTTTACTCAAGATTACTTTAATATTAGGATTAAAGAGCATCTTCGTTGTCTCAATAATAACGGTTTCTCTGAATTTGCCAATCATCTGACTAGTAAAGATCATTCTTTTTGTCATAACACAGGCGCTAATATTTTACATACAAACGGGCATGGTAACAGACTTAATAATCCAGAAGCACTGGAAATAAAAAAGCTGTAAAAACCAAAAGTCCTATTCTTAATAATCAATTAGATATATCAAGTAGTCCAATATTAAGTTTGTTTCCATAAACCATTAAAAATGTCCAAGTTCTCCTTATCACCATGTCAGTTGATGCTTTATTTCTCCATATATATTATTATAATCCATTAGTCTACATAATTATCTTTTGGTTTTGTCTTTTGTACTTGTGTAAATGTATTGTATGATTTCTCTGTGTTTGTTATATTTATATCGTGTTGTCTCCCTTGTTGGGTATATCCTTCAAAATAAGTTAAAAAGTAAAGAGTTTTCCAGAATATTTATTTAGACTTTTAAAAAGTCAAGCTATCCCGTATAAATAAAAATCGGATACGTTTATCCGAGACACTATCTAGGTTACAAACCAATTTTATTTAAAACTTTTTTTCTATTTAAAATGGTAGATACCAAAATTATGTGAAAAAATGGTTGAAAGATGATATTGTTAATTCTGTATTTGAAATATGATATTGACGAATATGACGCTTAATAATTAGGTCCCATTGGTCGAGTGGTTTAAGACGCCTGTCCCGGTAAGACAAGAGATCCAGGGTTCAATTCCTAGTTGGGACCGCTATCTTTTTTTTCTGCGTCTTGTTCTGTTTCATGTTTCGTACTAGAATTATATTCTTCTTCAATGATAAATGTTTTCATTTATTGTTTTGGTGTTTAATTCGTAGAACTCCATCAATTTTTTTTTAAATTTAATTAAAATCAAATTTAATAATATAATTGTTAAGTATTGCAAGTATTTTTTGGTTTTTGTTATTGTTACAGCTGTTTCGGCTTTCAAGGCCATTTTCAAACTGTGGTTTATCCACGTTTAGACGACTTATTAATATGATTTTATTTTACCCCCTCCCAAATTTAATATGATTTATTACCGGTTAAACCAATTTGCTGATAAAAATAATTGTGACAATAGATTTCATATTCTGTGGGGGTATTTTGAAGTCTGTTTTCCCCACATTAATGTTTTCTTAATTGTTCAATAATGATGTAGCAGTTATTAATTTATTTAAATGTGTTATATTTTTTTGGTTTTTTGAACATACTTAGAAGCGGGGAATAAATAATTTTCCTTACTTTATTAATTATTGTTACATTAGGGTCATTGGTTCTTTTATTGATTTCTAATTGATCAAGTAAATTTAATCTAAGGCCCTTTCTTTCTATGTGCAAGGGTTTAAGTTCATTGTTGTCAAGCGGGACGTGATTATTTAGTAAGAGATTTTCTGCGAATTTTGAAAAGGTGTATATTGGACCGATAAATTCGAGACATGCAAATTTTTCAATATTTTTATTATTTGCCGGATATAATAAATTAATTTTATTTTTATATTTCTTATTTTTTATAATTTTTCCAATGTTATTTATGTTATATCCATTATTAACCGCGATGGTTTGTATCGTTGCCTTTCTTTCTCATACGCTTTATCGTCCAATGGAATGTTAATGAGTCTATGTACCATTGAATGGTAAGCTGATAATTAATGAGACCAAGGGATGGATGAGTTGAATTTGCATTTATTGTAGTGTCTGTAAAAGTTGGTTTTCTTAATATTTCAAAAGTATGTCTATTATTACTCTTTTCAATTGTTAAATCTAAAAAAATTATTTTACCTTTGATCTCGTCATTTGACGTACGTCATGTACGAATTGCCTAAATAATTCAATATCTCTTCCCTATAGCAGTACGCAATAGAGTGTGAAGAATCATACATAATATTATGATTTAACGTATCTGTCATACTAAAGGGATAATAATTTACTATTCATACATAAATATAAACGAAATCAGCATTTCAGGCAATATTATGAACTGGTAAATCAAATTTCCAACAAAGTAAGTTATTATAACTATGTTTAGACCGTTAGTGGACTACAATAAATAATGAATGACAATAAACTATATTTCTCCGCTCTTTTTGAATCATCTTATTCCAAAAGAAAATCATACTTTCTATAAATTTCACATCATCCAAGCTACTAAAATTTCCAGAATGAAGATTAATTGCAAGCGAATTCTGGAAACAATTGCCAGATTTCCAGAATCTAGCATCCTGACACCGAAGATTCTGGTTCCAGTTCTAAGTCATCGGAGTTTTATTTTTAGAGTTTTGTCGACAGGTTGATGGGGTGAAATTGAATTTACGGATCGCATATTTTGTTCGAGTATTCCAAGACAATAAACCGCAAACCCAACTCGCCCAACCTAAGTTTGTCCTACGGGACAAGAGGTAACTTCGTTTTGTTTGTCGGGGACCTATATTCGAGAATAGTGAAGAATATTTTTATATGAAATTCAGAATAATCCCGAATTTTAAGGGGTTTTCGTTGGGTGCTTATTTTTATTTTTTTTTTTTTTTATAATTATTTTTTATTTTTAATAATATGTTTTACATGGGACATAATTCATTTTACATCATTGGTTTTTTTACTACTCTTCCATTGAAAGCATTTGCTTGTGTATGGAAGGGGAGTGTACATAAATGTTGTTGTTAGTTAGTACTTAAATAATTCATTGTACATAAATGTATGTTTGCTGTAATATTTCTTTGGAAAGTAGTGAAGGATAATATATTATTTATTAAATTTTTAAAAAGAAAGGAAGCTATGGAAAACTAAGGATATTTGTGAGATTAATTAAGTGACAGTAGTTTTTTTTTTTTCAGAATATTTTTAAAGTGTCTCTTGACAGAGAGCAGTATTCGGGTTTTATCATTAATGCTTCTGATTTCTTCTGGTAAACGATTGAAAAAAGTTCTTCCCTGGTAAGTATAATGATGTTGTGCAAAAGACGTATTTAGTTTTGGGCATAGAAAAACATGTCTAAGTCGCGTTCTGTTTTCATTTAAAAATTGATATTTATCTTTTTCTTTTATAATTTGGATTAATGAGTTTTTAATATATAGGTCTTTAAATGTAGGTACTTGAAATTCTTCAAACAGGCGTTCTGTTGGGTAGTCAAAGGATTTTTTTAATATAATTTTAATAATTGTTCTTTGTATAATTTCAATTGGAAGAAGGTTACATTTATACGCGGATCCCCAACTAATAATAGCGTATTGTAAAGTGGATTGAACTAAGGCATAGTAAATTAAATATAGATTTTTTATCGACAGAAAGTTTCTAATTCTTAAAAATATATATATTAATTTTCTAATTTTGTTTACTACTTGACTTATTTGTTCTTTCCATTTCAGATTTTTATCAATAATTACTCCTAGATATTTAATTTTATTTGTTGTTTTTAGTACTGTACAGTTTGATTTGCAATAGTTTTGGCTGTGAATTTTAGTATTATTATGTATGACAATGTTAAAATTTTTAGGAGTATCATTTGTATGTATTGCAAATGGAATTACAAATGTCTTTTCATTATTAAGTGACAGTAAATTAGTGTCGAAAAAATTCTTGAGCGTGTTGATGTCTTCCGTGGCCTTTAATTCTACATTTTCCCAAGTCTTATCACTTATTATTAATACTGTATCATCGGCGTATGACGTAATTTGACCGTGTAAAGGTTGAAAAAAAATATCGTTTACATATATAGTAAATAGAATTGGTCCAAGCACTGTACCTTGGGGGATTCCAAAGCTTGTAATCTCTTGATCACTATTAACACCATTGATTTTTACTAATTGAGGACGGTTTTTTAAGTAGTCGGTGATCCATTTAATCGCGTTGCCTTTTATGCCGATATTATTCAATTTTTTTAATAGCATCTCATGGGATATGCTATCGAATGCCTTTCTAAGGTCAATAAATATACCCGCACATTTTTTACTTTTATCTAGTGATTCGTAAATGTATGAAGTTACGTTAGCAATAGCATCTTGTGTGCTGAGTGATTTTATAAAGCCAAACTGGTTTTTGTGTAATATTTTATTATTATCTAGAAAATTTACCAATTGTTTTTTAACTATTTTTTCAAAGATCTTTCCTATATTAGAAATTAGACATATTGGGCGATAATTCGTTGCTTGATGTGGATCTCCAGATTTGTAAATAGGTGAGATTATTGTGGTTTTGTAGTTCATTGGAAAAATTCCATTTGTTAAACTTAAGTTTATTAAATGAGTGATAGGTTTTATTAAGTGAGGTTTCATAGTTTTTAACATGTGTGTCGTAATAGAATCAAAACCGGGGGACGAACCTCCTTTCATATTTTCTATTATTTTCGAGATTTCACATTCTGTTGTTGTTTCAAACATTGAAAGTATATTACGTTTCTGTATATTTTTATTTTTATGGTTTTCTTGGTTTGAAGGCTTATGAATATTTTTCGCAAGATTTTTCCCAACATTTGCAAAGAAGGAATTAAATATGTTTGCACATTGTTTAGGCTGTATATTGGCATCTATAATTTTTTTATCATGTTCAATGTACTTAATGTTTTGTGTTTTTTTTGTATTTTCTATGGCGAAATTAACAGTTTTCCACATTTGTTTATGGTTATTTTCTGAAGATAATATTTTATTTTTAAAATGTATGTAAAATGGTTCAAGTATTTTATGTATATTTATGTGAAATAATTTGTCATTCTTTTCACGATTCACAAAGAGAGGAATACGGAAAGAAAGGAAGAATTGGATGGTACAAATAAAACCCAGCTATAGTACGATAACCATTACATAAGTAGGTATCTGTAAAAGTTTAAGGGTATGAAATTTTGGAATATTCAAGTCCTTAATTGATGTACGTAAATCTTGAGAACATTTAAATTATTATTTTGGAATCCTTAAAAAACCACAGGAAGGAAAATAATATAATTTAAAAAATCTAAGATTATTAACATGGACGTTAAAATGTAATACTTGTTCAGAAGTAGTTCGGTATAATCGAAAGTAACTACTAAAATCTCAATTAAATACGTACTCCTATCCTATTCTGTTTATTTATTGGTTCAATTTATTAAGGGATTCAACAATATTTTACTTACAAAAGCAACGTTAATATAATTGATGTAACGTATTTTTTAAAGATAAAACGGCAATTGTTTTCAATGAAAATAGTTTTGGCTTCCAAGCGATAATAAATAAAGAATTAAATTTATGTTACTATCGGTTATTACTGCCGTGCTTCAAAAATAAATAAATGGATTTAAGCATTTTTCAAAAGCTGATTTATTTATTTCATCTAATCTTAAGTACGTTGTTGATAATGGCAGAGAATTCACCACATAAAGCTGGACGCAGTATTTACATTGCCAGGGCTGCAGAGGTTACGGGGGATGTCTCTGTCTACGGGATAAGTAAAGGGATGTCTTCACTATCAGGAAATGCACTTTGTAACTTGGCAGGAGAGGTTGTACGTTGTACAGCCTTGAAGTTCTGCACTCCACGGGCACAGTTTCTAACACACGCTTATTTAGATTGTGGCTAGAGTATTATTTTATTAATTAAAGCTTTTCTCAGAGGAGCCATTAAACCCTCTCCAACTCGTAAAAGTATACAATCTACATAGATGAATATACTCACCATACAATCTACATACATGAATATACTCACCGTACAATCTACATACATGAATATACTCACCATACAATCTACATACATGAATATACTCACCATATAATCTACATACATAAATACACTTACCATACAATCTACATACATGAATATACTCACCATAAAATCTACATACATGAATATACTCACCATACAATCTACATACATGAATATACTCACCACACAATCTACATACATGAATATACTCACCATACAATCTAAATACATTTATATACTTACCATACATATCCCAATTTTTATCTCCATTCAAATTGAAGTTTTCTAAATAAAACTTTTAGTGTTTTTTAGTCACTAACTAATGGATAGTCTAAACCATCGTAACGCGTCGTTCGTGAAAACGGGAAAAAGGTTACAATGGAGGTATTTATATCATTGTCCTTTTTACGTTTACATTCGCTGACGTATTTAAACGTTTAACACGTTTGACGTGTGGTTGTCAATATTTTATGTACTGTTATTTTCGCATAAAAACCTGATTGATAAAATATAGTACAACGATAAATATTTTGGATATGTGTTCTGAAACTATATTGGGAAAATTTAAATACTAAAGGTAATATATTATCGCAGATGAAAAATAGTCCAAAACGAAAAATGAAAGCTTTTTAGCATAATTTATCACAATATTCAATACGCAGGTAATGCTAAATGAAAATTCAACAAAAATGTATTTTTGCGCTGGCCGGGAATCGAAACGTTAACCTCAGAATTCAAAGTTAAATATTTAGACCACTCTGCAATAAAGACCATAAGCTTTGATGTTGTTACTAAAAAAAGTTAAAAAAGGATATTTCCTAAAAAGGACGCTTTTTTTCCGAATAACAAAATATTTTTTGCTTCTCGGTGCATACGATTTAAATGATATCTCTCATGCGAATTTGCTTTTAGTTTGCCCTTAAAAGTGGTTTAATTAAACATGCTTTTAGAAGTAAAGCATAATTAATTAAGGTCGTTGGCTTCGCACGATAACGAGTGAAGAGATTCCAAAAAGAATATGAGTTTAACTTAGTTTGCCATCCTAATTATATTACTAATGAGGAAGGTTTTTGTACTTTTCTATGCAGGCAAGGATCGTATGAAAATAATTAAGGTTCAAAATTACATTACTGGAACTAGCAGCTGCTTGTGATTAAATGTGACATGGAAATTTGCGATAATTACAAACGTTTATATTGAATGCCGCTATGTTAGCCATTTAATAATATAATTAGGAAAAAATACTGCCAAAAAAGAATACAAAATATACGTACATGAATATAAATACTAAGCTTTAATTTTATTTGAAACAGCATGTCATGAATAAATGGGTTTTCTTTTGTTTCCAGTTCTGCGATTTAGAATTAGATAAAGTCTTCTAAAAATTGTATGAAATTTATATGACTGTTTGAGAAAAACAGCAAAAATCTAAAAAAGTAACTTTCTTCAATGATTGAATTTTTTTGTTGCGTAATTTTAATTTTCATCCATTTAACACCTTCATTCGTACTTCATTACTTTAAGCAATAGCAGAAATATTACATATTCTCTGCCACAAAAGCCCTCATAATAATTTTTTTTTAATCCAGATCTCGGGGAGGGTGGTGCAATCCCACGAGCTACATATTATATATAAAGTAAACATAAAAAAATATTGTAAGATAATACACACACAATAAACGATAACAAAAGACAGTAATAATGATAATAATACAAAAAACATAATTAGATAATAGTTTTTTAAAAAGAAAAATATTTAAAAAAATATATTTTTTTTATCTATGACATCAGGATTTGGCTCCATTGCTTGTGAATAGGTCCCTGCCAGAAGTGCAGGGATGTAATGTACCATCTATTTAATGTACCATCTATTTTATGATCACTAAATGTCAATGAGACTTACACCAGACCAGTCTCATCTAATGGCCAAAAATCAATATCTCTACTGGACTTTCAAAATTTGACTGGACGTAATCAGTACAATCACGTCTCTAAGAATATAGATCGGATTTTAGATTAAGTGTTTTCTGACCATAATCTTAACATTAAAATTGCTTCACATGTGCTATCTAAAGTTGATTCCTATCATCCTCCCATTGAATTCGATTTTTTAATGTCTAAATGCAGACCCCTACCCACCAATCCTGATCACACCAAATATAACTTTAAAAAAACGTACTTCATTAAATGCAATGAAATGTTATCACTTAATAAATGGGACGATCTTCATACCCTGAATTGTAATGACTCCCTACTACATTTTTAAAACTTATTATGGCTATCAATTGAAAAACACACTCCGCGCTTAAAAAACACCAATAAAAAGTTTCCGATTTGGCTTAGCAGTGTTTTGATTCATCAAATCAGAGAAAAAGAAAAGCTTAGAAAGAAATGGAAAAATTACAAAAATCAATGTGACTATAACAGTTTTTTCATCTTGAGGGCTAGAGTAAGAGTATCCATACGTACCTGCCTTAAAGCCTATTTAGATTCAATAGAAAATTCTCTCCCTAACATTATCAAAAATCTGTCAACCCTCATTAATTCGAAAAGAGTTTCTAATTCTCTCCCCAAAATCATGCATCTCCATGACAAATCAGCAACTAATGGTGAAGAAATACGCGAACTCTAATTTACTTACTTTTCTTCTGTATTTAGCTCACCATCTAAATCTATAAGTGACTCTAAACATACTTCCCCACTCTATAATTATCCACTCTCTCATATCAAAATAACTCTAGACGAGGTCAAGATGAAGTGGAACACTCTTAATATCAAAAAGGATTTCGGTTCAGATGGAATACCTTAACTATTTATTCAAAATTGTGCAGAACAACTTGCAGTACCATTACACAAATTATTCGTCAAAAGTCTGAACGATGGGGTATTTCCGGATCTGTGGAAGATTGCTCACGTTATTTCGATCCATAAGTCTGGTAGTAAAAATGATGTAACAAATTACCGTCCTATCAGTCTTTTATCTTGTTTTGGAAAAATATTCGAGTCCATTGTATATAAAACCATATTTTACCATGTAACACATATACTTAGCCCTTTCCAACATGGCTTTGTAGCTAAACGATCTACAAACAATAATTTACTCGAGTATATTATGTACTTTCTGTGTAAAACGATGAATAGAAAAAGACAATTAGATACCGTATACACCAATTTCAGTAAGGCCTTCGACCCTATCTTAATGAATAAACTGGATAAAATCGGCATACACGGAAATCTGCTTCATTGGTTACAATCATATTTATCACATAGAAGTCAATTAGTTACTGTTAACGGTTTTAACTCTTCCATAATCTTTGTTACGTCGGGCGTACCACAAGGATCAAAACTTGGGCCTTTGCTTTTCTTAATTTTTATTAACGACCTTTCATGTAAACTCCGCTGTAAATTTTCTCTATATGCTGACGACCTGAAGTTATGTAAAGCAATTAAATCTATGGAATATTGTAAACTCTTACAACAAGACCTTAACACTTTATCTGCTTGGTGTGTTGACAACGAAATGGAACTGAATATAGCTAAGTGCAAAGTTTTAAATTTCACTAAGAACACCAATAAAACCCTATTTTCATATAGCATATGTGGTCACAATCTGGAAACAGTTGAATCGATCAAAGATTTAGGAATTATATTCGACAACAAACTAACGTTCAACACATTGAATACATTGTAAGTAAATCAAATAAATTACTTGGTTTTGTTGTAAGATCAACTAAACTGTTTAAGAATTCTAATAGCATAATAATTCTATTCAATTCGTATATACTTATATTATACTTTAAACCTACATAATGTACAAATTTTGCTATTGATATTAATAAAAAAAAAATTAAAAAAAATCAAACCAATTAATTATTATGTAGGTACCAATCCGGCTTAGGAAAATTTGACAATTCTTCGAATTTCAAAGTTAATATTCGAGTTCTATGAAGGTTGTATTCAAATTCTGTTATTATTTCAGTTTTGAGAAACAACTGGCCAATAATGATAAAATAACAGAACTTGAATATAACCTTCACGGCATTTGAAATCAACTTCGAAATTTGATGAATTGTTCAAATTCTCTGAAAAAAACTTACCGTAATATTTATAAAAATATTATCCTAATAATATTAATATTGCTGACGACCTCAAGTTATATAAATCAATTAAATCTATGGAAGATTGTGAACTCTTACAACAAAACCTTAACACTTTATTTGCTTGGTGTGTTGACAACGAAATGGAACTGAATATAGCTAAGTGCAAAGTTATAAATTTCACTAAGAACACCAACAAAACCTTATATTCATATAGCATTTTTGGTCACAATGTGAAAACAGTTAATTCAATCAAAGATTTAGGAATTATATTCGACAACAAACTAACGTTCAACCAACACATTGAATACATTGTAAGATCAACTTAACTGTTCAAGAATTCTAATAGCCTAATAATTCTATTCAATTCTTGAGTATGGGTCAACAGTCTGGAATCCACATTATATCACACAGGTATCTAGACTTGAATCTGTCCAAAGAAAATTTAAACGGATATTGTCTTATCGATCAGGTGTCTACCATCTACTTGACGGTTACGAACAAAGACTCACATATTTCAAATTAGAGAGTCTAGTTAAAAGACGAAACATAAATGACCTCTTAATCAAGTAGATAGTAACATAGTCCATCAAATCAAGTTAAACGCCAAGCCCAAATTCACTAGAAACTTTAACATATTATGGACCGTAATTTTTGCCAATAACACTGGTTATTTTAATCCTATATCTAGAATATCTCGATCATACAATAATATAGCTAAAACACATACTTGCATAGATATTTTCGTAAATAATATAACTTTTTTCAAGAGATATCTCCACAATTTCTGACTATCTAAAAAATAAAAAATAAAAAAAATATTGTTTGTTGACTTTTGATGATTTGATATTTTGTATTATATACCTAATTTGAACATAATTTTAAAAATAATTGTGTCTTGTAATTTTGTAATTTTAAGCTTAGTCTAAAAAAACACTGATATTGTTGTGTTCCTTCAGTGAATGTGCAAATGTGAATGCTGCAGACACATTAGTCTAGGAACATTTATATTTGAATGTAAATTGATTTTCAACTAACAACAAGAATGTACATTAAATGTCCTGTTTGTGTCTAAAATAAAATAAAATGAATTATAATTTTATTCAGAAAGGTTTTTAAGTACGTATCTAAGATATTTTACTATTTTTTAATCTATTCCTATATGCTGTACTTTTTGTTATCATCTTCAAATTTATAATGTATTCTACTAATTTTTAAGTGGTTTGTTTTGTTCCACAAATTAATGGACATGAAAATTGTGAAAAAATTATTTTTATTTTCAATTCTTCCGAATTAAGAAAATTGTAAAAACAGCCATGTGTCAATAATACGCTTATCCCTAATTCAACAGTTTCCAACAAAAGAAAATGGCTTCGACAAGTTAGCCAACGAGTTTTCGTCCAACTAGCGCAGCATAAAAGTGTCACCTCTCCGGAATTATTTCTCGCAGAGTAGCGGTATACTTCTCCGGTAATAACGGTTTATTTTCCCATAACCCCAGAGGATTTATCCCCGATTACAAAACTTTCCCCGGTTAACAGAAGAAAGGGCATTATACCTACTTACAAAAAAATCTATAACTACGTTTTTTCGCTCTCTGGTCAGAAACAACCGAATTAATTGCCTTTCTACAGAAAGTTAAAGTGACCATTAGTCAGGGCCTAAATGGGACACATTTAAAAAATGTTACCGATCTCTAACTTTAAGCGATAAAGCATTTTTTCATTTGTTATTTGTCTTTTGTGGTCATTTTATAAATCAAATGCTAGCGATAAATTCTTAAAAATGATAGAATTTTCCAATGTCAAGAGAGTCGCAAATAAAGTCATTGTGATCTTTCCGCGCATAAAAGATATTCATATTTCAATATCAGCTTTATCGTAGATTACTGAAGTGAATTTTTCATTATTGTTTCAGGTTTTTTCACAGAATTTTAACAATTCATCAAATTTCAACGTTGATTTTCAAGTTTTTCTAAAGTTCTATCCAAGTTCTGTTACTATTTCAGTTTTATGAAGCAGCTGGTCAAATAATGATATAATAATAGAACTTTTACAGATCTTGAAAATCTACTTTGCAAATTTGATGAATTTTAAACTTTATTGACTAGTTAGTAAACATTATTAAGAATAAAATACGAATCTTACCGTCCAGTGTAAGTGAAGTGGGGAGTTTTCTAATGAAAACCAAACCAATTTTAATGAATATGTTGTTACGCATAAAAAAAATAAAAGTTGCATTTAATTCACTTTGAGTTATAACAGTTTTGCTGAGCCTGGCTTAGTGAAACTTTTATGTAATATTATAATATAAGCGGAAGTGATATCTACGTGTTTGAAGAATCTATGAACAATGGGAAGAAATTCTGTACGCGTTGATTGACTGATGCGTTCTCATTTTTTTTAAATATTGTTCAGTTGACCTAAAGTAATTCTTTTCAATCTTAACAAACACATAATATCTCTACTTTACCACGAATATATCCAATTCGATGCGGTCCAGCTAACGTCGTTTTTTTCTTTTTCTCTTTACTGTGTGAAACAATCAAAATCTGGCGACCGCAGCGTCCGGCGACAGTCACGGCTTTGTTCTCTTTGCCCGACAGGTCGTTACACGTCAGGGGAGGCAATGAAAAAATCAATTACTCTCATTGGTCGGCCCTAGTCACGTAACCAACGTGAAAAAGAGGCTCTGCGCGCGATATAGGCTGTGTTATGTGCGGCGGAAGCGGAAAGGGGTTCGCTTATTGGATCGGTGGTGGCCTGTGGCGGCTCATTTAGGATTTTATTTGTTTATGGGAGAATATACATTTTGTTTTATTGGAGTGTGATGGTGGTCTTTACTTTGCTGGGTCGACTAGGTAAATAAATTTATTAACTTGCAATTCATTATATAGGTTAGGACGTATGTCATTACGTCATTTAACCATTCGTGTAAGATTATGAGACCAAGACTATAAGTTATAAGACCATTTTAACCAATCAAAACTGTGGTAATAAGTCAAGTTTTTCATTATTCTGATTTTTCGCACCGCGTAATATTTACACTGCAATCATAAATAACGGAATTAAATTTCATCATTGTTGTACAATGTTCTAGTCATTTTTAGGAAGGTTAGAAATAAGCTAGTAACAAAAATAAAAATAACCTATCTACTCAATATATAACAACTTCTTCAACAATTTTGAATTAACTTTTTGCATCATTTTAAGTTTATCATTAAAAACAGTTATTTTCAGAATAATACCTCGTGTCGTGACGAAGGAAACATTTATTCCAAAACATGTTGATATTCATTACAAATTGTTGTCTAACAGAAGTTGTTTTTTCCTATTTAATAAAAATTGTAATAAAAACGTAAATCATCTTCTCCGGGCTTCGTCTTTCATCGAAGGTTGACTTTTCAGGGAAATCGTCCCCTTGCAGAATGCAGGCTGGCACCTGGAATTGCACTCATATCATTCATATAGATTTTGAACTATACAATGCGGTGTATTCCACCAGTTTTCCCGTGAACTAGTTATGGGGTGATGTGTAAAATAATTTCATAACCAAATAATGGTACTGTCAAACTGTATGCTTTTGAGATTTATTTTTTCAAAGACTGAAATAAAATTTATATTATTAATTCGCGGTCTAAATATTCATGAAAAATCAAAACCCGTATAAAATTAAGGCCCCGAATATTAATATTTGTTTAGGAACAGCGTACAGAACTAGTAAAAACCGCGTAAATGATACAATAGATTGTATAAGTGATAACTTATCTGACCTAATATTTCAGTATGAAACGGTTTTTTTGATTGGTGATTTAAATATAAACATAAATATTAAAGAAGAACCAGACCCCAAGTAGTTAATAGATGCACTGCAAGTATTTAATATGTCGCCAACTGTAAACGAACCAACAAGAGTAACAGTCACTTCCTCGACACTTATAGATGTGGTATTCACTAATAAACCTATAGTAGTTGCACATACTCAAATTTACCATTATAAATCCATTAGCGACCATGGTTTGGTTGTATGCGTCTTCAAATTTGCCAAACCAAAATATATCCCCAAAAAAAACATAAAGAAATATTAAAGATATAGACCTGAATGAGTTAAACTCAGATCTGGCTAATGGGCCATGGCAACTCATAAACGCTTTGGATGACGTTGATAGTATGGTTACACATTTCAATGCGTGTGTATTGAATTTATTTCACACGCATGCTTCAAAACAGACTATAACTATTAAAGACAAACACAAACCTTGGATAACAGATGTCATTAAATACATGATGAAAATTCGAGATCGCGCGTATGCCAGGTATTTAAAATCAAAATTAGAGTCGCACTACATATATTATAAACAATTAAGAAATTTAGTAACCTCTTCTATGAAAAGAGAAAAAAAAGCATTTTTCGAACATAACATTAATAATAATATACATGACTCAAAAAAATCTGGAAATCCTTAGAAAATTGCCGTCATATTAAAGATAAAGGCGGAGATATACCAAAGGAGTTGAATAACCCAGATGCAATAAATAATCATTTTATAAACCACAGTCAAAATCTAAAACACAGTCCAATTCTACTCAATTATTATAATTCACAAAATCACTCTGTGTCAAACTCATTCTCACTTGAAACGGTTAACGAAACTACAATAACAAAACACATTCATAATATTAAATCAAACGCCATCAGTTGCGATAACATAAGTATCACGATGATTAAACCAATCCTTCCTTTTGCACTCAGCAATTATTAACCAATCATTACGGACAAGTACAGTCCCAGCAGTGTGGAAAAGTGGTTTAGTAACACCAATTCCTATAAAGAAACCAATTTCTAGTCTTAGCGATCTCAGACCGATCAGTATATTACCGGCATTATCCAAGGTACTCGAAAAAGTTGTGTTTGACCAAACAATAGTCTACACTGAAGCATGCGGGATTATACCACGTCATCAATCGGGGTTTCGTAAAGGCCACAGCACGACGACAGCTCTGCAATGCATTTCAGACGATATTTTTGCCTCCACTGATGCAGGCAAAGCCACAATATTAGTTCTTCTGGATTTCTCTAAAGCATTTGAGTTACTGAGCATTCCATTGCTTGTTTCAAAGTTACGATACTTCGGTTTCAATGATGAAGCAATAAAATGGTTTCAGATTTATTTCAAAGATTTATTCTTATCAATGGGGCTCTAAAATATTCATATGATGTTAAAATAACGCGAGGGGTACCACAGGGATCGATACTAGGGCCATTGCTTTTTGCCATATATACCGCTGACATGATGCAATCTATTAGACACTATATGTCGCACATGTATGCAGATGATACACAACTATATTTATCGTTTGAAGTATGTAACGCTTATCTAGCGGTAAAAATGATAAATAGTGATCTACGTAGAGTTTGCGCTTGGGCACAAGAGCATGCACTACTTTTCGATCCCCAAAAAACTGTTGCTTTTTTAATGGGAACTAAACAAAAAATATCATGTGTAAAGAATAGAGGACATGATGTAAAAATAGGTAAAACTACTATTCCCTTTGTTGAATCTGCGCGCAACCTTGGAATAGTGATGGACGGTAAATTGAGGTATGAGGAACATATTAAAAACAAGTCACAGTGGTGCTATTATTACTGACAGTCTTGTTCTCTCAATATTGGACTATGGAGACACACTCCTACTGTCCCTCTTTACTGAAAAAACCCAAAAACAACTACGAGTCCAAAATGCATGTGTCGGATATTGTTATTATGTCCCAAGACAGGATCATATCTCGCCTTACCTCTATCGGCATCAGATTCGAAATATGTCGAAAAAAAGGAAATTACACCAATTGTGTCAAATGTTCAATTTGATGAATTCAAAGGTTCTTGCCTATCTGTTTGACAGATTGCAGTGGTCCCGTGACTTTCATACACAGAGTACGCGTCAAAAAAACCAATTACACGTTTTCCCCAAACATAAAACTACTAGTGTTTGAGGGGAGTTATAGCTATTCTTCGTCAAAGCTTTGGAACGAAGTGTTGCATTGCTTCAAAAAGCTTTTCTGCGAATGGTTGCTATCGTTAAAATGAAGGGGATACTTAGCTACATGTGGTTGTGATTATTGTTTAGTTTGAATTTTTGTTGACTATATTATTAATTTGCACTGATTTGTTTACCTACTATTTCTATTTTTATTTGTTTGTGTTGTTTTTTTGATTTTTTATTGTTAATTTTATTTCACTGTTCATTATTATACCTAAATATATATTACCTATTATTATTAAATTGTAGGCTCTGCTGAAAACCAGCTGCATTCCCGGAGAGATCTGGAATGCATAGCTGCGCAGTGAATTTTTTGTCAGTAGAATTTATATTAAAAAATAAGTAAAATTTATCTATTGGCAAATAAATATTTTATTATTAATATTATGTACCAACGTATGTTGTAACTAAGTAAGTATCTGGGCCGAAGGCTTGGAATAAACTCCCTCCGGAACTAAGATCCATAACAAGTCCAACAGAATTCAGGTCTAAATTAAAAACTTACCTTTTTAAGCTGTCGTATCCTTAAATTAAATATACCAATCCTAAGAGAAAGTCCAGTTATATTCAATTTTTCAATTAAGTCCTAAATCCTGTATCTAAATTTCGCCAATAAACAATTAGATAATGTTAATTAAGTGTTAATCTCAAGTGACCTATCAGGTAAGTATTGAACTGTATATTTTCTCCATAAATAGTTAAGTAATAACATAGACCACTGTACAAATGTATTATAAGTTTGTACAGCGCCCTTGAGGTGTTTTTGCACAAAAACGGCGCTATACAAGTCATCCAAGTATTATTATTATTATTATTATTATTAAGTAAAATTTTCCAGTTTCAGTGGGTAATATAGCTTTCTTTTAGACTTTCTCTTGTTGTGTCGATAAGAGTGATTGATTGAGGAAAATTGTTAACAGAAAAAAAAAATAATGAACCCTTACTACTAATAGAAAAAAAGTAACTAGAAAATGTAGCCATTTTAATTATTGTAATAGAAAAAATGGCTTCAACAAGTTACAAGGCTATTTTTTAATATACAAAATAGTGTTCATTAAATATTTTTTAACAAAACGTATTTAATTCTTGGAATGAAAAAAGCAAAAGAACATGCTACAAAGCTTTTCGCTGTTTAATAATAATATCCTTGTTGATTTTTGTAAATTATTTAAAAAGAATTTTGAATATAAAAAAATGGTACAAGACCAATGGCATTGAAATCGGTAGAGGAAAAACATAATAATAATGACTGAATCAAATGTGAGTTCACTGAGGCGATGATATGGTAAATCACGTTTAATCGAATTATTAATGTACCATATGTGAAAAAAATTCAATCCATGGTGCATAACGGACAGAGCCAGATTATAAAAGGGACGCTAATATTTTAATTGTTGACAAGTACGTACCTAAAGTGGTTGGACAAAGATAAGAGTACCACAATCATAAAAAACCGGGAAATTTAAATGAGATATCGGATTCTAGATCCTAATTAAGTGTGTAGCTTTCCATTTTATCTACCCCTGCGGGAAAAAAATCACTTGTATTATTGTAAATTATAGAAATTAAGTTGTAAATATATGTTGTTTAAAAGATTTTTTAAATTAGTTTAACACAAGAGGCCCTGTGGAAAAAAAACCCTCAGAATCTATGTCATTTTTAGGGATGCCGAGTGAGGGTTTTTTTGGGGAAACGAAGGGGATAAAGTTCAGGGAAGGATAAAGGTATCAGGGGTGGGTAGTAATCTGGGTCAAAGTGGCCAGGAATGATAGACGTTTAAATCCATCCTTCTGGGATCTCTATCCTGGAAAGCGATGGCTTGAGAGAAAGTTTGACTGGAGAGGTCAAAAGGCATCCCTCAACCAGTCTTTCCCGATCCGACCCACCGCGCTGTAGGTGGGTAAACGTGTCTGCCGCTAAGACCTAGACAAACCCAACTTCATGAACTCGGGCACCACTGCTTAGTCACCAAACATAGGTTACACTTCGAATGACCAATGGCAGTGGTGTTGGTTATCCAATAAATGGTTCCCGGGGCGGTGGTATCTATATCTGCCTTCTAAAGTCGATAAAAGGTTTAGATGGTTTTGGTACTTTCATAAAGTTCAATGTGAGGTCTCGTAATTTACTCATATTATGTACAGCTCTTTGAAATCTTCCATTGTTAAGATCATAAAATATTATTATTATAACCCAATTGAGAATAAGAGTGGGAATAAGATGGAACTACTCAAATGCCCTAGTCGGTCAAAAGGTCGTTGAAACCAAAATAATATTGTGGGTAAATTCAAGCCCATTCTGGAATCGCAAAAAGGAACCAACATTTCCAAAAATACTATGCATGATTTTTGCTGTTAGACTTTTTGTGATATATATATGATTAATATTAACATCGTCTATCATAAAGACAAGAATAAAAAAAAATGTTAATACTGCCCAAGAGTCCCAATTTGGGTATGTTGTGAGGCTGAAGTAAGTGGGGACGGGAAGAAGACTGGGAATAAGAAGGTGAAGTAGTACCTAGCTATTAAGACCTGGTCACCAAACACGGCTAACGCCATTTCAAGCAACGATGCAATACTGAATGGTGATCTTACACCAACGCTATACTGAGAGCATCTTCCACTCTGGAACGCGCCACAAGTATACTATATATTATTTTAAATGAATAAAGTGCGGACTAACAAAAATTCATTAAAAATTCTTTGCGCACGCCGGTATTTGAACCCGTGACCTCCGATTTGCTAGGCGAGAGCTTTACCTTTTGACCACGGAGGCCGTCAAATATTGTCGCTATCCATTCTTTGATATGACTTTTAAAAATCTGTATTATCAATGGTATTTTCAAGTGTAATCATATTTTATATCCATTACAACTAATAGTCACTTGTGGTGTACTATCACAAAATAGCGGTTTAAAAATTCAATAATCATAATTATTTTTATTACTTGTAAAAATACGGCATAATATACTTGACATAAAATAAAATTATCTCCGTAAAATATATATTCTCATCACTCTCTTAATTTGTTTAAATGAACGTAATAATACCCACAATATTATGTGGTTTATTCCCTTCTGTTTTATGATAGTTCTTATATAAATCAAAGCCTAAAAAGCCGAAGGGATGCTAAAGCTTTGTACACAGTGAAAACATCTGTGAAATAATTACGACCTTCGTCCGTCTTTAACAGAATCTCATATCACTGTGTTTCCTGAAAATTCTGATTTGTTTGATCATAGTAGCTTGTGTAGAAGACAAGAAACGAAAACAGAGAGCGGCGGATATGACAATCAAAACATAGCACGAGTTTCTAATTTATGACAGCTTCTCGCAAGAGTGAAGAGAAGGTTTACTCAAATATTCATGAACGAATCACGAAATGGGTCAAATTAGACATAATGAGACTTGTTCCAGCGTTTCAATTTCTCCAATTTAAATGAACCCCATAAAACAAGATTATATACTTTTCAATAATTGAAAAAGTAAAACTTATTTGTTGCTTCATATTATTTTTCAACACCATTGGTTTCAAAACATGTCAATTGTTTTGATTAAACTGCGGTGTATACAAAGTTTTTTACATTTAAAAAATCAATATTATATATTTTGGCGTATATCACGTTCACAAAGTGTAAAAAAATATGTTTTGTTTGTACGAACTCTAAAAGTTTTAGACATCGAAGAACCCCTATCAGCGAATCCAAAATCGTTTGAACAATGAACATGAGTTCAGGTTTCCAACGAAATGAAAATCCATTCGAATCCACGTACAAAGAAAAAACGTTTCTTTCAAAACAATCATTGAGCAAGGACTTAATCCCCTTTTCCGTTGCGTGATTTTGGTATTTTTAGGGGTTGATATTTGATGTGGTTTTATTGATAAGAACGATGTAAAAACAAAAGGGAATAAACCACATAAAATTATGTTAATTTAAAAAAAAAATAAAGAGACAGATAAGAATGTATCATAGTGAGATTTTTTAATTTCATGTCCCAAGTTTTTTTTATTTTTATATTAACTCCACACAGGAGGCCCTGAAGAAAATAATTTCCCTCAGGGCCTATGTCATCTTTGGGGATGCTGTGTGGGGGGTCTTTTTGTGGAGAGGAAGGAGTGAACATGGGTCTTGAAGAGTCCCATGTTGTAGGAGAGAGGAAACACAGAGGCCGGCAGTTCGTTCCACAGCCGAGCTGTTGAACTTAAGAACGAATCGTAGAAGCGACCCGTTCTCATGTGACAAATGTCAAGCGTGTACAAATGTTGGGCGCGCGTTTGGCGTGTATCCCGACTACGCACCGGTGCCGAAGGGATCAATGACGCTAGTTCCTCAGAGCATCTTCCATTGTAATACCGATAGAACAAGGACAGCATACCTACCTGACGCCTGTGCTCTAAAGATTGCAGTCCATTTGTTAAGATTGGGGAATCTATCAAACGGACCGCCCGTTTCTGCACAGAGTCAAGGGTTTTTTTCAGGTATTTAGGGGCTCCGGACCAGAGATGGCTGCCAAATTCGACAGTAGGGCGAACTTGCGTAAAATAGTATAGTAATGTATAGTAAAGTATAGTAAAATATTCAAAAAGGCGAAAAAAAAACAAATACTTCTAACTACAGACCTTTTTTCATTCAATCATCGATACTTAAATTCCGTGTTTCTATCAATATTTATGTTACAATCAAGGAAAATCATTACATTTTATTTATGTAATTACAATTAAAGCACTTGAATGTCTCGATTTTGTATTATTATCGTAGATATCCATTAAATATTAATACGCTCAAAACGCTGTACACACCGCTAGTCAGAAACATACTTGAATAAAATTCCTCTCTCTGATCATCTTTATATAACATACATTCACATTAAATTGAAAGAATACTGCATATATTTTAAAGGGTGACCGGATAAATCATCACAATGATAATTCATCACATCTTTAAAAAGTTATATAAAGTCATAGAAAGTGATGAAACAAAAACTTTATTAACTGGGTTAAGTAGGTTAAGTTGATAGGCTAGGTTAGGTTTAAATATGTTTTTTCATCGTTTTTAATGACTTTATATCACTTTTTAAAGGTTTTCATGTAACCATTTTGTGCACATTAGCTGTAAATTACGCTTTCAAATTGATAATATAAATTAAAGTGATTTAATACAATTACCCTAACTACCCGAATTGTCACAGTGAAGATAAATTTGTGGTGGTTTATTATTATTTAAAATAATTAACGGACATTTAGACAGCCTTACCTGGTAGGTATGATTACTCGTACCGATTAAGCACAATTAATGAAATTGTTTCTCGCAATAATTGTATGTACAATTCTTGTTCTTAGAGATTGCATGGTGTGACAGATTTGATTGACATATTATATACTTGCTCTTTCGACATATTTAACTTTAAAAACATTGCATGATTTAAGAATAAAATATACATGTAGAAATGCAATAATCCTTAACTGTATCATTTTGTTATGATTATAATATTATTGTAACTTTAATTTGTCTTTCCCTGTTTGTAAAGCCAAATGGGCGTTTATAAATAAATAATTTCAAAGAATGAAACATTGCTTGAAATGGTTTTAGCCATGTACCTGCTTCTAAATTTCTAAATCCTTATCTTCATTTCTCTCAGCATTATCTTCAAATCAGCTGCCTCCGTCTTGTCAATATCCGTTTTATTGTACCGTTCTTTACATACAATCAATAATATTTGTTGAAACTCTAACATCGAAATTTTTCGTATTCACTTCCCAAATTTAAAAAAAAGCATCATGTCAATGATATTATAAGTTTTTTAATGCGCACACACAGTCTATTGTATAGACACACTAGATGTGTCACCCGGTAATTACTGAATATACATTGATCCGAGCCACATAATATAAAACATTAAAAGGAAACATATCATAGGTTTAATCATCACTGTAACCAATGTCTGGTTTGTTTCAATAATACAAAATAAAAAATGAAATTCATATATATAAATAAGTTATACTAAGAATCTTTAAAAATTCATGTAAGAATAAATACATTATCGAAATATTAAGTAAACAGTTATTTAAAATAATACAAATAATAAACCTAGGCTTCGAAAATACTTCCCGTTAGTTAACATTACGTTCATATAATATAGAAACGCAGTACACTGTAGGAAATATTTTCGTAATATTCATTACATCGTTTGACGTTGAAGATATTAAAGATGACTAAATTTACGTGGTTAGTTATCTGAACCAGTGAAAAACGTGCATGTTTTCTAATCGTTGTTTATTTGACATGAGGCGTAGATATATTTATTAAGCGTGAGAATGAGAATACGATCCCGTTACGTGTGGCGTTTATTGGACTTTGTACGCATTCACTTTATCAAAGTGATCCAAGGAAAACTTTTAAAGGAGAAATCCACTTCCGTTTTCTCCTCTGGAGTCCTCCAGTTCTTTTGATACTTTGATTTGCATCAATAAATTAATAAAAATAAAAACATTAATTAATTGTCTTATTATATTAATGATTAATTTTATAATTTGCTTTATTTATTTATTTTTTGTATATTTTATTTAGCATTAAAATTTGATATTTTAAATCTATTATATAGTACTTATCCTAAAACTACTATAATAATATTCTATAAACTACATACTGGTACTGGAAATTGATTTATTTTTCTCTCTGGAGATGAAAGGCAACACAATTAAGTAATTTGGTAGGCAAGTATTAGAACCGCCGCCCTGGGAACCATTTATTAGATAACCAAAACCTCTGCTAAGTTGTTCGCTAAATTTGGTAAATTAGCAGGGGTGCCCGGGTTCATAAGGTAATGTTTGTCCGGATCTTGGTGGCCGGTGCGTCGGTCCACCTTCTGCGTGGCGGGACGGATTGGGAGATGTAATTTGAGGGAAACCTTTTACAATCGGTTACCGCTGTACGGGCCGGTTGGTAGAGCAGGGTCCCGACCCTCAGGCTAACGTCTGAGGGTGGGCTCAACGAGTGTAAAAACCCCGCTGGTACTGTTGTTCCGGTTCGTAATGGGAAAGGACAGTGTGGCGCAAGGTTTGGGATGCATTGGGCGATCTCTCCAGCCAGACTCTCCCAGCCCATCGCCTTGTACCACATTAAGTAGCTTGAATTCATACGCTTATCACTCCTGGATACACTTATCTCCAGCTTCCTACTGATCTTTCATATATTTTACCACACAATCCTTATTTTCCTATACATAACTGTATCATACGTATCCAGACCTCCAGAATATTTCAAGAGAATTCATATTTACGCCAAAAACCACAAAAACACTCAAACCCCGAAACCGCTTGATACCGTGTCGCCGACACATTTGGAAATCTTTACATCAAAATAACTCAATCAAATGATGTATTATATGTGATTAATCAAGATAATTACATAGCAATATAATAGCAGAACCTGAAACGCATCTGAAAATAACCATCCACCACCTCTCTCGGAGACACCAACCCACGGAATGAACTACTCTAAGGAAGCGACCCAGTATTTACGTGACCCCCCCTCCATACTACCCGGAAGGAATTCCATGATGGCCGCCGAGTTTTCAACCAATCACAGCTCAGCATACTCCATTGAAGTTCTTATCAAACATTGATAACGAAATTTGATGCGACCACCTGTGATGACATCAGACTCAATTTACAGGAAAATATCAGAAGATACGACCACAGGACAAATATCAAAATCAAGAAATGATTATATGCTAACATAATAACTTAAAGAATTGTACCTAAATATGTTTTTTACTCTTTGGGAAATGTTCAAACCAAAGATATTTGACTTCAACCCCAATATGAAACTTTGTATAATTTATTATAAAATAAATAAACGGGACTGGAGGAGATGGTTTGGGCAAATTGAACTGACTCGGTTAAAGGTATCATATTGAAATATAACTTTCCTCTTAACAAATTAATTGCGAAGAGGAAAAATACCTAACCAACTCACCCCTCACGAAAGGGGTGAAAACTCCCCCGAGAGGGCCCGTTTTGAAAACGTTCTATAAATAGAGAACCGAATTCCATACAAAGTCAGTTCAAAAACTACCCCTGAAAGAGAAACCTCTCTCCTGAAGAACCATCTCCAAAGTCTACAAATCTCAAGAAATATTTTCAAGTGTTCTTAATTCAGTATTAAATTCAGTTTTTTGCCAGTAATAAATTCTTTTCGTCAGTCCAGATCTGGAATAAATTCCTCTCTGATCCTGGCATTAAACTCCACCACGAAAGCTCCACAACATCTACCAAGACTGAAAACGCTGAAAAGTGTACCCAGCTACCTTCGTATCTACAGTTATTGTACGGACGGTATATTGTTTCGTACACATAACTTTAAAAAAATTATAACACCATGAATAAGAAACAAACAACATTCAAACTACTTTCAGCGGTGCGTAGGAGTCCTCGATGCGGAACAAAGTTGTTGGTGAATTTTGCCGACATTCGCGGCGAGCACACATTTTTAAATTTCGTATACCACCACCTTCTTTCACAACGTCCAAACCTTATTTTCCTTGCCAGAACGCTGATAGCTGAGCCTCTAGACGCCTTTTATCTAAACTGCCCGGGCTTTACCCTCGCAGGAAAGTTCAGACACAGAGGAGGTGTATGTCTGTATAGCCGAGCTGACGTCAATTGAGTGCGACTGTTGAATCTGGAAACTCCAGATTATACGTAATAATAATAATAATAATAATAATTGTTTATTCCAGAATGTGGGGAGGTGAGTGCAATCCCACACATTCCATAAAATATAACTACAATGTTATATACAGATATTCAAGTAAGTACAAATAAAATAAAATATAAAATGTAAGTTTGATAAAGCAAATAAAACATAAGAAAAAGTAAAAGGAAATATATAGAATGGAGAGTGATATCATAAAACATTTACATTTCTTGTAAGCTTATTGGTATATCGGAAAGATAATTATGGGGGTCAATATTTTTCTCCAATGTTTTTCGATGCTCGATCCTGAGGTCTGGCGGGATTCGATGATGAGGACGTTTCTGGAGTTGTTGATCCTTCCCCTCGTTCCTGCTACCCTGGTTCTCATTAGGGCTGCAAAACCGGGAACTCTCCCCTCCATGAACATCGAGGAGGCACTGCAGTACCTTGGAAGTCCGAACATTATGCGGTACGCATTGTTATATTGAATCCGAAGCCTTTCCATGGTTCGCTTTTTGAAATTGGCCCACAGCTCGCAAGTATACAAGGTAGTGCAGAAAGCTGAGAATAGCGTCCTTTTTACCTGCGGGCTGCAGAGTTGAAATCTTCTACAAAGCATGTTACTTTTTATGCTCAGTGCTCGCCTCTGCCTGTCGATGTCGTCGTGATCATGTCGTCATGTCGTAGTTGTTGGTGATGATATGCCCTAAATATTTCGTTGTTTCGACTATTATGAGAGGTTCTCTATTCAAAAATGCTGGGGGAATATTTTTTGGTCCTTCTCTGTATTTGACGACCAGCAGTGCTGTTTTTTTCGCGTTATATAACATGTTTGTTTCGAGTGCATACTCTTCGCAGATCTTCAAGAGAATTCTTAGTCCCCTTATTGACGGTGCCATCAGCATCATATCATCTGCGTAGCTCACGTTGTTGATGCATTGTCCTCCAATATGGCAGCCTACCCCAGCGTTATTTTACCTGTGAGTTAATTCATCCATATATATGTTAAACAGTACTGGGGATAAACAACCTCCTTGTCTGACCCCACTCTTTAAGAAAAAGAGTTCTGAGAAACCATCTTTCCATTTAACGAGGTTTTCTTGTTGACGGTTCCATGTGTCGAGAATTCGTACTACTTTCCATGGTAGATCTCTTTCTTTTAGTTTGGTCCATAATAATGGATGGTAGACTTTGTCGAAAGCCTTACTAAGGTCCAGAAACCATGCGTGTACGGGACGTGTTTACCTGCACAAGAAAAAATAAAAATATGTAAAATATAATCACCGGCACACATTTACCTTTGTCCTTTGTAATGATTCAAATAAAGCACTTGAGGTATTTCATTTGAACCGTTACAGAGTTTCATAAAAATGCAGTTAATATCGACTCTTGCAATATGTTTGCATCAATGAATGCGTCTTGAGAAAGACGATATATTCGACATTTGTAATTTGTTTGCATCAACGAATGCGTCTTGAGAAAGACGATATATTCGATATTTGTAATTTGTATTTCTTTGAAAGCGTCTTGAAAAAGACGATTGGTTTTTATTGCGGGTAGAACTCCTTGTATCCCTCCAGGCTCAGTCGGTAACAGCTCTGCGGGGCACTGGCTGGCGGGCTGGTGGCAGATCCCCTCTCGGAGGCTGGCTGTTGCGAAGGGTTACATCTCCACCGGGTTAGGCCTTGGTCACCGGCGAGCTCGAGGAAGCCCGGGGCAGAGGTGCCGCGATGTCGGGGCGTCGCTACATCAGGCCAGCTCATTAGCAACAGTAGATACCCTCTGCAAGGTTGGCTAGCAGGCAGGTGCAGTAGACAGCGGAAGTGGAGCGGGGGGGGGACCGGGTTGAAATCAAACACGGCGAGTTAGTTCCCAGGTAGTGAAACGAGTAATGGCAGAGCGGACAGCGGTAGATGTTGCTCGGTCCAGGGCTTGTAGCGGAATGGTCTGGCAGAGCGGACAGCAGCTGTTGATGGTTCCAGGGTCTGAAGCGAAAGAGGCCAGTACAAATGTGAGCGCTCTATTTATAACGCGCTACAAGACCGCGTAGCCGGCCCGGTTCGTCGCTTGCTCGTTTTGTGTTTTAGGAACTTATTTTTTCGGCGTGAGTTTTGCCGTGTTATAACATCGACCAAATTTATCTCAGACACAAATTAATATTTTACAATATTATGCCTTATCTGCCTCTGTCGCCCTGCCAAAACCACGTCGTCGCAATATTTTTTATTTGGTTATAATAAGACATATTCTACAAGAATTGAATTGAATTCGCTTCTCCCATATGGAATCCTCAATATAATATTTACATAAATCGCATTGAAGCCATCCAAAGAAAATTTGTCCATCATTTAAATTTCAAATTAAATTCAAACCTTGACTTAAACAGCTCGATGGACCTTTATGGACTTAAGCCATTAAAAACTAGAAGAGACTCCGCAGATATAATATATCTCCATAAAATTATCAATGGCTTTATTGATTGTTCTCCCCTTCTGTCTGAAATTAATTTCAGAGTCCCGAGCGTTAGAACTAGAGAAAAATTACTTTTTTATCTCCATAAATGTTCTACTAATATCAGACAAAATGCGTTTATATTCAGAGCCTGTAGTATATTTAATAAGAATTTTAATGATATAAACATTTTCACAAGTAATTTAGGAACCTTTAAAAGATATGTAATAACTAACATTAAATAATTTTAAATATTCTACTGGAAGTTATCATGTTATTGCTTTGAATCCTTTCCAGTTACTTACCTTCCAATTTATACTCATGTGTTCAATTTAGTTGTAGGTATACATTTATTTATTTATTTATTAATCTTAAGTTAGCTCACATCTTCGTGTGTGCTAATAGTTTTATAAACATATAAACATGTACATTGTTTGGCAAACATAATCTTTCTTTAAATATTTCAATAAAGTCACAAAAAAAGAAACATTAATAATTGAGATAGACATATTTTCTTAATTCATTTTTGAACTTATTAATATTTTCTATCACAGCAATTTCCTTCGGGATTTTGTTATAGAGTTGAACGGCCTGGTACATCAGAGATTTTTGGGTGCTTGTTTTTTTTCTTGTTGGCAATCTAATTTGCTTAGAATTTCTCGTCCCGTGTCCGTGTATCTCGTTATTGTAATTTATTTTTCTTTTCAGTTCTTTAGACATCATCCCTAATTTAATTTTATGTATAAAAATAAGTACATTCAAATACACAGTTTGCTTCACCGTCAAAATATGCAGCTCCTTTAACATATCTCTTATCCGTGTGTATATGTTGCGCTTAAGTATTATTCGCATTTGTAGCGTCGACATTAATCCATTGAATAATTAATAATAAACCGTTCGACCTACTTAGGTACGTACTTGCTACTTGCTACTTAGGTACGTATTTGCAGCCGAAATCAAAACAAAGCAACCTACCTGTTTCAAGACCTACTTGCATACTCGCGACAATACTAACGCGCACTCAGTCCGGGATACTACGAGAACTCGCCAGAAGGTTCGAGTCTACGGCCTATGCTTAATCGCCGCAATGTCGAAGGTTCCCGAAACACACAGTCTGTGCGAGTGCCTAGAATTTAGTTGCCATCCATCTACCTACTGCCGCCGTCGGCCGAGTAGTATAAATAAGCCCGACGCAGCGAGCCAGTCAGTCAGTCATAATTTTGCCGTCAGTCTACAAGGTTCCACGAGTGATTACCCGCGCTAATCTTACTAGCGCGAGGGACACGTACCCGGCTTCGCCTCTATCATCATGGACTCTATCGGGACATCATCATAGCGCCTCGGCCACGTCCGCGGCCAGCGCTACTCGGATTACAAGCGCCCTGGTTCCAGCGTCTCTGACCAGCGCTTCTTCCACGCTACCATGACCACCACGAGGACACGCAGCATCCTCACTGGTCTACATCGTTCCCGTTCAACCGCCTATAAGGTCCGTCGCACCTTCGGCCGTCTCGTCAGCACTGGAGTGCCTGAAGACCTACGTTCTTCGCCAGTGCCTGACCTACATCGAGTCCCGGTCACCAGCGCCCGGCGTCGACTCACTGACCCGCGCTTGACCTGCCAACACATCACAGCAACAACCGGAGTATTCTACATTTGTCCTACATCATCTCCTCGTCACGGCAACTGACTCACCAATAAACACATGTGACCTTCACAACCTTCTTTCATTTCGTGCCTCACCATCGATCCCCAAACATTTATTAATATTATTTATTTATTATATTGTTATTATTGCTATTGTGTAGTGCTTTTATTGATTGCTGCTGTGTTTTACAATACATTATGTTTTGAATTATAGCTGGTTATTAGTATATCAGTTAAATTTAAATTTTTGAAATTTAGCTGGTTATTAGTATATCAGTTAACTTTAAATTTTAATTTATTTGTGTTCCTAGATCTGTTATTATTTTTTATTTATTATTTAAAATATTGTATTTTTTGTAAATCTCTCAGGCCACGGGTACAGAACCCTTAGTTTTTTTGCTTTAATATTCTTTATTATTATTATAATTTTAAGTGAAAATCTGTTATTGGATTTTATCTTTATTATTTAGTTTATTCTTATATATGTAAATAATCTGTTGATTTTCCCAAATAAATAAAATAAAATAAAGATAAGTGGTCAAATCAATGTAACATTTTCAGAGTTTCGCTGAGTACATAATTATCTTACATGTAAAATCTTTTATTTCTATTCGAGCTTATTTAATTAACATGTAAGTATCTTTGTATATAACTATTTAGTTAACATTGTCTCCTATTATTACAGGAAGGGCTTGCAAATTCTAGTATTTTTTATAAATCTCTCATTGCCTGTTGACGGGATAGCTGGCTTTTTCGTTCAACTAATGAGCGTTTGCTTCGCGAGAGCAAGATAGTTGCTTTCGTTAAGGCGAGACAACTGCTCTTCCAATTTTTGTGATAAAATTTACCGTTAAACGGTAGGGCAGGTTTTTAAACATGAGTTACCTATATGTAGGGCAGGTTTATCAACATTAGTTTTATGGAAGGTTTTTACATAGTTTTCGACAGTGGTAAATATGATGGCATTTTGTTGTGTTTGTTATAATTGATGTACATTTTATATTGATGATGCTGATGACGTTCGATACAATGCGTAAGTTGTTGTTTTTCTCTTTCTGTAGTATTCCAGCGTCCCACAATGGTCCCCTTAGAGGAAACTAGGTAGACAAAAAGATTTTTTTTATTTATGTACAAAAATATTCTCACAACATTGGAAATTGTCCATAGTATTATGTTCACATCGATAAAAAATTTAAAACAATACGCGCGATATGTGGCAACGTTATAAACACTTCAGTTTGGATGTGCCAATCGTTCGACCAGCGGTCAGTCGCTTTCGGGTGTGCACGCTGTTCGATCGTTAGTGTTGTTATTTGAAATTTGAGAGAAATTACGCAAATATTGAAATTGAAGTCAATTGTATCTTTTTTTAAATATATTTAATTATTTTATAATTTGACTATTCAACATTACTTTCATTATTAATTAAAAATCGTGAAAAAAGTGTCAATATTTACAATTATTTGCCAAAGTTTGATTAAACTTTCAAAATCGTGTACCGATTTGTACCACCAAATGAAACTAGTTTAATATAAAACCATTATTTATGTATAATATCTTACAAAATTTATTTGCTCAAACTTGCTCTTTTGTCTTTTACAGAACCTCTACCTACAATCTATCGTTTGGAGATTCTAGAAGTAAAGGGCACGTCAAAGTTGAATTGTGCTGCGATACGGCAGTGTGTTTATGAACATATAAAACATTTACTGAAGAAAAACAGTTTTAAAAGTCTCGAGAATAGTTTACTTAAGAAAAATCCTTTCGTTTCTATTAATATTTCATAAAAAATGGTTTGAAGTCGAAAGAAGTACGTAGCTTTGCCAGTACGGTAAGACTTGATTGTCTATACCGCTCCCCGAACCTCATTGAATCAGACACATCCGAGCTATTCAAACATCTGACCTACACTATTGATGATCTCTCGCCCCGCTACCCTTTGATCAAGTTTGTGGTTCTGGGGGAGTCCAATGTTTGTAACACAGCATGGTTAAAGTTCTCTGACGACAGGCGGAATCCTTTGCCATTTGTCATGGATTAGAGCAAAATGCTAAGAAGCCCACAAGGGTTCTTGATGTCCAGACTCGTCGCCTATTTAGACCTATTTCTAACCACTGTACAGCAAGGATACATGCATTTAGAATCATCCGACCAGGGCTGGCCCTGAGCCGAACGGTGCCTGGTGCGAGTGAAATTTTGGCGCCCTTTATCAAAACCAGTGGACGCCCAAGTAGGTGATCACTTTTATCAATAATATTCAGATGATTTGTATTTTTATCAGCGCCATTTTTATGAAAAATAATCTCGAAGGTGATTTGTTAGAATTGTCAGTTTTATATGATCAGCATTTTAGCGCCTTGGCAGTTTGACGACCGAAGTAGACTGCTCTATAGGTAAGCAGATTGGTTTGGTCTGCGGGCACATTTTGATGTTTTCCCATGGTCAGCTGTCTGTTTTCAGACTCCGAATCCTTTCAGAGGTGCCGAAGAAATTGGTGAAGTCATCACATCTGCGATGAATGGCTGGTGTGGGCTCAAAACCGTGGTTCATTCGACAATGCTCCGAAGCAGTTCGATGAAAAAACTAGGCTTACCAAACTTACAATATATCTCGATCGTCGGAAAACAGATCAACTTTTAACCTTTCCCTTACTGTGCTAAAAAAATCTACGCGTTCCGGTGCTGTATAGTCAATACACATCTCAAAATAAGCGATTTAATATCGGAAAAATATTGATACTCATAGCTAATCAATTATTTTTATTATATTTTATATCAAAAGTGATAATAATTTTAATTGAATTGCTGAAAATATGAAAAAACCATCGGCAGATGCTAAATAAACGTGCCCACATCTAACAACCACTAGCCGACTGGCTAGTGGCTGGCGGCTGGCACAAACACAGCTGTGCGGTCGTAGGTATTGATGGACTAAATTAAAATGCAACTGCAGACGTGTGGATGTCTCATGTTCCCGCATAGCGAATTAAAGCGGGACATCAATAGCGTGTCATTTCCTCGACCACTCTTCGCGTATTGGTATCACACGGTTGATTGTATTGGTGTATTTGTTCCCGATTTTTAACAAAAATCTCTGATTTTTAATGAAATTTGAAAACTATGTAAAATATTATTTTTTAATTCAATGCATAAATGTATAACGGAGGAATACCTAAAATCTGAAACCAGAATTTATTATATTTATTAAGTTATTAAAGTTATTAGAAGCAATGTGTAGTAAATACACACCACAGATAAGGAAAGGTTAACAAAATGGCAAAGAAAAGCAAGAGGATTATAAATCGGTCAGAATTCGAGCACGACCTGTAAGATCAGCAAAAATTTGGCTGCTTGCTCGCATGGCAGCAGAGACGGCATACCTGCCCTGGTATTGCAGACGTGCGCTGCAGAAATAGCTACAATTTTAAATGTGTCTGAAATCTGTCTCTGTACCCTCTGGATGAAAAACAGCTGTCACTTATCTTATTTCAAAGAAGGGTGATTGCTCCAACCTGGCAAACTACCGCCCATAGTGTTCACATCTATTTTTTCCAAGGTGATGGAACGTGTGATCAACGATAAACTGCTCACATACATTAAGAACAACTAAGTTAACTAAGGAACCACTCGTACGGTGATTGTATCGAACATGAAAACACGATTTTATTGCATTTAATATTATAAAATTTGCTCGTAGAAAATGCATCAAAATAATCGGTTACTAGGCGATTCAAGCCAGAAAAAAAAAATTGAACACCTGACGCTGACTCATACAAACACCTGCGTTTAGAACAGTAAACAAGTTTTTTGTTTAATGTTATTGATGTTATTGATGTATGCTTCTTGGAGAAATTATAAATACCCAGTTAAAACAAAATATTAGGTCAGTCAAGTTTAAAAATTACCACGAATGGACGGAACACCTCCAGTTAAATCGCGATCTGTTAATAATAATTTAAAATTATAAATTCCTGAGTGTCAACTGAAATCTGTAGTTGCTTCTGTTCCTCCATCACGGCACAATCATTTTAAAGATTACAACTATTTGCAAGAAGCTTTTTACGGCCGGCACTCTATCAGCTGAGCCAGACGCATCTGTCATCATTACAATAATGGGGCGTCTCCGTGTGCCGGCTCTTATAATAAAATGACCATGCCGCCGCTGAATTCCTGCGACTGAACCAGCCACAGATGCTGACAATCTAAAGGCTGACGAATACCTGCTGGCTACCGACTAAACTGCCCACTGCCGCTGCTCACCTAGAGGTCCTAGAGGCTGGCCAATCCCTGCTGCATTGATGCTGACAACCTAGAGGATGATCAATTCTTCCTGGCTACCAACTGAATTAGGCATTGATGCTGAAAACCTAGAGGCTGGCCAATTTTTCCTGGCTACCGACTGAATTAGCCATTGATGCTGAAAACCTAGAGGCTGGCCAATTCTTCCTGGCTACCGCCTGAATTAGCCATTGATGCTGAAAACCTAGAGGCTGGCCAATTCTTCCTGGCTACCGACTGTTTGAAAATGGCCTTGAAAGCCGAAACAGCTGTAACAATAACAAAAACCAAAAAATACTTGCAGAACTTAATAATTATAGTATTAAATTTGATTTTATTTAAATTTTTTAAAAAAAATGGAGTTCTACGAATTAAACACAAAAACAATAAATAAAATAAAAAAAAAATAAAAAAAAAAATAAAAAAAAATAAAATAAAAATTAAATTGATGTTGAAAACCTAGAGGCTGGCTAATTCTTCCTGGCTACTGACTGAATTAGCCATTGATGCTGACAACCTAGAGGCCGGCCAATTCTTCCTGGCTACCTACTGAATTAGCCATTGATACCGAAAACCTAAAGGCTGGCAAATTCTTCCTGGCTACCGACTGAATTAGCCATTGATGCAAACAACCTAGAGGCTGGCTGATTCCTATTGAACTGGCCACTGCTGCAGCAGTCGCCTACGCCATTTGCTGTATCGTATGGCGCGATGATGCACAATGTGCTCTAATCTGAAATTTCCAATTGTCTCTGTTTTTTATCTGTGTATTAAAACCCAGTTATATTAAATTAAAATTTTAATTTTTTTAATTTCTTTCATTTTAATTATATTAAAATGAAAGACATATAACTATTTCTTGTGAATTGGGTTGGCTGTAAAAAATAGGAAGTACCTATAAGCACCCCTATACATATAATATATATATATATATATATATATATATATATATATACCTACGTTCTGTATACCAGTACAATACTTGCAATTAAAATGTGAATTTTGATTTGAATCGTCTTTCTTTTATGATGGTTTGGATAGAACACCTCACGGTGTTTTACTTAAATCATTACCCAGGTTGAGGGCTGATGTGTGCCGGTGCTTATTATTTACAATCTTTTCTTGTGCAGGTAAACACGTCCCGTACAGTGATCATGTTTGAGGACGATGCCTGGAACGTTACGGTGAGACCCAAACGGTTGCACTGGAAATTTCCAAGGCCTTTGACCGGGTTCGACACCAAGGAATTGACAAAAAACTGCCATCTTAGGGACTTCCAGCATCCTTGTTTACGTGGATTTTTTGACTTTTTGAAGGAAAGCGCACTTTATACGTTTGCCGATGGTTTCACATCTTCCTCATACTCAATAAATGCTCACGTCCCACAGGGATCGGTTGTGTTTCTGACATTGTTTTTTTTGCCTTATTAACGTGCTCATATAGACAAAAAAGCTAAAATATAAACTTTTTAATAAATAAATTAGCCCTGGAACTTGAATTTGCTTTTAAATTAAGTGTTATTTTAGAAATCGTAATCGTTTGTGTGAAGATTTCGGAAAAAATAAATTACCTGCCTGTACTATAATATTCAAACAGAAAATTATTTTAATAATGATTTTCAAAATTGGAACTGATTTGTCGAGAATTCAAACTATCGTGTGATTTTGCACGGCTCTGTTATGAAGACATAATATTATTTTTACTGTCAATAAAATGTCACCCTACTAATGATTGATTGTTTTATATTTTTCAATCCAAAACTTGGGTTAGTCGAAGTATTTGGTGGTCTGTCATAAAACTTAAATGCACTTGTTAAATCCGAATATATCGCTAGCCAAACATTTTCGAACATTTCCACAAAAA
This sequence comes from Hesperophylax magnus, assembly GCA_026573805.1. Classification (NCBI taxonomy): domain Eukaryota; kingdom Metazoa; phylum Arthropoda; class Insecta; order Trichoptera; family Limnephilidae; genus Hesperophylax; species Hesperophylax magnus. The sequence goes on from JAIUSX010000012.1 coordinate 10,875,601, forward strand.
GGTAGCACTTGCACAGCAGCTTTGTGACGCTAAAAAAGAAATAAATAAAAGCTAAGCACTTCGCAGTTCTTCACCTCTTGAAGCTGCGGAAAGGGAAGTTCGCTTTGAAATATGGAGACCTCGTTATTCGTTATAGTTCGTTCACTTTGCTTTGCTCGGGCGCTCGTAGAGTCTGTTCCCGAGAGGTAACAAGCTTTGCCACTCCTCCCTCAATTAAGTGCCGATCTTTCTATCTCGGCAAATTAAAAAAAAACCTTTTGCAGACATAACAAAGCGAAGAGAAAAACGCTAAGCGGCAACGAAAGGTTGAGGAGAAATGTAAATTTTTATTGAAAAATGTAAAGCGTGTGGCATAAAAGGGAAAAATTATTGAAGGTTCGGAGGATTTGAAGATATCAAGAGAATGGAATCGTGAAGTTGTCTGAATTTTAATCCGAAATATTAATATAACTGGAAGGTTTTTGTGAAATGTCCTTGAAACCTTTATTTTTTGCGTAATTCCGGACAAAGAAAGGTCAATTTATAAATTGGGGAATGTTATGAGGCTGATGGAAGTTGTAAGGGAAAGTAGATGTGATTTTCATATTAATATGTTTTTAGATTTTCAGAAACGATTTGTAAGGATAAAGTATGAGATGAGATCCCTGAGGCAGATGTGTGGTAAAACCATGTGTGATCGAGTGAGAAATGTGAAAATACGCAAAGAATGCAAGGCTGGTGTAAGCGTTATGACTAAGATTAAGAAAGGGACTGGAATGATGGTTTAGGCACGTAGAGCGAATCAAGAAAGGAGTGTAAGGAGAATATATGTCGCAAAACATAGCACGATCAAGTGAATCAGATACTTGAGTCGGGCCATGTCAAGAGTCAGAATAATAGTAGAGTATGTATGAGACGATATATGAATGTGAATGAGGAAAGGAGTTAGTGCCAAGACCGAGTTGTTTGGCGGTCAGTCATATACTATACCTACCCCTGCGGGGAAACGGCGCGGTGGTTAGTTATTGATAAGTGGTGCTCTGAATGACCCAAAAATATTCCTTCCTCGAAAGAGCGGGGTCTTGTCATCAGCTCATTTCATGTCAAATGTCTGATCATTTGTCAAAAATGGGCAGATGTCTTCTGATTTCAAATCTCCCAAGACGAAATCTCCAGTTTTCAAATAATGACGAAATTTGCTAGCCGAACTCATCAATCATCGGCTAAAAAGAATGCCCCCTGCTTTAGGCTGTTGAGCAAGGAATGCATAAATAAACCACCACCCACAAATAATGAATCCAATGAATCTCCTTGATTTTGAACTGCTCATGTATTGTGTTCCGAGCGCCGAAGTATGTCAAAAATACAAAAAAGTATTTAACTTATTAACAAAATCGTATTTCAAATAAACATGTGTTTATCTAATGAAGAATCCTCAACTTTCTATAAGAATTTTCCAGAAAATAAAGGTTTAATTTAAGAATTGCTATCATGACTCCAAATAACGGTGGACGTTTATTCTGATACAAATTTAAACATTGAGACAATTTTTACTGTCGGAAATATAATTCAAGTCAAAGCGACTCGTAAGAGACAAAAGGAAAGTATCAGAGTCGTGTTTTCACGGAGATTTCCATCACAAAGAGATTGTTTCATCCGTGTAAAATACTCAAGAGTTGAGACTTACATTACTTAACATGTTTACATTGGATTGGAATATATACAAAATGACCGTAAATTTGTCGAAATCACTAGGCTAGATAATCGTTGGGATATCAAAATGTTACGAATTAGGTTAATATTTATTTAAAATATTTTTCATGTTAAATCTGACCGGTGTCCTCAATACTAAAATCAATGATATTTTAAAAGCGATTTTAACCCTAATGCAAGATTTTCATGAAGGATGACGTCAAAATTGCTTGCGATAAATATAACGTTTGAAAAGGTTTCGCTGACGGCTAAGCATATACGAGTACATTCAATTTGTTTTTATCAAGTTTAATTTTTAGAACTCCGTAGTAATTTTTAATTTATATATTAAATTATTATATTTTTAAATTTATAACAAAATGGTATATATAACAAATTTATAAACAAGTTTTGCTGTGTAGGAAGAATTACGCGTGACAGCTGTTTTGCATTCTGAAGGCATTAATATTGTTTAAAAACTAACTTTAACTTGTACTTTAACTGTTTTTTGAATAGTTACATATATTTGCATTTCACTTTTGTTTTCGGTATGAATGAATGCAAATCTTGTAAGCTAAAATTAACCCACTTTCCAACGTCCTTTCGATTTGAAACTCGGCAGATATGTAGATTCGATATCGATGACAATGCATTCCATTAACTTTTATTTGCAATGTTAAAAGAGAGAATTATTCAGATGTTTATTTAGAATATTAAAATACGTAAAGTATTTTAATATTTATTTTTACTCCACTCCAAACGAAATCAATAGTCTCAAGATCCGTATTGCTGAAAGTCAAAATGAAATAACACGTTGGATGTCTTCAAACAAACTGAAGCTGAATCCATCTAAGACTGAGTTTCTCTGGGCGGCCACAAACAAATGTCAACGTTTCATAGACGATTTACCTATTTCCATTACTGAAAATGATACTTAAACTCTGACAACGGAAATTACTTTCTTTGATTGTTCGAGTGGAGGTTTTAGGTATATGCTTAATTGATCGGTTAGTCGATCAAGCAGCACAAAGCGTTTGGTTCCCACCAATCGTTGCGGGTTATTCCTCTGCCTAACTAAATCATTCATACCGGTGATAGTAGTAAGAATTCCATTCAGGATGTTTGTAGCTTGAGAATGTTTAAAATTTTTTAAAGTTTCCCCTCTCCTTCTTACATCCGGCAGTAGTACAGTATGAGAAGAGAGGGGATGATATCTTATTATGTTTAGACATTTTATCTGATAAGCTCGTTCCCATTTTTTCTTCCTGTTATCTCTGAGTCTTTTTATAACCCACTCTTACCCGGCTTAAAAAGATGCCCGGATTGTGTAACTGTACAAGATGAAGGGCAACGATGACATTACTGTGATTAGGCCATGAATAGCAAAGGTTCTTCAAACCGACCTCTATTCTTTATGCTTCGCTGTTTATTTCTCCCCATACCGTATTGTGAGTTGTTATACTGGTGGCTATGGGAAATGGGAACTCTGAAGTCTTCATATAAATTCGCACTAAAATTGTGGGAAAAATGTATGCTCGCCGTCTGATATTGTACTGCATGAATTGCCACTAGGGGTAGACAAAATCGCTAAAATTACTAGTATTTATTTATAATATTGAATAGAGACCTCATAATTTTGGAATTTTTTGAAATCCAACAAAACCAATAAACTCATAATCTACTTTGGGGATCAATGGTGAGGCACGAAATGAAAGAAGATTGTGAAGGTCACATGTGTTTATTGGTGAGTCAGTTGCCGTGACGAGGAGATGATGTAGGACAAATGTAGAATACTCCGGTTGTTGCTGTGATGTGTTGGCAGGTCAAGCGCGGGTCAGTGAGTCGACGCCGGGCGCTGGTGACCGGGACTCGATGGAGGTCAGGCACTGGCGAAGAACGTAGGTCTTCAGGCACTCCAGTGCTGACGAGACGGCCGAAGGTGCGACGGACCTTATAGGCGGTTGAACGGGAACGATGTAGACCAGTGAGGATGCTGCGTGTCCTCGTGGTGGTCATGGTAGCGTGGAAGAAGCGCTGGTCAGAGACGCTGGAACCAGGGCGCTTGTAATCCGAGTAGCGCTGGCCGCGGACGTGGCCGAGGCGCTATGATGATGTCCCGATAGAGTCCATGATGATAGGGGCGAAGCCGGGTACGTGTCCCTCGCGCTAGTAAGAAGAACGCGGGTGATCACTCGTTGAACCTTGTAGACTGGTGGCAAAATTATGACTGACTGACTGGCTCGCTGCGTCGGGCTTATTTATACTACTCGGCCGACGGCGGCAGTAGGTAGATGGATGGCAACTAAATTCTAGGCACTCGCACAGACTGTGTGTTTCGGGAACCTTCGACATTGCGGCGATTAAGCATAGGCCGTAGACTCGAACCTTCTGGCGAGTTCTCGTAGTATCCCGGACTGAGTGCGCGTTAGTATTGTCGCGAGTATGCAAGTAGGTCTTGAAACAGGTAGGTTGCTTTGTTTTGATTTCGGCTGCAAATACGTACCTAAGTAGCAAGTACGTACCTAAGTAGGTCGAACGGTTTATTATTAATTATTCAATGGATTAATATCGACGCTACACTACCACTAAAAAAAATATATTTTCATAAAAAAATATTACATGATTTTCTATTTTAATATGTAGTTAGCTATCATTCCTTACCCATAAGTTCAGCTGAAACCATAAACCCAGCAGTGAGTGATGCGGGCCATCCTATGATCGCTATTATCAAAGCTGCATGACGGTTCCAAAGTAAGTGCATACCTACCAAAATGTTTGAACAGGCGGTAAGTCATTGGTCATTAAAGCCACAGCCAACTTAAACGTGGTAAGAGAATACATGTACACATACAGATACACACACACGCATATTATATTCTATATAATTAGGAATGCATTGTATAATCGCCAAAAAAAAATAAAACTCGACTGAATGCATATGTCACGTCACATTTTTGTAACTGCACTGAGAAGGCGACAAGTGTCCATAATAAAAAATAAAATTCAGAAAAATTTGATTTTTTTCCAAAAATCGATTATATCAAATACTATAGTTGATATTCTGGTTAGAACTCACACCGAAGAAATATTTAAAAACTTCCAAGTCTACAATGTACAAAAAAATTATTTAAAAAATATTTGAAATTTGACAAAAATATATCTAAATACTCCACTGCCCAACATAAATACTCAAATACCAGAGCAATAAGTCAAAATATATTCCCAGTTAGAATACATCTTTTGGACTGAGAAATATTAAATTCTATGCTGCGAAATCAAACAACAAAAAAACGGAAATAAATATATTTAAAACAAAGGTCAACACATGGCTGAGAGATCTTACAAACATTATGAAGACGATGTAAAGACAACTTGAAACAAAATACAAAAGTTTAAAAACTACAGGCCGCCTCAGAACAGATATATAAATATATATATTTTTTTAAGGACAAACATTCCCGGGTTCCGAATAACTTGACAATAATTTGAAAATCTCACCACAACAGTAAGCGGAAAATGTTGCTTGAAACGTAATCGAGGACTTGGCCAGTTGAGGAATTGAACTCACGATGCCTGGGTGGGACCCAGATGCAATGTCAACTCAGCAACTGATAATGTTTGATGAGTGTGAATCAGAAGATGTATGAACGTGAATGTGTATCAGAAAATATGAGTATGACATCCCTGCACTGCAACTAGACGATTGTGATGATTATTTTTAAATCAACAAAACTCTCTGGTCGGGTCTTCCTCTATCTGGACTATACAAGACTATTAAACCTTAAATCTAGGACTTAAATTGAACCACTATTCTAACCAGTATTTTAGGACTGAAGTTCGACATAGTAAACCTTTTAGTGGTTTTATTTCGTAAAAGGGGACCGATTCAAATACTAGTTTATTTTACCAGAAGGTGCTGTCAATTCTTGTTTTTCAATTTTTATTATTCGAACACAGTACATAATTTTTTCAACAGAGATTTGATTATTAAGGACTAGAGACTTGAACTTCTTATTCTGGAAAACCTTAGCCTACAATATCAGAGATTGACTGTCATTAGTGTAACCGTCAAGTGTAGTAGTTCAGTGAAAGTTAATTTTTATTTTTGCTGTACAATTTTTATGTTTTCTCAGAATTTGAACAATTAATTAAAATTCAAAGTTAAAAAACAAGTTTTGTGAACTTTCTATTCAATTTCTGTTATTATTTTATAATGGACCGATTGTTACCGTAGATAATAACAGAACTTAATAGGACTTTCGTAAAACTTGGATTTTAATATTTTTAATTATTAAAATTCTGTGAAACAACCTGTCCTAATAAGTCCAGGGAATTTTGAAGATTCGCCTAGATCCACATTTCAAAATATTCCTTATTAATAATCGGTTTAGTGACAAGATTTTCTTGCTATCCAAAATAATAGATATTTAGGAGCAAGTGTATCCATTTAATATAATACTTTATTATTTATTAAGACTGTAAATTGAAAAAAAAATTAAAAACCTTTTTCGGTTGGTTTCAAATCTCATTTAAAATCTTTTTAAATATGTTAAACATGTGATTTGATGTAGTCCGCGTGCAGTTGTCCGAATAAAAGTTACGACGATTCTTTCGTCAGTTAAAATATGTGACACATCTCTTGGCTAAGAATGAAACAAAAACAAACACAAACGCAAATGAAATTTATAATACGAGTGGATTCATCTCCTAATCTTGAATCCGGCGGGCCTAGCAAATTGCCACTTTAAACTGTTCACGGGACATAAAAAAGGAGTTTATTTGTCCTGCGATGGTTATAGACTGACGATAAAAGTGATTGGTTACTTTATGGACCGTCTGAGATATGCTTTAATTAAACTCTTCGCTGAGTTGATATATTCATTGTTAGATTCGCTCTACCGCTGACAGAGAGCATTGATAGTACCTACATATTACTATGGGTAGGTATCTACATTCAAAACACCCATTTAGAAAAAAAAATTTTAGAGAAAAAATAAAGTTTTTTTTACATCAACTCCACCCAGGAGGTCTTGGGGGAAATATTTTTCTCAGGGCACATATCACCTTCGGGAAAGCTGTGTAAATTTCTTTGCTGTATTATTTCAGAGAAAAAAACATTGTTTATAGAATATTCTTAGAAAACAAACTCAATGAACAATGCCAAACGATTTGGTTTATTTTAGATTAAAAAATACGTAAATTATTGTTACCTTTGTTTAAGTTATTCACCTGTTTTGGAAACATATACCAAAATGAAAACTCAATTATCACATTGTTTTTACCAGTTACTAGTTAAGTATCTAGCTACCCACAAAGATTTTCCATTATCAACACTGAATTTGTAGAGAGGTTAGAGGAATATGAGATATCGTTTAAAAACTGCTGTAATCTCATACTCTGAGATCAGAGACATTTATTTTTAATGTTATGTTGTAAAAAATAACTATATTTATGGTTATTGAAATAAAGAAGAGTTGTGCAGTTCTATTAAGATTTAGGCAGAATTTCGTAAGAATGGTGCTACAGAAATAGTCACGTATTATTACTGATATTGTTCTCTATCCATTTTGTGAAAATGGTCAGATGTAACATTGTCTTCGTACTTTTGTTTGAAGTAGGAGTTTGTGCTTCGTAAAAGCGACAGAGAAGAAACGAGAAGCTTTTGAACTCTGGTTATATCCTCGCATGTTGGCAGAGAATTCCCATGACAGGCCGAGTGTCCAACGGAGGGGTCACGACAAGAATGTCCGAGGATCTGGAAATTATCCACACGATCAAAAAGCGCAAACTACGGTGCTTTGGACATAAAATGGGAAATAAAAATACGTAACGTTTCAGCATATAATGCAGGGGACTAGTGAGTGAGTGTTTGCAGAAAGCAAACAACATGGTTCAGGATTCTGCGAGAGTGGCTTAACCACGGAATAATGTCTCTATTTCGGTTCACAGTGTCAAGGACAAGGGTATCGTTATTTTACAATCTCTTATGATATTATATGATCGAGTCATGTAGAAAAATATCATTGGAGTTAAATTGAAGCATTAAATTTTATTATTTATTAAAGCATTAATGGTTTTCTTTTGAATAAACTGCCACTTTTCACTTTTATGTCAAAAAAATGCACTTATATATATCGACACAATGAATTTTTTTTTTCAAAGGTTTGCGTAAATCATGTTTTAACCATTGTTGCTAGTAACATATTTAATACTTGATGCAAACCCGTCAATTTCCTTTAATTTACTAATATTTTTTGTGGCATACATAGAATACAAAAATAATAAAACAAAGAGATAGAAACAAATCATACGTTTTAAGCAGAAAATATGTTTAATATAATTATTTATATGAAACCGCACGAGAGTCCTAACTTCTCTGTAGCCAGTGAGACTATGGCATCCCCAATTGGGTTATATTATGAGGAAGAACGAATTGGGGGGGAAGAAGATTGAAAATAGGAAGGTGGGAAAGTAACTGGCTATTCAAATCTGGTCACAAAACACGGCCAGAGCCATTTCAAACAACGTTTAATTCTGAATATCTGTCTTACACCAGAATGATACGTAGTATTTTTAATGAGTAAATTATGAAATAACACAAATTATTCAAATAAAAATTACTTGCACACACCGGGATTTGGCTTGCTAGTCAAGAGCCTTACCCCTGAACCACGCAGGCCGTCAAAAACATAACATAACAGTACTAAAACACACTTTCAAGCATATAACATTATATATGTAGTAAAAATTTTTAAAGTGAAGACTGAAAATCCTTTATACAAGAAACAGTAAGTTTACGAACTACCGCTTACTAAAATCATTACTTATCTGGTGCTTGTAGAATACGAAAACCTCACATGAATTCTATAGAAGACGTTCAAAAGAATTATTCACTGTCCGCTTACGTCAGTGAAAGACCACACTTCATCCACCACTCCAAGATTATTTAGAAACTTGTCCAGGAATGTAAATTTTGTTTGTTGACTCATAAACATACAATCTTTAAAAATATGTGCCAAGACAGAGTGATATATCATACCTCCCTACCTATCCCTCCGAGGAAATGGCTTGATGATTAGTTATTGAGAAAATATAACCCGCCTTTGACATTGACAAATTATTTGAGAGAAGCAAACGATTTTCGGTTATCTTTGTTTTAACGTTGAACTAGCTTTTTGCCCGTTGCAGGCAACTAATGGGTAAAAATTAATTGCGTGGTGTAGTATTTGAATGTAGATGAGGCGAGGGTGTGGGACTACAATTTAAAAAAAAAAAAAATATTTTGAGAAAAAAAAGAGCCAAGGAGCTTACTGATCATTTTTTCACCGAGCCGTTCGGGTTGTGTAGGTCGAGACGCGTAATTTGATACCCATATCGTATGTACTGTTTTTGTCACCAACATTCTTCAAAAGTTGTTATTTTGGAAAAAAAATTGCTCAATTAACACGCAAAATTTAAAAACTTTTAAAAATGTAATATGTATTTTGGCATATAAATGAAACTATGAGTGTGTGACCACAAATATATTAAAATATATGTATGGATAGAAAGAAATGGATATTTTGAGAAAAAAAAGTGCCAAGGAGCTTTCTGATAATTTTTTCACTGAGCCATTCGGATTTTGTAAGTCGAGACGCGTAATTTGATACCCATATCGTATGTACGGTTTTTGTCACCGACACTCGTCAAAAGTCCCAGCGAGTTTTATTTTGGAAAAAAATATTGCTACTACTACTACCACTACCACTACCATACCACTACCACTACCACTACCACTACCACTACCATACCACTACCACTACCACTACCACTACCACTACCACTACCACTACCACTACCACTACCACTACCACTACCACTACCACTACCCGTACCACTACCCGTACCACTACCACTACCACAACCACTACCACTACCAAACCACTACCACACCACTACCACTACCATACCACTACCACTACCATACCACTACCACTACCACTACCACTACCACTACCACTACCACTACCACTACCATACCACTACCACTACCATACCACTACCACTACCACTACCACTACCACTACCACTACCACTACCACTACCACTACCATACCACTACCACTACCACTACCATACCACTACCACTACCACTACCACTACCACTACCACTACCACTACCACTACCACTACCACTACCACTACCACTACCACTACCATACCACTACCACTACCATACCACTACCATTACCACTACCACTACCATACCACTACCACTACCACTACCACTACCATTACCACTACCACTACCACTACCACTACCACTACCACTACCACTACCACTACCACTACCACTTCCATACCACTACCACTACCATACCACTACCACTACCACTACCATACCACTACCATACCACTACCACTACCACTACCATACCACTACCACTACCACTACCATACCACTACCACTACCCTACTACTACTACTACTACTTGGTACAATTTATAAATTTTCGTGACGCTATCGATGTAGTTTTTCACTACGGGGCGACGGTATCCGTGTCAAATTATTTTTACCAAACTTTATTTTATTTCTTTTTTTTGTTGTTTTTTTTTTGGGTGTTATGCCGTGTTGCGCTAACTCCTTCTTTAGCCGACGTTTCGGATCTACTTGATCTGCCCTGATGATGGACACTGCAACGCTGTCCGAAACGTCGGCTAAAGTAGGAGTTAGCGCAACACGGCATAACACCCCAAAAACAAATAACAAAAATGCTTTTGGCCGTGAGAATCTAAAAACTTACCATTTATTTTATTTCGTTCAAAAGCACTATCGATTTAACAAAAAATATACTGCCAAAGTAAGTACCTACACAGATTTTATTGTTTATTTGAATTCACAACATTTCGCTGCTAGTCTATGATCTGCTGTTATCTCTGATTAACCAAAAGCCCGATCGTTGGCATTTTCGGTTCAAATGGCAAATGTCAAAACTTTCGCCGGTTACTGCGAGACATTTTGAACCGAACGCCATCTGTGGAACGGCCGATTGACGTTCCTAAACCTTCGGAGGATGAATTTTTTCGATAATTTTAACCGTAGACTGCGCCTTTTTGACAGAATACAATCATCAAGTTGACGGTGGAAATTTTATAAAAAAACATACCACGTGGTTTTTGCTAGATCACGTGACTTTATTTTTTCGCCGGGAAGCTCTCCCGATTAAATCATTTTCTCGCGTGTTGGGCGTTCCCGGCGGCCGGAAAGAGTACTCTGCACTTTCGCATGGCGCGCCGCGAGCGTTTCCAGTTTCCGCCGCCAGATGCTACTCAAATTTTTGTCGACAAATTACCGGGAACGAATATTTGGGTAAAGATTTTCATACAAAATCTTACTGACTCGTGTTTTCAGTTTTGCCACCCAAAATTGAACTCGAATTCTCTGCCGCTAGAGAGGCGTCTCGGTCGACTTTCGCTTGAAGACCGAAACAAATGAGAGGCAACTTTTTCGCTACTTTCACGCTAAAACGAACCTCGAGTTGTTTGAACTTGAGGGGGAGAGAGGTCGATTTTCGCCTAATTTTAAGCGACCAAATAAAAACAAAGAAACTGAGTATTAATATATGTACTAGCTTTTTGCCCGTTGCAGGCAACTAATGGGTAAAAATTAATTGCGTGGTGTAGTATTTGAATGTGTATTTGAATGTAGATGAGGCGAGGGTGTGGGACTACAATTTAAAAAAAAAAAAAATATTTTGAGAAAAAAAAGAGCCAAGGAGCTTACTGATCATTTTTTCACCGAGCCGTTCGGGTTGTGTAGGTCGAGACGCGTAATTTGATACCCATATCGTATGTACTGTTTTTGTCACCAACATTCTTCAAAAGTTGTTATTTTGGAAAAAAAATTGCTCAATTAACACGCAAAATTTAAAAACTTTTAAAAATGTAATATGTATTTTGGCATATAAATGAAACTATGAGTGTGTGACCACAAATATATTAAAATATATGTATGGATAGAAAGAAATGGATATTTTGAGAAAAAAAAGTGCCAAGGAGCTTTCTGATAATTTTTTCACTGAGCCATTCGGATTTTGTAAGTCGAGACGCGTAATTTGATACCCATATCGTATGTACGGTTTTTGTCACCGACACTCGTCAAAAGTCCCAGCGAGTTTTATTTTGGAAAAAAATATTGCTACTACTACTACCACTACCACTACCATACCACTACCACTACCACTACCACTACCATACCACTACCACTACCACTACCACTACCACTACCACTACCACTACCACTACCACTACCACTACCACTACCCGTACCACTACCCGTACCACTACCACTACCACAACCACTACCACTACCAAACCACTACCACACCACTACCACTACCACTACCATACCACTACCACTACCACTACCATACCACTACCACTACCATACCACTACCACTACCATACCACTACCACTACCACTACCACTACCACTACCACTACCACTACCACTACCACTACCATACCACTACCACTACCACTACCATACCACTACCACTACCACTACCACTACCACTACCACTACCACTACCACTACCACTACCATACCACTACCACTACCATACCACTACCATTACCACTACCACTACCATACCACTACCACTACCACTACCACTACCACTACCACTACCACTACCACTACCACTACCACTACCACTACCACTACCACTACCACTACCACTACCACTACCACTTCCATACCACTACCACTACCATACCACTACCACTACCACTACCACTACCACTACCATACCACTACCATACCACTACCACTACCACTACCACTACCATACCACTACCACTACCACTACCATACCACTACCACTACCCTACTACTACTACTACTACTTGGTACAATTTATAAATTTTCGTGACGCTATCGATGTAGTTTTTCACTACGGGGCGACGGTATCCGTGTCAAATTATTTTTACCAAACTTTATTTTATTTCTTTTTTTTGTTGTTTTTTTTTGGGGTGTTATGCCGTGTTGCGCTAACTCCTTCTTTAGCCGACGTTTCGGATCTACTTGATCTGCCCTGATGATGGACACTGCAACGCTGTCCGAAACGTCGGCTAAAGAAGGAGTTAGCGCAACACGGCATAACACCCCAAAAATAAATAACAAAAATGCTTTTGGCCGTGAGAATCTAAAAACTTACCATTTATTTTATTTCGTTCAAAAGCACTATCGATTTAACAAAAAATATACTGCCAAAGTAAGTACCTACACAGATTTTATTGTTTATTTGAATTCACAACATTTCGCTGCTAGTCTATGATCTGCTGTTATCTCTGATTAACCAAAAGCCCGATCGTTGGCATTTTCGGTTCAAATGGCAAATGTCAAAACTTTCGCCGGTTACTGCGAGACATTTTGAACCGAACGCCATTTGTGGAACGGCCGATTGACGTTCCTAAACCTTCGGAGGATGAATTTTTTCGATAATTTTAACCGTAGACTGCGCCTTTTTGACAGAATACAATCATCAAGTTGACGGTGGAAATTTTATAAAAAAACATACCACGTGGTTTTTGCTAGATCACGTGACTTTATTTTTTCGCCGGGAAGCTCTCCCGATTAAATCATTTTCTCGCGTGTTGGGCGTTCCCGGCGGCCGGAGAGAGTACTCTGCACTTTCGCATGGCGCGCCGCGAGCGTTTCCAGTTTCCGCCGCCAGATGCTACTCAAATTTTTGTCGACAAATTACCGGGAACGAATATTTTGGTAAAGATTTTCATACAAAATCTTACTGACTCGTGTTTTCAGTTTTGCCACCCAAAATTGAACTCGAATTCTCTGCCGCTAGAGAGGCGTCTCGGTCGACTTTCGCTTGAAGACCGAAACAAATGAGAGGCAACTTTTTCGCTACTTTCACGCTAAAACGAACCTCGAGTTGTTTGAACTTGAGGGGGAGAGAGGTCGATTTTCGCCTAATTTTAAGCGACCAATTAGAAACAAAGAAACTGAGTATTAATATATGTATAGACATACAAGGCTCCATGGATAGTGAAGAAAGACGTTGCAACAAAATTATTTTATTTACTACTTTCATTACTTCAAACAAAACCACCTAAATAGTATAAAACAAAGTCACTATCCGCGTCTGTCTGTTGTGCCCTTAATTCTTTTAGACTATGAATCAGAGTTTGATAGGATTTTTCACTATCATATAGATATTTTCTTCCGGAAGGTTTATATATTATATTTATTGAAAGTAGAGAAAAGTCGAGCAACGCCGGGTACACGTCACCTAGTAATAATAATAATAATAACAGGCAGTGAGGTCGTAAAACCGTAAAACTACCCTGACAGTATTTGCTTCGTTATTATCCTCCCCTTATATTTTTGTGGGGGAGTTTCGTACAGAAGATTGCAAAGTGGTCATTTTGCGGATAGAGAAATATTCGTCTTTATAGCCATCGTCTTACATCCGTTTTATTTGAAAGGGTCGCGGTTGTCTCAGACAGAGTAAAGTAATAATATGAACACAATAAGCCGTTTGTATTTAGGTTATGTTTTTAAAATCTATGTCACACAAGAAGAAAAATCATTTTACCTAATTTATTAAGAATCTCTTCAAATTATTGGTAATCCAGTTAAAAACGGGATTGCAAACCTTACCAATCAGGCCTTACCCATGATATTTGGCATTACAACGAAAATTCTTTGCACTCTTATGATATATTATCGAGGCAAATCGATAAAACATTCTTCAATTGATGCTTAAAGTCCTGTTAATTTGTCGTGAGGGCAAAAATCGATTTCTCTTCGTGTGTACATATAGCAGAGATGTCAACTAATTATTTTTCTTAACTGTTTTTCAAAAATGTATTCCCAGCAAATTAGTATCATATTTGGCTTTAAGATCACAGCATTTCACTACGCTAAAATACGTTAAATTAATCAGGTCATTTTACTAAGAAAGTGGAAGCCACCAGTCAAAAATGTGTATATTCTTGGTTTACCTTATATCGTAGGTAATAGGCATTAAAATCGCTTAACAAACGGAGTCTAAAAACGTTCGATTTCAATCAAAAAACTGGTTTTTACTTATTTTGTAAATAATTTTATAAGAAAGCAAAAAAGTTAATCAAGTGAAACTGTCACAGATATTCTTAGCTATAATACTGTGTTTTTTAAAAGTTGTTTTCTTTATGCGTTCATACAATTCTATTATAAAAAATTGTAGTAGTTTGCATTTATATTTTTTATTGAGTAATTTATTTTTTTATGAGTATTCTACTCAAGCGAAGCGATAGGAAAACCTTCAATTTAACTAAAGCATATTTTTTGGTTTTCGTAATGTACACCAATTCGTTATAAAGAATAATCAAAATAGTGTTTTGGCTTCGCCTTAAGGGTTATATTTGATACATAATTATTGCGCTCTTTCACCCTGAATAGCAACATAAGATAGTAATATCCATAATAGTTTCTTGAAAGTCTTGTACTTCATGACCCAACTCCTCGGAACTGAAATATTCAGCAACGCTTTAATATCCCTTGTCCATATTCCTCCCTCTTGAAGATTTTAACCCTTCACCCTTTCAATGAGGAAACTTGTGTGTTGTTCGTCTAATCAACGTCCCTGGTTGTGCTGAGAGTGCGTGTGTTAATAGTTTTGGGACGTTGACAAACCAATTCCGTTCTATGACATAATTTTCGGCACATTTAATCTGAGTAGATGACTCCATATCATCCCATAAATTTTGCTTGTCGCAAAACTTGGACCCACTTACGTAACTACTTAAGAAGTATGGACACTGGACAGTGTCATTCTTTCTAATATTTTTAGTAAGTATTGAAGAAGAAATGATTTTATCCAAAACAATTTTATTTATAAAATAAAAACTGATGATGCTTTTTTGAAACATTCCAATGCAAAGGTAATTTGATTTTTACCTCCATCGCGAGGTGTTGTATGTAATATTGATTATGTAAGTTCACTAAACTTGAAACCACAATAGAAAATCATCACATTTGACAATTACGTTCATTACATACATTGATATTTTGGCAACTTAAACAGTGTATTGCATCTGAAACTACTTCTGTACTGATGAATATGAATTATGGACTGTAAATGAATTTTAAACAAGATGAATGATGTTTGTAGAATTGGGTGATTATACGTGTAGGGAAAGGGAGATCAATCACTTACCACGAAGCAGCACACAAGACAATAAAATTCATAAGAGTTCCACTGCGGTACCTCGAGGTAATGTCACCACAACACCATGAATGAATTCTTTAACTTTATTAAGCACTTTCAATACATCCTTCTTTTCAAACACTATATACACGATAACCACAAACAACTAGCTTCCAGTACTACAAAACTTATTCTGGGCTTTTCCAAACAAATGCACTCGAAATATGCAAAGCGTTCTTGTCATTGTTCTAAATTTCAAATCCTTTTCCAGCAAGGTGATGGTTGGAAATAGGTAGGAACTGAATAAATGACATTAAGGAAATAATCATGCATATTGTCATTTCATAACCAATCACAGTGTTTTATAGAAAAATGATGTAAGGTGATGATTTTAATATGATAAAACTCTGAACTATTTTAAGAAATTCAATAGAATTTTAAATAGTATAATATAATTTGCTGACCGCAGCAATTTTAGAAAATATTTTAATTAGTAGTTTTAGGCAAACAAATCAACAACGAAAATTAACTATTATTATTAAATTGCTTATTTTAATAAGACAGGGTTTATTAATTCATAGCATAAAGGATATCAAATTTTAGAAGCAATAATTATTAGGCTGAAATACCCATACCCATAATTGTAATTAGCAATATTTGTTGAATGTAAATTAAGTAGTACACATTTAATTATTTGTCGAGTTAGGAATAAGCTGACTTAGCTTAGTGGTTTAGAGCAGCTGACCGGCAATCAGAAGGAGACGGGTTCAATTTTCGTAGGCGGCATTTTTTTTACTGCGGAGACATTTTCAATTTGTGGGGGTATTTCAGGGGAATAATTATCGCTTACAATAATTTGTTGACAAAAAATACCTTTAGCACTGGCCCAAAAATAGGTACATAAGCCCATCCGTAAAAGCATTATCCGTAATAATTTAAAATTCTCCGTGCTCTATCAAAAGCTTAGTGGAGGTCCGTGTTCAATAGTTGGTCGAGGGGTAGGCTCTCGACTAGCAAGCCGGAGGTCGCTGGTTCAAATCAAAAATAGTAATTTTTGTTTGATTAATTTGTATTATTTCACGACTTACTCCTTTTAAATAATATAGAGTAAATTTGCTGCACGTTCCTGAGTGGAAGATGCTCCCAATATTGTTCTAGTGTAAGACCACCATTTAGAATTGAAACTTTGTTTGAAATGGCTTTGGCCGTGTTTGGTGTCCAGGTCTGAATAGCCAAGTATTTCTCCACTTCAACTCTCAACCTCTCCATATCCTTCCCCTCCCCACTGCCTTCAGCCTCATATCCCAAAATATCATATCCCAATACGGGGTGCCATAGTGTTACTGGATCCAGACGGTTGGGAGCAGTTCGACTTTTCGAAAAAGCTTCGAAATTGATACATAGTAGCGTGAAACAAAACCATTTAAATGTGATTTCAGATTTTCACGGCCAAAAGTATTATCATGATTGATTTTTGGGGTATAATGCCGTGTGTAATCTTCTAGTGGGCATATTTCGTGATTGCGCAAGTATTTAGTGAGTTATTTGCTACTTTATTAGTATTATCTTCCACACGAAGAAGCATAATCGTGAATCAAACCCATATTCTCCCGGTTCAAAGTCAAAAACCTTAAATACAACGTCTTCTTTACATCAGAAGCGTTTCTTAGATCAATGAAGAAATTTTCATGTATTTTCCCAAGAATAAGAAGATGGTTAATTATTGCAGAAAAGAATCTGAGATTTTATAAACAAACCTCAGACCCTATTAGTCATTGATGTCAGAAAAATGATAACTATGCTGAAACCACGTTCAGTCAATGACCGCACGACGATCTCGATCAAGCAAAGTGTAAAATTTGTAATATTTTTTCGTAAATAATAAGTACCTCAATTTTAGCAATAACGATTTATCAAATGAAAGACCACGTAACAAGGTGATCAGATAATAATTTAACCGCCAGATATCTTACTTTGCTGTAACTTTGTGACGGTTTCTTTGAATTATTCTACAGCTGGAAGTAAAGGCCGGACGGTGATAAAACTTTCTTTCATTTAACCGAGAGAGTTCAGTGAGCACGTCGCATTGCAGACATTGGAAATAACTGCAGCAGAGTGGCATTTCAAATTAATATTCAATTTTCTCTTATGGGTTTTGTATAGTACTTTAGGATCGTGACCCCTACTACATTTCTCCCGATGAACCTGCTCCTTCACTTCCCATACTTCTGCGCTGTGAATGCTATACTTAAGCAGATCATTGCATTTGAGCTATTCTTCTGTATTTACTCCAGTTCATTGCATTTGTGATCTTCCTCTACATGTATCTACTCCAGTTTATTCCATTTTTGTTTTTCCTGTGTATCTGCGCCAGTTCATTGCATTTGTGATTTTCCTCTGTATCTACTCCAGTCATTGCATTTGTGATCTTCTTCTGTATCTATTCTAGTTCGTTGCATTTGTGATCTTATAATGTATCTACTCTAGTACGTTGCACTTGTTATCTTTATCTATATCTACTCCAGTTCATTTCATTTATGATCTTTCTCTTTATCTACTTCAGTTCTCTGCATCTGTGATTTTTCTTTATTTCTGCATCAGTTCATTACATTTGTGATTTTCCTCTGTACCTACTCCAGTTTATTGCATTTGTAACCTTCCACTGTATGTGCTCGAGTTCATTGCATTTGTGATCTTTCTCTGTATCTACTCCATTTTTATTGCATTTGTGATATTTTTCTGTATCTTCTCCTCTTTGCCAGTGATCATAAGCATCTCTAGGATTGAGTTCTTAGTTTATATGCAATATTATGGCATTTATTTAAGCATTTATATTACTCGTATGTATATTTATCGTATGTTTTTATCTAATTATAATAGATTTATAGTAATTTCACCTTTTAAATATTGATAAGTAAAATTCCAGATGCCAGACGACGTGATTGATTCTTTCAATGTTAATATTGTCTACTTTATACCTAATGTTTCTATTGTAATTTAGGTAAGAGTACCCATTCAAGTGCCTTTTCTACTGTTGTCCATATAGAAGTAGGTTCCAAATGCAGTAAACGACGATGCGACTAATGTATGATTGATAAGAAATGCAAGCTCTTTCTATTTCATATACCTACATATGTGATATAATATAAAAACGTTCATGAAACGTAAGTGGTCGGGAGAAGTGAGATAGAGATGGCTGATATGTTCCAGGAAGTTAAGGGCATTATTAAATAATGTTGGTGGGTAAAAAGAAAATGGTATTATTTCAACAACATTCAGTCCAAAAAGGCCTTCATAATATTATGTAAGTAGATCAATCTAGTCAGAAACTATAAAATAGAAATCACATCTAGGGAGTTGTGTATCAATGTCCACAGATGGGTAATTTATATCAAAAATTATGAAAGTGTACATGAGTTCAAGGTTAATTTATGACAAATGAATTTCGAGTCTAGGGACTATTAGCAAGTTCTGACGGAAAATCATGAAATATAACGATATTTAAACTGTAGAATTTATAAAACTTGACGTATTTATAAAATATTTGTATCATTAGAAAAAAGTGTATTTAAAAATTTCAATTTTCTTCATCATACCTACAGTTATATTTTTTTGACTAATTAGAGAGATCTACTAAATTAATGTAATATCAATATTAATGGGGGATAAAATAGTAAAGGTAAATTATGCAATTCAAAGTGTTTTTAGTGTCTTCTGTAATTAATTTAATGCAAAGTTGTATATTCTCCAAGCTTAATCTTTCTAATACATTTTTTTATCTGATGCGACCTGCAAGGTAAGTGTGTTTTCTGTATCTATGAATAATTATATGGAGCCTAGGAATTTATATTTATACAGCACCCTTGAGGTGATTTTTCACAACAAATGGCCCTATACAAGTTATCCAATTATAAGGCAGGAATATTTTATTTCACGCACCGACAACTGAATTGGTATTTTAAAGGCAACATTTCTCTTGTGAATGTGATTTTCAGAAGAGTTGCGGAACTAATCATGCTAAATATAATTTCAGCTTAAGACCATAGAAAATAGAAAATGCTCCATTCTAATTTATTTTCTTATCTCGTCTACTTTTTCACCTCCTGTTTTGCAGATTTATAAAACTTGAAAAAGAAAATTTAATAATGATTTTTTTAAATCTGAACTACTAGCCATTAAAATTAAGATATTTATTTAACACCTGCTATGCTGATATAGCTACTGCGATTTTTGTGTACAATAATGAACTTATACAATTCTAGAATAGCAATATCATGGACGCCTAGAAGCACCTTGTCGAGGATATGCTTTTTTGACCTTCTAGGAAAGAGGGGGAACTGTTGATGATGACTTTTTAGTGTCATTTATACAATGATGAATAAGATACGATTTGAGATTTTCACAGACAAAAGCATTGTCATTATATGTTTTATATTATATCCAATTAAAAAAAAATTGTCTTTAATCGTTGTAATGTCCTTTTATGTTGTGTGTGTAAGAGACTATTTTCAATTGTTAATTATTGATATTAATTATAAGATCTAAATCTCATTTATTTATATAAAAGCGACCACCATATTCGCCTGTCTAAATACTTCTAAATACTTCCAGTGTTCCGAAGGCAATCGGTAGTATTCGGCTATCTCCGTGATGGACTAGCGCCATCTCCCGAAATATAAAAAAAACTACAAAAATATTAAGCAACAGTAAGCGGCTTATAATTTTTGGGTCACAAGAGTGAAAACAATTTTTTTTTATGAAGGTTTACAGGAAATCCGTGCAGCGCACGGCTAAATTGAAATTTCCCAAAAATTTTCATCCAAATTAAACGAATTTTCGAAAAAAAATGTAAATCGTTCTCAGCATCAACAACATCAAAAATGCATTTTTTTATAATATTAGCAATCTAGTACACCCAACAGTCATGAGCCGCCACTACTCTCAATGAAAATTGAGAAAGATATAGAAAACAAAATAAGGTAACGATGTTTCATCATGATAAACAAAAAGTATTACAAAAACAGCCGCAACTGGGACTCGAACCCATATTCTCTAGACTTACCGGGACCAAAACTCCTAATAAGCTATCGATAACACTGCTGATATATAATTAAATTCGTCTATTTTATTGATTTCATATTTTATTATGAACTGTTAACACTTTTCTATATAAGTTCTCTCAGAATATAATTATGTTTCAACCTAGGTGGTGAATTGGTAAACACTATCCTGTTTTTATTTATTAATAAGAAAAATATTTAGTCCACTGAGACTCAGTTCAATTGGAAGAATGGTGGTCCCGTTAAGACAAGAAGATCTGGCTTTGAGTCCCCGATTAGAACGCTATCTTTTGTTGTGCCTTATTTTATTTTCATTAAAGTTGATATTATTTTCGATGATTAAATATTACAATCAGGTTTAAGCTTCAATTAGTTAATAGTAAAAATAATCATTATTAATACTGATATCGCATTGACAGGAACAAATAAAAAGCACGGTTTCAATATTTTTTCTTCAAGCTTCCAGTTGATGGGATTTTTTTTCCTGAAACAGGCGGATTCAGACGTGTAAAAAAATACTCAAACATTATTATCGCCGTGTTTTTCTTACCAACATGGTTTTGTGTCAATTCTGCTAAATAGATTGAAAGTTTTTCGCTAATCGATTTTTGTTTTCCTCTCAAAACTGCTTTGAAGCTTTCAATAAAAAATCATCTATAGGATAATGTAGTATATTATATATACACGAGAATTAAACCTATTATTTCAAACACCCTTGAAACGACCGAACCATTAGTTTTAAGAATCAGAATACTTTAGAAATCATTGTAAATGTACTTAATATCTTCTAGTCCGCGCAAGAAAAAAAAAATATAATCGTAAAGCCCAGCTATGAACTTTGGAGATCAAACAAGAATTATGAAAATCATTTTTTTACGAAAAATTATAGGTTTTTTAAATTTAAGATTTGTTATTAATTCCATAAGGTTTGAGCCCCTAAATGTTGAAATTATTAATAATCGGAAATGATAACGTCATTTTTATTATTTTTTCCTCATTCTATTATCCAGAGTACGATTGACGGTATATGCGATAGAGTAAGACGTTGTAGAGAAAGACATCTCACCTCGTGTAGTCAGAAAGTGATTGGTTGGATAACTGTTTCCCTAAAATTGTTCCGGGCTGCAGTCTACAAGATTAAGAAGGAACTTACTAAAACAAACCTCCGACGAAAGAGTGCACATCAATTAGTAAGCCACACTGTTTGCGAATGTTACTTTTTAGTGGTTTCACATAGAAAAGTCTTCAAAATATAACATGGTAAAATATTTTGGAAGGCTGGCATAAATGCTGTTGCAGTAATCGAGACGTGAGACTACGTAAGAGTTGATAAGTAGTTATTCTAATTCAGTCATTTTTAATACCGAGACCTAAATTAATGCGACATTTCACCCCCATACACACAAGCCATGCTTATCTATGGGGGTACATCAAATACCAATATTATGTAATTAATAACTGTACTATATTCAATATTGTGTAATGTAATTCGTGTATCTTTTTATACTAATAAAAAATAAAAAAAAATAAATAAAATTGTTTCAGATATTTTGAGATATCCTTACAAAAAATTACTAAACCTTCAAATCTCTCTTATTACAAATATAATTGTAAAATTTCACCTTAAATTTAAAAAAAAAAATATATACTTGCATATAAACTAGTAATTAGTAATTACCAGATAGTGGCTGAATTGGCATCGCATTTGGGTCCCATCCAGGCATCGTGTGTTCAATTCCTCTGCTAATTAAGTCCTCCATCACAACACAAGCATCATTTTTTGCTTGCTGTGGTGGTAGTAGGAGATTTTCAAATATTGTCAGGTTATTCGTAACCCGGGAAAAAAAATTTTTGTTCACTAAATTTTAAATATTCGCTTTGAGGCTGAAGCGTTTTGCCAAATCCCAGTCGATAAAGTGCTTGCCAATTACAGTGTCTTTATTTTTTTGATCTCAGTACTTAGATAAATCTATTATCGTTTTTGAGTTAGGCAGTAGCGCTATTAAAATTCATTAAATGTAATACCTATATATAATTATTATAACGTTACAACTTTATGTTGGTAAGAGCTAAAATAAATAATAATACATACAGATAACAGTACAGTTTTATATTCTTAATTTAGATTTAAGATTTTCAAAAGATATTTCTTTTTAATACGTAGGTATTTCGAAATTGATAAATAGTAACATTATTTATTAGGCTCAGCCTAGTGAGGTGGATTATACCAAAAAAATGTATGTTAATTTATTGGTTAATAAATAATAAAAAATAAAAAAATAAATTTATGGAGAATTTGAAATTTATTCTTCATTGATGGCATATTCATGTTACAATATAATCATTTAAATCCAAAGAATAAATCGCTTTGCTTTGAATATATCACTTACAGAATTCGCGAATGAATTTTTGTAATAAAGTATTTGATGTGTGAGGTACCTCCATTCAGTGACGTTGCAACAATTTATTTAAACATTATCAGTATGTTAAGAAAACCTGTGCAGTGTACACGTTAATCTTTCTTTCAGTGCGTATAATTCAACTATATAACAGAGCTTGTTCAACGATGACCACGCAGTGATCCTCAAATAAATAATATCGATCGAAAATACCAAGGGTTAAAATAAAACTTTCCAATTCTAACTGCAAACCACAGCTATCACAATGGTTGTATCGAATATTGATTTGAGGCAGTCCACAATAAAACCATAAACTAATTACCTTACGGTAGCCTGTGAACTTCTGTTTCTCGATTTGTCCATTAGAGTTATCCAATGTTGTCATCATATGTTGCAGCAAATGCACTATTTGCACAAAATCAAAGTTAATTTGTGTCAGGGAATTCGTACCACAATCCCACAACCGTAAAAGGAAACCTGATTTTATTCCATTCTAATGACGAATTGCGTGTATTTCGCCAAAGGTGACGTGCGCATCACAATTACAGGGCGTAATGTATATTTAAATAAACAAACAGGCCGCTGCACCCTACAGAGTGGTACAGTGGAGAGAGGTGGCGGCTTCCGGCGGCTGATGCGGCTTATATTCATGATATTATTACAATATGCGCAGCTTCCATCCACCAACTCCCAGCAGCACTGTGCCAGTCAGCGCCAGGGTCGGTTCAGTTACATTTAACGCTCGATGCAATACATACAAAATAATGGAACCACTCTCTACTTTTACAAAAAAACTATTATCCTTAGATATCAAACTAAGGTCGGGTTGTTTTGCAGAATTTGAGAATTCATCATATTTCAAAGCTAATTTTCAGGTTTTGTGTAAGTTATGTTATTATTCCACTAAGGGTTATTTAACAGAACTGAAATAATAACAGAACTTTAATAGAATTTTCACAGAACTAAACATTTATCTTAGATGAATTGTCCAAATTTTGTTAAAACAACCTGTTCTAATTCATCACATATTTAATTCAATTGACCACCTTCTTGGTCAAATGGTTATGATCCTTGCCTACGAATCCAGGTGTCACCGGCTTAAATCCCAGCGTGCGTAAGCATATTTTTTTGATTAATAACTACGGTTATTTAAAAATTGATTAAATAATTTCCATATTGCCATGGTGAAAGACCAGCAATCAGAGTTGAAACTTTGCTTGAAAATGCTTTAGCCCTGTTTGATAACCAAATATGAATAGCCAGGTACTTCCTTACCTTCCTTTTTCCTATCTCCTTCTCCTCCCCACCATTTTCAGCCTCATAACATACCCGGATGACATAGTACCAATGGTTCCAGACGGTTAGAAGCAGTTGGGGACCCTTGAATTTTTAATGGAATTAAGAAAAGTACAAGTATTTTTTTAACCTTTTTTTAACCTTAGGGGCGTTTCCCCTTTAGAATTTGCGTCTAATTATTTTGTTCAGTTTTACGGCAGATCCGCCACTGGCCAATAGTATAACTGTAGTACCACTAGCGGCTCTGCTACTGGCCTATAGTATAACTGTAGTACCACTACTGGGGCTGTTAGCGCTTTAACCGTGCTGCACTTCTGTAAATGTTGGAACATCTACATTCATAATCAACTTAAATATTGGATAGAAGTCAAATGAACGCTACAGCCATAGAATCCATCCATTTAAGATTATCACAAAATATGACCATACAAATAATACACACATTAAAAAGGATTTTCATAAAAGAATATTTTTTTTCCATATAAACAATTCAACTTTTGTACCTCAAAACTAGCTTAAAGGTTGAAATTTCTCAAAAAGTTTTTGGACTTTTTTTCTTGTTCAATCATTTAGAACCTCCCGAATTTTGTGCACTTTACTCCTGGACATCCTGTATAAAATTTTCTCCTATTAATTAATTAAAACTAAAATCTCCTATTAAATTATAAGATTTTAATTAGGTACTTAATTACTAAACAAGAAAATTTGACGATTGATCTCATTTAAAAAAATGTTATTTACTGAACCATTTAAACGGCTACCATCTTCAATTTGAACCGGAACGTAACAAAAAAATTTACAAAAATAAATGCAAAACGCTCAAGCAGCCTTAGTTAAAACAGGGATCTGCCAAAAAGGTTAATTTAATAATTATGCTCTTTCTAAAAAAGTGGTGAAAATTTTATTCCATTGCTAAACGACCGTGTATGTAAAAACTTTACTAATTAAAACGTACGTAAAATAGAAACTGTCGTAAAAGAGTTCATGGAAAGGTATATAATCGTTCAGACATTGTTTATCCAACCAAAGAGGGTAGCTTATAACAAATTTGAAAAAACTTCCAAAAACATTTTTAATTAAATTGTCGTTAAATTTCAGAGAGTCAAATATTTGAAAAACTCAGTTAATTTAAGAATTTGCAAGAAAACCGTGACTTCACTTTTTATCTCGTTCGTACATTTAAAAATCATTAAAAATTATAATAATATTTCCCAGAGAATAATCAAATAAAATAGTCATTTTTAATCCATTTTGGAACAATATATTTTCTTTTATTTTTTATTTACCTTCACATGTAAAAGGCATTTATTTTATTAAAAAACATCACTTACATGGAACTTTTATTAAATTCACGCAGTTTAAATCAATTAAAAAACAGTATGTCCGAAATACCGTCGCACATGAACATGAACATGAATATGAAATTATTAATTTTTAATTTAAAAAAAAAAGAAAGACAAACATTCCCGGGTTACGAATAACCTGACAATATTTAAAAATCTCCTACTACCACCACAATAAGCGGAAAATGTTGCTTGTGTTGTGATGGAGGACTTAGCCAGTCGAGGAATTGAACACACTACGCCTGTGAATTGGTGAATAGAATAGAAATTATAAACAAATGCATGATTTGAATCCCACATCACAATTAACAAATCAAAAATCAAAACTATCATTGGGAAAACTCACGCACATGGCGCATGCATAAAAGTAGCGCATGCCAAAATGCATTTTGTTGCAGTGCAGTTAGTCATGTTTTATTAGTAATACTTCGAAATATAAATTGTACAATATGTAACAAAATATTCGTTTAACAGTTGTCAAATGTTTTTTTATTAGTAAGGCTGTGAGTCTTTAAGAATGACGGTCAACTAATATAAACTCTTTTACATATTAATTCAATATAGAAAAATCAATGCTCAATTATTTTAGACACCAGAACCTCTGACTAGCAATGGTTTAAAATAATCGACCCCATTTAGTTTGACATCAGCTACATACATACTATGAACAGGTATTTTGAATTTGTCCACAAGTTTCTCGCTGTTGTGTAACATAATTAAATACCTACACATTGTGTTAGCAAATATGCCTGTATAATAAGTCAAACTGAAGCCAACTGAAACACAACATGAGAAAGTGACTCTAAACTCTTGTTATATTTTATCTTGTGGGCTCATGACAAACACAGGGCCTACGTTACATTGTTCCAAACACCATGACGCAGGTTAACCCCAGCTTTGCAGGACTGTAATTAAATCACAATGTTACGTAGCTGTGTCAAAACAGATAATAGATAATATACCCTACGTAACACAATAGGATACAGAGAATACTAGATAGGTTACACCCATAGATATTGGTTACACCTAAAGATAACATTTTCTAAATAAGTGAAAATGGCTGATACCCACTCACATTTTTTTTAAACTAATCTTCAATTTCTGGCAATGCGCTGACAAATAGTAACAAACTAAATGGGGTATTAAAACAAAACAAATACTGTTTAAGGGTAATTTAATGGTTTTACTACCTTACTGCCTGTTATTATGATATAAACAAGCTGACGTGTACCCGACGTTGCTCGACTTTTCTCTACTTTCTATTAATACAATATGCATGTATTGTACATATAAACCTTTCGGAACAAATTTTCTAAACGAAAGTAAAAACTTTATCAAAATCCGTTGCGTAGTTTAGACGAAGTAAGTGACAGAAACAGACAGATGCAGATAGCGACTTTATTATTTTAGTATAATAGAGAAGAAGAGATAGAAAGCCGCACCAAACCCAAGTAAACAAGTGTTGTTCCAACTATAATTAGTGATTTACAATAAATAGTGATGTTCCAACAATTATTAGTGATTTATTTTATACAGGATCGTCATCAGATCACTATCTTTATTTAGATTACCTACCAGTAAAGAGCATCCAATTTGTATTAATCTGTTCTGAAATAATAAAATTTTATCATCGGTCATGCATTATGACCCTGCATTGATTTGTTGGCTAAATAAACTAGAACTGTACCGTATTATTTTTTTTACTTACAGACACATACTTTTCTGTGTTTTTTTTCATAATTACTACGGTATTTTCCAAGATTCAGGAGAGCGACCACTTGGTCATGATTTTTGTTGAGCTGTCTTAATAAATCATGTCTTTCACATGGTCAGCCTATTGTAGAGATTGTTGCCAAAAGAATCTAATTACATTTTAATAGTTTTATTCACAGGTCCACATTTTACTTTTACTGGATCAGGGTGCACACACCTCTATATCTAATAATTATTAGAGAGATATATAGACTGTTTTATTCAAATGAGACTAGATTGCCAGGGCGATTGCATATCCTACAGCAAACGTTCACACTGAGAACGCCTAAAATATTCACTAACGGCTAACCACCGAAGAGCAAACATAAACTACGATACCTGGGAAACTGCATGAGATAGGCGGAACCAGAGTCTGAGGGCCATTAAACCTAATAGTGCTCTACACTTAGAAGTAAAGTAGTCCTGAATGAAGTGTTGAAAAATGCCATGCATCTTGGCCCTGTGAAAGATCACAATCTGGATTCATTCATTTATTACCAAACACTACAACATTTCAAATTATAACAGTATGCAAAACACATTTTTTTCCTAATTATTCTACTACTTCATAAGGTGAGAGCTCCAGGAGCTCATGTTTATGGGAGGTACAAATTAAAATTACTATAAAAGTATTATTTTTTAATGATAAACTAATGTTTATAAGACGAGGTTTTTTTATGCATAACACAAAGGATAATAAATTATTATAAGCAATAATTAGTCACCTGAAATACCCGTACAAATTGAAAATATCTCTAGATTAAAAATAAATGCCGCCGACGGGAATTGCTTACAGGTTTGTTTTTGGACTGATATTTTGTACAATTTCACATCTAAATACAAATAATGGTGCTGAGCCGTGGTCGATCTTAGCATTGGGATGGCTATTAGGCCCTTGGTTTTGAATCTATTGCTTATGCTATCTAAGGGGTGAATTTTATTGATGAAATATTCTTTATAAATTTGATATAAAGCGTTTCTTTTATACAATCATGTGATAGTTGGTACAGTTACTTATATTATTATGGGTTTATATGTACCATTGTTCAGTGTTTAGTGATTAGATATGAAATATCAGTTTTACCCTACATAATTTCTAAGTCTTGAAGTCAATCAATACAACCAATGTCGAGTATTTAAAAAAAAATGTCTTAGATGTGAAATAAAAATACCTAAAAAAAGGTTCAATAGATTACAAATAAATTTTTAGACTTTTATTAAATATTACTAAGAACATGGGTTATGGGATTTCTGGCATATTTCAAAGACTGGTGTTTTAATATTGTGTTACTAAATAGCACCTAAACAATTAGAGTTCTTAAAAATTAACCTGTAAAATCGAAATTCAAATCAATGTATAAAAATAGACACTTTCTTATCGTTTTTTCTACATATTATTTTACAAAGACTTTTTTTCTAAATCTAATATGGACACTAAATCTAACTCATAGAATTCTCCGCATGTCCATCTATAATACTCATATAAGATACAATGCGCCGCCGGGTATAGAAACGGCACTCACCATGCTAGAGATATTGGAAAAATATTATTTGGTTATTTATGAAACTCTCGGCTTCTACAATATGAGTCAGAATAGCTACCACTAAAGGTTTTACCACTATACGTTCTATTTCAATGGAAATACATTATTAGTATGTCACTCACCCGCTGCGATAACAACCAATAATTACGTTAACTACTAACAGTAAATAGTAGAGGACGTACCAGAGCAACTAATGGATACATCAATTGATTCACCACGGAATATAAATTGGCAATTTTATTTATAAAATACATTGGTCGCCCTCTTATAATTGCCCTTATATAATTCGATTCTTATGACAAGAAAGGTTATAATGGGTCCATAAAAATAAATTATAATTAGTTGACCAGAAAGCACCCAATCAAATATTAATTATTTTTGTAAATTTCCATAAACCAGTTTTCGTAAGGTTTTTAAATAATCTGACAGTTCATTATGTTATCTTTCATAAGCAAACGTCATCTGTTGGCGACCATTGTGTCTGTTTTTCTGCATTTTCATAAGCCCGTTTGGCGTCCAGGTTTTTAAATAGGCGTCCCTTACCAATTCTCCACAACTCGCCGTTAATTAAGGCAATGCACTACGTTGTGTAATATTTTAAATTGAGCCCCTATCAATAACAACCCTTACGTAGATGGCGATAAGGTTTAAATTCCCGCTTAACACCATCCGCCTGTTTTGATTTATGCAAGAAAAAAACATGGCCAAAAAGTGCCTTTTATTTTATTTTGTGGATGTTCAGGCATTAATATTTAATTTTTTTTAATTATTTTATAAATAATTTAATTTTACATATTATACAATAAAATTATAACCGAAAATGGGTTCGTAAGTAGGAGATTATGAACTTTAAAGCAGTTTTCATAGGCCTTATACATTATTTTTTTCTGGGCTTATAAAAAGACTTATCTAAAAAATACTTGAGTATTTCAAAGGCCAAGATGTATTCTACTCGCAGTATTTAATTAAAGCATCTGAAACATTTCTATGCGACCAAATTCTTAAACCAAAAACACACGATTTTGCATTACTACGTATGGCATCGCCTTAAGTCATCTTTTTTTAGGAAGCATCACTGATTAGCGACCATTGTACCTGTTTTTCAGCAAAGGACGTTATTTGACGATTTTTTTAAATTTCAACGGTAATATAAAGGATTGATTTTATGTTATTCGATTATTTATTTGTTTACCACGGTCTCAATAAAACGGTACAATATTTCAAAGAGATTGCGTGCGTAGAGCCAAAAAAAACAAAAGAAAAGAAATTGTATAATATATCTGCATAAAAACATAGAGATGTAAGTTTTGTGAAAACGATTTTTTTTTTATTGCGTTAATTATATCGATAAGTTATTATAATATAGCCCTGACGAAAGAAAACCGACCAGCAGATGTTCTATGAAATGAAATTGTTTGTGTTCAGTGGCCAGATATGAATAATGAATAGCCAAGTGGTACCTTCTTCCCAAATTTTTCTCCACGTTTATCACCTCCTTACTCCAATCACTTTTTTTTAATTTTAAAGTGTGAGATCTACCTTCGAATTTACAATTCGATCATTGACTCACTTCGAAAAGTATGCTTCGTTGAAATGTGATCGTTGTCAGTGTGATTTTTCTACTTTAGTTTTAAAATAGCTGAATTCCCCGACGATAGACGCAGAATTTATGAAAATTTCAAGTACATAGTGACCTTTATTTTAGAAGTTCAAGTGTGTAAAATTTTGCCAATCTCGAAAATAAACTGTAAATTTGTGTAAAAATCAAATCCACGCCCGCCCGGTGTCCACCCTCCTGCCACAAGTCATAGAAACTATTCTTTATCGAAAGAAAGAAGAATTGTGTCTCTTATTAATATAGATAGATAGAAGAATATATTCGATGAAAAATGAGTTATTCTCAATTACGGAGGTATTAATTAACACCTTGGAACATATACTATATACTTACCCTTATGCAGATCATTTGAAATAACATACTGTTGAACTTATTTTATTTTATTTTTGTTTCTTACTATTAACCATGTCTGCTGTTCACTTACTGATGTTCTTACTTACTTCTATCATTGTCTATTATTTTTTATCTGTTAATTTAAAAAAAAAACTTGTAATTGAAAATGTATTTTTGAAGGGCCCATTTTGAAGGCTTTTCGCAACGTTATTTGGAGAGCACCTTTATCAGGTTTATTATATTTTTAGCCTCAGCAGAATAAAAATTAAATCATTTTTACACCAAGCTTCCTTTTGCAAGGAAATTTCAACAAACGACACTGGTAAAAATGGCATTAAAAAAATATGCAGCCATTTCAATAGCGAGAAAAATTAAATTTGCAAATTCACAAAAAACCCATTCTTAATCTGATTATGCTTGGGTTAAAATGTTCAAAAGAGGTAATATAATTTGGCAGTAAAGGCGTTTGTTTTTCAAATGTTAAAAGTTTTTTGTAAAATACATGAAAATTTATACTTAAAAACACTCATTGTTGAGTGCAATTTTTTTTCTATTGAATAATGGCCTTTTACATTTAAAGGCTCTGGTAAATGAGCAAGTTCTTACGGAAAGGTATTGCCGTCAAAATTACGAGATTACGCAAGATTGTCGCGTATTGCATAATCTTTGGTTACTGTAACGTTGCAATAACGGCATAATAGTCAATATACTATTACTAACCCTCCTAAGTCCTCCACAACACAGGTGAACTCCTAGCGTGGAGGACAATGTACTTTACCTTTGTAAAACTAATTTATATAAGAATAAATAAAAAAAAAAAAAAAAAAAAAAAAAAAAAAAAAAAAAAAAAAAAAAAAAAAAAAAAAACACAATACATTATCTCGGATGACTAGTGACAACTAAGAGACACTGGACAACCTTACAAACCCACTTATAATATACTAGTTGATGTGTACCCGGCATTGCTGGGGGTTATCCTAAAGAGATGGACATATAACATTGTTTGCTTTTTTGTAGGCCTTTTTAAGATATACAATTCCGTAGTACATTATTTTGATGTATCTCATAGGGTTTAGCCAGCGTTAGCAATGTAAGCGCCCAAACAAAAAAAATCTGTTTTATTGCATCGACTTTTCTCTCCTTTTTTAAATATAATATGCATGTATTTTGAATACATAAACCTTCCGAAAAAAAATTCTCTAAATGATTGTGAGAACCCTATCAAAATCCGTTGCGCAGTTTAGAAGAACTAAGCGCACAAACAGACAGACGCGGATAGCGACTTTATTTGATACTATATAAAGATTTCCTTGGTTATCTCTTTTTCATGCAGTTTTTCTCATATAAGACATCAGTCGCACGGATAGAAGAAAAGGACATGGAAGGAGGTTTATTGGAATACTTTCTTCAAACCGGCTTTATTTCTCTTTTCTTATTTTTGTTTATTTAGACATTCACAGTACATTTTACTAAAAGTTGTATGGTTCTATATTATTATATTCTAGACGGTTCATACACCTATTACGTATGTCGTTAAATTTCTTGTTAATTTCGATGGTTTTTTTTTTGTTGTTTATGGGATTTTGTTCTCATTATTGTTGTTATGGGCTTTCTGGCGTTCAGTTTTGGACACAGACCTCCCTAATTTGTTATCAGGTGTACAGATTAGAGAAGCCTTAGCGGCTTTCAAATCGTCAGCCCACCTTATTTGTGGGTGACATGAACTTCTATGTCCCAACCAAAGACGTCTTCGCTAATACAAAATTTGGAGAAAGAAAAAAATTTGACTCAACAAAGCTAAACAATGCACCTCTACTGGATATTAGATAGAACATAAATTACGCTAAATATCTATATGTTAGACACCAAATCTTCGGGCACCAACTATCAAATACACAAGACAGATCAAACATTTACAATTTTTGTTAAACCTCCTTATTAGTATTAGCAATTTTGATAGCATTTTTATGTTAATATTGTGGAAACTAAGATGTTGATTTACTTATTGAATAACACTGTTAACTATTTTGAATTAATGTATGAATAAATATGGAAGTGGAAATTATTCCACTTCCTGACATCGGGGCGAGCTGAAACTCAGCAGGCTCATTGGCGATGTCAATGTATTTTAACTTTTGATGGCAATCACACATACACACGCGGACGTTTACTTTTCTCTGTTAATCGTATGACATAGGAAAGTTAAATTCACAGTCAATCCACAAAAAATGTTTTTTAAATACATTCATTAATAAAGAAATATGTATTACAGTAAAAAATAGCTTTTTATGGACTTTAATATTGTGTTGTATTGTAAACTGTCAATGTGATTTGACATCTTGTTATACAGGGTTTTCCAATAAGAGGTGTTATTTTGAATAGCCCGCTATTTCAGTAGATGTTATTTTTAAAGCTGTCATTTTTTGACATTTTGACAAATAGGAACTACGCCATTAATAAAAATGGAACGATACACGCTTCAACAATGCATTGAAATTATTAAAATTCACTTGAATGAATCAAATGCAAATCATCTTGAGTGATGAGGCCCATTTCCACCTCGGTGGCTTCGTCAACAAGCAAAATTGTCGCATCTGAAGCTCGGAAAATCCAAGAGTTATTGTCGAAAAGCCTCTTTATCCTCAACATGTGACTGTTTGGTGCGGTTTATGGTCCGGCGGAGTCATTGGACCTTACTTTTTTGAAAATGAGGCTGGAGCAATAGTTACGGTGAATGAATTGCGCTATCGAGAGATGATTAGTGCTTTTTTATGGCCGGAATTGGATGGTATTGATTTGGAAAACGTTAACTTTCAACAAGACGGCGCTACGTGCCACACAAGCAACAAAACCATTGATCTTTTACGATTGAATATCAAAATAACACCTCTTATTGGAAAATCCTGTATATTATGTTGTAAGCTGCTTCTGCTCCACATATGATTTCCTACTGAGACAAGAACAATACATCGTCCGTTGAGTAATGTTTATAAAGATGAGTAATAAACAAATTTTAAAAGTTTCACTTGAGGTTGAAGATTGTGACTATCATGTCGTCTATCTTAGATTGCTTCAATGCTTCAAAAATATCATGACGAATGAGACTCGGGGCTGAACCTAGTTTTGAAGTAAAATATAAGTCACGGTTTAATTTTCACCTTTATTAGTGGCATAATATTAAAAAAAATACATTTATAAAAATATTATTATAGTTTCGTTAGTAAATATGTAATTAAGGCCAATACAACGATATATCAAACTGTATTACAAACAAAAGACAAACGTGCTATTTTTTTAAATTTAATGACCGTAAAATGAATAATATAATGAAAAATAATAATGCTAATACAATTTTTTATGGATCTTTTTGTGGGATGAAAAAGATTTTTAATACTTTCAAATTGTGTTTCAATAGTTTCAAATTGGTATGTAAATATTTTTAATACATAAATCATTGTTTTTAATAATACATTAATATTATTTTAAAAAAAGCTTATCATGAAATGGAATGAAACCGCTTAAAGATATAATGTTGTCACTATAAAATTACGATATAATTAACTATCATTAAGTGATATATTGTTGTGATAACAATTGAACAATATCCCAAACTTCTTTAAAAAAGATTACAGAACTTTAGTGGACGCAGAAGTCTAGTGTTAAGGAAACATGTTAGATGTATGCACTTAAATTTCTTTCAAATTATCATGCAAAATACTTTAATTATTTAACGTCTGCTTAAAACCAAGATAACCTAGTCTTCAATGATGTAGTCAGAAAATATTATAAATTGTTACGTGCTTCTCCACGTTTGAGTATATAACGCAAGAAATAAAATTAAAAAAGTTTTTGCTTTCCAAAACTCTTCATCTTTCTTATTTAACTCCTTCTATTTCTTTCGTCCTCCAAGCAAACCAAATTAATACGGGGACAGCGTTGCAATTTTAAAATATTCAATTAAAAAAAAAACAATCAAAAAAAATTGTAAATCGCCTCTAGAGTTCTTTCATCAGTTGTACGAAATTTGGAAAAGGGGTGAGATATTTAAGTAATCGGTATTTAATGGGGATTTGTTTTATTCGTCTAAGCAGCAAGTTCTTAGGAAAACGTCCACCACTGCGTAGGGATCGCAATTGGACGACGGCCTCCTATCCTCCAGGTATCCCTTCTTCTCCTGGGCCACGTTTCGGGGAATCCTGATACTGCAACCACGGTTGGCCACCCCTGGAAAATAAACAATAAAATATTAGTTTTTATTATAGGACACCAAATAATCTAATACATATATCCCTCCCACTAAACTGATGTTAACGGTTGTCTGTGTATTAGTCCTGGGTGAAAACTAGTTTAATAAACTTAAATTTGATTTGAATTTTGCTAACATTTTCAAAATAAGAACTAATATTTTATAGTATTCAAACAAGCGATTAAGTACCCATAATTCTTTATTGTTTATAAATTGCAATTTTCTAAATTCAAACTGATTTTGTTATTTTTGGAATAACGTAATGAGTAAAACCTCAAATTGTTATAATTTTATCATTGAATACAATATTAGCGATTCTACAAGGAAATTTTTAAACGGTTGACTTCATATCTCATTCCAGTGCAAAAATAAGAGTTAAGACTTCCAAGGGCGTTCCTGACTTCATCCACAATCCAAACTACTCTCTAAACACTTCTGGCACCAATAAGAACAAACTTTGAAATTTTCAGCCAAATCGGACTAGTTGTTTGCAGTCTATAGTGAACAAACAAACAAATATTCAATTTCATATACCTATATAGATTATTATCACAATGGTCATAGTTAGTTTTAAGATTTTTCCTAACATATTTTCAAAAAAAATTAACATTTCACCCATTCTGTTCTGTTATTAGGACTTTCATATGAAATGGCTCAAGTTTTTGATTTGAACGTGTTATTTCTTCCCGGTAAACCATTTACATTTATTCTATCCGCTCTGTACACGGTGTCCGGAAACTCGAAGCGGGGATCAATATTCATTTTTAGAGTCTTTATTGTGTAATAACTTTTTTGATTTTTTTCTATTAAATAGTGTCTGAAATTAGAATTAATAGGTCAAAATTCAAAAATAATCGGTCACTAAGGGGTTAATATGAGCTGTTTTTTTAACTTAGAAAAAAATAGAAGAAAAACGAAATGCTCAGAAAAGTTTTTTGTAATTAGTAGATTCAGCAGTTTCCTTCTTGTACAAGTTTCCGGACACGGTGTGTGTATAAATAATTCGCAGTCCTATCATAACTTGGTTCCATTTTTAATTTTTTTATTTTACAATTTAAACTTTGTTTACAATTACAATTTAAAGTTTGTCAGCAGGTACATACAGTAATAACAACACTTCATACAATGACACGGTTAAGTTAATATAACAGAATAGAAAATATAAAAATATAAAATAAACTATTTATTGCGTTTGTATTATCTTTGTTTTCTTTCAGTACTAATTATTACACGTTAGTACTAATTATTCGTTATCAGGGCACCTAATACAACACATAGTAACGTAAATAGTAAATAACGCATGGAGTAGGTAGGTACTGAGTATAACATGAATGTGTGCAATAGTTCAAACACTAAGTAGGTACAACACAAACAGGTATCTGCCAAAAGCCCTGTTGAGTTCTACTAACAGATTCCTGCGGAAAATATTCAGCGTACGCCATACGATACTCGACGTGCGGTGATTCTGTCAGAAATGTGGCATTTGAGATTAGAAAATGATTCCAAATAATATGGTATATTATATTATATTGCTTTGTTAGGTTTATTGTTTTATTTGAAGACCAATTTCAAGAATTTTCATTACGATTTAAGTAAAATTACGTCTTTTTCGTATAAATTGATTCATTTTTATTATGTTTTGATACAACTAGAATCAAAATAAGAACAAAAAATTCGAATAATCTGATGTTTTTTTTCACATTAATTTTTTATTTAATAACTTCCGTACAAGTAGGACAGGCTACTACTGCGTCAACCTTATTTGGTAGATTTTACAATTTTTGTCGAAATATAAATAAATGTGTTAAATATCCATGATTCAGAATTGTAATAAACTGCATTTCCAATACAAAATTAAATATATTTAAGGGTTTCCATTAAAAAAATGAATTTAGTTTGAAAGTGTCGTATCGACGGGAAAAACTTTCTCTCTATAAGGTATTTCGTTGTTTTTTTATTCTCAAGAAAATGAGGACAAAAAACAATAATGATGGTATTTTTACTATGATGAATAAATTTTATGTAACGAATTTAAATATGTTTGCCCTTTTCGATTTGCCTCCTAAACAACATAATCGTTTTTATTTGTGAATTCGACGGGCGACGTTGGTGACAGACGTATTACCGGCAGTTTTAAGTCATAATGACGCTGTGGCCAGTTGAAACCCTTTCGGAATGTACAATTAATGATCGTTTTTGAAATCGATAATTATGAATAAAAATACCATAATCGTAATCAGAAAAATAAACTTCGAATCGTCCACACATTTTTAACGATATTCACAGTTTGTGAAAATACTTAATTTGTGTATAGTTTTGGTAACATTATTCAATATGGCAAACAAACCTTTTAAAATTGAGTATTTTCACAAACTGTGGAAGATTGAAAGTTTAATTTTCTGATTACGATTATCGTAATAAAAATATGTGATGAACATTTATTATCAAGTGATATCTTGTGTATTTATAAGTCAATAAAGAAAACGTAATTTTTTTTTTCTACATATATGCAATGAGAGAGAGAACGCGATGAACTGATGTATGGGGAACATGATCTAAATTTACAGCCGTCAAACTTCAGCCAGCTCTACTGAGGTCAACCAGAACGTTTTTTACCTTATTTAAAAAAATCTAAATACATATTTTTCGGTAGAAACCAGTTGGTTGATGGGCGGCCAAAATCCAAATTACATTATGTTGTCAACAAAGATAGGTAACGTTTCCCTTTACCTGGTCTCTTTACTTTGTTTATTTATTTAAAGATACAAAATATGTTACAAGAAGTCCGGGGTAAAGTGCACTAACGTTTGGAGGTGATTCTACATAACTAATTCTAACAGAAGTATTAAAAATTAATAACTTTTTTCGAAATTCCAACTTTTTTTCACACACTAAAATATTTTTTTATAGAAAAACATAAAATATAATTTTTTTATCATAAAACTACCTTAAAACGTTGGAATTTCGAAAATTGTTCATTTTATTTTCTACTTCTCAAATCATGTTAACTCACCCCCTGAAGTAAGTGCGCTTTACCCCCGGACACCCTGTATGGTAAATATAAATAATGCATTTCAACAAATTTGGAACTTTTGTTTTTAAAATTCTTACATTGGTTTGTTTTTATACTTTGTGTTAATTATATTATTTTATTTTTGTAGTTCTTTGATTCTATTTCTTTTCTTTTTAATTTTTCTTCATATTTTTATTTACCTTTCTTCGTTATGTTTGAACTGTATTGTGCAAGCGACGTTTATAATTTTGAATTCTCTTTAAATACGAAAAATTGTGATAAGTACCCCCCGCTCAAAGTAATGCAAAATCCTTGCTTGTAAAATCTTACAACTGCTACGTAGCAAAATACAAATAATAACAGAAATTAAAAAGGGATTGCCCTCACATGAATAGCGAGACACATTATGCCAGCAGTTATCGTGTGTAAATATTTTCCGCTACATTTTCTTGTTTTTTTTTACACTCACTCCACACAAAAGGCCTGAGTAAATTAGGATACCCTATTTTCCCCAGGGCCTCTCCCATCTTGGGAAATGTTGTGTTGTATAGTTAATTATTATAAGCTTTATAAACCTGAACTGAAGTCGTTGATGCTGGAGGTCTCGTACTTTCCAGTAAGGCGTTGGGCATTGTCTTCTCCACCATGAGGATCGTACACTTTGATGTGTTTCGCGTGGCACTTTGAAAGCTTGCCGATGGCCTTCTCGATCTCACTGAAGAAGAAAAGAAATACCAAAGGTAAAAATCAAATAACCAACAAATATCACGCTGAACCTAATTCGTACAGCAACAATAAATAGCATTTTCCGTATTTCTCCAACCCAACTTTATCATTGCCAAAATTGAGACGAAATTCTTTATCCAAATCACTGAATACACAATTGCTAGAAGTGTGATCTGTACCGATAATAGAGAAAGTGAATTCTCGTTAATTTTTATATTATATAAAACCATACAACTCTTTGGCCTCAGACTGGCCAATGAAATTTTTCTGTTTTTTTTAAAGAAATTCAAACATTTCCATTTTTTTCGAAAAACCCAACAACTCACCACAGTAAACGGAAAATTTGCTTATGTTGTGATGAAGGACTTCACTTGAGGAGGAATTGACATACGACACAAGCCTGGGTGAGACCCAAACGCGATGCCTACTCACTGAATCACCGACACTGACCGGTCATTATCTGTTTAAGAAATAATTTCGGTGTTTGAAAATATTTTGAAAAGTAAGTTAAAATTGAGTTAACTTCGGCCAAAATGTCATGTTTACAATACATTTCTATGGGTTCATCTCTAAAATAAATAACACACGATATGAATTGAAAATCCTTAGGAACGATAACGCGAGCTGCATAAAATTATTGAATGCAAGACTTGAGATAGAAAAAAAACCATTAAGTGACGACATAGAAAAAAAGAAGAAAATTAAAAAATATCCTAAGCATTCAATTACGACTTAATTACAACAACGGAAGCCTTAGGAATGTTAAAGAAACTAGGTTAAAGAAGGGGGACTGAGCAATAAGAAATCCAACAAGGAAGAACAAACGTTGGCAAATTAAGAAAATGAACACTATTAGTATAGTGTCCTATTTATTTCTTAATTTAAAAGAAACCTTCCTTTATTTATAATGCACTTGTTTTATTTCGAAGAACAGATGAAAAATAGCAACAAGCGTTAGAAATGTATTTATAAATCGTTCATCGTAAATCAATTAGCACAATCTTTGTTATGTCTACTAAACTGCTTTATATATTTCGTAATTGTCTCATTTCCAATTGATTGAAAGTATGCGTGCGGCTGCCAATCAATTTTTGCTGACAGCTGCCGCTAAAGCTGCCGACAGAACAACGACATTGGAATTCTGACATTATAATAAATGATTCTTATGTGTCCAAACGATTCATTAGCAATCTAATATCACATTATCAGCTCTTTAGCGATTAGCTAGCATTGACATACTTTCGGCTCCCGCCAAACTTTTGTTTTTAAATGCTCTTTAATATTATAATTGCATTTTCAGTCATGTGCATGCGGTGCATTGGTCGATTAAATTATTTAGCACTGGATTTTATCGATCGAGGTTTGGCCGATTGTAGCCGCAGCCGCGGAATTACCTAGCATGATAAATCATATAAATAGTTTGTGAATTTATATTTAGCCATTATTCTGACATCTATCGCAGACGAACGATACAGTCCTATATTTGACCAATCGGTGGCCGAGTTGACATCGGGTTTGGGTCCCACCCAGGCGTAGTGTGTTCAATTTCTCGGCTGGCTATGCCTTCCATCACAACACAAGCAACATTTTCAGCTTACTGTGGTGGTAGTAGGAGATTTTCAAATATTGTCATGTTATTTGTAACCCGGGAATGTTTGTCTTTCTTTTTTTGAAAAAAAAGTAATAATATCAATACGTATTGACTAAATTCGTCATCTACGGTCAGTTAACGATATTCGCGAGCACAACGATTGTTAAGAAATGTTCTGACGGCCGATAGACGAATTTCGGTGCGGCTTCCATAGTATCAGAAAGGCTTCGATTTACTTGCAATATACACATCTTCGTTACATAAAATTACTGGCTTATTAAATAACGTAATTCAACTAACTAAGCTCTCAGAATTGAAAGAAGTCGTATACGCGGCGAGTTGCATTCGTTCGGGCCAACGACGCTACATTGGTTTGGATGAAATTTATTCACAAAGCAAGTTGTGAATAATGATCTCACTAACTAACATTGTCAATTTATTAATATTTTTACGTAACTGTAACTTGACTGTTCACTTTTCGGAATAACATTCATGGAAAATATTTCCAATGTTGCCAGCATATACGGGTGTCTTATTTATTGCATAATCATATCAGTCTGGCTATAAACAGCATGACCGTGTTCGTAAAATCGGTATAAAATCATCGATAGCTACGCCTACTGATTTCACTGTGCTAGACCCCCTGGTACCTATGAGAAATACACATTTTTGGCGTAATCATTTTGGTACTTACCGATTCGTTAAGTAAATAAAATTTCAGTTCAGAATATGAAATAAACTTTGCATTTTTTCTTATTTTCCAGAAATTTGCATTAACTATGGTGCTTCTGTAACTATTTAAAAAAACATAGCGTTTAAAAAAGTTTCTTAAATGGAAGTAATAATTCAATCTTCAAAAATACTCACACAATACCATTTTCTGCCCTCATCGTTTTGGTTGAGAAATTAGTATGGGCTCCGGATCCGTTCCAATTTGGCACAGGTTTCGGGTGCAGACTGACAATGATACCAAACTCCTCAGCCAATCTATGCAGGATGAATCTGGCTACCCAGAGATCATCGGCAGCGGTGGTTCCAATGCTGGGACCAATCTGGAACTCCCACTGGGAAGGCATAACCTCGGCATTGGTTCCGCTGATCGGGACTCCGGCGTAAAGACAGCATCTGTAGTGGGCCTCAACCAGATCCCTGGCGAACACCTTATTTGCGCCAACCCCGCAGTAATTTGCAGCGGGAACTGGCAGACAATCAGCATTAGGCCAGCCAAATGGACGCTTGTT
The DNA here is from genome assembly GCA_026573805.1 of Hesperophylax magnus. Lineage (NCBI taxonomy): Eukaryota > Metazoa > Arthropoda > Insecta > Trichoptera > Limnephilidae > Hesperophylax > Hesperophylax magnus. The sequence continues at coordinate 10,917,625 of JAIUSX010000012.1, forward strand.
GAAATCAAGAAGAAAGTATTCTTGCTCTATCCCGAACCAAGGTTCTTGACCCTTACAGAGTTGGTACGCTTCGTCGCAGCTCTTTCTGTGATTCGTTTCTGCAAATAAAATCGTTTTAGCATATACGGCAGCAGATTGGATTCGGTCAACATAAATAGAATATTTGCTTTCCTGAACATAACGATAAGAAAAAAATGTTTGCTTTCGGAATATCACTTACATACTGTTTCCAACCGGACCTGGTAGGAACATGATTCCTACTTTTTTTACATTAACTTCACACAGGAGGCCCTGAGAAAAATAATTTCCCCCAGGGCCATGGGCGTGTGCACAAATATGATTAGTTAATTTGATGATGATTACTTTCTATGATTATTTGGTATATAATATATACCAAACAGAACTCGGTGAACTCTTGGCGGAGCGTTATGCCTAAATTACACCGGCCGAGTTCTCGGCCAAGAGAGCGCATTCGGCCGGGCGCTCGACATATCTGAACACTACAGTCAGTATTCGGTATTACAGCGGACGAGTAATTTGTGGATAGAAAAAAAGCCAAATGAATCGGTCGAGTAATTACTCCTTCCACCCGCATACTCGACTTGGCGAATAACTCGCCCTCCACTCGGTCAATGCGATCAGCCAAGTCAGTCGATGAAAGAAATAAAATAAAAATTTAGAATTTTTTAAGAGATTTGACGTTATTTTTTGTTATAAAATTGCAATAGTTTGTCTATTTTTCATATTTGGCAACACCATGGCAATAACACTATAAACTAATCTCTGAACTGACTCGGTCACTGTCTCTTCTACTTGTGATCACCTCTACTCTCCAATAAATTGCTCAGCGGTGTAATAAAGCAAATGATTTGACCAAGCACTTTTCATGTGTAATTTGGCCTTAAGAGGAGGCGGGTTCAAATCGTATGGACAAAACCATAAAATATTCATATTTGCAGTTGAATTTGGTGAAGTAGATAGTTTAAGATCAATGTCGAATAATTACATTAAAACATTGAATTGCGTTAACTGTACCGAGTTATTTATTGTTTTCAATTTTATTTTGTAGAACTAGATTTTAATTTTTCTTTTTCTTTTTTTTAATAATATTGTTGTAAAATTTACAAAAAACAGTTTATTTATAAATTTATTATTTAATTTCAACAAGCTCTGCTGTGTAAATATAATAATTATGCGTGAAAGTGGTTTTGCCCTCTGAAGGCGTTATGAAACTGCGGTGAAGCAACTTACTTACTGAGTTACTGGTTTACAAGCAAATCTTTTTAAAGATTACATGTTCGAATCGTAACAGGGCAACTCAGGACAGTAGCAATTCAACACACTCTTAAAAATGATATTAAGACATGATTAGTGACCAAAAAAGCTAGGTTAAGAATGTACATGATCGTTTTTTTCCATTACTTATAATGACTAATAAAAGTGTGTTGAATTGCCACTGTCTTGATATAGAACCGTTTAAATACATAGTATGGAAAGCAAAAAAAAAGTTCTATATTGTTTTCTTAGTATCCTTTCACCCCACAAATGCCCGAAGATACTGGGAGCGTCGCGACGCTTATAAATGGCGTTTAATTTAGACCATTTTATTATTAAAAAAAATTGTACCATCTACCACCACTAGACGAGCAAGGATTTCTTTTAATTGCTTTACCTGTACTTCTATATTTTCTTTTCCTCTTCTCATACTAAATTCTCTTCTCGTAATATTTCAAAGCTTGACAAGAATTTCATTCAAACATATCGAATGTAGAAACCCTTCAAGATACAAAATTAAAACTTTACAGGAGTCGATAAAAAAATATGTTTGACTATTCGTTAAACTAAATAATAATCGTAACTAGATAACCACTTTCATGTTTTATATAAAATTGTTTATTTTTTCAAGAATTTGATGTTAAATATTGCAATTCTATATAATAATGAGATATTTACGGGTAATTTTATCTACGGTTTTTTCTAAATAACCTTAAAAAATGTAAGCATAAATTTAATTTTTAGTATTAAAAATGCTTAAATCAGCAATAATTACTTTGCCACGTTATACTTTGAATACCATTCTATATGAAACCACGACTGACGATCACATTCCCAAAAAACGTAGCTTAAAGGGTTTTACCAAAACCATGCAAATATTCGTCTATGGGTCTTGACCTTCGAAATCAGATGTACATAGAACTTTCTTCTTATTTTGTACGTCAAGTGTGCAAAATTTCAAAATGAAGTACAAGATTCTGCTTTAAGCGGTGAGAAAAAGAACAATCATCTAAGTATAGATTTGTATTATAGTCACAGACAGTCTTCTTTATATGCCTACATGGATTTATTTTACCTGTCGGCTCGTAATTGTGTTTGTAGGTGTCACACATTACGAGAAGATTGTTTCCTCTGCGGAACGGATCCTTGTAGATAGCCTGCGGGAAGAGCAAGATATCTGAGTTTTCTCCGGTGGCCTGGCCTGTGGAGCTGCCATCGTAGTTCCATTCGGGAAGTTCTGAAAACAAAAATTACATAAAATTGTGAGAATTTCAAATAACAAGGTCCTTTATAGCTTCATTCGATGTCATAAAACAGCGATAGAGGAAAATGTAAAGGTAGAAAAATAAAATATTTGGAAAAATGCATTTCAGGAATATTTTCAAAGAGTGAAAAATGATTATTTAGGACAAGAGAAATGAACATTAAAAACAACGAGTTCTGCGAACTGGTAGAACATTTTAGTTAAAATTTTCGTCTTTGACAAGGTTTAAGGAAAAGAGAGTCCTAATTTCTCCCAACTATCTGTAGCCAATGAGACTATGACATCCAAAATTGGGGTATGTTGTGAGGCTGAAGGTATTTGGGAGGGGAAGGAGATGTGGAAGAGGAAGGTGGGGAAGTACCTGGCTATTCAGATCTGATCACCAAACACTGCCAAAATCGTTTCCCGCAACGTTTCAATTCTGAATGATACTAATAGTATCGTTCTAGTATAAGACACCCCACTCTGCCTCAAATCCTCGCCCCTACCTCGCTCGTTGTAGTTCACTCTGCCACAAATATACTTTCTTTTATTTTTAATTAATAATTCGTGAAATAACACAAATTAATACTTCACGTAATAGATACGAGGTTGATCATTAGCGCAATATATTATATATAAATACAAATGTTGTCCTGCTACAGACCGAGTTCTATGTAGACTGCAAGGGGGGGGGTGTAGAGAATTTAAAATTTGTGGTTGTATGCTTATTTGGATGATAAAGCTGAAAAAAATAATGTTTGATTCGCACACAGAAGAATTTTCACTGACTTGGTATTTCTATATAAAATTCTAAATGATTTAGTTGATAGTCCGGTATTGCTGTTATCTGTTATCTTATTGCTGTATCCCTGTTCTCTCTCCCTAGGTCTGCCTGTGAGCGGGCGACGACACCCCCCACCACACAAAGAGGCGAACACTTTACCAATGTTGCAGGTGGCTGTGAATTATTATTTGATTTGTTGATACTTTGTACATATGATTTGTTTAAACTAACAAAATAGAATAGATCTTACTAAGAAGTTACTAATACGCAGCACTTGCATACTGCGAATAACATTGTATGCATGGACATTTTGGAGGTCTTGTTTTGAAATTTTAAATGTAGACTCGCTATATCAAAAAAAAATTAGCGTCCTTGCGAGAGCTCTGAAGGGGTACCATCAGTACCTAAAACAGGGCGGGGAAGTGGTGGGCCTCCTCCAGTCCGGTATTGCTAGAATTGATGAGCTTTCGGATTCCACAACGTAATACTAAAGTCAGTATTTATTTCAGTGCAGAAATTCTGGGACTAACTACCATATGTATTCCTCTTTACCCAGAATACTAATGGAGGAAAACAATTTTACCAAGTCAGTAGACATCTTCAATTTATGTTTAAACGAATATAAAATGTTTTTAATGAAGCAATTCTGTTATGTACAATAAATATTGTAAATTTCTTAATATTTTCATGTAAAAGCCCCGAAAAAGTGCGTTAATAAATAAATAATTATTGAATTTTCGAAGGAAGCAAATACTTTGGGGTGTGACATATTGAATGAAAAAAACATACACTTAGTAAGACACCACTTTATTTTTTAATCAATAACGATAGCCAACCGGGTTTCGCTTGTCCCAAGCTTCATCAGGGCTAAATATCAAATAGTTGATATTTAGCCCCGATGAAGCTTGGGACAAGCGAAACCCGGTTGGCTATCGTTATTGATTCAAAAATAAAGTGGTGTCTTAATAAATAATTATTGCATTATTTGAGCATATTCATTCATAGGAACATCCATTTATTTTTCTTTATTCTCTATTCACTAGCCACGTAGGTATATAATATTTATGTTAAAATTGTAAATGGTAGTATAGACAGTCCTGATTTACTTAACCTCGTTGAACATTACATACCAGAGAGTGCTAATCTTCGGTTAGTTTTACACTCGAACTGCTGTTGACTACAAGAAAGTGTCAAAATATTGAGCCGTTCTCGTTCAGAAATTTCAATCATTTTCAAATCTTGCTCTCACATTTGGCATACATCACACATACGCATCATCATTGCAAGATCTCGTTCTCCGAAAATACTGATGAAACGAACGCAGTATTACCCCGCTACACGTCATCTGATTTGTAGTTAATTAATTTGTACATTTAGCTGCATAGCTGCCATTAATCATATAACACCCTTTCGCTGGATATTTGAGACAAAGACACTGTTTGTCAGTACACTTAAAATATAATATGTATTGTGGGTATGAAAAAAATCATAAATTCCATTTATTGCATATTTATATAAACAAGCATCAATTAAATAAACAAAGAAATGGATGATTGTGGAAAGAAATATTGACCTATGTCAATGGCCGTATTCAATGATTCAAAAGAAAGTCCGAGAAGAAAGTAATTATTCAAAAGTTTGGAAAAATTTCTGTCGTCAACAGGTAAATATCAAAAATACAATTTGTGTACGTGCTCTGAGACACGTATAATTATATTTGCATTCTTTTGTACCAACATATAAAATAAAAATTTGATTTTTAAATATAAATGGTGGGCGATATCGGCATTTTATAAAACGGCATATTTCGGAAATTTTTTAAAGAAAGACAAACATTCCCGTATTACGAATAACCTGACAATATTTGAAAATCTCCTTCTACCACCGCAGTAAGCTGAAAATGTTGCCTGTGTTGTGATGGAGGACTTAACCAGCCGAGGAATAGAACACACTACGCCTGGGTGGGACCCAAACGGGATATCAACTCGGCCACCGACCGGTCAAATCTGGACATAATAATGGCAATATTAAGGTCGCACTAAGTGTGTTTAACCTTCAGTTCTGAGAATAATAAGCACTCAGACTAAGTACCCAGAACCATCTGAAACGTACTTATAGACCAATAAATAGAAATTGAATATTTAGAACAAAAACTATTTTTTAAATATTTTACCATTATACAAAAACCAAAACGGTTTTAGATATGTATTACTTTGTTAACAAAATTTTGTGTTTATTGCGAAATTGGCATAAATACTTATATTCAATTGATGATCTAGTTTTCTTAGAAAAAAAAATTCTGGCAGTAATTCAGAGAATTTCGGCAACAACAGTTTACGAAAAATATTGCTTAATACGATAAATCAGAAGCTGAATTAAAACGAGATACCGAGAATTATTGCTCAACAAAAAAAATTTTGTGGACATTCTTGTAAAAGTAACTTAAATTACCTTCAATCATTTCGAAATTCTATAATTAAATTACTAAAAATATTTTTTCACAGAGACGCAACATTTCATTGTTGTATCGAAACTTAAATATTTTGCCTGTGCAGGCCTTACTATGGGACAAAATATTGATTCAGCATATATCTGACTCTGTATATGAAAATAAATTGGAACATGAACACAACACTAGGTTCACAAAGAATGAAGGCATGCTTGTTCCCAAATACAACAATAAACACGGACAGTGAACCCTAGAATGTAACGTTCCCAAAATGTTCAACATGTTTCCAGGTAACATAAAAAATTGTAAATTCCTAGATAAATTTAGATATATGCTGAAAACATGGCTCACAAGTAGAAATTCTTTATACTAATCAACTAGAGTTGTTATTTATTAGCATGTAGATTTAGTGTTATTTTAGACGGTTTGCCAACAATAATAATCTGAATATTTAATAAGTAGCAACAACATTATGTATATTTTATAATTAGTAATAATATTATGTAAACCGATTCACACTGTAATCGAACATATATATCTAGTTGACACACTGCTTAATTGTGATTTAACGGGAAGAAACTTTAGAGAACAGTAAAAAAAATATTTCTGTTTTTAAATAACAAAAATCAAAACCCTTTTAAAGTCAAACAGTTGGACAAAGAGATATTATTCATTTTTTATATTATTTTGTATATATTTATACATTTTATTGCAAAATTATTTTATGTTTGTAGATTGGAGTGGCAGATTATCTCAGTATCGTCCTTGAGAGAGAGAGCGCCATTGAGAATCACAACACAAGATCTAAATAGATAGGTATTTTTAACCTTCCACATCCCAACTCTCTCTGATTGGGGATGCCATTGTCCTAATGGCTCCAGACAATTGGGAACAGTTGGGGAGTAATACGATTTTGGAATAAATTCAATAAAATGATAATAATAAAAAATAAGGAAAAGTGAAAAAATTAACTATATTAGTTATTTATATCAATGAAAACCGAGCAAACGCGAATCTAAATAAACACTAATCATTTACCTTGGAGTAAACAGAGCCAATGTTACTGTGACAGTTTAACATGGGTATAAATCCATACAAATAAATGGCTAAACTACGTGTTTACCGCTGAACGCTCGGCAATGTTGATGACATCGAAATATTACATTATTCAAATTATGATACGTTAGAGCGGTCACTTAATTTGATTCTCAAAAACGTATTTTTCTAATGCCTGTTATTTGTAATTTGGATTAATACCTATATACGTATGCACATTGGCTAAATTAGAATATATAATTTTATTTATAATATACAGTCATGTATTAACTTTCAATGTTTGATGTTATTATTGATCGTGATGTAAGCGGAACATTTATATTGAGAAAACATTAAAAACATGTCTTCATAGTTAAAATAAAAAATAAAATTAAAATTTGATAGATAGTGTCACCAAAAACATCAATCTTTCAAGCTAATGTGAGCGGGAAAAAATACATTAGTAAAACTCATTTTTCTCCGTGCGGAAATTCTGTGTGTTCATTATAATAACAAAAAATGATTTTGCGTATTGCACCCCGAAATATTCAAAGTGCCCCTCAAATGCGAAATACGTTTTTCGTCTAATGTTTTCTAGGTACTATTTACAAAGTGGCGATAAAATTAAATTGGTAATTAGGAAGGTTAATATATAACATATAAAATAATAGAAGAAGAGGTCGTGGACACCCGAGGAAGACACGGCACAATCAAATATTCAAATCGTGTTATGTCAAGAGGCAAGAGGCGGTATAATCGAAGGGCTTATGTAAGACTAGTTGACGTGTTTACTGCGGTGCTCAACTTTTCTCTACTTTCCATAAATATAGCGTGTATTATATATACATGTAAACCTTCCAGAAGAAATTTTTTAAATGACAATGAAAACCCTAGCGTAACGTAGTTTCGGAGAACTAAGCACAGACAGTCGCGGATACCAAGTTTGTTTTATAATATTTAGAGATAATTTATGCTTGCAAATAAAGCAAGGAGTTGTAGGGTAAATTATAGGGAGTTTACATTTCCTGAAAATAACTACAACATTATTTTTACCTACATTCTTGTTAGGCTGGTATCATTGTAAACCTGCGCGCGGTACCTCGCGCGGCAAATAATATTATTCTGTCTCCAACAGTCTAGCCGTCGGGTTAGCCCCAAATCTCCTCTAGCATACGCAATCTATTTGTTCATAAAATTATTATAAGTGAGTTTTATTGAAATAAAAAAACTAAATTGGAATTATCCAAATTCTCATTATTTCTCACTGAGAGTAATCACGCAACCTTGGATTCTGCGGATTGCAGAACCGCAGAATCATTTAGCCAACAACCCATTTAAACTAGCGATAATAACAATCCTTCAAAGAGTGAAAGCTAAATCAGAAATATGATGTACATTATTTCAACCTACGGGAGAATGGCGTGAAGACTATTCAGTTATGATAACTAACCGATTAACAATTAAAAATATCAACAACGGTATTGTATCAATGCAGTATAATTAAAACAGTTCATATTCACTTTGTTGTTTTTTTATTGTTTTGAAAATGTAAGTGTGAAATGCTATTGTGATAACGTAAGTAGGTCATCAGAGAGTTCCGTTGTTTTTATTACTGTGCGGCCGGTCGGAACGAGTCACAGACCTTTATAACTTCTATTTTCATCTGAAAACACATGTTTCACCACATATATGTCATTATAGGCGTGCTGAGCAATGAGGTCGTCTCCTACAGCTACAGTAAAATCTCATATTTTTCAGATTTATCATATTATCTAGAGCGTTTTGAACACATAATCAATTTTTTGGAAAATAGACAATAGTACCGAAGTTAAAAGCCATCAAAAAGTTGATATTTTCGACCGGCCAAAAAGCTTGTGACATCACGGTACATGCGCGGCGGTAATACTGCACTGCTCTCCGAATTACGAATTGTACTGTATCGCATCTCGTGTGACGTCACGAGATAGCAGTGCAAACGCGTTACCCAATTTCACTTTGTAAGCTGAAATAGGGAAAAAATAAGTAGTGCTAATTTATTACGAATCAATTCTAATAATTGGTGATCCGGTTGAAAGGGGATTGCAGGGCTTTAACGAATGCATTAAAAGGGTTCCTGGGACATGTGTTCCGATTCCGACATCGTACTAAGGTTAATCAGGAAACCTGTCAAATCATTTGTTACAGGCTTGCAAACCCATTTTTAACCAGATTACAAATAATTTGACGAGATATTTAATAAATTATCAATACTCCTTTTTTCTCGTGTAGCTTCGTAATTTTTGGAGAGATCGAATAACTAATTTTAGTGTCATTAATAAAATAAAAATTCTTTAAAGACGTAACAAATTTCTGTAAAAAATGAAAAGGGAGACGACCTCTTTGAGCATGTAAGAGATTTTCCACTATTGTCAGGTTATTCGTAACTCGGGAATGTTTGGCTTTCGTAATTGGGAACGTTTGCTTTTATATGGCAGACAGAGTATTGCAGTCACCGCTCTGTTCAGCTGAATATAATTCCAGAACATGTTTTTTTAAACTTATTTTGAATATTTATTTTTCGGAATAACTTTATTGAGTAAAACCTCAAATTGTAATATTTAAATATTGAAGACAATATTAGTGATTTCTAAACGAAAATCTGAAACAGAAAAATCAGAAAAGGAAACGGTCACATCTGGGACTCGAACCCAGGACCCCTGTCTTTCCGGGACAGTGCTCTACCAACTGCGCTAATGGGACCCTATTCTCCTCGGTCACTTTTAACTGTATCATACTTCGAATAAGAACTACTAACATTGTCTTCATTTTTCACCGCACATTTTTATTGGCAACTATCTTTATGTATGATCGCAAGATTCAACCCGAACTAAATGCAATCCAGACAGCGTCTTTTTAGATAAACCTATCTTATTTTTTTTAAATTTTAATGTGCGACATCTGTTGACTTTTCTGCAAGTCTAGAATGAATATTTATTTTTCGGAATAACTTTATTGAGTAAAACCTCAAATTGTAATACTTAAATATTGAAGACAATATTAGTGATTTCTAAACGAAAATCTGAAACAGAAAAATCAGAAAAGGAAACGGTCACATCTGGGACTCGAACCCAGGACCCCTGTCTTTCCGGGACAGTGCTCTACCAACTGCGCTAATGGGACCCTATTCTCCTCGGTCACTTTTAACTGTATCATACTTCGAATAAGAACTACTAACATTGTCTTCATTTTTCACCGCACATTTTTATTGGCAACTATCTTTATGTATGATCGCAAGATTCAACCCGAACTAAATGCAATCCAGACAGCGTCTTTTTAGATAAACCTATCTTATTATTTTTTTATTTTAATGTGCGACATCTGTTGACTTTTCTGCAAGTCTAGAATGAATATTTATTTTTCGGAATAACTTTATTGAGTAAAACCTCAAATTGTAATATTTAAATATTGAAGACAATATTAGTGATTTCTAAACGAAAATCTGAAACAGAAAAATCAGAAAAGGAAACGGTCACATCTGGGAGTCGAACCCAGGACCCCTGTCTTTCCGGGACAGTGCTCTACCAACTGCGCTAATGGGACCCTATTCTCCTCGGTCACTTTTAACTGTATCATACTTCGAATAAGAACTACTAACATTGTCTTCATTTTTCACCGCACATTTTTATTGGCAACTATCTTTATGTATGATCGCAAGATTCAACCCGAACTAAATGCAATCCAGACAGCGTCTTTTTAGATAAACCTATCTTATTTTTTTTAATTTTAATGTGCGACATCTGTTGACTTTTCTGCAAGTCTAGAATGAATATTTATTTTTCGGAATAACTTTATTGAGTAAAACCTCAAATTGTAATACTTAAATATTGAAGACAATATTAGTGATTTCTAAACGAAAATCTGAAACAGAAAAATCAGAAAAGGAAACGGTCACATCTGGGACTCGAACCCAGGACCCCTGTCTTTCCGGGACAGTGCTCTACCAACTGCGCTAATGGGACCCTATTCTCCTCGGTCACTTTTAACTGTATCATACTTCGAATAAGAACTACTAACATTGTCTTCATTTTTCACCGCACATTTTTATTGGCAACTATCTTTATGTATGATCGCAAGATTCAACCCGAACTAAATGCAATCCAGACAGCGTCTTTTTAGATAAACCTATCTTATTATTTTTTTTATTTTAATGTGCGACATCTGTTGACTTTTCTGCAAGTCTAGAATGAATATTTATTTTTCGGAATAACTTTATTGAGTAAAACCTCAAATTGTAATATTTAAATATTGAAGACAATATTAGTGATTTCTAAACGAAAATCTGAAACAGAAAAATCAGAAAAGGAAACGGTCACATCTGGGACTCGAACCCAGGACCCCTGTCTTTCCGGGACAGTGCTCTACCAACTGCGCTAATGGGACCCTATTCTCCTCGGTCACTTTTAACTGTATCATACTTCGAATAAGAACTACTAACATTGTCTTCATTTTTCACCGCACATTTTTATTGGCAACTATCTTTATGTATGATCGCAAGATTCAACCCGAACTAAATGCAATCCAGACAGCGTCTTTTTAGATAAACCTATCTTATTATTTTTTTTATTTTAATGTGCGACATCTGTTGACTTTTCTGCAAGTCTAGAATGAATATTTATTTTTCGGAATAACTTTATTGAGTAAAACCTCAAATTGTAATATTTAAATATTGAAGACAATATTAGTGATTTCTAAACGAAAATCTGAAACAGAAAAATCAGAAAAGGAAACGGTCACATCTGGGACTCGAACCCAGGACCCCTGTCTTTCCGGGACAGTGCTCTACCAACTGCGCTAATGGGACCCTATTCTCCTCGGTCACTTTTAACTGTATCATACTTCGAATAAGAACTACTAACATTGTCTTCATTTTTCACCGCACATTTTTATTGGCAACTATCTTTATGTATGATCGCAAGATTCAACCCGAACTAAATGCAATCCAGACAGCGTCTTTTTAGATAAACCTATCTTATTTTTTTTAATTTTAATGTGCGACATCTGTTGACTTTTCTGCAAGTCTAGAATGAATATTTATTTTTCGGAATAACTTTATTGAGTAAAACCTCAAATTGTAATACTTAAATATTGAAGACAATATTAGTGATTTCTAAACGAAAATCTGAAACAGAAAAATCAGAAAAGGAAACGGTCACATCTGGGACTCGAACCCAGGACCCCTGTCTTTCCGGGACAGTGCTCTACCAACTGCGCTAATGGGACCCTATTCTCCTCGGTCACTTTTAACTGTATCATACTTCGAATAAGAACTACTAACATTGTCTTCATTTTTCACCGCACATTTTTATTGGCAACTATCTTTATGTATGATCGCAAGATTCAACCCGAACTAAATGCAATCCAGACAGCGTCTTTTTAGATAAACCTATCTTATTATTTTTTTTATTTTAATGTGCGACATCTGTTGACTTTTCTGCAAGTCTAGAATGAATATTTATTTTTCGGAATAACTTTATTGAGTAAAACCTCAAATTGTAATATTTAAATATTGAAGACAATATTAGTGATTTCTAAACGAAAATCTGAAACAGAAAAATCAGAAAAGGAAACGGTCACATCTGGGACTCGAACCCAGGACCCCTGTCTTTCCGGGACAGTGCTCTACCAACTGCGCTAATGGGACCCTATTCTCCTCGGTCACTTTTAACTGTATCATACTTCGAATAAGAACTACTAACATTGTCTTCATTTTTCACCGCACATTTTTATTGGCAACTATCTTTATGTATGATCGCAAGATTCAACCCGAACTAAATGCAATCCAGACAGCGTCTTTTTAGATAAACCTATCTTATTATTTTTTTTATTTTAATGTGCGACATCTGTTGACTTTTCTGCAAGTCTAGAATGAATATTTATTTTTCGGAATAACTTTATTGAGTAAAACCTCAAATTGTAATATTTAAATATTGAAGACAATATTAGTGATTTCTAAACGAAAATCTGAAACAGAAAAATCAGAAAAGGAAACGGTCACATCTGGGACTCGAACCCAGGACCCCTGTCTTTCCGGGACAGTGCTCTACCAACTGCGCTAATGGGACCCTATTCTCCTCGGTCACTTTTAACTGTATCATACTTCGAATAAGAACTAATATTGTCTTCAATATTTAAATATTACAATTTGAGGTTTTACTCAATAAAGTTATTCCGAAAAATAAATATTCATTCTAGACTTGCAGAAAAGTCAACAGATGTCGCACATTAAAATAAAAAAAAAATAAGATAGGTTTATCTAAAAAGACGCTGTCTGGATTGCATTTAGTTCGGGTTGAATCTTGCGATCATACATAAAGATAGTTGCCAATAAAAATGTGCGGTGAAAAATGAAGACAATGTTAGTAGTTCTTATTCGAAGTATGATACAGTTAAAAGTGACCGAGGAGAATAGGGTCCCATTAGCGCAGTTGGTAGAGCACTGTCCCGGAAAGACAGGGGTCCTGGGTTCGAGTCCCAGATGTGACCGTTTCCTTTTCTGATTTTTCTGTTTCAGATTTTCGTTTAGAAATCACTAATATTGTCTTCAATATTTAAATTTTACTTATTTTGAAGGTCATACTCATCAATGTAATATATCATTGAAAAAGAAGATAATACTAATAAATCTAAACGAAACATGAAACAGAACAAGACATAGTAAAATAAAAAGATAACGTCACAAGCGATCCCGTGCTCGATTCCTAGTTGTGACCGTCATATATTTATTTTTAAGTGTCTTGTACTGTTTCATGTTTCGGGTAGGCAGAGAGGACGGACCGCCAAACAACTCGGTCTTGGCACACACTCCTTATCTTATTCACATGCATACGTCGTCTCACATACTCTTCTATAATTCTCACTCTTGACATGGCCCGACTCAAGAATCTGATACACTTGGTGGTGCCATGTCTTCCTCGGGCGTCTCAGACTTCTGCTACCATTCACATTTGCATCGTATATTCTCCTTACACTTATTTCTTCGCTCATTCGTTCTACATGCCCAAACCATCTAAGCGTCCCTTTATTGATCTTACTCATTACGCTTACATTAGCCTTGCACTCCATTGTGGACTGCTGTACAATTTTTTGTTATCGCCAACTGCGTTCAGTCCTCCATTAATGGAGTTACCTGCGTTTACCCTTCGTTCAATATCTCTGTCAGCCTTCCCATCTTTCGTAAACATATTACCTAAATACACAAACTCATCCACCTGCTCCAAGTATTCCTCATTCACAATTATATTGCACACTGTTTTCGTACTCTCTCTTTCAAACACCACGACTTTAGACTTACTTACTTACATTCATCATTAACTCATTATTCAAACACACTTCATTCATCCTAGACAAGAGAGACTGTATATTAGTGTATATTTTCCATTCTGTTAGCAATTAGCACCGCATCATCAGCATACAACAGGCAACATACTCTCAGATTACTAAACATTATTTTTATTATAATTAAGAAAAAGAAACTAACGAAAGTCAAACGCCACACAACCATCTTTGCTGCACCCCTTGCTCGAACCACATTTATACGTTTTTAGAGTGATCTCAGGGATTCTTTTTTGTAATTCCGATTCTTGACATAAAACATCTAAAGTGCTAATTCAATTGTCATCAAGCCATGTTTTCCTGATGCCTCCCTTGAACCGCCCGTCAAAGATTTTTCCCCGAATCCTTTCTCCGCTTGTCTTCTCTAAGTGTCCAAATCTATTGGTGTTCTTTTCTTAATCTTAACCAATACTCTTTCATTGCCCTTGAATTAATGTCATTTTTAAAATGGTTAAATATGAGTTTTATAGAAATATGCCATAGGAATATCATTTTTTGTCGGACGATTTCAAAACTAATGTTACTACTAATGTAATAAGTAAGTCAGAATGTTCAAAACATATTATTAAATAAACTCATTAAAAGATACATCTGCAACAAAAATCAATAAAAGGAGAGCCCAAACAAAAGAATTATATCGGTGAAAACTTTAATCAGTTGATAAACAACCGTGTTTATGAAAACCTTACTAATTGAAACGTAAAATATAAAATAAAAACTGACATAAAATAGTTGTTGGAAAGATACATAAGATATACATATATTGCTTAACCAGTTAAAAATTATCTTTTGCATAAAACTTGAAATAATAATAATTTCGGAAATTTTCTAATGTTGTATGTTGTATCTAAATGTTCTATATGAAAAATATAATAAATAAAATTAAATTGCGAACATGAAAAAAGTTGAAAAAAAATTAACACATTTTTAATCAAAACATTGAAAAATTTCGGAGAATGTAACACAGTCCTTTTTTCAAGATTACTGTCACTTCACGTTTTATCTCGTTCATACAATAAAAAAGATTAAATATTATAATAATAATTCCCATAAAATAACCAAAAAATCAGACATTGTGTCATAATAAGAAACGTAGATTTTTTTAAACTTTGTATTCACCTACACATGCATAAGGCATTTATGTTATTAAACAATATCACTTTTGTAAATACTTTCAGTTTCACAAACCCTACAATTAAAATATCCCATGATATTTCACGGGTCTGCGCTAGTTTGAAATGAGAATAGAGATACCACCCAAACGCAAAGGACAAACTATTGTTGGAACAAAACTCAGTCAACTGGACTACATGAGAAGACCACATGAGAGATGATAAATTTAGAAGATTCGGAAAGCTTCATTAGCAGACACGGCCCAAAACGAAAAAAAAAAGATTTCCCGAGTGATACTCTTAGTATCCTTCTTGGTGAAAGACCACCATTCAGAAGCGAAACGTTACATGAAATGGCTTTAGCTGTTTGGTGACCAGAAATCTTAGTAGCTAGGTACATTTCAAACTTCTCCTCCACCATCTCCTTTCTTTCTTCACCTCATTCAGCCTCACAACATAACTACCACTCTGTTCGTGTAAATGCGTGGGGTAAAACAACATACGAATTAGCAGTACCAACGAGTTTTAGCAAGAATCAACGCCATTTGCAAACTGTCGTTGCTCTATTGTGGCACGGCACAGACTTAATCACTTGACACCTCAAAATCTATCAGATGCCAATGTTCACTACTCTAGTCGGCCTTAAGGTAGTATTTGACACAACTTTTGAATGGGAAAGCGACCCGCGGTTCTATCGTTTATCTCGTTCATACACAAATCATTTTTTTAATGTTTATCATTTATCATACATGGGCAACATTTTAAATAAGAATTTTCTAGAAACATATAAGAGTGTTTCTTGTTTGCCACATTTTATCTTTTTTTTTTAAACAATAACAAGTCTAGAAATAATTGTAACGTCATTGCAAAATAACATAAAAAATAAATGATGCCAAAGAAATTATTGCATGCACAA
The DNA here is from genome assembly GCA_026573805.1 of Hesperophylax magnus. Lineage (NCBI taxonomy): Eukaryota > Metazoa > Arthropoda > Insecta > Trichoptera > Limnephilidae > Hesperophylax > Hesperophylax magnus. Next base: position 10,933,813 of record JAIUSX010000012.1, read on the forward strand.
CAAGCGTGCCCTAAATACGTAAACAATGAATGACTGTTCTATAAATTATGTGTATGATTGTATCTTATGCCAATGTCCCAAAGCAAAATAACGCTTCAAGGACGTCCGAAAAGAACGATATTATTTGTAATACCAGCAGAATTTCATGTCAACAACAGGTAAACATCACAAATATATTTGGTGTAAAACACAGCATCGGGCATTAGGTGTGTTTTGTGATGATACAAAACATTTTGTGTAAAACACTGCATCGGGCATTAGGTGTGTTTTGTGATGATACAAAACATTTTGTGTAAAACACTGCATCGGGCATTAGGTGTGTTTTGTGATGATACAAAACATTTTGTGTAAAACACAGCATCGAGCATTAGGTGTGTTTTGTGATGATACAAAACATGCGACTTTTTCATCATTTTACAAAAAAATATATTGAAGTCAACAGCTGGTATGAATGATAATAAAATAATGATGTGATTTTTTGTTTGTTTATTTGTTCACATTCTTGTTCTCAGTATTAAACAAGTAATTCTTGCTTCACAACAGCTGTTGCGTGTCTAGTATAATTATTGGGGAAAAAACGTGTTTACATTAGTAATCTTGTCATTCATTCATGTACATATCTACTAAATTACTTCTGATAATGCAAGATAAAAATGTATAAATTGATTTCCGCTGTCAAGCACCGGATGGAGCATGTCACTTTTAATCAACACGAATACATCAATATTACTGATATACTCAATTGCAACATCATTCTGAGAATTAAACTAAATCTATCAATATTTTTTTCAATTCTATTCGGCCTAAAACAAGAACGATTTTTGCAACACCGCGTATACAAATAACATAAAATAAACCAACAATCACTTTACAACATAGCTATGGCAATTTCTGTTTACCTAACAAAATTAAAACTCAAACGCAATAATATTATTGTAACAGCTACAAAAAAAAATTTTTTAACAATTTTTTTACAGTTGCGCTAACTCTTGGACCGTGTAGTAGCAATATTTAAGGTTTTATTGAGAATTAAATCTTCCTCTTAGAGGACTGACTCTTAAACTGATGATAACTTTCATTTTAAGTATTAAAATTTCATTTTAATACTTAAAAAAATGGTTAAATGAGGATTGAAACTTCTTCCCCATGGACTGGAGTCAATAGAGCTAATAGCAAAATCCTAGTTTAATATTACCGACAATTATGTCGTTTATAAACTCTTGTACATTCTTAAATGTGTATAATGTCATCCAATTTCAGACAAATGCATGTGATCGCGCGCGTGTGTGTGTTCATAATAGCCACCAAAAGTAGAATGCATTGTCATCGACAACGAGTTTATCTGCCAAGTTTCAGTTCGATCGAATCTTGGCAAGTGGGTTAATCTTCATTTCCAAGATTCTATTTCATTCATTAATACATTTATTCAGTCAATCAAGACAACAAAACCATAAATCGATAAGAGGTATATTAACAATATAAACTTATCAAGTATTGTTCCGGTCTAAAATAACAATGATTCTAAATAGCAGTTAAAAAACCATTAAAAATATCAATCAATCGATAAAAAAAAATACCATGCTTATGTCAATTTAAACAATATTTAAAAGACCAACCTAAAACCACAATGAATAAACTCAATCGCAACACCATTCTTACTCTTTGGTATAAAATATGTGTGAACCAAACAATACAAATATATATTTTTAAATACTGACCTAAAACTCAATTGCAACACTAGCGTGTCAAAAGTTGGTTGTGCTTATTTGCTAAAAAAGCAAAAAAATATCTATTTCAATAGTAAGCTATTAGAGATTGTGTAAAATAATCATGAATCACTACCATTTCAGCGAATTAAACACTTCACTAATAATATTTTTTTATTGTCGCAATTCATAACAAAATTATCGTCACACGTTAAAACAATAGTAAATAAATAATTACCTAAACATTGATTAAAAATGACTCAAAGAAAATAAACTGAATTGCAAACTCATTATACAATAAAAACAACAATTGCTGTTCTGATTCAATGACACAATGATATCCAATCTTAATATTATTATATCGTATCCCCCGCATATTCTCACTTCAATATTACGTTTATCAACTTGCAAACTACTTAATATTTAACAAGTGTTACCTATGTCCATTACCGAAACATATTTCTAAACAAACTACACTTGTAAATAAAATAACATACAGTCTTACCTTTAGCGGTCTTCGGATAAAAGTCCAGAGTTCTATCCTTGCACCTCACGTTCTCCCCCGTTCCATCGATCCATATATAGGTCACTTGAATCTTCCCATCGGGAATCGGAAGATCCACATACTTAGTCAGAATGGTTTTATTTACCGATATATTCGGAGAATCCGAAAGGAAGCTTCCGCCCGACATGGCAGATCTGAAAGGTGAACTTATAAAATTACTGTTAACACTACTTTAGAATGCTTTGAAACACCTTTTGGTATCTTAGACACAACACTGATTTGACAGGTCGGAGGATCGGTTGTTCGCTCACTGACAGCTTGATTGTATCTGTATTGTTTTTGTCCGGTTTCCAACTTGTGTCTGTGTAGGTCGTAGATATAGACTACACGGGAGGGGAGAATGCAATAAAAATAAAGACACTAGAAAACCGGTCCAGAAAACAAAAAGGAGAGAGCTTATTTTAAAATTTACACAATCTCTGTAACAGGTTACAGAGTTAAAGGTTACATGGTTAACTTTCATATTACAAAACATCAGGGCGATCATTCTTAAGTTTCTGTTGGTTTCTGTGAATAAATCTTTAGACAGTTTTACAAGAAGAGAAAACATATTTTTAATGATTTTAGAAATAAGTTATGGGAACGTATCCTTTTTTTCATGAACTTTCTAAAGTAAACGAATTACTCTAAAATCAGTTATTATTTTTAGAACTCTGAGTAAATAAATGCTAATTTATTACAATTAAAAATATAAATTTGTTTTTGACCACTTTAATTTTAATTGTACTCTACCGGTTTCGGAAGCACCCTTCCTTCGTCAGGAGAGTATTAAAACTTTATAATTTTTAAGTTTTAATATTCTCCTGACGAAGGAAAGGTGCTTCCGAAACCGGTAGAGTACCTACAATTAAAATAAAAGTGGTCAAAAACAAATATATATATATTTTATTGTAAATTATGACGAGCCACAAAGTAAATGCTAATTTATTATTCAAATTCTTCGTCAACCATTGTGCTCTTATTAACAATTAATATAACTTTCTTTATTATAATGTTTTTTAAAACCGCTGTGAAGTCAATTTTCAAAGATCGTATAAAAAATGACTACAGTATTTTAGACACACTATTAATAATGATTCCCCTGTATCTTTTTATGTCATTGGAGAAACACACTTAACACAAAATATCGTAAGCGAACGAATAATAAATTTTGCTAAGTTAGTGCATTGCAAGCAATAGGAAAATGCAGCTTCTGAATGCATTCTGTATATGAAATAAATCGATATTAACATGGAGTCAACATTTACCAGTTTTTCTTCTGAAAAATAATGTTTTCCAAGAATAAATTTCAAGTACTGTATTATGTTCAAGTATTGTATGTCTGATGGCTATGACGTAAATCACATATTGTATGTCTGATGACTATGAGGTAAATTACATATTATATGTGTGATGACTATGAGGTAAATTATATATTATGTGTCTGATGACTATGAGGTAAATTATATATTATGTGTCTGATGACTATGTAGTCTGTTCAGTATCTGAGGAACATTCTAGAGCTTTCTATTTGTACTTCAGACGTCTGGTTATATTGGTGTAGCCAGTTGGACCGACGTTTTTAATGTTTGCTAAAAATAATATCGCCCAGATAAAAATCTGTTGACAGAACGGGCACGGGATAGAGATAGAGAAACCGAATTATACGTTCGGGTTATCGCGACAAAAGTATTCAATACACACGGATTTGTGATAAGATAAGCTGAAATTATATTAATTATGTGTAATAATACGCACTGATTCAACATAGAGAATAAAATTATGTAGATAAAAAAAGTCTGACGCATTTTTTGGGGAAGCTGTTCCATAATAAAATGCAAACATAAATATTGGAGATTTTTTTATTCCAAGGTCACAAAAAGTGAAAGAGTTTATAGATGAATATAAATTTCGTATTAAATGTGAACCGATCTTTAAAATGCGATATTTAAAATATCTATTTCAAATATTACTTTTTAAATGTTATTTTATTACAGTAAAAATGGCGATTTAAAATATTACTTTTTTAAATGTTATTCTATTACAGTAAAAATGACTGTTTATAATATTTCTTTTTTAAATGTTTTTTTATTATATTTAATGAAATTTAAATATATCCCTTTCTATCTAAATATTAAACTATATAATGTTAACACACATAACAATAAACATAACAATAGTACATAACATCTCATCGTAACAATTCGTTTATCTAAGGATCGAACAGGTTTTTCTTAAATTTAATTATTCGATTCTCCGTTTTCAGGCTATCGGGAATGAGATTGTAAATATTTGAACCCCCATGACGTATGCTTCTGCTACCACTTTCAATATTTATTGTATTAGTGTACAATTTATTATGTTTTATTGTGTACTGTCCGTGTACTTGTTTCGTTTTTATAAATGTTGTTTTCGTGTGTATTTGTCCATTTAGTATTTTGCAGATTAAAAGCATATGTTATATTATCTAAAATTTTCTAATTATCAATAAGTTGATTTCTTTGTATAGTTTTTTGGCTTAATACTGGATTGGTTAATAATAATTCGTGTTGTGTTATGAAAATCGTTGTTACCATCAATACTACTAATCGTGTATCAATAAATCAGCAATATAATTATATCAGTTTCCACCGTAGCTCTAAGACAATTCTATTAGGTAACACGAGTAACGAAATGTTAGTATACTTGGACAGTAGTATGGCTTTGTTGCGACCTATATAATAGATAGAATTGATCATCAACAAAAACTCTTTAACAGTGAGGACCGATATCTCGAAATTTGTATAGTTCTTTCTGTCTGCATTTTCTAGGTCAGTGCTCAAAATTTAATTTTTTTTCGTGAACTATTTACCTTCGAAATGTACGGTGTAAAAATAAGATTCAACCCGTTTGTTTGATTGATAAAACATCTGAAAAAATAATATCTACAAAACTACTAATTTTAAATGCTTGGCTTGCTACAAGAATTGTATAAAAAAATTATCAGTATCACATTTCCATCATTATGTGGACATGGATAAAATAGATTTTGTATGCAATGCATTTAAGTAAATATCGGCGAAATGGTAATATTAATTTATTATATTCAATAGGAAAGATGCATTCTATAGTCTTCCAGCACTTTGTTGAACCCTACTTTTTAAAGTAACACACAGGTAATGTAGTTTTAGTGATTTGTTTGTAATTTAGTTTCTATTTAATTTTATGTCAGTAGAACAAGTTTAAAAAATATTTTTATTTCATCAGTTTTACATTAGTAAATGTTTAAAAAACTTTTTGCAAAATTTTCGATTGAACATTGTATTCTGTTTTTATAATATATGTGAAAGTCCAGCATAAATACATTTATAATTATAATTAAATTTCTTAAAAGTTGAAAAGTAAAGTAAATGACAAAAAAAAGTTAATTTGAAATGCTTTGTTAAGACACAATTAAAAATAATATTTTTTGAAAAGGCGTATATGAATATTATTATCATAATACTTCGTTTAATGTTTAGAAGCTGAAAGTTTGTTTAAAAACAAAACTATGGTGATAGAGGTTTTTTTTGATTTCCTGGATTCTACACAATACTAGCAAACACGAACAAAGTCTTGTTATTATTGCATGTAAAAAAAGTGTGACGTTCGTAAATTCAATCAGCACTGTTATTGAAAAATATCAATTCGTTAAATTTTCATCCTCTCCATTTGAATGCTTCTCTCTAAATATAAAAAATTGCCATTAATTTTATAAAACTTCTTTTGCATATTCACAATTTACCAAAATCAACAAAAATACTTATTTCGGTTGCCTGTGATGTGCGTGAAATTCTTCTTTCGTGAAATCTGGTTCAATGAACTCAAATTTGCTACTGCTTTGAATTTATGTGACATTTTCAGTGAATTCAGACAAGCGATACCTACTTTTAAACAATATTTTCATGAGAACATTATTTTCACTGCCATCCTAAAAATAGGAACTGATTTGCTGAAAATTCAAACAATCCCGTATTTTTTTTACGGGACTGCGTAATAATAATAATAATATCATATAAGTAGGTCCTACGGAAAAGAAACTAATATAAAGAATAAATTAAAAATCACAAATGAAAGCATCTATAATTGAAAGACCACTCACCGTGTTTATTTACAAATCTCTTTGGGTCGGCAACCTCTACTAGTCATATTATTTATCAACAGAGTGCATGTCAAAAATTCGCTCCACTTAATAATACAAAATCTAAAGCCTACAAAACCTAATATCCATAAAATTTATCTATAAACATGTCCCCGAAGATCAGTGTAGAGAATAATCGAAGTTTGTGAAATCTTAACGCTCTAATTTTACAGAATTTACAAGTGTTTAATTCAAACTGTGAAGTGTCAGAGTGTTGTTGCCGAAATAATAACCTGTCATTCTAATCACTGTAAACATACCTGTGCGAAAATAAAAACAATTAATACGTATCATCAAAGTTTGTGAAATCTTAACGCTTTAATTAACCAGGTTTACAAGTGTTTAATTCAACTGTGAAGTATCATAGTGTTATTGCCGAAATAATATCCTTTTATTCTAATCGCTGTAAACATACCTGTGCGAAAACAATTTTATATTACTCTTAATTCCCGGTTACCCAAAAGCGGCCGCTAGCCCAGTGGTGAGCGAATCCGCATATAGATCCGAAGGTCCTCAGTTCGATTCCTAGTAATACTAAGTTTTCTTCCTCAATTTTTTTTTTTTTTCCTGCAATATTATTTAAATCATTGTGAAACAAGATATACGAGTTTAGCAGATCATCCAAATCAAGGCGCTGATTTAAAGTACGAATTATCATCAAGTACCCATAATTACTTACTGTGGCAAGTTAGCAATATTGCCTACATGTCAGCTGACAGGCGCAAATCATCGACTTATCAACTAAAGTGGTGAAGCGAATAAAAAAAAAAAACACAAAAAAATACGAATTGTACAAAACCAATTACTTATATAAAAAAATCCAGTGTTCAAAAAATGAACCGTCCTAAAAAAAGACATCTGAGCACAATGATGCCCCGGATTATTGGAGAAAATAGCGTCTCAATTGAGGATGCAAACGAAACCTCATCGATTGCGTCATCCAAAGGCTCGGATGATACCGAAGTAGAATATCCTTGCACCTCAGGGGTAGATGTGCTTAATGAAGCTCAAACACATCTGACAGCTCTACAAGATGTCTTGGCAGAGAAGCAGTCGAAGGTCTCAAAAGACCAGCAGCTGAGAATTGCCAGAAACGTGTCGGAAGTTTTTAGATCCGTATCTCAGCTGTTGTTGGAGCGCGAGACCATGCGTGCTGATCTGGCTACAGTGACTGCCCAACTGAGAATGACAGAAATCAAAGTACGACACGTGAAGAGCGAAAAAAGACAACTTGAACAAAAAATTATTCAACTAGAGTCTGATCTTGGACCTGTAATGCGGAGAGTAGCGGAGGCAACGGAGGCTAGCCTCTCATTTGCTGACATCGCCCGCAAACAGCCTAATGATGCTCACCAACCCCCTCCACTTACCCAATATGGACATCGTGTCGGAGCACCAAGACCAGGCGTATGCGTATTTCCAACAGATGCAGACGCCACCAAGGATAGCGATGGTACCAAAAAAATTATCCAGGACATGATTCGGCCATCTGAACTAGGCGTTCGGGTCACGGGAATAAAAAAGATAAGAAATAAAGGTATCTTGATAAACACGGCAACCGCAGGTGAGCAACAAAAACTATTAAATGCACCCTGTTTCGACAAATCAAGCACAATTAAGGCCCGACTGCCGACCAAGCGATCTCCGAGACTAATATTTTTTGGGGTACCGAGGGACCTGACTGACGAAGAATTTTTAAGGATCGCCTTAACTGGGGTTCCCAACATTCAAGACATTGAGGGAACTATAGCGTGCTGTAAATTAAGTCACTTAGCTGGTGCTCGCACAGGAAACACTTGTCATCGTATTTATGAAATGCCAGCTATCGTCCGTAAATTACTTATTGAACAGGAGAAAGTATTTGTGAACTGGACTGTTTGCCGCGTCAGAGATTTTATTGGCCTTACTGTCTGCACTAAATGTCATATGATTGGACACTCATACAAATATTGCAGAGATACTAAACCTACATGTGGACACTGTGCACAAGAAAAACACACCCAGGAGTCGTGCCCAAATGCAGCCATCAAACCAGTTTGCGCGACATGCACCAGATTTGGTAAGCCTGCTGACCATTCAACCGGAGATAGGGACAACTGCCCAGCTTACATAGCTGCCCTCAAGAAGGACCTAGCTACAATAGACTATGGAGTGTAATATACAAGAACACAAGTGCCTAACTATCGATGACTATACTCCCATGAAGAACTGTCTGCGAATAATGTATATGAACGCCAGAAGTATACGAAACAAGTTTGACGAAATTGAGGAAAAGGTCAGAAGATTATGCGATATTGTTCATGTTCTTGTCATCACTGAAACGTGGCTTGATGTCGGAGAAGAAAAGTTCTTTTGCTTAAATGGTTTTTACAGTGCTTTTTCTTCTCGCCCAAATGAAGGAGGAGGAGGTGTGGCCATATATGTTCTGGATTCTATGAAGTGCTCTATCATTGAAAATTTTTCCAACGAAAATTCATTTTTAGGTATTAGTGTTTGCAGCAGTAATAGGAAACCAGTCAACATTTATGCCATTTATCGAAAACCTAACCCAAATAACATGCACGATTTCCTAACACATTTTGAAAAAATACTGAACAAAAGCAGACAAGATACATTAATACTCGGAGATTTCAACATCGACACTTCCATAAACACACCTTCTTCTTTAAATTTTATCAACACCTTACTAACATACAATTTCTCAATACAAAATAAATCATATCCCACGAGAGTCACTGATACAAGCAGCACTATTATAGATCACGTTATATCAAACAGACAAAACATTTCAACAACCATATCGAATATAGATGACCCGCTTAGTGACCATAATATACTAATTGTTGACTTTAAGAATAATTTAAAAAAATGGTTTAATAATAGAACTAAACCACGCTTTACTAAACCTATCATCAACAGTATGGCGGTAAAATCTTATATTGCGACTAACAAATTTGCTATCAACTCAACCAAACCCGAAGACGGTTACAAAGATTTTAATGATTATGTCAAAAATGCATTAGAAGCAGGTAAAACTACACCGAACGTAAAAACAGGAAGGCGGCAACATCTTAATACACCTTGGTTTGATTCTAAACTGAATTTTCTAATCAAGGAACGAAACCAGCTTCACAAGCAGTGGAAACAAGACCCAGGTAATATTACTCTTGCAATACGTAAAAATAAACTCAGAAACATAATAACTAATTATAGGAGAAGTCTGAAAAACAAATATTACATCAATAGCTTTCAACAAAGCCTAACTAACCCAAGAAAAACTTGGAAAACCATTAACTCAATTCTGTCTAACCGTGTACATAAACCCACCAACACAATTGAATCTCTCATCGTAAATAATTGTGAAATTAGGGAACCCCGTGAAATAGCGTTGGCATTTAATGAGTTTTTCCTGTCAGTTGGAGAAAAATTGGCAGCTGCCATTCCATCATTCCCGGATGACTGTAATACAATATATGTAGAACCAAAGGCACGACAATCCTTATATATGACTAGGACGAATAAGGATGAGGTAATAAAGGTCATCTCGAAACTTAGGTCGAATGCAGCGGCAGGAATTGATGGAGTAACACCGTGCATTCTTAAAACCTGTAAAGAAGAACTAGCGGGGCACCTAACCCAACTTATCAACTTCTCCATAGGCTCGGGAATATTTCCAAACCAGTTAAAGCTAGCAAAAATTATACCAATTTTTAAAGAAGACTGCAAGAAGTGTATTTCTAACTACCGTCCAATATCGATTTTATCGGTATTTTCAAAGGTGTTTGAGTCAATTATCAAAGATAGACTGATAAAATACATCTCTAGCAATGATATCCTTACACCACAGCAATATGGCTTTCGGAAAAACTCCAATACCCAATGTGCCACTTTCGATTTCATTTCTAACATTCAGCAGTACATAGACCAGGGCGAATATGTGGCAGCTATATTTATAGATCTGAAAAAAGCCTTTGATACGGTAGATCATGAAATACTTCTACAGAAAATGGAACATTTGGGAATAGTAGGTAAATCTTTAAATTTGCTCCGAAGTTACCTAGCTGATAGATTTTGCCTTGTCGATATCGGAGGGAACCTAAGCGGCTTTGGAAAAATCACATGTGGAGTGCCACAGGGCTCTATTCTTGGACCTCTACTTTTCTTACTATACATCAATGATATAACTAAATGTGGCATCTCGGGAAAACTTCAACTTTACGCTGATGATACTGTGATTTACTACCATTGTAAAAATCTGAAGGAACTTGAAGCTCTAATGAATAAAGATCTCGCAAAGCTGGCAAAATGGCTTCGATTAAACAAATTAAGCCTCAATGTTAAAAAAACCCATTACCTTACTTTCGGTAAAAAAGATAACATGGGTATGAATATTATTCTTGGAAATGAAAAGCTACAACATGTTCAAGTAACGAAATATTTGGGGTTACTCATAGACTCTAACCTCTCGTGGAACTCCCATGTTGAGAATGTAAAATCCAAAATTTCCCCTATAACCGGTGTACTTTATCGACTCCAAGGTGTGCTCCCCACATCTTTACTGCGTGCAACTTATTATGCTATGATTCACTCCCACCTGAGTTATCTAGTTAGTATCTGGGGCACCATTACCAAAAAAAAAAGTTCGGAAATACAAGTAATTCAAAATAGAGCCGTACGTAATATATATAATCTGCCATGGGATACACATGTCAAAGATATATACTCACAGACACAAATACTTCCCTTTACAGTCCTTCCAAAGTATAACATCACAACTGCCATTCTACAAATAATTCAACACTCCTCACACACCAACACTAAACCAGTTTTTAATTCTGACATACACCAGCACAAAACACGATCACAAAATCAAATACATTTATCGTCATCTACTTACACGACCAAATTTGGAATTAACTCCTTACAATACATTGCACATAAACAATATAACGCATTACCTAGTAATTTAAAACTTCCGGCAACAAACAAAAAAACACTGGCAAAAGCTCTTAAAAGCTATTTCCTTAACAGTTTCATTAATGACTAACACAATCTTTCTCTAGAACTCCATAATAACATCTGCGTTTATTTATTTTAATGTATTTATTTTAATGTATTTTATTTATTTGCCTTGTCCTTTCTAATGTTGTCTTTCCCGAAATGAGTTTTATAAACTCATTGGGAATAATACATTATTACTTTGTTATCATTTTGTAATGTATTATCTTGTAATAAAAAAAAAAAAAAAAAAACCTCTCACACAACGAAATAGCATCTACGGGAGAAGCTCTGAATGTATCACCCGTCTATATTTACTTGTTGGATATTATGCAGTCTAGTCTGTAATAATACAACACACGTCCATACGCAATAGTAGTAATAACAACTGTGTTGTGTGTTTGATGTAGAAGGGGGAACAACGCGTTGTTTCTGTAAGCGATGCATTAATACAATGATCGAATGATCGCTAGCTGTATTCCGCACTGCTGAGATATTATTTAATTTAACGCTCTTACTACCAATGCCGTTTATTATTTGTCAATGTCATTTTAGTCAAACTTACGCAATTATTCAATCAAATGCATAAATTTTTTATCATTATTGAAGAAGATACATATCGAATTTTTTTCTTAAAAAAATATATTTATTTTAAATACAGTATATTATTTAGCGTTAAGGGATGTACTCGACTTACTTTAACCAATGATTGCTGACACAATTTGCAGTAAAAAATGTCAGTGTAATTTTGGTTCCAGTGACTATTTTTATATGTGTTTTTTAAATTTTTTTTACTCCAAACAATGTCAGAAATGTAAGTAAAGAACACCCTTTATTTAATTGATATATTACACAGTAATTTTAATTCATGTGTAGTATTTCATGTTGATAAATTAAATTAAAGACCTTTTGTACCTATATTATATTAATTGAAAGATGTACAAGAAAACTATTTTAAAGAGCGCGCGTTTGAATTTCCTTCGAAACACCCGACCGCAGTTTCCTCTTACCCCTTTGTTGTCCTACGATACAGTATATCACTAAACAAGCAAGAATCATCTATTTAAAATTATTCAACTGCACCCCTGTAAAAAAGAATGCTTATGTTTATGGGGGGGGGGGGGGTTATTTATTTGGATCTCAACAATTGCTACCAAAATATTTAAACTATTAAATAAATGACCTCTAAATGTTAAATTCAGCTTTAATAACATAATAGCATTGGATTTGTGGCAAACGAACTTAAGATGGATACCCAATATTGGTGGCTCAACTGCCAATAGCGAACAGTGGCCTTATATCTCCAGCACTGCAATAGGCCGAACTAGTTAAAAGCGATTCATTATGTTCTTAATTGCCGACGATACCATAGATCTCAAAGTGCTTCAGTGTTCGTTCTCCGTCTTCTCGTTAAATATCAAATTAAATTACGAGTATTGTAAATACCTTTATAAACGTTCTTATTTAATTAATTAGCAAACTTTGACACCCGTATATTCTTCTATCGATATCAAATTCATAATCACTAATTATATATATTTGCTAAATACCTTCCTAATACATTTTATTTAAGTGGGCTCTCCGGGGTAGCTTTAAAAAAATTAAGTCGAAGAAATCGAAATAAAATTCCTTTCATGTTATAAAAGCAAAGCTGCTTTTTCAAGTGTTGTGATTTATAGCTTAGATCTTTAATTCATAGAAATTGTAACAGGTACTTTTTTAAGAATTTGGTCTCTATTACGGATAGTCGTTAATCAAAGATACTCAAAATAATGTTGAGATGTTCTGATAGTTATTACGTTTCAAACGTTCTGGTTCAGTGAGCAAATTTACAATTGAATTGGCTGGTTTGGGGAGGCATTAGTTTTGACTTTGAATACAAAATCTATCCACAAAAGAACCACTCGCATATTTTATTTCTAGAGCCCATAGCTCAATTGATAATATTTGAATCTAAATTATGAAGCACAAATTTCTTTTTAAAGCAAAAACTCCCAACGGCGATTTTTGGCAAAATTAAAATTACAGGGCGTCTATTTTTAGGAATTCCCAGGTCAACGCAACTATTTTCAGGTCACACTGCCATAATTAACTTTGAAGTACTCGTAACCATTATTTGACAGTTTAAAATATATAAAAAATACCATACGAATTGTTTGTTCCATATTTGTCATTATTTGCTTAGTAAGAAAAAATATTTTAAAAAACCAACTTAATTGTTACTAGGACGTAATTTGCACATGCACGGTGTCCAGAAACTGATAGTACAAGCGGGAAACTGGTGAATCTACATCACATAGAGAACAAAAAAAACTTGAATCTGAGCATTTTTTTTAACTTTATCTTCCATTTTTTCGGCAATCAAAGGGTGAAAAAAACTTTTGGAATTGGGTTTACGCTTTGACGCATTGAGGCATTAAATAGCTCATATTAACTCCATTGCAAACGATTTTCTTCAAATTTGAACTAAACTCGATTTACTCGCAAACGTAAGCTCAAATTAAAGAAAAATATGTGCCACAAAATATATTCCAAATGTGATCTAGAATCATCAGCTTCCCGCTTGCACTACGAGTTTCTGGACACCCTGTATATTATTATCATCGATTGTTCGTTTCCTATAAAAATCTTCTCATTTAATTAAATTATTTATTTGAAGTTTTATTCTACTGAAGCTTGATATTAATCTTAAAATATATCTTAAGCTTCAGGTGAACTAGATAAGGCAATGCACCACGTCGTGTAATACTTGGAATCGGTCCTCTAACAACAACACCCCTTATGTAGATGGCGATATGGTTTAAATTCCCGCGCAACACCAACCGACTGTTCTGATTTATGCGAGAAAAAAACATCTCCAAAAAGTGTATTTTATTTTATTTTACTTAAGTTCGAGCACACATATAAAATTTTTATGATAATTTTCAAAATAATTTAATTTGCCACTTTATATAATAAAACCGCAAAGAAAGGCGAGATTTTGAACTTTAAAGCAATTTTCATAGGTGTGATGTTTAATTTTTTCTGGACTTATAAAAATGTTCAATTATTTTAAAGGCCAAGAGGTGTTCTACTGGCGGTATTTTAAGCATCTTAAATATTTTAAGCACACACATTTTAAAACCAAAAACACATGATTTTGCTTTACTTCGTAGTGCTTGGCCATTATGATAGTTCATGCCTCGAAATTCATTTAAGGCATTATAATATTATGATAATAGATAGATGAGTACGTAATTTCCGGCTTTGTACCGAGTATGTTTCAACCTAGTTGTAGATATTCCTAAATTATTAACGATCTTCGTGGAAGGGAATAACTTACATGAAGGCGCTTACACGCTCGTGCTAGAATTTATCGCATTATGTATCTTCAAAGGCGCTTTATTTTCTTAAGATGTAACCATTACCGTTAAAAAAATTCTGTGTTAAAATTACACAACGTTTACTTGGTATTATAATTTATGCAAAAATAATTTTCCACATAAGAATAGGCACTTATTACCAAGACTAGTTCATTGTTCAACGCTTTGTAATACCACCCAATATTTTACCACGCCTACTAAACGTTTACTTCGGAAAAACACGTTCAGCTATTTGCCACGATAGAAAACCCGTGAGGTTAGATTAGACAAGCACTTAGTAAATTTTTGATATCTCGTCGCAAAAAAATACTGTTTTTGGAAGATATGATGTAGTAGATATCAGATTGCTTCGGTTCAAGAAAAGTAAAATCATGCTTTTATGAATTGAGGACTCGTTGTAACGGCTGATAATCTGAGCAGTGCGAAATATGTGACGCTTGTGTGGAGATCACTTTGCATGATATACTAGTTTGTGGTACGAAAAAATGTAGTTTTGAGGATTTAAAGACATCACAAAAAGGTTGATAAATATGGTGGTTGAAGTATCAAGGAGGTATTAAAAAATGGAATGCAAAAGTAATTGGGAAAAGGGAAGATTTTTTGCTGTTTATATTTCAGATGGTTTTCCTGTAGACATATGTATCGAAACATAGTTTTAACCGACACACTCCGCCACTCAGTTTGGAACCTTATTGAACCTTCTAGAGCATTCGAAAACCTTCATGAACTTTTTGGAACCTTCCAGACTCACCGACACAGTCGGTGGGCTTATTCTGAAATTAACTGAAGCATTTGCGGCCTTCCCATAACAGAGCACATTTTAGTCACCCACTCCCACCTACGCTCAGCCACCTCCACCAAACTCTCTTTCTTCCAATGTGATACGAAGGGCTATCTACCACTGTAAACACCGGTGGATGGCAGTGGCAGATGGTTTATTTGTATAGTATATACTTGCTGTACCCCGCTACGCGTTGCTGTGGCTCAGTCAGTCTGAGCAGATAGAAAAACAATAGCATGTGTTACTTTTATGTCCAACAGATGGTGCTGTTTTTTTTTTCAAATTAAATTTAATGTGTCTCTGGTGGAACAGTATGAACTATGTAATTTTACCAAAGGAACATTAAATTTCACTTAATGTACTAATTAATAAGGTATGTAGTATTTACTGCGACAACAATTGTTCACCAAAAAACGAAGCACCAGGAGATGAAGATCATTCTAAAATAATATTCTGGTAAACAAAAAAATCTTACTTTTTAACTTTTTGTTAGTGTATACCTACACGGAAATACTGTATACAGCCTGATATACTCGTCTTTGCAGGCATCCAAAAGAGAATCAAACAAACGATTGTCTCTAAATAGTATAAAACAATGTCGTCATCCGCATCAGTCTGTTTGTGTGCTTAGTTTTCCTAAACTACGGACGGATTTAGTAAAGTATGGAAAGACGATTTTTAGTAATCAGTTTGTAAAAAATATATTTTCAGCTGCTTACATTGCTAACGCTAGCTAAACCTTACGAGATACATCATTATAATGTATA
The DNA here is from genome assembly GCA_026573805.1 of Hesperophylax magnus. NCBI lineage: Eukaryota > Metazoa > Arthropoda > Insecta > Trichoptera > Limnephilidae > Hesperophylax > Hesperophylax magnus. The sequence goes on from JAIUSX010000012.1 coordinate 10,950,130, forward strand.
GTGGCTTCACAACCTCAAGTTACCCCAAACTATTTATAAGTCACCGAGCAACGCCGGATACAAGTTATTGTACAAAAAATGATTGGGGTAAATTTTAAAATTTAAAATTAAAAAAAAAAAAAAACAAAAAAAAAAATTATATTAATTATAATTACAAATAATTAATTAATTATTAATATAATTAATTATTATATTAATAATTAATTCTTATTAATTAATTATATTAATAATAAGAATTATTAATTACAAATAATTAATTATTAATATAATTAATTAATTATATTAATAATTAATTATTAATTATTTGTAATTAATTATATTAATAATTAATTATTAATTATTTGTAATTAATAATTCCAAATAATTACCAAATATATAAACAGTAGGTATTTGATTTATTAATATAATTCTTACGTTTTAACTTCATGTTAGTGAATACAAGGAGCCGTATAGGTACTGTATACAGCCCAACATACTGGCCTCTGCAGGCGTCCAAAATAAGCCGATTATTAAAAAAAAAACTACGACTAACGACTGCAAACATAAGTATATCGATCATTATTTTTTGTACATTTGAAAATAAGCTGTTATCATTACCTTGATTGTGGAAACCATTCTATTGCACACCGTCGTGGTTTGAAGCCATCAGGACATTTTTTCTTTGATGCAATGTTACTCATTATGAAAATTTAGCGGGATTTTCTAGGTTATTCAAATTTCAAGCCATTAGATTAGAAAATTCTGCCTTAGAAAAGAAAATATAATATAATTGAATAAGAATACACTTTATTTTACAAAAATGACAGCACGCAGAAATGTCAGAAAACTAACAGACGTTAGTTACTATGGAAACTTTGATTTTGTTACCTATGGAATCGGAAGATTTTTTTCCTAAACAGGAACCAATTATATTGCTTTAATATTTTTTACAACTCAAATAAAAATTTCATAGAAATAGTATCCAGATTTATCATAAAGAAAAATCATAATTTTAGTGTTCGTTGCTAACTTTGGCGGCTTCCGTGGTCGAGGGGTAAGGCTCTCTACTAGCAAGCTGGAGATCGCGTGTTTAAATCCTGGCGTGATTTGAAATGGCTTAAACCGTGTTTGGTGACCAGATCTGAATAGCCAGGCACTTCCCCACCTTCCTCTCTCTCATCTCTTTTGCCTCCCCACAACATTCATGCACCCCGAATTAGGGATGCCATAGTGTCACTGGCTCCAGACGATTGGAAGCAGTTGGGAATCTTGTGCAGTATTCACATGGAAAATTATAAATAAATTAATCAAAACTAAGTTTATACCACTGAACAGATAATTCCTAAAGGGGTGATCTATGCCGATTTAATAAAAATCTGTTAAGATCAATTCATACAATAATTCCTTACGACTCCTAGGCCCGGGGCAGCCAATGCAATTGATTATTTGCTCAAGTAAGATAACCGATGTTTGAAAAAGTATTATCAATAGTCACCCATCATAATAGTCACTCATCAATCGATCCTTAGTTCGGTACACTTCTGTCGGTTTTTTTTTTATATTCAGTGATTTAAACGTTATCATCAGTTAGTATAATTTGCAATACCCTTAACAAATTAAATTACAGGTCAATTAAGTAGAAACTTTGATAAGTCGGGATTGAAGGGGTTATTTGGTTACCAACAGTTCCAAATAATGTTTCAACATCATTATCGTCACCATTATTTTGGTTGCTGAGGCCAATAATGACTATTTATGACCGTCGCTATATTCCAAACAGGTAAATTATTTTATGACCAAATCCGTTTCAATTTAGCGCTTTAATTAAGCAATTTCGGATAGTAATTTAACCAGATTATACCATTTAATTTGTATTTTTTGATGGTTAAATAAATCATCATAAAATTCTCCGTTAAAAAATATATAAACCCAATAATATTCATTCATGACCTGTGCAATGAAAACTTATATTATATTTATTATTTCAAATACAGGGTGCGGAAAAACAGACAATGCAGTTTTGATGCACTTTTATAAAAAAAACGGCGCAAAAGAAATGAGGTGAATTTTATTTTATTCTGTACATTTTGCCGTACGCAGTCCTCAAGATAACATCAGGAAGATGATGGCTCCCAACAGCGATACATTGATAAAGGCGATATCTGAAGGTTTCGGCCGTATTTTGGCACATCTTGATGGGAATTCGATCCTTGAGTTGTTCCAAGGTGTGTGGCCAATGTTTAAAAATATTTTCCGTCAGGTAGCCCAGAAGAAGCTGGAAATGCTCAAATCAGGTGATGGCGCAAGATTGTAGTGCAGCCGGAAGGCCCGCTGGGTGGCGACGACAAGACGACCATTTTTAAAAAAATCGTGTGGACGGCAAAGCCCAAGTGTTGTCCGGGCTAAACCACGGTATTGACTGAAAACAGCACGACCTTCCCGACACAATAAGACCCCTCCCAGGTACATACCCCACCACAAGGGATGTCCCTTGAAAACTACATTGTGTGTATTGCTGCACCCCATATATTACTGAAAATCTGTATGCTAAAACAATGTCCTATGATCTCCTGAAATTTGCACATTTTTTTAACCTGGTATTTAAATATGAATGCAATGATTTCAGTTAAATTTTTTCAACAATATCCAACGATGAGCCTTGTTGTTCTGAATTTGGTACGGATTTTTCTGCCTGGATTGGCCAACGCAACTTTCTTCAATTATTATCTTTGTTTTAGACAGTCTTATCACCATTATCTGTATCTAAAACGACTAATAGATGAACGTTGAATATTGAAAATTATCGAACGGTGTCCTGGGTTAGATTAACTACTGGCTTAGACTGGATAAAAGTGATCAAGAATCCGCAAAACAACAAAAATTAATACGATAGAGGCGTATGTCCAAAACTGAAATTTATTAAGAAAAGCTTTATTTTCAAAAAAACTTAAATATATTTATGTTTTAATTCGCAAAGTTAGTCCTACTCATTGATGTATTATATTTAGATGAGACGTGAAGCGAAAAAATAGGTTCCACTTTTTTACCTCCAACAGACCTCCAACTCTCCCAACGCTCTAACTAAATCTACCAAATCAGATATATGCGCACCGCTTATCGCGTCCTAATAGTGGAACATGTTTCAACGATTTTTTCAATTGATAAAATAATGTTTATTATACAAGGTTTTTATGCGTAGCATAAAGGATAACAAATTATAAAAAGCATTAATTACTCGCCTGCAATATCCAAACCAATATAAAATATCTCCCGAGTAAAAATAAATATCGTTGGCGGCATTTATTTTTACTCGGGAGGTATTTCCATTTTGTATGGATATTTCAAGCGAATAATTAATGTTTATAATAATTTGTTGTTTCAACGAGATATAAGATCGTAATAGCGCCTCTAGTTGTACATCTCTATGGTTGTATTGTTTGCGTATATTTCTGTTTTCCGAGGAGGACTTGTGAAGAACTCTAAAAAATATTCATAATGGTGTTGCTATCTCAAATATAATTTATTATATATATATGCCTACCTACGTAGCAATCATTAAAAACGTCATCGAAAATACTAATTTTGGTTGTGGGTATATCTGTTTATCTACTGTCTATGTGTGACACAGGTTCAATGAACTCGAGTTTGTTAAAATTTAAACGTCACTTTCAAAATTTGAATTGATCATTTGAAGAATTCAGACAAGCGGTAAATATTATAGTTCTTTAACAGAAAATAATTTATTTTTCATTTTTGACATTGGATCTGATTTGTCAATCCCGTGATTTTTAACGGGTCTTGTTTAACTTAACGTTAGAAATTAAAGGATATTGAAAATTTCGAACATTGATTTAAATAATATTATATTTTGGTTACTAGGTTGGAATAATAAAATAATAATGGAAAATTTTTCATAGTTATATTTAAATTACGAGTCGAAACGCTCTTTGTAGCAGAAATTAGCTTTCAAAACACGAAATTATTTTTGATTGCAGATGAATCTTAAAATTGATCTCAGTCATTTCAGAATAATAACAGCTATTACCGTGATGTCTTCTCGTACGTATATTCCGAAAAGAATAATACACAATATTATGTGGGGCGTTTCTTCGATTAATCGGTTTCGTGAAATGCTTAAAAAAACTCTCACAAAAACTTGTTGAAGTTTTTTGGGCATAACTTTTTAACAGCCTGTTTAAAAACCTACGATAAGTCTTTTTCAACATCGTACTAATTTATTGTTATAGTTGAAGAGTTTACTTTTTTGTTCCCGGATCGCCCTCGTCTAATTCTACTGTGAACATTCTACAACATCAACTACTTCCTTTCTCAATTACCTGTATACTTTTGTCTTAGCACAAAAGTACTTTCTTTACTTATTTATAGCTTACCTCTTCACCTGCATCTCCTTCCGTATTTTAAGCCTCCTTTTTTTCCATTTTGCCTAACGTTTTTACCCCAACTCTTCACATCGACATCCAAACTACCTAGACTAGTTAAAAAATATAAAATTTATAGTTTTTATTTTATTTATTAAATAATTTATTGAGTAAAATATCAAATTGATATATTTAATAGTTGCACAAATCTCAAACAAAAAATGGGAAACAGAAAAATCTGAAGAAGAATTAGTTGCATCTAGGAAAAAAACACAGGACCTTAGACTTGCCGGGGCTTTACTTTAATCTGACCCTATCCCACTGTCGTATTTAACTGTATCATAATACTTCATGTAAGAACTACCAAAATTATCTTTATCATCTTAACGCATATATTTTTACTATATACATGGTTTCGAGATTCTAACCAAATTTAATTACAACTCTACGTTGTAATTAATTACTTAAAAAAATGTATATTTATATGTGACATTTATTGTGATTTTTTAAGTCTGGAATGATTATTCAATATGTTTAAAGTGCAATGACTTGAATAGAACCTCCAATTGTAGTAATATTTAAATAATGAAAATAATTTTATCAACTCGTTCGATTCCGTTTCAATAATTTTAATTTTTTTGTTTCACTTTTTTCGTTTTGGAGTAGTCAATGTTATATTCAATGATTATAATAAAAGTGCTTGCTTTGTAACCCATTTTTGATACCTTATATATTTACATAATTTTGATATTGTTAAATTTCTGGTGCTTCTCTGCATTATCAATTATTTTAATCATAGTAAAAAAATGTTTATTGAAATTTTAATATCAAAGTGAGAAAATTGTGCGCTAATAAATTTTATATTTCGAATTCTTCTTTTTTAGCTTTAAATACGAGTTATATGGTTAACATGTTGGAAATAAAAGACAAGACTTTTAAATTTGTATATTTCAAATAGTCAATAGAAATAAGATTGTTTGATGCTGAGATGAAATGGGCTAGTAAGTAGTTTGGTCATAAAAGTCAAAAGTTAAAAGTCAACTTGATTATACAATGTCTTCAGATATATCAATACAAACATTAAAAAAACATCACTTTCAACGATGAACGTAATCTTCGATTACCCTATACTTGTATTCCTTTGTGAGTTGTTATTTTTACGGTGCACCAATTAATTTCAAGGTCAAAATAAATTATTCTCAAGTTCAAGCTTGCTCTACAATTATCAAAAAAGTCGGTTTTGATGAATTATGCAATCAAAACGCCGTATTGATGAACCGACAATATCTTTACGGCATTGTCCGCGGACCGGAGAAACCGGTTATACATTGTTTTACCCAAAGAGAATCCTAGTTCCATGGTTTTACCCATATATTAAAAGTCACACCACTGAAACTGTTAATTTTTTTTGTTTTGTTTTATTTTTTGTCACTTTGTTGTGTTACTTAGATTGTGTTAATTTTTTTCATGGGTTCGTGTATAATTTGGTAGCATTCTGCGTTTCCGTGGATACACTGCTTTGAAAACTAATTTTAATGCCACATTTTTGTTTAATTTAATATTTTGAGTTTGAATTTATAAATGTTATTGTTACTTTTTTTCCGGACATCCGGAGTAGTTTAAAACAATTTTGAATTTTAATTATTTCTTTACCAAATGAATTAAACAGTTGGTTGATGTATGATAAAATTAAAAATGAGGAGAATTGGTTTCAATTTTTAGTTTGTGTTTATCTCTTTCTTTCCCTGCAGGAGGCCCTGAAGAATATAATTCCCCTCAGGCCCTGTTTTTCTTTTGGGATGCTGTGTGGAGGGCCTTTTTTAAAAAAGAAAGGAGAAGAAGAAAAATGTATGAGGGGTGGGTGAAAATCTGGGGGTCAGTGAGTCCAAGAGTTTTTTTTTATTTTTATATTAACTCCACACAGGAGGCCCTGAAGAAAATAATTTCCCTCAGGGCCTATGTCATGTTTGGGGATGCTGTGTGGAGGGTCTTTTTGTGGAGAGGAAGGAGTGAACATGGGTCTTGAAGAGTCCCATGTTGTAGGAGGGAGGAAACACAGAGGCCGGTAGCTCGTTCCACAGCCGAGCTGTTGAACTTAAGAACGAATCGTAGAAGCGACCCGTTCTCATATGACAAATGTCAACCGTGTACAAATGTTGGGCGCGCGTTTGGCGTGTATACCGACTACGCACCGGTGCCGAAGGGATCAATGACGCTAGTTCCTCAGAGCATCTTCCATTGTAATACCGATAGAACAAGGACAGCATACCTACCTAACGCCTGTGCTCTAAAGATTGCAGTCCGTTTGTTAAGATTGGGGAATCTATCAGACGGACCGCCCGTTTTTGCACAGAGTCAAGGGTTTTTTCAGGTATTTAGGGGCTCCGGACCAGAGATGGCTGCCAAATTCGACAGTAGGGCGCACTTGCGATTTGTACAGGGTCAGCAGTTGTGTACTATTAAAGTATCTGCGTGCCCTGTACAGTACGCCCAGCTTCTGAGAGGCCAACTTTACTCTGGCTTCGATGGAGCATGTTCGGAAGATTGCTTCCGTTGAAGGAGACTAGACTAAACGGACGTATGAATCCACCCCTCCCACTGATGCGTCGTTATGTTTCGAGAGAGTCATTCTGGAAAGGTCAAAGCATTATCTCCCAATCCATACTGCCACGCAGTTAGTGGGCAAACGTATCCACCGCCGAGACCCAGACATGCCTCATTGGCATCGTGAACCCGAACATCCCTGCTAAGACACCAAACATAGCGAACTGCCTGGGGTGACCTATGGCTGAGGTGTTTGATATCCAATAAATGGTTCCGGGGGCGGCAATTCATCAGAGCTATTTCTGAGAAATTGCCATTTGCATTTGCATACTTCCCAACTCTTCCTAATCTCCTTCTCCCCCTCACTCAGTCATCAGTCTTACAACTGATGAATTAATACACAAACTGCAAATAGGGGTACAATATAATCGTCCCACTAGAAAGTTAATACATTGACTTGCACATTCAAATAACCAACAAAAAACACCCACAGGAAATCAGTTGAAATTAAACGCCACAAAGTAACAACGAATAATAATATAATTTATTGTGCTTATAAAGAATGTTACATTTACAGTGCAAATAACGTGTTAAATATGTACAGTATTTATACAAATCAGAAAATGCATTACAATGATTTATTTATTGACATTAAATAAACATCTTTTGAGTTTTAGGTTTAAGTATAATCAAACATATTCATATATTTTAATACAAGTAGTACATTAGTTCTATACATTGAGATTCATACCAAACACTCCAAACTTTCTTTTCTAATATCACAGGCACCTGCTTGATACTATTATTACTTTTAAAAAATATAATTTTTAACATCTCCGATAAAAGCAACTTTTACACCTCTATTTCTGTCTTAAACGAAACACTCGGCTGAAACATAATGTTTTTTTCTTACATGATATCTTTTTGATGTCGGTATGCAATTTCGTTACAGAAACGAACTATCTTTATCAATTTTGCAGAAATCTTTTAATATTTCGAATTATTTCAAATCTGAATGATTAGTGAATGCTTATGATTTTTTTTAGTTTCTAAGAACGACAAACTTTCTCGGGTTAACTGACAATATTTGAAAATTATCTATGATCGTAGATTTTGCATACTAGTGGAGAGATGTTAATTTAATGAACAAACAAAAAATAATATATTTTATCTGGTGATATTGCGGTTTTCGTCTACGAGTTTACCAGAAATCAAGGTCATGCATTTATAACAACACAAAAAGGATAACTGATCGATTTATTTTCGTTTTACCGCATTCTAATGCAAATTGTATAAAAAATACCATTTCTTGTTCTGTAAAGGATACGAACATGCGTTTTTAGCGCTATAATAAATAGTCATCCCTAAAACGAATGTATTAATGGTTAAAGACAAAATTAAACAAACTAAAACGAAAAATGTAATGGAATAACTTATTGAGAAAAACCTCAAATTGCAAATTCAATTGCTGAAGACAAAATAATTAACTCTCAAAAGAAGAAAATGTTTTTTTTTCGAGATGGAGTGTGGTAAATATTGCCTCCAAGCATTAAATATTACAATATTTGAGATTTCACCCAATAAATTTCACGGGTCTTTAATTATTATTGTTGCCAAATCAAGTAGAAACAATGTGTTTTGAAAATGAAAAAAAAAAATCAAAACCATTTCTTTTACCTTTTTACACACTCCTACATCTTGGGGTACTGTGTTTTTTGTTGTCGTACTTAATTAAGCACAGCCCAAATAGAATATTAAAGACAGTATAAAATAAATCGAGGATTTTGAAGATAATGATGCTCCACCTGAAACAAAGAGAACAAAATGAGAAATTTGTTAACACATAAGTTTTTCTCTATGGACCTCAAATATCAAAGCATGTGAACATACGTAATGCTATGAAAATTGCCTTAGGGCTTAAAAAATTAATGAAGCTTAGTAAATTAATGTTAATACCGTGACAGTTCTTTCGGCATTGAACATAAGATTATAAACAAGGCAAAACAAATAAATGAATGCAAATGCATTGGATAGTTTATAAAAAAACTGTATTGTATTATTTTTTAATGATAAAAAAATGTTTATAAGAAAAAGTATTTATGCATAGCATAAAGGATAATAAATTATTATAAGGAATAATCAATCGCCTGTAATATCAATACAAATTGAAAATGTACAGGTGGAAAATATTAAGCAGTAATTGTTGATTGAAGTACTAGCACATATTGAATTATTTGGCGGGTTGGAAATAAGTCGACGTGGCTCAGTGGTCCAGAGCATCTGAACAGAAATCAGAAGGCGCGGGTTCAATTTCCGTCGGCGGCATTTATTTTTACTAGGGATATATTTTCAATTTGTATTGATATTACAGACGACTAATTATTGCTTATAGTAATTTAATATAACGTTAGTTATGGGACAATACAGTCAGGTGTTTGACTGTCAGTGTAGAGCAATAAGGATATATTATAGTAGCATAAAAACCAATGTATTAGTTTAATCTCTCTCTCACATCCCAGCTCACTACTTGTGAACACGAATTCTTTGAGTCTGTACTTGGCTAGCGATAAACTAAGTATTCTGTTTTGGAGTATAATTATATGAATTACGAAAAACATTATAATAATACTGGCACAGCCTACATAACCATATTATCATACAACAATAAAACGGTATACACTCCACGGTTCGCTCCGCGTTTATTCTTAAAATATATATCGAAAAAGTCACCAAATCCTATGATTATTTGTCCCACATATTAAACAGTGATTAAACCAGTGGTGAATAGTGTTATAGCATACGAAAAGTCTAATACTAGTGATAAAATCAATCTTTTAAAAGCAAAGTGACAAGTCATTGAACCAAGAAGTTTACCATAGACAATTGGATAAAGTTAAAGATTTCCATAGAAAACAATTCATAGATACCGTTTTGGGTTCAGATTGTTCAATACGTCAAGTTCTAACATCGTCATAACATCTCTATTGAAAAACTCATAGATACCGTTTTTGGGTCAGATAGATCACTACGACAAGGCCAAACATCAGTTATCCAAATAATAACTTACTAATAACCACAGTCAACTCTGAATATACAATGGACCAAGAAAATACTGCGCAGCAATTCCTGGCGAAGGCAACTTCTGTATTAAATAATTTAAACATAATAATACTGGATTCTTCTAATAAATTCACAAAGGATCAGATTTCCAAGCTTACCCCTAATTTCACAGATCTGTTAGGAAATATCGGTCAAATGGGTATCAAACTAGGCATCCTCGAAGGCAAAATTATGACATACAAACATCTATCATCAAACCAATCGCCCGATAATCCCAACAGCACGTGGAGCTCGATTGTCTCCAACCAAACCTACCCTAAAAATTATCCTCCTAACACCAGAAATAATCTACCTATTCTCCCTGCAAGACCCGCAGTACTTATCTACCCTAAAGACGACACGGAACTTACCTCTAATAATACCCTTGAAACACTGAAGACGTCCACTAACCCATCATCATTGGGAATTACAATCACGGGAGTACGAGAAATTAGCAATGGAGGTGTAGTCGTGCATCCCAGTACTGATGCCGAGGCCATTAAACTGGCCAATGCACCGACCCTATCCAACGCCGGTCTGAAAGCGGCCGTTGCTTCCCATAAACTTCCTCGGATAGCTATCCACGGCTTACCTCAAATTGTACCCCTCGAGAACATCACCTTGGCTATACATCAACAAACTCATGAAGAAACTGGTCTACAACTAAATGATTTAAAAGATAAGTTGCAGTTCTCACATAAAGTTGGACCTCGCACTGGACGGTGTATCCACGTCTTTCGAGTTCCTCCCTCTGTTCGCCACTCCCTCATTCGCTTCTCCAAACTAGCTATGGACTGGCAGGTACATTCTGTAAGGGACTGGATCGACAATCTTAAATGTGGACATTGCCAACTCTATGGACATACTGCGACAAAGTGTAGCGCAGACACGCCAACCTGTTCCCACTGTGGAAAACCTGGACACAATCGTGATACTTGCCCGACGCCCGACAAGCCACCATCATGCGCCACCTGCAAGTTCTTCAGGAAACCGGCCACACACAACACTGGCTCCCCTGATTGTCCAGCCCGCCAAGCCGCTGAGAGACGGGAACTATCTCGTGTAAATTTTTTAGGCTGAACCGGAATAGTCATCCCAGTAATACAATTTTTTATTCCTATTATCAAAATATTCGCGGTCTCAATACTAAACTAAATGCCTTCAGATGTTCCGTAAACATAAGTCCTTATGATTTCTTATTTTTCACTGAAACATGGTTATCAGACAATATTGCTTCAACCGAACTTGGACTGCATAGTTATAATATTTTTCGCTGTGACCGCTCTTCTTCTTCAAACAAGTCTAGAGGTGGCGGGGTCATGATATGTGTTAAAAAAAATACTCTTGCCACATTCTTGATTCTCGTAATGTTGTATCTGAAGAACTATTTGTTTGTGTTCTTCTTGGCTCCAAGAAACTTGTCATTGGTTGTGTCTACATTCCCCCATCCTCTTCAACAGATATCTACAAGTCACATACTGAAGCTGTTGAACGTATTTCCATAAATGCCGATTCATTAATTATTTGCGGTGATTACAATCTACCGAAGGTAATATGGCTTAATGACAATCATGGTGTGAAAACTCCTAGTAATATTTCTCTTCAAGCTTCCATAATAATGAATCTATTTGCCTACTTGAACATGTTCCAACTAAACTCGATCCATAACTGTCAAGGTTACTGTCTTGACCTGATCTTTTCTAACATGCCTAGCGTTTGTGTTAGTGAAGCTTCTGACTCATTACTACCAATAGATAAATATCACCCACCACTCGATATCAACTTCACTAATCCTTTCAAAAATGTTACCTTAAAATCAACGGTTACATACCACTACAAATTTAACAAAGGTGACTATACTAGCATGAACAGATATCTCGCCCAAACTGGCTGGACATTTCTTGAATCGAACATCAATATTAACGATGCTACATTTAAATTCAACGAATGTATAACTCATGCCATAGACTTATTTGTACCTAAGGGAACTTATTCCCATCCTAAGTTTCCCATTTGGTTCAGCATCAAACTAAAGAAGTTGATAATCGAGAAAAAAAAATACACAAATTATTCAAATGTACGAACAACTTAGCATATTATCAAAAAATTTCTCAGCTAAGAGAACAATCCAAAATCGAATCTGTTAGGTGCTACAAATCCTACATCGAACTCACCGAGACACAATTAGAGCTTAACCCTAAACAATTCTGGAAATTTGTTAAACAAAAACGTACTGATGATAATGATCTCCCTCCAAGTATGTTCTTTAATGAAAAACATGCTACCAACGGTCTCGACATTGCTAACCTTTTCGCTGAACACTTCTCCTCCGTCTACTCTGATACCTCGTGCACTATCCCTCCACTCAACTATACTAATACTATTGATTTAAATAATTGCCAAATCACACTCATAGATGTCTTTAACTCCTTAAAAAATCTCCCCAGCAAAACAAACACTGGTCCTGATGATATTCCAGAAATATTACTGAAGGAATGTAAATTTACTATATCTAAGCCGATTTGTTTGTTATATAACTTGTCAATATCATCTGCCACTTTTCCGGACTCCTGGAAAGTTTCTTATATCAGACCTATTTTCAAATCCGGCAATAAGTCGAACGTAGAAAACTATAGACCCATATCGATATTATCCCATATTCCTAAAATATTTGAGTCAATAATCACGAAGAAAATCACACCTATCTTTAAAAACGTACTGATCGAGGAACAGCATGGATTTAGATCTGCTAAATCTACTACTACTAATTTACTATCCTTTACCAATTCCATCGTCAATGGCCTAGAAGATAACCCACAAATAGATGTTCTATATACCGACTTTTCTAAAGCTTTTGACAAAGTAAACCACTCAATCCTTATGGCCAAACTATATGCTATCGGTATTAGAAACCCCTTGCTATCCTTCTTTAATTCTTACTTAAGCAATAGAAAACAACGAGTTAAATTAAACAACCTTGTGTCTAGTATTATTGAAGTAACGTCCGGCGTACCTCAAGGAGCACATCTAGCGCCGCTTCTTTTTATCTTATTTATAAACGACATTATAAGTATTTTCTCACATACAAGCTTTTGGCTTTTTGCGGACGACAATAAGATTCTAAAAATAATAAAAAATCACGATGACTGCCTTCTTTTCCAATCGGATATCGACTCTTTCTATGATTGGTGTAAAATTAATTGTTTAAAACTAAATGTCCATAAATGCAAAATTATGTCCTTCTATAGATCAAAAAAACCGATTGTCTTCGAATACAAACTTAATAATATTTCCTTAGCAACTGTTACATCTATTAAAGACCTTGGTGTCTCTCTTGATAGCAAGCTTTCTTTTCGGGATCACATAAATGCAATCGTTAATAAATCCCTCAAACTACTTGGTTTCATCACTAGAATCACTTCGGACTTCAAAAACGTAAATACCCTTAGAACTCTTTACTGCTCTTTGGTTCGCCCCCATCTTGAATATGCTTGTGTAATCTGGTCTCCTTTTTATGCTGTCCACATTCGACGCATTGAATCTGTTCAACATCGGTTCTTAAGAGGGATTGCTAGGAGGCTAGGATTAGAAAAAGGCAAATACTCATATGATGAAATTGAACTAACTCTAAACCTCTCTCCTTTGGAAGTCCGTCGGGAAAGAAATGACCTCATTTGCTTCTTCAAAATTATAAATGGTATTATTGATTCACCTACTCTACTGCAACTCATTCCCTTCAATATCCCCTCGCACAGACTCAGAAATAATGAACTGCTCTTCCTCAACCATCATTCGACAAATTTTGGATATTATTCACCATTGTCCAGAATGTGTAGACTGGTCAACTCAAGTCAAAACCTTAACTTCTTTGGAATAAGTAAGAATGATTTTTGCCGGTCGCTAAACAAGTAACGGAATATTATAAGTGTCCCGTGGTCCTGACCCAAGGCGTAGTCTTGACTTGATTCGACTTGTCACTTTATTTTCTTATATTATATCTGCCTTATGTCTTTGCTTTCATGTACCTTTGTCTAATCCTGTATTTTTTCATTTTATTGTTTTCGTGTTATTATTTTGTAATTTGGACGATGTCCGTTAATAAATAAATAAATAAATAAATAATAAATTAAAACAATAGTAATATTTTAGTAAAAAACATCGCAACTCATGTTCTGGGGCCACAAAATTCGTAAAGGATTTGCATGCATCAAAGACATATGAATAATTCCTATGTCTGTGGCATGCATCGTTTTTCACTCCGCAACAATATATTTAACAGTTAGTTTTAGTGGTTCAAAAACTAAGACTAGTCACCGCTATATACATATATTTACAAATGTTTATAATCTTAATCTCAGCCGAAGCCCGATAGTTATACTCGTATTTCGTAAATCAATAATATTGCGTTTATTAAAACTATTTTAAATTAAATTTACTACTAGAACAAGATAAATAAGTTTATCATTTCTAAGTTACTACTTAATTTTATACATCCTTGCATGTTTTATTACTGTGTGTGATTTTATAAAATTTTTGTTGTGTATGTTTTTTTTTAATTATTGTTTTTTTATTTTTTTAAATGAATTGTTAACCTATGCATAAATTCTAGAATATTAACAAATTAATATTATTGCAACAAGGTAGTTCTGCGAACAGTGTGCTCGCGTCCAAAAAATATATGTATAATTTTCTTTTAGTTAATAAAAAAAATTGCCATCAAAACCAATATTGTCTCTGAAATCATAAGATTGGTGAGTAGGTACTTAAATACCCACCTAATTAATTTAAGCAATAAATATTTAACAATTTTTTATATTTATTTCAAATAAGGTTTTATACAATTTGTCCAAAAAATATCATCATCTCCATCATAAAACCTTTTTTCAAACTTTCTTCCGGTAGGTAGGTACCATAATATTGATTATTACGATTTGACAGCTTGTAGTAGGAACAACATTCATGCGTAATAACAATGTAGTATCCAACATTGCCACCATCTTGAACCGGAACCGGAACGTAACAAACAAATTTACAAACAGGTGAAATTCTAAATGTTCGAATTATAAAAGGACTTCGCTACGCTCTGTCAATTAATGCGGAATACATTTGAATTCGGAATGATTGTTTATTTATTTAACTCATCATGTGTTTTATGTTAGCAATGTTACAGACTGTTTCTTTAATATAATGCAAATAATATAATTAAATACATTTCTCGAACCTGTTGAAACGTAGATGTTACAACGTTAGAATGATCGAAATAAAGAACTTAGATTACGCAAAACAATACTGGGCCTAATGATGTCATTTTTATTGGAACGAATTGTTCACGAAATGATAACAGGTCTGAACTGGTTTCGTCTAAATTTTCCACTTCAATTCGCCAACGAAACCACAAGACAATATATAATAATTATTTTACAAGCAATAATTATTCGCCTGAAACACTCATCCACATTGAAAAATCTCCTGATAAAAGATACATGACGCCAACGGGACTCGAACCCGTGTCCCTTCGATTTCCGGTCGACAACTCTGACCACTGAGCTATGGCGGCTTATCTCTTATCCGCGAAATAATTCAATATATACTAGTGTTTCATTCAACAATTACTGCTTGTTACATTTTTTCACCTGAAAACAACCAACTTTATTTTATATGAGAAAGGCATTGTAAGTGCTAACTCTCTCACTAGATGGCGTCGAGACAAATTGTCTACATTTTTAGGTGAAATACTTGAACTTGTCAAATATTAATTATTATTTTTTTTGGTTAACTAATGTTTCAGACAAGATTTTTTATGCATAGCACAAAGGGTAACAATTATTTTACAAGCAATAATTATTCGCCTGAAACACTCATCCACATTGAAAAATCTCCTGATAAAAGAAAAAAGACGCCAACGGGACTCGAACCCGTGTCCCTACGATTTCCGGAGTTTAAAAAAATAACAACACATAAAATAAAAATAAAATATTTAATCATTACAAAATATAAAAAAAATATCTTTATTTTCAGCTACTTTATTGAGTTATACACTATACAAGTCAAACGGTTTCAGTTGCAGTCAAACTTCTTCAAGACAATGGAAATATAAAAGTTTTAAACTAGTTGATTAAAAGAAAGTTTTTATTTTATTTAAATAATGTCAGACCTCAAAGTGTTTGCTTTCTTCGATAATTGGTTATTATAAAATTTGAAAACCAAAAGCCAAAGCCAAAGGTCAATTGAAAATAAAAATACCTTAATAATATGGCTTTCGACCGGGAAAGCAAATTAAAATGTGGTTTTAACCACTAATAATATTGTACGTAAAATAAGCCCATGTCTCCCCAATTTATTATAAGATACGCATAGACCTTCTAGTATGGTGAATTTAGACCATAATAATATTATCTCCAAATGGTATAAAATAAAGTCGCTTTCCGCGCTTGTCTGTTTGTGCTCCTAGTTCTTCTAAACTACGCAATGGAATAACAATTTGATAGCGTTTTCACTATCATTTAGACATTTTTTTCCGGAAGTTTTATATATATATTTATTGCACGCATATTATATTTATATAATGTAGAGCAAATTCGATGTTTTGAAATCAAGAAAGAAAAAAAATATTTTCGGGCGCTTACATTGCCAACGCTGGCTAAAGCTTATGAGATACTATATATAATGTACTACGGAATTGAATATCTTAAAAAGGCATACCGAAAAATCTGCCACGGTATATGTCTATCTCTTAAGAGTAACTCCCAGCAACGCCGTGTACACATGAGCTAGTGTTAT
This sequence comes from Hesperophylax magnus, assembly GCA_026573805.1. Taxonomy (NCBI): domain Eukaryota; kingdom Metazoa; phylum Arthropoda; class Insecta; order Trichoptera; family Limnephilidae; genus Hesperophylax; species Hesperophylax magnus. The sequence continues at coordinate 10,966,911 of JAIUSX010000012.1, forward strand.
TATAAACTGAGAGCTTTGTTTTTTTGTATGATAATGTACCTACGGTTTTCATGTTAAGTACGACCCTTAAAAGATGTTATCTGTCTGAGCTTTGAGATAACATTTTTTTACTGGTTCATTATGAAATTCTGTTTTGGCTTTCATTACTATTATTTAGCATAGGATAGAAGAGGTATACATGACATTTATTTTAAAACTAAAAGAGAGGAGAAACTGAGGGCAAATTATGGCATCAGAGGGCCGAAAGTTGTTATTTAATAATTATTATCGTTCGATGAACTTAATTTAAAGCAGCAAATTTTACGTGAATGCAAAAGTCGTCACTTCTGTTGTATTTAATAGCCACCATCGAAAAATGGAGATCAGAAACAAGGGTCAACAACATATAGGCAATGGCTAACGACTTATATGTTTAACATTACACACACACCTAATGGTAATTGATGAATAAAAATATTACAGACATTACAAAGAAACATATCATAGGTACTCATCATGAAGTATCTAATTCCTGTATATTGTTTCATCACTGTAAATTATGTACTGTTTGTTTCTAAATTATAAAATAAAATAAATAAATGATTACCTGTTTCTAAAAGTGCGAGTCACCAAGACAAGAAAAAACTAGACAAACTTTAATTGAGGAGATAAATATCCAAAGCTGAGTTCTTTAAGTTTATGAAGAACGTTTTAAGAATTTTTCGTTTCACTTATGCCCAATTCACTCATATTGCTTTGTAGGTGTTTGATACACTCTGTATAGCCTTGGTGCAAGGATGTCGATTAAAATCGAAACATTGCTGGAATTGGCTTTATCCAAGTTAAGTTACTAGATATAAATTGCACGTTTTCCACGTTTTCCTCCTCTTCCATCCTCTCTTTTGTCCACCTCACAATACTCCCCAAATCGGGCACATCGAAATTTCACTGGCTTCATGCAGTCATGAGCGGTGCGGTAATCAACAAAAAGTGATATGAAACTTTCATCGATACTTACTTCCTAGCCACGCAAGCTTATCTAAGAAAGCAGGGGCTTGCAAGGATGTCGTCTTCGTGGTCTGTCTCTTGTGGGGTCCTCCGACCACCCTACTAGGGAGGGTTGAAGAGCATCGAAGCCTTAAATTCCCAGATTGGAATAATGCTCGTTCCACCACCAACCGGAGGCCCTGTGACCTTCTTACGAGGCCCAGTTTATCTGGAGCGCTCGACCAGAAGCCTTCGAGGCTCAGGAATGAAGCCTAAACAAAAAAACAATAAATCAATGAAATATTTTTATCATTATCAAAAGTTGTTCTACAAATGTAGAGTTAATCTAATATTTTTTCTCCGAATTAGGATAGGGAAAATAATACAGCAACAGATCAATGGAGAAATTTAATCTGTACATAGAAAGCAAATTTTTTTTTCTACTAACGGATCAAGTCCAACTAACACATTACATATTACAAGAATAAATGTGTTATAAAAAAGTCAGCTTTCAGCAGTAACTGCTGAAAGTAGTGACATTTATAAAAATAACTATTAGCTATTTACTAGTTATGATTACCTTACTTTTTACGTAACTATAAAAAGCTTATAAATATATTAAGCCGAGATAATAGTATGTGGTTCAGAACCCAGACCGATGAAAATAATCCAATAAACTTGTTTTACTCTTATTTTATTGTTGAATATTTAAGATTTCTATGATTACAATAATTACAGAGATGAAGATATATTTTATAGTTTTTCAATATTTTATCAACAATCTGAGATGGACGTTGGTCCTATGTCTATTGTATCTATTTAACTGTAGGCCACAAAACAGTTCTCAAAATTGGTTTACCTCTAAATGAATTGCAACATATATTGTTGGAAGTGTACTGTTTACCTCTAAACAGATAATGATTATGAACAAATTGGTGCATTCTTCCATTTTCGGTAATTTTGGACATAAGACCATTGACCTCTCGGGTACAGATATATTTTCCTCATATGAAACAAAAATCATCAAAATCATTTTAAATGTCTAAAGCTTTATTTTGTAAGCGGGTCTATATCATAGCTACGAGGATATTTGTCCGAACAAAATCTACATAATCTTTCTTATTTAAATACAATACATTTCAAAATTGTTCAAACACAAGTTTATAATTTTTTTTTAATTACGTAGCTTGAAAACCGCTTCACCTTCAAATAGCAAAAATAATTATAAAAGTAATTATAAAAATAATTTTAAAACAGTAACTTGAATTTTTTTTACAAATTTCTACTAATACTCCCTGAAAACAATTTATCAGATGTCAACACTCATTCTATAATAAAAGCGTTTAAAACAAGCCCCCTTATTGAGATGGCCCTTTACAACACGATTATGTAATATAATGTTCCTTGTGTATACGTAATTAAGGTAGCTGTTCTATGACCCCGTTAGAGAGTTCACACGCCCACAGTACTACGGTAAAGAATGTTCATATGATTTAGTGAACCCGGCAATCTACTGATTTTTTTGTATTATTTGTTTCGAAGTTTTATCCACTTATCTGCCTGCTGGCGAGAGGTACAATAGAAATACCAATTTATAAAAATGTCACAGAAATATATTTATTTTTTATTATTCTTTATTTTGGCTTTCCCCAGAAGGGATGATCTTGGCAATACACAATTAACATTTTTTGCTTATTAACAAGTGTAACAAATGACAGAACATAATTCATTATACATCATAACCATAACATAAGGTAACATAAATAAACGTAACAAAAACATAACATAACATACTTAACATAAACCGTACAGAGCTGGTAACAGTATGTAATCCCAAAATTATAAAAATTGGAACCTGTGAACAATATCAGTAGGCATTTTTCGTTACTTAACCAGAGATTTTTCCAAAATCAGTAACGTTTTTTTTTAAACAGAACTATGAAATTAGCAATCTTATAAACAAATACAGAAAATGGGAGTAAATAAATCTGATTATAAAACATAAAGATAAACATAACACAAACATACCATGAACTTAACATAAACATATGAAACCGGTAGGTGGCCTAGTTGACATCGCGTTTGGGTCCCACCCAGGCGTAGTGTGTTCAATTCCTCGGCTGGCTAAGTCCTCCATCACAACACAAGCAACATTTTCAGCTTACTGTGGTGGTAATATGAGATTTTCAAAGATTGTCAGGTTATTCGTAACCCGGGAATGTTTGTCTTTCTTTGAAAAAAAAAATTAAAATTTCATAACTTAAACATAACATAGCATACACGAACTATATTTGATCAGTAAGTGAAATTTTTGAAGATGGCGCACATAATACAAGAGATATATAATACATATTACTTCCTGTTTTTAATCCTCGCATCTCACTGGCTTAGCACAGTTGCCCGGATAGTGGAAGATCCTGGCTTGACCACCAGGTCGTGGCATCGATAACTTTTCTCGTGTGTTTTATAAAATAATTTTAATTTATTACAAATCTGGTCAAATTATTCGTTTTCCTATTAAAAACTGAACTACAGGGCTTTAACTAATGAATTGACAGAGTTTCTAACAAAGTGTCAGTTATAAGCAAATGTTTTATGAGGACGGCGGAATACGTTTTCATACAAATAACTGTACTGTCGTATTCTCTCATTATATTTATTAGGAAAAGAACACCTGTTCACGATATATTCAAAATGACTAATAATTTACCAGGAAATTGTTATATTTTCACTTTTTAACATAATCATTTTGCTCCATGTATGTTTGTGTGTTTTAGTAAATAAAATAATTTTTACCTTCACAAACGTTTCAAACTTTTCTTTTAAACATTCTATACCCATATTTTACTCCATTGGCATAAAATATCATTGTTTTTCTTACGATTAAAAAAAATCATTTGAAATTTCCTTACCTCCATTTCATTGACGTACCACGTGATATCTGCAGCAGGAAGGGATAAATCTGACGTGCAGTTCACCCTTATTTCTTCACCAATGTAATATCTGGGTTGAAGACCCTCTATCTTCGGATCTCTTCTGGGTAGAGCTGAGTAAAACAAAAAAAGATTGGCATGAGATCTGCAAAGTTGGCAGTAGTTGCCTACTATTGTTGAAGTTAACAGAAGCGAGTTTAACTACTCGCTTCTGATACCAACTATCAACCCGGATGTACGGCAACGATACGTTACATTGACAGAGAAAGAACAAAATAGACTGAATTCAGTACACACTACTTTATCTTAGACAAATAAATGTTATATAAAACCGTGTACTATCAAATTCCGATTAAAAAAGGACCTGATTGTTGATAAAATGTCAACTACTTCAACTGGAGTTCAAATAACTACGACAAGTAAGATAATATGGGAACACACAATATATACTTAAACAAGTTGAAATGATCGAAATAAGAAATAGATTATCAGAAAAATAATATTATATAATAAGCAAGCGAATTTCATTAGAAGCCGAGGACGTCCCAAGAAGACATACGATTGTCACACTTAGCAAATCATTTGAAGAGTCAGTATATCAGAATATTACGTAAGATTATGTAAGTGTGCGCCGTGGCCGAGATGTATGACCCTTCCGAGTAACAAAGGATGGGTTCTGTGAGAGTTTGGATATTATTTTATTATGGGTCAGATGTGTGGTGAACGTATGTCTGTCGGTATGAAAGAGACAGGCATATCTGAGTGAGACAGCATGACCGAGACGTATAAAAAGGCGTGTCTGTTGTAACTCGTCCTCTCTTTGCAACAACATCTCGAATACTGTACATTAGTAATAACACTAAATAAACCAAATAGTATGGAGTATCCAAACGACTATTATTTACATCTTATCTGAGTGATCGACACGGCAGATCACCACAGTTGGCGCAGCCGAAAAAGGAAGCTGAACGGCCGCAAAATTCTTCCTGGAGGAAGAACCGTAGCCGCAGCTGAAAGAACTACAGTTGGAGCAGCCGAAAAAGGAATCTGAACAGCTATTAAATTCTTCCTGGAGGAAGAACTACAGTTGGAGCAGCCGAAAAAGGAAGCTGATCAGCCATTAAATTCTTCCTGGAGGAAGAACCACAGTAGGCGCAGCTGAAAGAACCATAGTTTGGTTATAATCCCACCGAGCACCGCGGAAGGGATTATTGTCGCATAAAAAATAAAATAATTTGGGGGCAGCTTCACGGACAGTATCGGACATTGAAGGAGCATCAAGGCAAGGAACTGGTGAGGAGATTCAAGGCGCTGAGCTCAAGGAATCAGCAGCCGAGAAACCGGATGAAAAACGGATCCAGGCAGCTTGTACGGGGACCCGACACGGGAAGGCGTGGCGGTGGTGACCGGACGAGAAGGACGACCAGGAATCCGGACGGAGCCAGAAGACGGTCGGACGCGGAAGGGCGGCGATCGGCGGCAGCATCAATCATCAGATTCGTGAGTTGAGTGCTGTTTGTTGTTGTTTTTTCTGATTATTGGTAATCTGTGTGGAAATGGAGGGAGTGGGTTTACCCAGGTTTTGTCACCTTAGGGACGGGCTGGAGACGTTCGTGCTACAGTTTGAGCAGTTGATCCTCGTCAATGATGACAAATTTAAATCCGAGGATAAAAAGAGGGCGGTTTTAATATCCCACCTACACACAGACACGATTAATCTACTGATAGATTTATGTTTTCCAAAAAAAATAACAGAATTATCGGTTGAAAATATATTTTTGTTATTAGGAAACCACATTGGTGTTTCAAAGAATGTGTTTAAGGAACGTGGAAATTTTTTTGCGGCGAAACAAAAAGTTGGGGAATCTATAAATGATTATATAGCTAGGTTACGTTGTCTAACAAGATTCTGCAAATTTGAAAGCAGACTGGAAGAAAACTTAAAAGATATTTTTGTGACTGGTTTATTAGAAGGTCGTATTAAAGAAAAAATGTTTTTAGATGCAGAGAAGCTGACTTTAAAAAGTACATTAGAGTGCGCATCGGGAATGGATTCATTTCATAAAAACATTACGTGTATTAAATCCGAGAGTGTCGGGCTCATTTCTAGAAGTAAGAAAAATTTTAATAGTAGTGCAGGTAGGAATTATTCTACTTCACCGGCGCGGGCGAAAGACAAAAATGTTACAATTCCCAGAAAGAAATCAGTAGAACGTATACAACAGTTGAAGTGCAAATATTGTAATTTAAATAATCATGATTCCAGTAATTGTAGATTAAAAAACGTGACGTGTTTTAATTGCAAAAACAAGGGACATTTTAGTAAAAATTGTCGCGAAAAAAAACGGGAGGAAGTTTCATCTGTGTTTGTGAATTCAAGTGAAATAAATTCAAGGTTAACAAGAAATACCGATCCCATTTATTTATCGTTAAAAGTTAATAACGGTATCATCATAAAAGGATTATTTGACACGGGTGCAGGAATATCGATCCTATCGGATAAAGATTATTGGGAACATTTTAAAGATGTACAATTGAAGCCGAAGAATTTAACCCTGAAGGGTTACAATAATTGTAAGTTACAGTTACTTGGATGTTTAATTTTGTCAATTAATTTCAATGGTATTACTAAAATAATGGAATTTTGTGTTGTAAAGGATGGTTCAACCACTGTGCTAGGTAGAGACTTCGTAAAAGAATTTAACATTGGTTTTACGGGTTTCGAGACGGTTTCTTCACAGTTGAAAAGTGAAATACTCACGCATAATATTCTCGACGTAAACAATAATAGTGTCGATACGTTAGTGCGTAAATATCCGGAGGTATTTTCAAGTAAACTAGGTAGATTCAATAAATTTAAAGTTCATTTAAAATTGAAAGAAAATGCAGAACCGAAATTCTGCAATCCGAGAAGTATTCCTTTCGCTTTGAAAGCGAAAGTTGAAACGGAATTGAACCGTTTACAAGAAGAGGGAATTTTAGTTCCGATTAGTTATAGCAAGTTTGCATCTCCTATCGTGCCCGTAGTTAAAAGCGATGGAAGCATTAGAATTTGCGGGGATTATAAATGTACTGTGAACCCACAATTGATTGTTGACAAATATCCCATGCCGAAGATAGAAGTTTTATTATCACAAATTTCGGGCGGAATAATATTTTCAAAAATTGATTTACGTCAAGCTTATTTACAGTTGGAACTAGACGAAGAAAGTATGGAATATACTACGATTTCTACACATTTAGGATTATTTAAATTCACTAGGCTAGTGTTTGGGATTAACAGTGCACCGGCAATATTTTGTAGAACTATAGCTTCATGTCTACAAGGTTTGAAGAAAACAGCGGTTTTCCTGGATGATATTATGGTTACAGGAGAAACGATAGAGGAACATAATGCTAATTTAAATGCAGTTCTTAATAGGTTAAAAGATTGCGGTTTGTGCGTAAATATTCAAAAGTGCAATTTTAACGCTTCATCGGTATGTTTCTTAGGGTTTGAAATCTCGAAGGAAGGGATTAAACCTATGGAAGATAAAACGAACGCAATTAGTAAAGTCGCGCAACCAAAAGATTTATCAGAGCTACGCAGTTTTTTAGGAATGGTAAATTTTTACCGATCTTTTGTGCCAAATATGTCTATGTTATTAGATCCTTTGCACAAATTATTGAAAAAAAATACGAATTTTGATTTTAATCAAGATTGCGTAAAAGTTTTTAATAAAATAAAATTAATTTTATGTGATAATCGAGTGTTAGCACATTACGATCCAAATGTTACTTTGAAGGTAGTTACGGACGCCTCAACGAAAGGTTTGGGTGCAACATTGTTACATGTGTATGAAAATAATTTACAAAGACCTATTTCTTTTGTTTCTCGTAAACTGACAGAAGCGGAAAAGAAATATTCAATTTTAGACCTCGAGGCTTGTGCAATTGTGTTTGCTTTTAAGAAGTTTTTCGAGTACATTTACGGAAGGGAATTCATTCTAGAAATAGATAATGAACCTTTATGTAGAATTTTTGGTGAAAAAAAAGGAATTCCTGTTTTAACTTGTAATAGATTACAACGTTATGGTGTAATTCTCTCATCTTTCAATTATAAAGTTCAATACGTAAAATCAACATTAAATTGTTCGGATTACTTATCTCGCGTACCTGTAGGAGATCCTGTTGAGGAAAATAATAACTTTGATTCAAGAATTTTGTGTTTATTCAAAAATAATAGCGAGATGCCAATAGATGTTGAGGAAGTTAAAGCAGAATCTAATACGGATAAATTATTATTAGAGATAAAAAATTATCTTAGAACAGGGTGGCCAAATAAAGTCAATAAGGATGATTGCAAATGGATTTATTGGATAAAAAGGAACGATTTATCAATAATTGATGATTGTATTTTCTGGAACCATAGGTTAGTAATTCCAATAAGTTTAAGGGATAAGATATTAAGCTTATTGCATAGATCTCATCTAGGGATTGCCAAGATGAAAGGGCTAGCTAGAGGCTATTTTTGGTGGCCAGGGATTGACAGTCAAATTGAATTTTTAGTTAGAGAGTGCGGAATTTGTGCGGAAATTCAACCATCACAACCCAAGAGTGAGTTAACTCCATGGCCGATAACGGAAGAAATTTGGAGTAGGGTTCATATAGATTACGTAGGGCCTATCGGAAATAAATATTTTTTGGTAATCATAGATTCAACCTCAAAATGGTTGGATTGCGTGGAAGTAAATTCACCTAACTCAGATAATACCATTAAAATCTTAAAGAGATTATTCAGTTATTTCGGTAGTGTACAAACCTTAGTTTCTGATAATGGAGCAGCATTCATGTCAGCAGACTTTAAACAGTTTTGCGAGAGAAATGGCATTAAACATTTAACAACACCTATAAATCATCCTCAATCAAATGGATTGGCAGAGAATGCAGTCAAAACGTGTAAAAATTTTTTAAAGAAAATATTGTTAGAAAAAAAATTTCAGTCAGGTTATAATGAGAAGTTAGAATGTTTTCTCATAGATTATAGGAATGCACCACACTGTACAACAGGGTTAGAGCCAGCAGTTGTAATGTTTGGTAGAAGGTTAAGGTCAAATTTGAATAATTTTATACCTAGAGGGGGGAAGGTAAAGGAAAATGTGATTGATAAAGATACCAAAATGAAAATGTCAAAATGTCAGGAAAATCAGAAATTCTATTATAAAAGGAATAACAAAGTATCTACGAATTTTAAGATTAATCAGAAAGTTATGGTTAGGGATTTTAGAGACCAAAACAATGATAAGTGGGTACCAGGGAAAGTACATAAACGTTTGGGAAATAAACTATATTTAATTGAGGTTAAATTGAATGATAAAATCATGTACTGGAAAAGACATTTTGATCAATTATCCAAACTGTGTGTATCATGGGAAAAGAACCCTAGTATTTTAATCCCTGAGTCTGAGACGAGGAGGCTATCGTTCGATGAGTACGATGTCTCCGACTTTGTTTCGGATGACAATCTAACGGGTGACCCTCTTTTTCCTTCCAGCTCCAGTGAACCCGTGGCGTCAACGTCGGGGAACTGGAAGGAGCGCCTTCGACCAAGGACAGAGAAATCATAATAAGCAGCAGTCAACTCTCCGAATCAACATGGTTATAAATAAAAAAGAAAATGTTGTAAAATAATAATTAAATATGTGTATGTATGTTTTATAATTATTATTATGATAATCATGTTGTGTTACTGTCTGCTGATTTAAGTGTGGAGGGATGTGGTGAACGTATGTCTGTCGGTATGAAAGAGACAGGCATATCTGAGTGAGACAGCATGACCGAGACGTATAAAAAGGCGTGTCTGTTGTAACTCGTCCTCTCTTTGCAACAACATCTCGAATACTGTACATTAGTAATAACACTAAATAAACCAAATAGTATGGAGTATCCAAACGACTATTATTTACATCTTATCTGAGTGATCGACACGGCAGATCACCACAAGATGTTTCACAGTACTTGGACAAGAACAGAACTTAAATAAGTTCTTCACAGAACTTGAATATTAACTTTGAAATTTGATGAATTGTTCAAATTTTGCGAAACAAACCGTCCTGAGTCAGGATTGTACTTAAAGATAACCACCGTAAAACTTTGAAAGAAAACCAGTTGCCAAAATAATATTTAAAATGATTCAAGATCAAATAAAAGAATAACCATTTCGCAAGTTTCTGGATTTATTTTCGCAATAATTGTTTCTGTCAACTTCCTTGACGAAATAATTGTAAGAATTAAGAGTATTGTTAGTTGTCTGTGGGGATATATCTTTATTTTTTGTTTACCAAGTATCACTCCAATATGTTTGTCTTGGAAACTTGACAAGGAAGTTGGATAAACAAGAAATGACAAGCAATAACACGATAACAAGTATCATGATTTTTAAGATCTCTTCCGTTTTGCGTATTTTTGTCGTAAATATCTTCTCGGCCTTTGTTTTCGTCGTGTTTTTCTTACGTCTGCAAACATGCGAGAGCGACTATTAGCATTGTTGACAAAACTCGACAAACTACGCCCACTTCTATGGAAACCGAGGGTAAATATCTGCAGAGAGCTCGCAAATCACTTTATTTTTCAACTGTCATATTAAACGGAATGTTCTCATACATAAAGGGTTAGAGCCATTAGTGGTTGACTATTATTTAAACATTGAAAAGTTGTTTGATTTTTCAACATATTAATGAAAACCCATCAAATTATAAAAATATTTTTTTAAAAATTTTACGCCATCCTTGACTGTACTGGGTATTATTTTTGCTGCACTTGTATATTGTTACTAAATATGGTCGGTTGATTCAAATGAAATGTTCTTAGCTGAGAAACAATAATAGATTTTCTTATTATAATAAATAAGTATTTCAGAATAAAACGGTAGAGTACATAATATAACTGCAACTAGAGATATTCCATAATGTATCATTACATCTCATGTAGTATTGGTTGGGATATGAATATATTTTTACTACACTTGAGGGTAAAATAGAATTGAGGGTAACGAGAAAGCCGATTCCCTAGCTAAACTTGGACCGATTTCTGGCTCTAATCCTTTAGATTTTAGAATTCCTATCTCTGACGTCATCCCAATTCTTAAATCCAACATGATTCGCTCCTGGGAAGAAAATTGGACTCATACGAAAACCCGAGCTGGTGCTTTTTATGCTGGAATACAAAATCATATTCCAAGTAAACCTTGGTTCCACGGCAAGAAAAAATCCAAAAGATTTATATCCTGTATCTCGAGAATGAGAATTGGTCATTGCTCCATTGCATCCCATTTGTTTAAAATCCGGGTCCTAGATAGTCCACTCTGCCAGTGCGGCATGGAAAATGAGACTCTTGATCACGTTTTCTTTAATTGTAAAAATCATTCATCTTTCAAATGCATTTATCGTTTACTTATAAAAATCACCCACCAATCTCCCCTTAGTATTCCTTATTTACTTTTTCTCAACAATTCTCGCATTTTCTCAGTTCTATACAAGTTCATAGACTTGAATGACTTCAATATTTGAGATTTCCTATTCCCGTATAGATTTCCCATAAAATTATAACCATCTCCCTTAACTTTAACGGCACATAGCACTCTCTTTAGGGTGAATTGCTTAATACAAAAAAAAAAATATATATTTTTTTTTATACAGTATTTAAATTTTATTTTCATTACAATCGAAGATATCTACGTCAGATATTGATTCTATATTCTTTATATATATACATCTATTTGAATTTCGATCTCGTTTTTCACTTTCCGAAATCCGATCGAGCTGGAACTCGGCAGATAGATTTGTTTTAGATGACCATGTATTTTATCGACTTTTGGTAGTACTCATGCACACACACGTATTTATATGAAATTAGATGTTATTATAAAAATTACAACAGGTAATATACGTAAAAAATCTCGGTACTATCCAGTTAGTATTTGGCTTAAGTGATAGCGTGGTTCACTCATTTTAGTCAGTCTCTGGGTAGAATGGATCAATCCTGAGTCAAACCAAAAAACAGGCTGGTTTTTTTATATGGTATCCTTATTTTAAAAATTTAATTAAATTCTAATGTGTTTGAATTTATCTATCATGCTTGTTTTATCTTATTGCCTATATATACATGTAATGTATTTAATGTATTAAAATGTTAAAGCCCAAATGGGGCATGAATACATAAAAAAACATATTTGGTTTCTATAGTATAACTTTTTTTCATTACTTAATGAGATTTGGTAATTCTTTGTGATATCTATCAAGCAAAGTATGTGTTAAGAAAAACTGAAACAAAGCTTATGTTTACCTCAAGCAGTAAGAACAAAGGGGTCAGAAAATTTGCCTAGAATTTTACGATTCACAATCCGATTTTATTAATGTTTGTCAGATCAATGTATACTGGAGTAAGATAATAAGAACTAGTGATTTACCTGAACATCAATCTACCTATCACCATCCAAAAGTTTCCTGATAACGCTAACACAACCTGCATAAAATCACTTCAAATCGACTGAAAAATAGCTAATATTCAATCACTTTGAGTTTGCTGTTCAAAATCAGTTACGGCAGGCGAGAGGTTGCATAATATATAATACTTTACTGCAATGTGCAGTAGGGTGGGGTGTCAGAGCTTTAATGAATTCTTCACGTTAGTGGTCTCAAGATTTGCTCTAAAATACTGTATACGTGAAAAACATAAGCACGTATTCTGTACTGCTTAACCCTTCAAGCCACTGGCATATTGACATATTATATTTTCTAAATATACTGTCAGAAAGTAGGAGAATTTGTGTGTTTTTCCGCTTCTCAATAAAATGCAAATAAATACGATATTTCTGAATATATCTAAATTGAAAACTGTTTGTAAAAGGTGATAAAATATGCAATTTTACTATCATAAATAAACATAATTTTTTTTAAATAATTAAGTATTTGAAATCAAACTTAAAATATGTTTCACCTTTTCAGTTCTAAGCAAATTAGATTGCCAACAAGAAAAAAAACAAGCACCCAAAAATCTCTGATGTACCAGGCCGTTCAACTCTATAACAAAATCCCGAAGGAAATTGCTGTGATAGAAAATATTAATAAGTTCAAAAATGAATTAAGAAAATATGTCTATCTCAATTATTAATGTTTCTTTTTTTGTGATTTATTGAAATATTTAAAGAAAGATTATGTTTGCCAAACAATGTACATGTTTATATGTTTATAAAACTATTAGCACACACGAAGATGTGAGCTAACTTAAGATTAATAAATAAAATAAAACCTTACGTTTTGTTATCTAAACACTGAATTAAAATGACTGACAACGAAAATAAACATAATTTAGTAGAGAGATATATTATAAACATTACTGCCACCCCATTTTTTGTAGTTTCATACAAAAAAATTCATAAAAAATACACAGAGAACTTTTTTTTCAAATTGCTGTCGGAACCTTTGGTTTCATAGAGGTGTACATTTAAATTATTCTGTAATTAATTTCAATATTTGTATTATTTACCATCGATTAGTTCATATTTCCAGCAAATACGGTCAGGGAGACAAGATGATTCCTACGAGCCCGTGTGAGCAGTTCTGAAAAGTTAACAAGTTGACTCTGCAGGTGAATGGAGTTAAGGTCATCTACTAGAGCCAAAAGTTCTTAATAGTTTTGCATTTTTTGTGTTACTTCCCTAAAGCTACATTATTGGTTTCATTATAACATTTATGTAGATATCATATATGAATATTATATCGGACGCTTGTTCATTATAATTTAAGAATGACTTTATATTGTTTTTGTTTACATCTTTCGCTACTATTTACTGCTATAAGAAATAAATAAATATTGTTTGCGTATAATGTTAATCCGTGGATGTGACATTAATAAACTATTTTGAAATTGTCCACATTCACGGAACTCTGCATTGTGTACCTAGCTTTAAGATTGTCAAATTCCTTGAAATGTAAAAAATGTAACTTGTAAAAAAATAAACAATAAACAATTGGCCGGCGGGTAGCAAATTAGAAAGTGTGGGGTCCAAGGCTGGCTGGTACGCTCCAACGGCTATAGAAATCCGACCAATGAGAAGCCATAAACGGTCCGCTGGACCTTGGCTGACCTTTTTTTATGTGCCGTTGCCGAGTCGCAACTTTGACAAAAAGCAGCATTTTTAAATTCTAAAGTCTCTTTCTCCATTGGATCACCCTCGCCTCGGACCTCCGCATCTACGAGCTACCTGCCGCTGCCCCTTTCTGCCAAGTTCTGAGAATTTTATTGGCCTTTCTCCTTCAACTGAAGAATCCTGCATCGACAAGATTCCGGCGGGCACCACGTGGCTTAAGAAGCTGACATACTTAACTGCCTTTTTAAAGGCAATCTTTCATTTATTTGCATTTGCACAAAGTCGTCTATATACCAGAAACGTCCTTTTCAGGACGAGGTTCAATTGATTTGCATTTTGCACAAAGTCGTGTATATTCCAGAAACGTCCTTTTCAGGACGAAAGTCAATTGATTGGCATTTACAAAGTCGTTTGAGTCGTGTAACTAACCCCTATTTTTTCAGTCTGTATGCACACGACATTTAGTCGGGTACATAATTGGTCCTTCGTAACCGGGTTCACACGCCTTCACGCCTTCTGGTAGCCGGATTCTACACGCCTTCAGGTCCACACGCCTACACGCCTTCAGGTCAACAGGTCAACACGCCTACACGCCTTCAGGTCCACACGCCTTCAGGTCATCAGGTCCACACGCCTACACGCCTTCAGGTCATCAGGTCCACACGCCTACACGCCTTCAGGTCAACAGGTCAACACGCCTACACGCCTTCAGGTCCACACGCCTTCAGGTCATCAGGTCCACACGCCTACACGCCTACACGCCTTCAGGCCTTCAGGTCCACACGCCTACACGCCTTCAGGTCATCAGGTCCACACGCCTACACGCCTTCAGGTCATCACGCCTTCACGCCTTCTTGAAGGATGTCACCTACTCTACGCAGCGGGCGCGGCGTTTCGAGCTCCTCAGAGACATCCCAGCCCGCCCCCGCTGTCCCCGCTGCTCCAGATGGGCCTTCGCCACCTCTAGACTTGGGCCCACTTACCTCGGGCTCTTCTGAGCACGCTGTCGCCAACCGAGGTCTCGATGTTGCCGCGCCCGCGGTCCCGGCCCTCCTTGCCACGGGCCCCGCTGTCCCGGCCCCCCTTGCCACGGGCCCCGCTATCCCGGCCCCCCTGGCCCCGAGCCACGCATGTATCTGCTCCGATGATGTCGCTTCGCCTGGGCTTGCGTCAACCGATGACACCGTCCAGAAGTTACGTCGAGAAATGCGTGCCATGCAACAACAGCACGCCCAGCAGATCGCAGACCTGCTGGCGGCCCTGAGGCCTGTGCAACCAACCACCGCGCCGGTGATGGTCCCGGCCACGGTGTCCTACGGAGTAACCACGCCGGTGATCGTCCCGGCTGCGGCGTCTCATGAAATAACTACGCCGGTGAACATCCCGGCCCCTACCCCAGCATTCGTCGGAATGCAGCCGGTAGCTTGTGTCGGCCACACGGTATCGAAGCCTACCGTAGTCGAGCGACCCGTGTCTCACGGGGGTACAATGCCAGCCTACAACTCGGCCCCAATCATTACGCCCGTTTACGGCTATACCGACGGCATGCAGCCGGCACCTGAAGTCGGCCACACGGTATTGCAGCCTGCCATAGTTGAACGACCTGTATCTAACATCGGTCACCCACAGCAAGCGCCTCCACTATATGCGCCGGGCCCTGATCTACAAACACACCTTGCCGCATCGTACAATGAGCCGCGGTCTGTCAACCTGCAGAATGGGCAGCCCGCCAGTCTGCCCCATGCGGATATACCTACTCAGCCAGGGTATAATGTGCACCTCAATCGGCAGCTCCATCCTGGTTACCAGCATCAAACCTCCTCCAGCCAGGAGTTCTCACCAATATTTCCACCACCACCTACTGCCGATGAGACTTCTCGACACACAAGTGAGTGGGCACAACAAGGCGCGGACTCCGTGGCGCAACTTGCTTCTGCAATTACAAATGCAATTCGCGCCTCGCGATCCGAGGATAGCCCCCGTCCCTCCGTAGAGGATGACATAAGAATGGCTGCCCTAATAGCCAGGCAATCTACCGCCAAGGACCTACCTTCCTTCTCGGGGGACCCGCTCGAGTGGCCTACGTGGATGGCCCAATATTCACAATCCACGGCCACCTGCAAGATGACTTCGAGCGAGAATCTCATTCGGTTGCAGCGTGCACTGAAGGGCAAAGCCCGAGAGGCCGTCGGCCCCCTGCTGATGGATCCAACGCAAGTCCCCGAGATAATTGCCGTCCTTGAGCAGCGATACGGCGGCTCGGGTTCAATTGCTGCCTTGATGCTGGAGAAGGTGAAAAAACTGCCGCATCTCACCGCCGAAGCATCACTTGAGGACCTGGCAGATTTTTCTGGAACAATCCAGAACCTCGTGGCGTCGTTGCGAATCTTGCGGACCGACGGGTACCTCACTAATCCTGCCTTGCTGTCTGACGTCACATCTAAAATGCCGTGCACGTTGCGACTAGCCTGGTTGGCGGAAGTGCGCGGACAAACAGTTCCCGCCACCATAACTCAGTTCGCGGCATTTTTGAAAAGTTTTGCAAACGCGATCCCCTTAAGCGGAATGGTTGACCCCGCACGGTCTGCACGTGCCCCGCGCCGCGAACAAGTTCATGCAAATGTGCCCGCTAACTCAAGAGTGAACAATAAAAACAAAAACAATAGTGAAAACATTAATTGTGCGCAGTGTGGCGGGAACCATAAAACTCGTGAGTGCCCGGCATTCTTTGCGAAATCAGTTGATCTCCGCTGGGAAACAGTGCGCGCGAGTTCTTTGTGTCGCAAGTGCCTAGAAAAACACTATACCCGCGAGTGCACCTCTAAAGTGTGGTGTGGAGTAGGAGGCTGCCGCGCCCCCCACCACAGGCTGCTACACAACCCCGCGCCCGCTTCCGCGCCAGTGAATACCGTCGTGAGTGGTGCCGTCAATCTATGACGCCAGAGTACGGATTGCCGTGTACTACTGAAGATCGTGCCAGTAGTACTGAGCACTTCGTATGAAAATGAAGCTTCAGTGTTCGCGCTTCTTGACGAAGGCTCCACGGTAACCCTCATTGATGCTGACACTGCGGCACAAATTGGCGCGAGCGGCCCAGTCCAGGGGCTAAAAATTCATGGAGCAAAGGGAATGTGCACATCTGACTTGCACTCCCGCCGGGTGAAAATAACCATAAGAGGTGCAGGTAGCAGTGATGAGTATCATATTACGGCTCACACAGTGACTGACCTCAGTCTACCGGAGCAGCGTGTCCCAGGAAGACGCGTCACCCCTCGGATACTGATCGGGCAAGACAATGCTCAATTGATAGTATCAAGAGACGTGCGGGAAGATTTCGGCACCACGCGAATAGTGTCGCGGACCGCACTAGGGTGGATTGCCCACGGTGGTACCGATCCTGGCAGCGACGGCCCAGCTACCACCCTGGCCCTGCAGATGGAGACAGCCGCAGACATCCGCCTGAGAGAGTTGGTGAAATCCAACTTTGCCGTCGACTCTCTCGGCGTAACATCTGCGGCCAGAGTCAATGCGAGTGAACTCAAAGCCACAGCCCTGATGGAAAAGACCACCCGTCCTCTACCAAACGGCAGGTGGGAAACCGGGCTATTATGGCGAAACCCGGAAGTCACGTTGCCCGACAATTACCACTGTGCCCTGAAACGTTTACAGTCCCTCGAGAGAAAGCTGGCAGCAGATGCAAGCCTAGCAGCGGCCTATACTGACAAAATGGGTCAGCTGGTAGCTAAAGGTTACGCCAGGAAACTGTCTGATCGCGAGATATCAACACCTGCCCCTCGGAAGTGGTATCTCCCACATTTTGCGGTGCTCAATCCAAACAAACCCGGAAAGATTAGAATAGTCTTTGATGCTGCCAGTCGATGCCGAGGGACTTCGCTAAATGACCAGCTGCTCACCGGTCCTGACCTGCTGTCTTCTCTTCTTGGGAACATCCTTCGCTTTAGAGAAGGGACTATTGCCATAGCAGCCGATATTCAGGAGATGTTCCTGCGCATCAAGATAAGGAGGAATGATCTGCAGTCACAACTGTACCTGTGGAAGTCACCAACATGTCGCGAACCTGACACATACCAGTTGACATCAATGATGTTCGGGGCCACATGCTCGCCGAGTAGCGCCCAGTACGTACGAGACAGGGTTGCCGGGGAATACGAACACGAGTACCCGGCCGCCGCGGCAGCCGTTCGTTCCAAATTTTATATGGACGACTATTTGGATGCGGTAGATACTGCTAGCGAGGCTGCCGCACTAGTACAAAGCGTGAGTGCTCTTCTTGCAAAAGGAGGGTTCCACTTGACGAACTGGGCCTCTAACAGTCCGGAAGCCATAGTTGACATTCCTTCCGGAGACCGGGCGAGCTCCACAGTTCACATCAGCAGCGGGGACAAAGAGATGGAGCGAGTACTAGGGCTAGTGTGGGACCCATCCACTGACTGCTTCCTTTACTCTTTTCAAAATGCAGTCAGCCCCGAAGAAGCTGTACGGCCCACCAAGAGGCAGCTTCTCTCCATCGTAATGAAGATCTTCGACCCGGTTGGATTCGTCGCGTGCCTCACAATACGGTCAAAGATCTTGCTACAAGCTGTGTGGCGGTCGAGTGTTGGATGGGACGACTTGATCACCCTTGAGCACGCCGAGAGATGGAGAGATTGGCTAAGCTTGCTTCACGAGAGCAGCGTTTCGGTGCCGAGGCGCTCCCTCCGGCACAAGCAGAGCAGCGTCACCTTACACCTATTCTGCGATGCGTCCGAACAAGCTTGCTGCACCGTCGCATACTACACAGAAGACGTGCAGGGAGTTTTACACGCGACATTCCTAGCCAGCAAGTGTAAAGTGGCTCCACTCAAACCCCTCTCCATTCACTTGTTCGGCGAAAACGTACCTTGGAAAAAAAACATTAAATACCTCGGAATAACTCTAGACAGCAGACTAACTTGGAAAAAGCATATAACAGAAACTCTAAATTCAGCAAATAAAACTCTTGCAGCCCTTTATCCCATGATATCTAAAAATAACAAAAAATTATCTCCAAGGAACAAACTACTAATATATAAATCCACTATAAGACCTAAACTCACTTACGCTAGCCCTATCTGGGCACACGCTTCAGAGCCCCAGCTAAAAAGACTACAAACATTTCAAAACAAAGCCATACGCATTGCCCTGGGAGCTCCTAGATGGATGAGGGTTGCTCAACTACATCGGGACTCTGAAGTTCCCCTCCTTAAAGACCATATCTTAAGTCTCGCGGAAACATTTTATGCGGGCCTCCCCACCCATGAAAACGCGTCCATCAACTGTCTCGCACAGTACGATGTAAATGAAATAACTACCTTTAAAAAACCCAAACAAATCCTCCGTAAACCTTAAATCCCCCATATTGCAGCCATGTTTCCTTGCAAAAATATTTTAAAAACACAACCAAAATTAACTTAAAATTTATCCTACAACCAATTTTAAAATCATGATGAAAGAGAAAGGGGCCTTTTTGGCCCGGAGCTCTATATGCCAATATTTCAAAAGTCAAACTCTTTCTCCATTGGATCACCCTCGCCTCGGACCTCCGCATCTACGAGCTACCTGCCGCTGCCCCTTTCTGCCAAGTTCTGAGAATTTTATTGGCCTTTCTCCTTCAACTGAAGAATCCTGCATCGACAAGATTCCGGCGGGCACCACGTGGCTTAAGAAGCTGACATACTTAACTGCCTTTTTAAAGGCAATCTTTCATTTATTTGCATTTGCACAAAGTCGTCTATATACCAGAAACGTCCTTTTCAGGACGAGGTTCAATTGATTTGCATTTTGCACAAAGTCGTGTATATTCCAGAAACGTCCTTTTCAGGACGAAAGTCAATTGATTGGCATTTACAAAGTCGTTTGAGTCGTGTAACTAACCCCTATTTTTTCAGTCTGTATGCACACGACATTTAGTCGGGTACAAATATATTAAGACAGATATAATATAATCTGCATTCTGTTATAAGCACATGCTAAAAAATAGTTCTTTGTACTTTTTGAGTAGATTTAAACGCATATTTAAAGTGTGGAATTGATATCAACCAGCAAGTAGAGATTTTGAGTAGAAAAGTGAATAATTTGTGAAAAATCTATTGTTTGTCATATTTGAGTCATCGAACTGCTTAAAGTGGTGTAAAAAAAAGAAGTAGTTCATTGTTGAAAAAAATAAATCTTAAAATGTCGCAAATGTATGCTTAGATTTTATTATAGGAATACGTGAGGTAAATATCATTGGTCTGTAAAAAGTTCCGAGTCATTGGCAGCTGACAGGCTACAACCTCCGTAATCTTCAGTTCAAAATGACAACTTTTCTATTTGATGGATATAACTGTTTTGGTTAGTGTATTTAATAATTAAGGCACGTTTTAGTAAAGGTGGGAGGGCGCATCGTCTCATAATTGCTACTCATACTCTTAACCTTGTTGAGACAACGAAATAATAATAAAATATCCTCCATATCTTGAGGGCCTACCCTAATGTGCCACTCCTAAATATTAGTTGTATAATAATCTGCAGTTGTTGCACTATACGATATGTACATTTCATCCGAGTTTGATCGGCGTTCATCCAATGCCTTTATTCTCCAATGTTGTATGAAAACCACTCGACGGTAGACGGCGCATTGGATTTGCATATTGTTGTATTTATTTTGGATTAAATGTTTCGAATCGGAATGAAAGTGCTTTGCGAACGAATGCTTCACTTTAAAACGATGGATTTTTTTCGAAACATGTCACGCCTCTTACACATTGCTATCACTCTTACCAGTCGTTAAACAATTGTTTAAAGACTAGCAAGTATTTTTAGTAAGATTGAAATTATTATTGAATTTATTATTTTGATCGCATTTAGCTAAGTTGAAAGATTATATTAATTATTTATTCAAAGAGAACCCAAAGAGGAAACATTTTTAAAAATTACTCTTCTGAAGAGTTTATTCTTATAAGTAAATTAAACTACCAAATGTTACATGAAGGCAGTGTTACGTGAAGAAGCGGGCACGAGCCGTTTTGGTCTTTGTTAAGTATGAACTGATAATTAAATACTTACTAATTAAATTCCCTTTATTGGCTCAATTGAGGAGTTATTTGTCATGACGTCGTTCGTTGATGGTTGAATTGGAAAGTTACCGCTCCACAGGAGTTGGGAATTAAAAGGATAGGTACATAAAACGGTTCCATGATAACTCAACACAGTGACAATTCAACATACTTTTAAAAAGTGATATAAAGTCATTAGAAACAAAAACAAACAAAGACAAAGAACGTGGAAAATTTTTGATTTCTTAAAAAAATTATTTGATTCTATTTTGAAACTCACTTTCATAATTTCAGTTAAAATATTAAAGTGTATTTTAAAACATGTTTTTAGTGCCGAACTAACCATTACAACTCCTTCCCTTAAAAATTTCGACCGGTGAAAATGCGTGTCAGTGTTGCTCGTTTTTGATGAGCAAATATTAGATTTTCAGTTCCTGACATAAAAGGGATTGAATGTTAAACATCAAGAAAATTCATATCATGACACTAAAGAATGTCAAACTCTTGTTATAATTGCTAAAAAGGTATTCAAACGTCATGTTGAAACGATTTTAATCTATTTTCCACCTATTTTTCATTATCATTAAAGTATTTATACAGAGTGTCCGGGGGTAAAGTGCTAAGTGTAACTTTGGGAGGTGATTCTACATATGATTAAAATAAAAAAAGAAAATAAAATTTTTTCAAAATTCCAACTTTTATTTCATTTACTAAAATATTATAATAAAATGTTGGAATTTCTAAAAAAGTAATTTATCGTTTCTACTTCTAAAATCATGTAGAATCACCTCTCGAAGTAAGTGCACTTTACCCCCGGATATTCTATATATCGTTATGATGGAATTCCTCCACGAATTGTCAGTATTAAAAATAGAAGTATTCAAATGTGATATTCTTCAAATGAATACATTTTCTTCCAACTGGTAGGTGGGTACACAGTCATAATTTTGAACCTATATAATTCAAGCCCTCTTTGGCCAGTATACACATAATGTTTACATGCCAAAGACCTCTCCCATTTCTCCCATTTTTGGTTTGTTTATTTTTTTTAAATTTCTTATTTTTTATTAATTTGTCGGGAAATCGACAGTTTACATTTATTTCAGTTTATACATAAGCATTATATAGCCAAAATAAAACCAATTATGGACATCCTCCTTGTGACTTTACCTCTACTGAGACATATGAATCAAAAAAATTATCCAAAACAAAAGATAATTTAAAACGAAAAATTTACAAAACAAACATTTATAAATTCATTTATAGCCATGGAGAGAGGTTGCAGATATAAATCTAATCATTATAGAAATATAAACAATAGATAAATAACATTATTCACAAACCATCAGAGAAATAATATTCTTTTATGGACCTCTAGTATTTGATAAGTTCGCAACTGAAAATATCGACCTTGGATAATACGCTATTGTAATTATTGTATTGTTATCATAGCAATTTTCCGCATCCATCTGGTATGATCATTATTAGATTCTTGCTAAATTCTTGTTATTTCAGTTTTTATTGTCCTGAGACAATGAAAAATAGTAAAGATAACTTTTTTTTGTTTAAGTATCTCTATGATTTTTTTCAACTCGTTTACGTATTTTTGACGAGACCGCTTTTTGGAAAACTATAAAAAAAAAAAAAAAAAAAAAAACAACATTGAAAAAAAAATTGTGTAGCATAATATTCCTTTAATTCTTTATAAGGTAAAAAAATTCTTATTTACAACATATTTTTCCTATTTTATATTTTTAAGCATATGTTTATCATGTTTCAGTCACCCTGAATAGTGATTGATCTTTTCGTTTGTCACTGGTACATAGTCAGGAAACAAGATAAACGCGTGATCAGAATCCGTATATGGTTTACGCTAATCAAATCAGCTCTCGTTCGACCTATCACCTCTCTCTCCCCCTCTTAAAAGACACACGTGATTCTTCTTTGGAATTTTTTTTTAAATTTCTCATATTTATTTAGCTCATGATACCCAATCGGTAAATAATATAAAAACAAAAAACACAGGTGCCATTACAATTTTTAATAAAAACATTATAATTTTATGTTTGACGGCGCAATTGGAATTTTTTTAATACCATTTGGCGGAAATAAAAGAAATAACAGCCAGTGGAATTTATTTACACGTAAAGCAAATTTTAATAGCGTTAACCGCTCGCTGTGGACTAGACTAATTAATTAAGCTATTAGAATCGTAACCAGAATACTGGTTTAATATTTTAAATAAATATAAAATATTATTTTTTACTAAAATGGTGTACTACCATCCGGAAAGAACATTATTATGTTTTGTTTATTCATATTTTGTTCAATAATAGTAATTTAAAGATTCTGTAACATAATTAGTAATTAATAAAATCACTGAACCTAAGTTCTGATGTTTTATTATTTGAAATAATATAAGCATTTATTCACAGAGACTTTCCTTCGATTATTGATGTCTCCTAAATCATTTTTGTTTTTTTAAAGGAAAGATTTTTTTCTGGCTACGAAAAATCTGACAATATGAAATATTACTCCTACTGTATCGATTATAACCGAAAAATGTTGTTTTTGCAATTATGGAGGAGTGTAAAATACTCACAGTATCACCCTGGTGTAAGACCACATTCAGAATTCAAAGGTTGCTTGAAATGGCTTTGGCCGTGTTTGGTGACCAGATCTAAATGGTCGTATTTGTCCACTATTTGTTCATACTAATTAAATTTTTTCTACTTATGTCATAAAATGTTTGATTTAATAATGTTCACTGAGTCAAATGTGGCCTAGCCATCAAATTTACGCATCATATGTAATCGTTGAAATGAGTGAAGTATTCTTAAATTTTAAAATACATCATTCTAAAAGTTTGAGATGTTAAAATGATCAGCAAAATTGCTTTCCAATTCATAATTACTTTTTGTTTCTTTGTACTTTCATATTTCAAAACACCTTATTAATATTTAATCATTTTATCAGCATCTAATTCGCCAATAAACCGAGCTCTTCGTCATCTAAATAATATTTGTCTTAACTCTAACATTGACATTTTTTCGGATTCACTGCCCAAATTCAAACGTGGCATCATGTCAATAATTTAAACTGTTTAATGCGCATACATACAGACATACACACGCACACATACTTTACACACGTCACACACACACACACCTATATACTACACAGTACACACGTCACCTGGTAATTAAGGAATAAACATACCACTTAGCAGACATTACAAGGAAACATATCATAGGTACACAACATGAAGTATCTTATTCTGTATATTGTTTCATCTCTGTAAATCATGTACTGTTTGTTTCTATAATATAAAATAAAAAATAAATATTTCATATCCCGAAATTTAAAAAAAATAAATAAAAAAACCTTTCTCATTGCAGGCTAAAACAATTACAGGGTTACCACTGTTAGCTCCGCTGCAAAAGAATTTTTATACCAGCGTCGTTTATGAGAGGGAGATAAATTATCAAAAGGTCTATCAGTGGTATGATTTTAACAAAGTTACATAAATAATGTCAATAACAATCTGGACCTAATGACAATTTAAAAACAAAAAAAAAGTATTTTGCTGTCAAATTCTCGAATAATAATGTTAAACCAGCGTATTTACCTGAACAGGGTAGGTTTCCAGAATATTTGAATTTGGAACGGAATAAACAAAAGAGAAACGCAATCAGAGCACCGAATCTGAGACTGCGGACAGTTAAGTCGCCAGAGCTCAAAGCAACCGGGATGTCGCCAACGTTATGAAAAATAATAAAAAGTGAATAAATATGTAATAGAATTGGCCGTTTACGGAAAAATACTTATCTTCGATCGAGATTTCGTTATTTTATTTGTTGATTTATATTTCATGTAATAATATAAACCTTAGGGTTTTTTTTAATTGAATTATCTTAATGAAGATTATTTTTTGTAACAATCACACTGTGTCAACTAAAATAATGTTTCATTTGAGAAATAAAAATCCTTTGCATTGTTCTTAAGATGTTAATTAAAATTCACTCAAAAATGTTTTAGAAAACGATCATTCCATACAGCTAAGAGTGAATATAGCTCCTCTTCCAATACTTAGATACATCGATTAACACATGCTCGCTGAATATGGAATGCTTTCATAGGAGAGTAATATTAAAATTTCGTGTGAAAACCTAATTTATATCTACTTTAACTTTCTGTAATAAAATAATTAAAAATAACCTTTTGGTAAAGACGGTGTAGGCATCGGCTAAGTCACCCATGTGTTAACCCGTTGTTGATAATAATGTTTCATTTGAGAAATGAAAATCGTTTGCGTTTTTCTTGAGATGTTAATTACAATTCACTTAAAAAATGTTTTAGAAAACGATTATTTCATACAGCTATGAGTGAATAAAGCTCCTCTTTATACTTAGATACATCGTTTAACACGTGCTCGCTGAATATGGAATGCTTTCATAGGAGAGTAATATTAAAATTTCGTGTGAAAACCTAATTTATATCTACTTTAACTTTCTGTAATAAAATAATTAAAAATAACCTTTTGGTAAAGACGGTGTAGGCATCGGCTAAGTCACCCATGTGTTAACCCGTTGTTGATAATAATGTTTCATTTGAGAAATGAAAATCGTTTGCGTTTTTCTTGAGATGTTAATTACAATTCACTTAAAAAATGTTTTAGAAAACGATTATTTCATACAGCTATGAGTGAATAAAGCTCCTCTTTATACTTAGATACATCGTTTAACACGTGTTTGCTGAATATAGAATGCTTTCATGGGAGATTAATATTAAAATTTTGTGTGAAAACCTAATTTATATCTACTTTACATTTTTGTAATAAAATAATTAGAAATAACCTTTTTGTAAAGACGGTGTAGGCATCGGCCAAGTCACTAATCTGTTAAGGCGAGGCAATACGTAGCATTTCTAAATCATGTGTTTTTGGTTTGAAAATATTTTAGAAGCTTTAATTAAATACTTCAAGTAGAACACATGCCTTTGAAAGTATAGAAATTTTTATTAGACCAGAAAAAAAAATATCTGGCCTATAAAAACTGCATTAAAGTTCAAAATCTTGAAATTAAAAATCCATTTTCGGTTATGATTTTATTGTATAATGTAGAAAATTATAGTAAAGCATTTCAATATCAGGGCCTAAACTTAAAAATAAAATAAGGCACACTTTTTTGCGATGTTTTTTTCTCGCGTAAATCAAAACAATCAAGGCAGCTGATTATGAGCGGTTATTTAAACCTTATTGCAATTTAAATAAGGAGTGTTATTATGGCAACAGGATTAAATTATAAAAGTTTTAATATATACTTATGTTATATTATGATAAATAATGAAAAACGCACACGGTATACGAATAATCCACTGTCCACATGGTATGTGAAATATGAAAAAAAGTTGTCCATTATTTTTGCTGTTCCCTTGAAAAGTCAATGGTCCGCAAGGCAATCGGGCTGGCTTTTTCATTTAAAAACAAATAAAGGTCTAAGGGAGGGACATTAAATACTAGATTGATGAAACAGGGTGGGTTTGCCAAGTAGCTCACAATAGCTCACCAAGCTTCGGTTAGGGGTACTTAGCTACACAGATTCAGTTTTAATAAGAAAACTCGCAATGGGGACTTCATAAAGACCTCAATTAATTTGTTTATGAAAGTATACCGGTAGAGTAATAAAGTATTAGATTAAGAAAAATTAAAATTATTCAGCAAGTTAAAACAGTTTTTAATCATGATAAAAAAGGAGCTTATTAGCACAAAATATTAGATGTCATTGAAGATGAAGATAATTCTAATCATGGGAAAAACAAGTCGTGTGTTTAACTCTGTCAGTATAGAGCGAGACAGATATTTAAAAGCCGATGTAATAGGTAGATCTCCCTCTCACGAATCTGCCTTTAGCTAGTAAGTACGTATTCGCAATTCTTGTACTGGTTTAATAATAAACGAAGTAACTTTTGTGTGATTACCAGTACCTACTGCAAACCATATTAGTAACCATATAACATAAAATAATCTAAAGGAAACATGAAAAAAGACATAGACAATAAAAAAAAGGTAATGGTCTCAACTGGGAATCCAACCCAGGTTTAACGCCTCTAACCACTATTTTACGTCATTATTGTCGATCTCGTAATATATATTTACATTATGTTTGTGTATATGGATATGTTTATACGAGACACTATCTACGTTACAAATAAATTCTTTGAAACTAGATAAAATGAAATATGAAAAAGAGTGAATATTTTGTAATATTGTTGATATTCGAAAATATCACAAAGTGACAAAGGGGTTTTATTGTTTTTCTTATTTTATTTTTTATTTCAGTGTTTATGAGTGGAGCAATGAACACATGTGACTACTAATGAAATATATCAAGAGCATCGTTAAGTGTTGAAAGAAATGATATAACCGGGGATAAATTACTGGCAATGCCGGAAACATGTTCAAGATTAATTAATGTCCTAGTAGGGATTCGTCGTCTTTTGGATGGCATGGTTAGAAGAATATTTGTAAATAATGTCAGCAATTAGAAAGTTTGGAGAACATTTAATATTCGACAGTTAAATATATATTTTTAGTAAGAACTCACTCTGACTTTCATAAAAAGAGGATGTTCAATTATTTGGCAGGTCAACCCGTTAATTTTTTTTGAAATTTCATAATTTTCCTCAAGACCTATGTCATCTTTGGGGATGCTGTGTGGGGACTTTTTTAAGGATAGGAAGGAGAGGTAGTTTTGATTAGGGAAAGGTATAAGGGGTGGTAGGAATCTAGGGATCAGTGTGTTCAGGATTGACGAACGTATGAACATACGTCCTGCTGCGGTGCAAGGCGATGGGTCAAGTTATACGAGTTAGAAAGGTTAAAGAGAGCACGCCACGCAGTGGGCAGGCGCATCCTGAAAATATCTGACCCGATTAACCTGGATACCCCTGCTAAGTCACCAAACATAGCGATCCACATGGAGTGACCTATAGCAGAGGTGTAGGTTATCCGATAAATGGTTCCTTCCCAAATTGAAAAATGTGTGCGTTGTTCTATAAATCAAATAAAAATGTTCAATTCCTTATCAAATTAATTTCAAGCACTATTTCAATAAGAAACATCGATATTACGTCAGAATTTAAAATGAAGAGTACTTTTCTAATTTTCCCTTATTTAATAAATCAAAACCTAAATTTCCTCTGAAATCATAAGATTTGTAAGTAGGTACATAAGTACTTTCCCACTTCATTGTAAAATATATAGTTTATTTAAGATTTTTTTTAAATAAGGAATTATACAATGTTTCCAAGAAAACATTAATTTTTATTATATTGAAAAAAATGCGAACAAGAAGGTCCAAATTAATAAGCACGACGATTTAATATTAAAGGAAAGAAAATTTCGTGAACCATTAATATGACCACCATCTTGAATCGAAAACGGAATGTACGGACAAATTTACAAACATGCACAAAAGTTCAGTTAAAACAGGACTTCCTAGAGTACAGTTGATATCAGTGTCATTTAGATATGTTTGATAAACCACCACAAAAATTTTGTTTGACTTTTGAAAAATGACAAGATAGCAATTCAATATAAGGAATGTAAAAGATTTTATTTTATTTTAGAAGAAGAATAGAATCAAACTACATTGTGATATTGAGATGTTTAGTTAAATTTGAGGTTACAAGAAGTTAACCTTAAAAAGTACCTAAACGAACAAGGAAAACCTTTTTTTATATTACATAGGTTGTGGTTTTATTAAAAAGAAATACCCACTATGGGAGTCAAAAAACCAATGAATTTCAAAATTTGCAATCCTAACCCAGCAGTGGCAAGAAAAATATGAAAAACAAGAATCAGAAAAATTGTAATAAAGGGTCCGAGTACTTGTCTATATAAGATTGACACGACTGGTTTTGGAAATGATATTATCAAATATACTAATTTCGGTTGTCTGTGCGTCTTGTGTAACTAAGCTTCATATATCACAAATTTGCTTTGATTTGAAGTGTTATTTTCAAAATTTGGAACTGATTGTGCGATGAATTCAAATGGTCATGTGATTTTTCACGGATCTGCGGTATTTTTTTTTTTATAAATGGTACATTGTGAGTCCACACCATTTCATTTAAAATTGCTTCAAAATATTAAAGCAGCCAGTCAATACCATTGCAAAGCTTTGGTACACGCAAGGTAGGTAACTAAATATACGTGAATTTCGGTGCGTTAGTTTTTCTAGGCTAAATCAACTACATGAACTCACGTGCTTGTGGATGGTTTAAACTTGTTCAGTAGAGAATTTTATTATAGAAAAATAGGTTTTTCGTGAATAAATTCAGTATTCGTAGGTTGTAGGTAATGATGGCTAACTTCCGATGATGAATAACCCATGAGAATCAGATGATATTATGAATTGCTTGTACAAACACACATTTAAACAAAGATTTACAACCACTGAGCTGTATTAGAACACTCTAATACCTTATGGAATTTAATTTTAATTGAAATGCCTTGATTAATTCTGGTATTTGTTGTATAGTAAAAAAATTATATACTATCGTAGGATTTGTGAAAAACATAATTGCCTAGGGATCATCCATCGCCTTCAAAAGGATGAAATTTAGCTTTCAAATATTACTTGAAAGTTTATTTGATAGTTTTGTACTACGACATTTGTATCTATTCTGTAGCTGTCAAGCATTTAAAGAAATTTCGAAATAAATGATTAGCACAATAAAATAATGTTGGATCCTACTTTATCGCTTGCTTGATTTTGATTAATAATACTTACCCGCTCAAATTACATTGAACTTGTATAAGCATTACTCAGGAATACGAAGGTATATTTCACATTACCCAGTGCACCAACAACCAAAATTAGTAAGTTTAATATAATAGTATTGTTCTCTAATAAATAATAGAATCCACTTATTATTGGAAAATAACTAATTAAATATTACATTGTTGGTTTACAAGTATCGAATTGGATTATTATTAACGTACACATTTGGGAAACCTTGTTCAGAATACAATACATTTCATATTGTAATATACAATCCACCCTTGTTCCCCTAAAGTTCCCAAAGCCTCCATAAATTAGATCTCCAGATAGGCAGAAGAATTCCTTTATATGTGACAGGATGAATCTACATACAACGTTTGTATGGCGTACCTGCGCCGTTAAACGCAGACGTAAACGTACCACGTTCCGGGATGTTGGTTTACGTTACGTGGATATGTTTTATGTATTCAGCTAAGTATTGTGTGTTTGTTACGGTATGAGTAATTTATTGTGGGACTTCATTATAGATTCATTACCCAGACCCACAAACCAGCTACTCAGAAACAAAACGTATTACATTCAGATAGTAATAATTATAATACGGACCGGGTGGCGCAAGATGTGTATATGTTAATTTAATAATGAACAGTGTGTGTACATATTTACGTCTGATTATGTATCCAACTAACTAACCAATGCGACGTTTCTTCGTAGGGGTATGCAGGAGGATGGCAGCGCTGGAAAAGAATACACATGTTGCTTCCTTCGCATTGACATCAACCAATTTCCACCATCCTGATCCTGGCGAAGTCTTCCTTGGGTGTCCCCACCTTTTTGCGCAATAAATATTTTTATTAAACTCCATTCTCCATTCATCGTAAAGTATCTTGTCACAGGTAAGTTAAATTTTAACTTTAGCAAAATACCAAAGTTATGATTTGGACTCCGATATCAGTGAAATGATTTGTGTACCGCTGAGCAGTATTTTCCATCAGCAGTGGCACTGAATCTGTGCATTTGAACCAATTTTCTCAGCAGCTACTCCATTTGATTAGTACATAAGCATCCATAAAAATTATGTTTTTTGTCAGTAAAATTAACACTTTTGCACTTCGTTTTTCTTCTTGATCTGATGTTTCGGGCAGCCTCCGAAATCAGGGCAAACGATTTGGTGTATTATTCATATCTTGTCGGTAGTATCGAATCTCAGTCTATTCCTTACTAGTCGCATTTGGCAGTCCTAATTTCGAATCGGTACCTAGAAGTGTTGAGCAGTTAACCCGTCGTCCCATGAATGTTAATCGGGTGCTTATAGATTTAAATCGCCTCTTTTATTAGGCGAGCTCGATGGGTTTCGGGTCTTTTCGGTAGCTACTTTAACCTCAAATCCAAATAAATTGCCGCTATCTCAGAAATGTTTAGCTTTTTTGGTTATTTTAGTAATAGATGAAAAAAGGCACAGTTTGTTTTATTTGCTTTCGATTTGTCCAGATGATCGGGTTTGAATGCTTGTCCATGATATCGCACTTTCCAAAAACAATGTTAGCTTTCTCTCGAAAGAATACAGTATGTACTAATTTCACGAATTCTTGAAAGCTTGTTTCTTACCGTATGCACTTATTTCAATTAATTAAAAATTTGTTGTATTGTTATTTTATAAAAGCTTGTTGATGTTAGTAATGTACCTTTATAGCGTTGACGATCGGTCCCGTGGGTTTCCCTGTTTTGCGATTTTTTAATAGGAAACGATTAATAGATTGTTACATCTAATGTAAATTTGTTGTTAAAATATCCTCGAGTCGTTCAGTGACACATTATATTTTCACTGTATATCATGGATCTAGCATTTGTTTTTAAAATGCTTCTTTTAGTGCAACACAGTTAAGCATCTCACCGAGCTCCTTATTTCTAAATATGTCAGTTATCTGAAAAACACAAATACCAAATTTTCTGAGGTATTATTAGATACAACAATTTGTTTTCAAAGATCTCAAAACATTACGTTAATTCTCGATTATTTAACATGTAATTTACCGTCTCACAGTCATCGTAATATCATCTAAAGAATATTTTAAAATAATTCAGCTTCGTGACTCCGCTAAATGATATTGTTGAATGACACCAGTTATAATCTTTAATCATTAATTGGATTTATGAATTTATTTTATAATGTGTTTACCGCAGTGTAATCACCAGATATAATTGATTTATACTAAGAGTCATTAAGCCTTTATAAATGTATTTATCTAAAAGACAGATGTGTTTTCCGAGAGTAACATTAAATTCAAAATGATTTTAATTTGCATTGCTACTATAGAAAATTATTTTCAAAAATTTATACACACCACGATGAACATTGAACAGATGACCTCCTTGGTTACGAAAAAAGAAACATTGATAATATAAAAGCGAACTGATGGTTTCGGATAGGTAAGAACCGCGAATAATGGACGATTTCTCTAAAAAAATTTAACAAGGTCTAAGATTCAATCCAAGGTCAAAGTGCTAATCACAAAACGCTTAAGCAGATGTGCTATATTTCGATGGGTTTCCATTTTGTTTTATGTTTTATTTTTAGTTCTAATTTGTTTTTCGTTTTACGCATTTTGTTTTATGTTGGATGTACGTTGTTTTTGTTTTTTTTTTTCATTTTTGGATTTTTGGTATTTTGTTTTCTGTTTTTATTTTTTAGTTTTGGGAAAACATTGCTTGCAAAAATGCACAGTACCACACCCACAAATTTGTTGACACATTGATTATTTACTTGGTTGTATCATCCTGTGATGTTTCTGCTAATACTATTTTGTAACAAAAAATGGAAAATGTTCACGAAAAATGGATAAGAAACATAGGTATTAATAAAAGGATCATCACACTGTTTCGATGAAAGCTGTTAGGCAGAGAAGATATAATGCCACACAAGAAATTTTCCTTGGAACACGCTCCTTTGTTCATTCACATTATCATGTTTCATACATGTTAATATATTAATTGGACTCTTGACATGACCCGACATAAGTAGATATTATTATGACTCTTGACATGACCCGACACAAGTAGATATTATTTTGACTCTTGACATGACCCGACACAAGTAGATATTATTTTGACTCTTGACATGACCCGACATAAGTAGATATTATTTTGACTGTTGACATGAACCGACATAAGTAGATATTATTTTGACTCTTGACATGAACCGACATAAGTAGATATTATTTTGACTCTTGACATGACCCGACACAAGTAGATATTATTTTGACTCTTGACATGACCCGACACAAGTAGATATTATTTTGACTCTTGACATGACCCGACATAAGTAGATATTAATTTGACTCTTGACATGACCCGACATAAGTAGATATTAATTTGACTCTTTACATGACCCAACATAAGTAGATATTTGATTAATCTAACTATACCATGCCTTCATTAGGCGTCCCCGATAGATTATATTGGTACTTTCTTTATCTATCCGCTCTACCCATAATATTTCCAAACCATCTAAGCGTCCCATTCTTAAACTTATTTATTAGGCTTTCATAAAATCAGCAATTATTCTTAATCTCCACATTTTTAATACGATTTTATCACATATGCACCTCAGAGGTTCGATGAGATGAATGCCGACTACCTACAATTGCCCGCTACGAGTGGGTAGGGATTTACGTTTCAGAGCAGTCTATAACTTTAAAAAAATATATCCAGAAGCTAATGAAGAAGAGCTAAGCTTTGGTATTTGTATTTATAACTTAGTACTATCATAATGGAAATTTGAGGAAAGATAGTCTTTGTTCCAATATCAATACCTCCTCCCCCCTCCTCCCCTATTATCCAACTACATTTTTAAATCTATATTGTAATTTTGTTCTAAGATGTCAGTTGTATCTTAAAAACAAAAGTGATTAAAACGAAGCGTTTAATCAATATTTTTATAGTGGGATAACTAACTTACCGAGTAAAACTTCAAATTGTAATATTTTATGAAAAAATAATATTATCAACTCTGAAACTAAAAATGTGAAGCAGAAAAAGTCAGACAAAAGGATTCGGTCATATCCAGTTATTGAACCTAAAAACTCAGCCTTGCCGGGGCTTTGATCTAACCAGTGAGCTAATCCGACTCTATCCCCTTCGGTCATATTTAACTTCGGGACTTCAACTACGAACTATTAAGATACAATGCTGGTAGTTCTTAGTCAAATTATGATACAGTTAAACATGGCTAAAGGGGTCAGGGGCGGATTAGCTTAGTGGTTAGAGCAAACTCCCAGCAAGGCTGTGGTCCTGGGTTCAATTCGTAGATACGACGGAATCCTTTTTTTCCGATTTTCAGTTCGAAAGTTGTTAGTATCATTTTCAATGTATTGATTATTTTTAATTAAAATGGTGCCACCAAATAAGTTTGAAGAAGTAAGATAACCCTACCTGCAATAGTCATATTGGAGCTCTTGTGAACTATTCTAAAGGTGGGTGCCTCCGTGGAGACCTCGCAGCGATAGAGCCCCGCGGAGTGGGGCGCAAGGTTGGACAACTCCAAGTCGCAGGTCACCGGGGAGCAGCGTGGAGGTCGCGCCAGGCGCACCCCCGATACGGGGAAGGGTAGACCTGGGGGCTGTAATAAACAGAAAATATGAACAGCTGCTAATAGTCAAGTGAAAGATACTTTCAGTGTCGTCTTGGTACAAGACCAACATTCAGAATTGAAACGTAGCTTGAAATGGCTTTAAGCGTGTGGTGACCAGATCTGTATATCCACCAATTTCCTCTTTCCCTCCCTACTACCTTCAACCTCACAACATATTCCAATTGGGGATGCCATAGTCTAACTGGTTCCAGACGGTTGGGAGCCGTTGGGACTCGCTGTGTGGTAATAACATAAAAACGAATAACTATCTATTTTATTTACTCTTTATCTTAGTCTTGATGCAAATCGATAATGAAATCTTGTAGCACTCATAACATTTATTTGTTTATGACTAGTAATTTATAAGTATGATAGTTCAAGCTACATGGTGAAGATAGTTCTTAGAGGTTGTATAGTTATCCGACAGATGACGGTAGTATATATGTTTTCCCCTCCATAGTCATAATCGAGGTTGGCTAATAATGAGGTTTCCAGCAATCAGAAAGATTTTGAGAGCATCATGTAGAAGAAATTTTCCTCCAGGCCATCCTACAAAATCGCTTAAATTATAAGAGTTCTTAATTGAAATAAAATGATAAGTGTTTTATTGTGAATGATGAGTTATTAATTGTAGAATGATCATACCTTCTCCCCCGGCATATATCTGAATATCTCCCTGTCATCCTTGAACCACTTGGCGGAGTAGAGGCGATCACTGCCCATGTTGTAACGACAGCTGAGGGTTGCGTTCTCCCTCGGGTCTGCCAGAAGGGGCACCACGAGGTCCACTATCTCATGCCCGCCACTCGGACCTGCAACACACATTTACATATTACTTCAAGAGGCTTAGTGGATTGCTTGACTTTATAAATGCTTTTCTGGTTCACACATTAGAGTTCTGGATATTCTATTATGTACATTATTACTAGCTGACGTGTAGCCGCCGTTACATACGGGTTATAATGGTATGGAGTAAAGTTTTGAGGTTAAGAATTCTATTTTACCTGAAAACTAAATGACTGATTTTATAATTGGCTTCTACTGTATTTAGAAGTACTATCGGCCGAAAAATTAATTAATTTTTTCGAAAGCACCGAAAATTTCATTCCTGGAAGTGCGATCAATAACGATTTTTTACACCAAATTAAACGAAAATTGTACATCAATGCTTTTTTTCAGGTACAAAACTAATAAAAGAAAAAAATCATATTTTTGCATCCACAAAATTGATGGCGACACCAACTGCAAAGTTAATGATGGGTTGTTTCACAGTATTTGAACAATTCATTAAATTAGGTGATTTTCAAGTTGTGTGAAAGTTCTATTCAAGTTCTGTTATTTTTTCAGTTCTGTGAAGCGACTGGTTCATATTGATGTAACAAGAAAACTTGAATAGAACTTTGACAAAATTACTTTTAAAATGATATGAATAACCATGTTTAAAGTGTATCAAGTGTCAAAGAAACTTCAGTTATTATATCTTCATCGTGAAATGGCATCAGAATAGTGTCACTTTACCCTTTGGACTCTCTCGATCCATCGCCTTGCACCGTAGTGGGAGGAATGGATTCATACGTCACTCCTAGGCACCCTGACTCCCAGACCCACCCCCTTTACCTTTTCTTTCCTAGAACCTCCTTCCCTTCATTCACTTAAAAAGAACCTCCACCCAGCAACCCCAAAATTGACATATACCTTAAGTGTAATTGAAATAATGTGAGAAAAAAATAGCCTGGCAAATGTGAAACATCGAAATTGAATTTTAATTAAAGGAAGTTCAAATGAAAGTAAAAAAGTATTTTTATTTTTATGATAAAACTATTAATTTTCTTATTAAAATATACACGAATAAATATATCACAAATTGAAAATTCATCATCGTAGACAGTGGCGGCTCGTTACTTTCGGTATGTTTTGAGTTTGGAATATTTAACCCGGCGAGGCTGTGGTGGGGTGTGACATACCCCACGCTTTACTTCAACGATCGTTTTGTTTTAAATGTTTGCTGTAACGGTTTGTCTCGCCGCATAGCTGGAGCTAAGGAGCTGCGGGAGGGGATAGTGGCGTGATCGTAGTGTTGCGCTAACCGGCGCTTGAGATATACGTGTGCAAACTCCTGTCGGGTACGTAATACCCCGCCACATAGTTGGTGTGTGGTTATTTCGGTAAAATTGAAAATTGTTTTTTTGGTTTATTAGCTTATTATTTGTTTTTTGTTTTAGTTTTTGAACGAAAATGAGTTTCGAAAGAGATCAAAGGCATCTTGAGTCCATGATGGAGCAGGTTTTCCAAGAATGTTCGGACGAGTCAAGCTCCGAATCCGAATCTGATCATTGCAGCGAACATAACCTAGGATCTGAGACAGAACAGGAGATTAGCGACTTTACACCATGATGATAGAATTGATGAGACCACGGGAGATAAAAAGAAGCCTGAAATTATAACATTTTATAATGGTACAAAAGCAGGAGTAGATGTTGTCGATGAACTCTGCGCTACTTACGATGTTTCGCGTAACAGCAAGCGGTGGCCTATGACCATCTTTTATGGGATACTAAACATAGCTGCTTCAAACGCAACTATTATTTTTCGGGAAAACAAAAATGAAAACATAAAGCGAACAGAGTTTATCCGTAATCTAGGGTTAGCTCTGATGTATGAACATTTACGATTACGGAAAGACCAAAAAAACATTCCAGTCTATATTCGAAAAAGGATCTGTTCGCAAATTAATGAAGAACCAAGTCGTTCACTTCAGAATAGTACTGGGCGATATACGAGATGTGCTGATTGTCCAAAGAAAAAAGATCGAAAGACAAAGCACTCTTGCTCAACATGTGGGAAGGCCATATGTATAGAGCATGCAAAATTTTCCTGCAAATATTGTTGTGATGATGACCCTAGTTCCTAAGCTGTTCCAAAGTATTATGATAGTTTTTTATTTCTAATTCAAAGACTGATATTTTTTTCCTCAATTAAGTAGTTGTTGTTTAAAGTAAAATTTTGTTTTTGTTTATTTTAGAGGTTTATTAAGATAAGGCCTATTTTTGATTAAAAAAAACTCAGTTTCTTATATTTTCCTAAATAATAATAAAAAAAATATTAAAATATTAAAGTTTTTTCATTAAAAGCTGTTTATTGTTTATATTAATATCACAAAACATAAGATTAGAACTTAATTTATCGATATTATGATATTTATGGCCAATTTAATAAGTGGGCATGTCAAACCCCACCACATACTCATTGTTACATTTTGCCACCACAGCCTCGCCGGGTTAAACAATGGCATTATTGATGTCGTTTTAGCCAATAATTTTTTTTTTTCAAAAATTTTGTTTTTTGTATGAGGATTTTCAGAAAATCGGTGCAGTGCACTGCCAAACTAAAATTTCCTGAAAACCTTCATAGAAAAACCGAATTAAAAAAAAAAAAATGAAAAATCAACAATAATGTCGAATTTTTTAAACTTAGCACTCTATGACACTCAGAAGTCACGAGCCGCCACTGACCTAGATCCACAGGGAAGTTTAGTGAAAGTTTTTACGACCGGGCAGAAAGAGCCGATGAGTGACGAGGCTGGCCAAATAAAGCATCGTTCCGTGCAAGAGCGTCGTCCCGTCTTGCCATGCAAGAGTCGCTTTTACTTCAAAAGATGTTTCACATAAAAAATCCAAATATTTAGCAACCTACTCCAGCCCGTTCTCCTTCGACTTTAATTTCCATTTCACCATTCGCTTTTTATAAGAATAATAAGAAAATGAAAGCATTTAAATTTAAAAATAAAACTTATCTCATTTCGTATACCGAACCATTTGTATTAAAATGAAAAGAATACCATTAAAGATAGCAACACAATATTTAAACGATTTATTAGCATTTTTATTAAGAAAACCAACCAAAATAATTCGCGATAAGACTATGCGAAACCAATAATTTAAGGACAAATTAATTATTTAAATAAATTCCAAGAATTTCAACGGATTTCTCAAATGTAGTTGATTATTTCTATGGTTTATAAAAATTGATTTATTTTGCACCAAGTTCGTCAATTAACGTATAAATAGAAAAAGTAAAATGAAAACACATTCCAAAAATCAATTATTGGAGAGAATAAAGCATTAGAAGAAATGATTGAAACTATTGTAAATACATTAATATGTTTAAAAAATTGACCTAATGTAGAAGTCACGCTTGGTGGGAGAGCGTTGCAATAGCCTGGCAGTCTCAAGAACGTTATTTTAGTAACTGTAAAATGTCAACTGAATGTTCCACCCATAGCGCATCGTGCCACAATAACTCATAAATAGGACAAAATGATTATTGTCCCAGAAAAGTTGTTCTCATTCTAGTATCTCCTGTCTTTTTCGTTTTCATACTTGTGTGTTTTCATACTCTACGTCCTGACGTGTAAGATAGAAGATTTTTATGGAAACATTTTAGGACTGTCATCGATGACGTCACGTACGACCTCTCTCTGGAACTACTATTTATAGGTACCAAAAATGCATTGGACTGGACATGTAGAAATAATGTCAGATAAGATACCGCAAATTATGAACAAGCTGGTGAGTCAGTGGAAACAAAAGAAATGCCAAGGAAGAGATGGATAGACTGTGTGGAAGAAGATTAGAGCAGAACGGAAAGGACTGGTGAATAGAAGCGATTGCGAGGAACCGCTGCAAATGGAGAACAATTTGTAAAAAAGGTTCAGATTTCACTCTGGGATATTGCATCGTGATGATGAATATCATTTTTATCATTCCTCTAAGTGACATGGTTTAGCTTTTACCCGTGGCTGTTTCCAAAACCATCTATCTCGGCATTAGTTCTCTACTAGGGAAGTCGCAATACTACTCAATCAATAGTAGACATTCTGGCTGGAAAATGATTACATCCTGAATAATTTCACGCGAGGCCGCCAACAGACAGACAGATTTCTTATTCTTCCAATGTGCAGAACTAACTTACCAATGCATTGGTCATCACGCCACTATCCCCTCCCGCAGCTCCTTAGCTCCAGCTATGCGGCGAGACAAACCGTTACAGCAAACATTTAAAACAAAACGATCGTTGAAGTAAAGCGTGGGGTATGTCACACCCCACCACAGCCTCGCCGGGTTAAATATTCCAAACTCAAAACATACCGAAAGTAACGAGCCGCCACTGTCTACGATGATGAATTTTCAATTTGTGATATATTTATTCGTGTATATTTTAATAAGAAAATTAATAGTTTTATCATAAAAATAAAAATACTTTTTTACTTTCATTTGAACTTCCTTTAATTAAAATTCAATTTCGATGTTTCACATTTGCCAG
This sequence comes from Hesperophylax magnus, assembly GCA_026573805.1. Classification (NCBI taxonomy): domain Eukaryota; kingdom Metazoa; phylum Arthropoda; class Insecta; order Trichoptera; family Limnephilidae; genus Hesperophylax; species Hesperophylax magnus. Next base: position 11,006,753 of record JAIUSX010000012.1, read on the forward strand.
GCTATTTTTTTCTCACATTATTTCAATTACACTTAAGGTATATGTCAATTTTGGGGTTGCTGGGTGGAGGTTCTTTTTAAGTGAATGAAGGGAAGGAGGTTCTAGGAAAGAAAAGGTAAAGGGGGTGGGTCTGGGAGTCAGGGTGCCTAGGAGTGACGTATGAATCCATTCCTCCCACTACGGTGCAAGGCGATGGATCGAGAGAGTCCAAAGGGTAAAGTGACACTATTCTGATGCCATTTCACGATGAAGATATAATAACTGAAGTTTCTTTGACACTTGATACACTTTAAACTGATTCAACCCCGTTGAAAATAATGTACTATCGCAAACCCGGGAAAAATCACAGGATATTATTTCTTAGAGTTGCAAAACTGAAAGTATCTACTAAAAAAATATTTCTATGAAGATTGACAACATTGTAAATTTTAGAGACGATCAAAAATTAACCTTGCGAATGAACACTGTCATTTAATTTTTGTGTTTACGTATGTTAAATATTTGAACAAAAAAAATCACGTTTCAAATACAGACTTATTAATTACTCAGTTAAAATAAAGTAATTTGTTTGTACCTACTTTATGGCTGGTCTGAATTGTTCCCACAATCTCTTCAAATGTTTAAAATGATACTCAAATTCAGAGCAAATCCAAGATAAAACGGAAATTAGTATTTTTATTAATAATGATGAATGTTGCATCTGAAACTACTTACGAATCACAGCTTCATATGAACATGCTAGTGGACTTTAAATGAATTTAAAAACGAGTCTAAATTAAATGGTGTTTGTTAGATTTGGGTGATATTATGTATTGGAATGAACGAAGTATATAATTTAGATCAGTTTAGAAATTTACTATACATTTGTTTGAGGTAATTATTTTTATTATGGCGAGAAGGAAAACAGGAAGACCAATCACTTACCACTATATTTCAACGAAGGATCAGACAACACAATCACAATATAGTGAGCTCCACCGCTGTACTTTGAGGTAATCATCGCCACAAGAAAACAAATGATTACTTCTTAAATGAGATATTAAGCACTCCAAGATAGTAATTTTTGTTCTTTTCACTTTTCAACGAGATGTACACAAAAAAACACCTTCAGCTTGCTTCCAGTAGTTCAATACTTCCTCTGATTTCAAAAGAAACAATCATTTTCCAGCAATGTGATGGTTAGGGATAGGTAGGAACTGGATAAATGACATCTCAGGATATTCTCAGTTTCAAAACCAAACAGACGAATTACAGAATAATGCCGCTCATGGATAAAGAAGTTTCGTAAATCTATTTATAGTGTTTAAATCGTAGAATATCATTTAATTATTTCTTTAAATAACGTAAATTTAAAATAAATTTGTTCATAATAACCCTATTTTATCTAATTACCTTAAAATTTTAATTTATATTTAAAGCTGGGTAAAATCCCTCGAAGAACTCGAAAAAATAAACGAATTGTACTTTCACCATCAAAGTTTATTCATTTATAGGTTTTTATTTTTTAAGTACATTTTGGTTTATTTATATGATATATCTACTCCTTATAATTATACTTTTACCTATGTTTTTGATCCTACCTCCGATATGAACATTATTTGTAGTTTTCATCCAATCGTTGTGATAGTTGAACAATGTATTATTGTATCCGTTTAGTAATTTAAAATTACACAAACTGTACGTAAGGCGATGTTTATCAATAACTATGGGTAGTATTTTCACCAATCCAAAATCAATAAAACAATTAAAGAAAATATTTTTTCTCGCTTTTGCCTTCGCCATTATTTACCTTCAGAATAAGTAGTAGGTATCACTGATAAAATTTTAAATTAAAAATAAGGGAAATTATCTTTGTGATTTAAATCTGTCAGCAGATGTCTTATCTAGATTGTTCTTTGACAATGGTTCTTGTCAAATTCGCCTGGTTTTCCGGGGAAATTATATTATTTATGCTAAGTTTTGATGGAAGACTTTGAACGCCGGGATTTATCTCATTTGTGAAGGGAAACGGGATTCTGAGACATCTTTCTCTTCTCGTTTTTCACAAATTTTGGTTTAAATTGTGCTTTTATGGCGGTCATAAAAAGCAGCGGTGACTGTCGAACTTCGCATTTTTTAAGAATTCTTTGACACTTTCAAGTTATTCGTTGGCGTTTAACAGGCCAGTTGATGTGTTCGTATATAATGTACGTTTAATATAATATTTCAAATTGTGGCACCTGCAGTAATAGGATATTATATCTTAGATTGGACATGAGATGACATAGTTTTGTTATTTATTTATTACAAAATGTAGATAAACGACTCTACCTCGAAATAATGGAAGATTTTTTTTTTTTTTTTAATTACAACAATACATTTAATGTAGTGTAGTGCAGCATGTGGTAAATTTGGGTTCAAGTTCAGGTGGTGTACATTAATAAATAACTGAAGTCACCAGCATTGCCCGAACTTTACGGAAGACTTTTTCGAAATATCATGGCGTCTCCGATTCTTTCTACCATTCAAATCACTCTCTTAATACCTCGGCACTAATAAGAACACATTTTCTGCGAAATCAAGAAGTTTTAAGTCAATAAGTGTTATATCTCTGCTTACTAGCAGATTTCTGTGTTGGAAACTATTTGAATAAGTAAAAGGTTCTTTACTATAATTGCGTTTATTAACGTTACAATAAATAAGTCTGAATTTAGCTACACTATTCATTACCCGAGGGTTGGTAATTCTCTGTTTCTAGAAGCTTGTTGTCTGGCAATAATATCCCACAGGCAATAGCTACACTCTAGCGACATCTGTCGGAATATGGAGTAAGCTTTATGACTGGTGCCATCTATCGCTTGAAAACCCAACCCGACACAATTATATGAACATTATCCGTAATTTTAACCAAAATTTACTGAGCAATAAATAGTTCACAACATTTTTTGAGATTTTTGATTATTAATTCAATACGTACTATCGGAAAATATTAATTCCAATTAATCTTCCATTATCCAAGTACAATTTTAGTTCCTATATTTAATAATATTTAAGATAATCCCCCATCGAGGGTATTAGGAAACTTAGATCCTGGACACTTAACGTCAAGAGTTCCATTAATCTTCTCCAGTGAGGATAAGGATTGTCTTTGAGATTAATAATATCCTTTGAACTGACGGACACTAAGCGCATAAGCTCTTTATTCTTGTAAAAACCTTACCTCCATGTCGACGCTACACCATGGGAAAACTTTAAGGCTGGAGATAATCGCAAGTAATTTAGTGCATCATTATCTTCATGAATTGACAAATATTAACGTAAATTTGCCATTTGGTAACTTACCATGTTATATTCACACAAACATATATAGTCTATCGTCTTATTGTCATTGAATGCGTACAACGGCTAGTCTTACAAATAAAATTTAATAGCTCAATTATAATTATTAACAAATTGTACGTGACATTTGATAATATTGACATTATTTTATGAATAAATATCTACGATTTATCTACAATGAAAAGAAAAATCATCAGTCACTCCTACCCAAAGAAATCTTCCATTGGAACAATTTCCATCTTCCTTTCTTCATCAAATTCATTATTTTCTTACCAAAAGCTATAAAATACCTCGTTTTATCTCAGCTTAGCGAGTTTTCCAAACACTTTTTAATTTTATTTTTTGTTTTCATGTGAAACCGCATAAGATTCCAACTGCTCCCAACCGTCTAGAGCTAGTCATGCTATGACATCCCCGATTAGGACATATCGTGAGGCTGAATGAAATCAGTAGTTGAAGGAGATGAAGAAGCGAAAGGTAGGGAAGTATCTGGCTATTCACATGTGGTCATCTAACACGGCCAAAGCCATTTCAAGCAACGTTTCACTTCTAAATTGTGCTCTGTACCGTGCCGCAAATATACTATATAAAAAACACAAATTAATCAAATAAAATTTACTTGCGCACGCCGGGAAATGAACCCGCAACATCCAGCTTAGTCGAGAGCCTCACCCTTCGACCATGGAGGCCGTCAATATGTTTATTATATGGAATTTATTTTGGTAGTTACGAATGGAAGCTAATCGCTCTGATTCAATTTGTGCATATTCATCAACCAAGTATTGGTTCGTTAAAATCCCATACTTAAGTAAGGGGTTAAATTTTTATGCATTGTCATTATCTGATAGCTATCATCATCATCACTTTTGGCTCTACAACCCCTGGTGGGTCTTGGCCTCCTCAAGAGTCTTCCTCCACTCATCTCGGTCCCGCGCCAGCTCTCTCCAGTTTCGAAGCTCCAAGGCAGACAAATCTTTGAGGACGTTGTCTCTCCATCTTAACCTTGGCCTTCCCAGGCTCCTTCTCCCTATCGGTCTTGAGCTCAGCAGGGACTTTGGTTCTTGATGCTCGGTCATTCTCTCCACATGACCTAGCCACCGAAATCTTCCCAGTTTTATGAATTTTGTGACGTTTAGCTCCTTAAACAGAGTATAGAGCTCATTGTTATAACGTCTGCGCCAAAATCCATTTATTTTAATCCGATAGCTATACCTAGTAGTTTATGCATGAAACTGTTTTACGTAGAGGTGCTCCACTAATCGGATGAACTTTAGAAATATTAATGGTGTATCCGTCATCTCTCCTACATAGCATCAAAGGATAATGTAAGCTGTCACGAGATCTAGGGAACTCTGAGATGCTTTGCCAATTGTCGTCAGGGCTGCGCAATACAATATCTCTTTTTACCAAATTGTTGTCCAGCTATTAATACTGCCACTTCACTTATGGATGGGGCATTATCACAGCCGCTGTGTTTTCCAAAAGTTAATTAATGCATGGACTACGACAATGCAGTCAGGTGTGCTTGATAGAACGCTCTCAATAGAAGTATTGAAAGACTACATGTAGTTGTTATGGGAATGTAACATATTTTGTAGAGATCTTACCAAACCACTATCAATTGGTTATACGACACTGTTACTCCGCGTTGATGCTTGTGTTTCTGAATCTGAGATAAAATAGATTTGCAGAAATTTATGTATATTTAATGATATACTTGCCCCTGAATTTTAAATGTTGTCATAGAATTCCGCTCAACAACCTGCGTACTCTTCAAAAATATATGTTTTTTTTTCTTTGGTACTCTTAAAAGAGGAAATTTGGAAGGCTTTGTTATAACGGCGTATATTGCGCATGAATTATTTAGATTTAGGATGATCACCCGTCAAAAGAGAGTGTAGTGGTTCGGGTGGAGAAAGAATATCTTCAAATTTTACTTTTCCCTGTGAGCAACAGATAATTTCAGGTTCATCCTTCCAATTCAGAGCAGAGCAATATTTACAGACAACAGACATTGTACCTATTGAAACTGCAGGATCATTATACACGGTTTTTCAATAAGAGGTGTTATTTTGATATTCAAACGTAAAAGATCAATGGTTTCGTTGCTTTTGTGGCACATAGCGCCGTCTTGTTGAAAGTAAACGTTGTTCAAATCAATACCATCCAATTCCGGCCGTAAATAATCATCTCTCGATAGCGCAATCCATTCACCGTAACTGTTGCTCCAGCCTCATTTTCGAAAAAGTAAGGTCCAATGACTTTGCCGGACCCTAAACCGCACCAAACAGTCACACATTGAGGATAGAGAGGCTTTTTAACAATAACTCTTGGGTTTTCCGAGCCCCAGATGCGACAATTTTACTTGTTGACGAAGCCACCGAGGTAGAAATGGGCCTCATCACCCAAGATGATTTGCATTTAATTCACTCAAGTGAATTTTAATATGTAATTTCAATGCATTTTTGAAGCGTGTATCGTTCCATTTTTATGAATGGCGTAGTTTCTACTTGTCAAATGTCAAAAAATGACAGCTTCAAAAGTAACATCTACCGATATAGCGGGCTATTTAAAATAACACCTCTTATTGGAAAACCCTGTATTATAATAGGATATTATAACTAGGAAAACTTGAAACCTGTAAAATTAACTGTCCTAAAACGGGAAACCTTCCTAGTTGGACAGTCAAAAGCATAAAATGTTATGAATATTATTAAAAAAAAATCTTGTATTCAATTGAAGAATCGTAATTTATAGCAGTATTAACATTATTTGAACACAAATTAGTAACTGTCATGGACCGGCCGCGGCGGTTATTTTGTCTATTTTAATCGGTGAGTAATTTATTGTTTCTTTGTACGGAATATTCTCTGGCTCTCTGAGATCTATGCCTATCCCAATCAAGATTAAGCCGAGCCTCACGTTCAACAGACGATTATCTATCTCTTCGCGAAGAAGTACTTTCTCTGCTATTTAACAGCCGGATAACTAACATATTTCATTGGGTGAGAATCAATATTTTATTCGTCAAAACTAGCGTCACAAATGACACATAATATATGTAAAAGATAAATGATTACTGTGAGTTATCCTTAGAACATATATACCATAGCAGACTTTTCTGTAGGTCTTTTTAAGACATACAATTCCGTTGTACATTATTTTGTTGCATCTTCTAAGGTTTAGCAAGCGTTAGCAATGTAAGCAGTGTAATGTAAGTATGTAATAAACCTTTCGGAAAAAAATTTCTAAGCGATAGTGAAAAAAAACGTTTACGAGAACTAAGCTCACAAACAGACACGAAAAGTGACTTTATTTTATACTATTTGAGATATATTAAAATATATATTTTCTTTTTATGGTAATTGATAAAATCTGCATCATTCATACGAATAATTAAAGTGAGTAAACAGTTCATAAAGCATCGAGACTGTCTTCGGTACCACTAAAAAATTGCCCCGTCTTGTCTAAATCAATTTTCCTCTACACATAGATAGAGTGAATAAACTCAGCTGTTCCGGAAGTTACAAAATTTATATAGACTGGACAGAACGGACGATATCTCAAAGAATATCCGAATATTTTTGAGCATGTGCAAATTTGCAATTGAATCCGGCAATTACTTTGGTTTTGTTTCTGAACAGACCCAAAACGCCTAGAGTCTTATTTCGAAGGCCATTGAAATTCATAAAAATCTCATTAAGGGGGTTTTTCACTATCTCTGATTATGTTCTGACCAAGCACTAATCCGCGGATTAGTCATTTTTTCGTTTTCACTATATCTGAATAACGCTAACGCTCGGGTTAAAGTTAGATTTGACTAATCAGTGCTCTAACCAGACGTTAGGCGCTATTCCTCGAATCAAAGATGGCGTCAAAACATTCCGAGTTTAACAGCTGAGAAGTGAGCCGAATTTTGTAGAATGAATTTGAATGCTTGTATGATCCATCCTGAATTATTTGATTGTGTTCAAAATAAGAAACAATGTATTAATTCGACACGAATCTATCTAAAATGACCTGATAATCAACATAACATAACCAAAAAAATGCACACTTCGCGGTGTGCGGACTGTGACGCATGACAGCCGTGGCAGTAGATGGAGAAACAGCAAACATTTTGCGATGTTGCCAGACTATTTCGAGTGTTATCTATCCGGCAGCTCGAAACAATGGTGAAACGGTCGCCGTTGAATAACGAAGTTATTCTGAACTTTAAAGCCAGCCAACGGATAGCTATTCAGATACCCCCTAACTCTTGGAATCCGTTAATTGACGGTTACGACGCGGTTTAAGGATTGCAGCTGGCAACATGGTATTGCATCTATATACATACACTTACATAAGGATGACAAACATGCAATTTTTGTAGGGTTTTTAGTTTTTTTTTTAAAACATTTTTTTCTACAATTGTAAACATTGTGAGGGGCGCAAATGACGCCATTCTTTTTGTTTGAAGAAATTAAATTTAAATTCAGTTAATTTAAATTATTCACTTCATAGCAAATTAGAACCCAGAAAAAAATTCAACACAACTGCCCTGATGAATTGCACTGAAATGTTGTCCAAAACGTTGTTTTAAGAAGGAGGTGGTGTAACACCACAGTCCACCAAAAATAAATCACTAAAAAACAGTTGTTTAATCTAAATTAAATTTGAAAGAAAGTTTAATTTTACCAACCTTCATCTAATTTAACTTATATGTTAAGGTAACAGTTCTGTTACACAAAAAATAGAAGTTTAATAATTTTTGTAAAAATATCTTTTACTTCATCAATTATAGCAATGATATTTGTTTTATAAGCTTTCTTGTACCACGCAAACACAGCTTAGGTGGTTAGCATGCAGATATTTTTAATAGCACCGAATGAATTTACAAAAAAATATTTAACATTTTTTACAAAAAAAGTTATTAGTTGCCATTTCAGCCTGATTGTAAATTTCAGTTTCAAGTTATCCTATGAGTCTAAAATTATAATTACAAAATTATATGTCTGTGTAATTTTTTGTTAAAACTATTTTATTTTGTATTTAAATGTACTTGTACCGTATTTATTGTTATTAAGTTTAATTTGTAGAACTCCATATTTTTTTTATGTTTTTATATATTCAATAATATTATTATTGGGTTTATAAAAACAGTTTATTTTTAAACAAGTTCTGCTGTGTAATTATTACTACGCGTGACAGCTGTTTCGCCTTCTGAAGGCATTATCAAACTGTGGGTAGCCCACTTACAGACGATACATTTATATTATTTCTAGGTAGGTATTTTAATTACAATTACTGATTTCTTAATTGATTTCTGAGTAAAATATTAGAAATTATTAATGGTGAAATTGGGGAAACTTTACTGGGGTAAAAACCATTAATAATTTCTAATATTTTACTCAGAAATCAGTAATTGTAATTAAAATACCTACCTAGAAATGATATAAATGTATCGTCTGTAAGTGGGCTACCCACAGTTTGATAATGCCTTCAGAAGGCGAAACAGCTGTCACGCGTAATAATAATTACACAGCAGAACTTGTTTAAAAACAAACTGTTTTTATAAACCCAATAATAATATTATTGAATATATAAAAAAAAAAAAAAAAAAAAACTTGTACCGTATATTAATAAATATTTCCCACCTGATTTTGTAAAAAAGTAAATCTCACAGAAGAATAATTCCATTTTATAATTTTAACTAATGATTTATGTGTCTCTTCTGAGCGAATGAAGAATATTTTTTTACGTGAATTGAGATGAAATATTTGAGAATAATATGATTTAATTAAAATTGTTTCTGAATGATTAGTACAGTAAAGCAAACTAACAAATAGTGTTTTGGCAAAATTTAATGTTTACAGAAATGTAAATATGTTTCTGTAGATTAATTAAGCTAGTTTAAATTAACAAAGTTTACCCGTTTATCATAGTTTTTAATTTTTTTTCTTCATTACAAACTTGGTTTTTGTACTTAACTTTAGGTTTGATTTCTGCAGAAGTAGAATAATCATAATAGTTTTGTAAAATAAATATCCAAAATTTTAAACATTCACCAGGCAGAAAAGGTATTTTACCTATATTGACATATTTTTTTAGGTATTATCTCTTTTATTATCTAAACTATAAACTAGATGTTAGGGGTAACGTGAATACAACTAATAAATACCCACCAAATATACATTTAATATCTTTAATCAGGTAGGTATTAAGAAGTAAAGGAATGTTTATCATTAACTAACTAACCATCACGCCGTTTCACCGCAAGGGTAGGCAGAGAGGACGGACCGCCAAACAACTCGGTCTTGGTAAACTACTCCTTGCCTCATTCACATTCATTCATACTCTTCTATTATTCTGACTCTTGACATGGACCGACTCAAGTATCTGGTTTACTTGGTTGTGCCATGTCTTCCTCGGGCGTCTCCGACTTCTGCTACCATTCCCATTTGCATCATATATTCTCCTTACACTCCTTTCTTCGCTCATTCGCTCTACATGCAAAAACCATCTAAGCGTCCCTTTCTTGATCTTACTCGTTACGCTTATATCAGCCCTGCACTCTTTGCGGATTTCCACATTTCTCACACGATCATACATGGTTTTACCACACATACGCCTCAGGGATCTCATTTCTACAACATTCAGTCTACTTTCATCCTTTCTCTGTCAGTTCACTTCCGTACATCAGGGTAGGTACTAGCACTCCATTTTGGACTGCTAGCTTTGCTTCTTTGGACATTTTTTTGTTAGCGCCAACTGCGTTCAGTCCTCCATTAATGGAGTTATATGCATTTTAAGTAATTTATTTATAGAATGAGTTCATTACAAAGATTATAAGCTAAGAATATAACGTTCTATACATAAATAATGTTAAAAATAGTTATAATAGTTACAAATATGAAAAAATATAACTCAAGGTTAGATCATTAAGCGCGTTAGCTCCAACTATGTTCGTAAGTCAATATTTTCTAGATTCTTCAACCTTGCTGAGAGGAAGAACACATCTCACTACCAGAATTAGGTTTTGAACCGACTAACAGCTCAGGATCTCTAATGGTCCACGGCCGTGCCACCGTGGTACATCCTTTAGTAGGTAGCGTGATGGTGAGTCGCAAATAAAATGGTAAACTGTGAGCTGCGTATCCTATTAAAGATCTATGATGACTTCCATTTGTAGACAGATATGCCGCCAGGGAATGAGTAAGTATCCAGCTCAGGTGATTTTTTTCTTGTTACATATTTACAAGTAGATATTCATGCCTCTTATACTGTGAAGACTCAAAATTTTCACGTTTAAACAAGATAAGGATGCAGTTAAATAACATGATGAGCTCAGTTTAAATAGAGAAAAACTTAGTTCTGGAACTCAAATGGTGTTCTTACAGTTGAGTGAAATGAAAACCAAACAAAAAATACTCATAGAGTTTACAACGAAAGTAAAAAACGTGACATCGCTGGATATGAACACTGAAGGTTAATTTAAGAAAACACTATCCAAATGAATTCTCACACTTCCATTTGCAGACAAATGCAATGTAACGAAACTCTGCAAACAATCGAATTCCCGAACACCATAAAAATAATGGATTTCTCTGCTGATAGGTGCGATACTAAAAACAATGAAAACTCACCTCACACGACCTGGTATCAAGTTTTAAAAAATATGAAAAGAAGGAAATTTTAAAAAGTGACATTGACACGAATGTAGGTAAATGCTGTTATGAGCGTTTGAAATATTCTGTAATCCGTGTTTCAGGTTTCGTTCAAAACCTGCGTAGCGCTTCATCACAATATTAAATCACTTGAGCCGCGAAATACATTAGTCAATAAATTATCCCGGGGATTATTACTGTGAGTTACGGGTACCTATCTCCCGCGTTCAATTTAAACCCTTACGTGGTATTAGATAAAAATACGTTTTCTGTAAAGCGTGTTTTATAAAAGGATCTGAAACAGTATTTAATACACAATTTCTGTTCGGTTAAACATAATGCTTTCCAGTGGCGTGCCATAATTTTTCTTTCAATATTCCTGAGTTGTAAGTCGCTTCACCTATCCTATAAAAAAATCTTGTTTTTTCAGAATTTTCGTTACTTAGTTTTATATTTTTCTATTATGTTATATTTGCGTTAAGTGTTTCAAAAAGTGTGTAACCTTTCGAATAGGTTATTTGTATTGTTCTTAGATTGCAATTTATGACAATTAATCATCAAAGTTATAAGAACGAAAATGCAGAATTGTGTTCGTATAACAAAAACTAATCATATAATATTTATTGTGATTAATATATTACGCCCAACCAAATCGATTTTAAATTGTTACCATATTGCTCAAATTGAAACTTTTTCAAGGACAGATTAAACCTTTTACCTTTTTAGTACCAACTTATCGATATGCCAGCAAAAAGCAGAAATTAAAATAAAATAAAACAATTTCCATATACACGTATATTGTGTTACATTAATCTATTTATTCTGAAAAATTGTGAAAAGCTTCCAAAAGCCAGATTACGTTAGTTTAACTTACATCTTTCGACGTTTGCCTTTCAAAGCTTTGAGAGAGCGGGGAATTATTTTACTGAGAACTCGGTGTAAAGTTGTCAAGATATTATGACCTGAAATTTAAGTGTTGAATTTTTATGAAAAAAGCATTTATTGCCTCGCAATCTGCTTTGTGAAACGTAACCTTTGTTTGTTCCAGTTTTATTAAAATAAAAACGCCCGTCATTGTGCTCCGGAAAGGTTTCAACGGAATCCGGGAGATTTAACGTGATTTTTCTTTCTATAATAAAAACCAGAAATACAGCAATATCGTTCATGTCGCTGGTTCGCCAGGAAAATTGCCAACAATTAGTTACCACTGCATACTATTTTTTACATGGATAGTTATATTTTTTACCCTTTGGAAACAATATAATCATATGTTGTAAAATGTTTTTTATAGTTAGCAATTCGTCTAGGTGTTCTTTTAAGAATAATAAACAACCAGATACTGGTATGCAATGTTTCACAAAAATAATTATTAATTTCATATGTATTATAATTTTTTTTATTTTCTATACTGTCTAGTTTTATAAAAAAGTATTAGTAAAATACTTTCCAATACTTAAATAAACGACTCAATTTATACGGGTATATATTAGGGTGTGTCAATTATTTCAACTTTTGAATTCAGAAACGCCTGATGTCTCAAAAGTTGCGTCTTACAAAGAAAATGAGAACTACATTTAAAATTATTTTTTTAAAAATGGTTATTAGCTCGCTAAAATGCATTGAAAAACAGAAAAAAAACCTAAAACATGCATTTTTAAATAATGGTAATTAATATTTTCCTCACAATAATTTAACCTTTTAACGTTTGTTTATTATTAAAAACTGCGTATAGTTGACAAAAATTAAATAAAAAAAATCAATTTTATTAATGCAAGTAAATCTACAAGAATTCCGAAATTAACAAAAAAGTGCAAAAAATCCACTAAAACGTCTTCCATTGCCATTTAGTTTGCTTTAATTTTCAATTTTTGGACTTGGTTTGATATTTGAAGACTCAAATGAGCATCTCCCCTTTCCTTTCGTCTGCTCCACCACCTCCTTCTCCTACCACTGTACCCCTACTCCTGCCACAATAAGATGTTTGTTTTTTGTCAAGTTTAAGTTGTTCTTTCCAACAGTTTTTCCGATTCTGATGAGGAACCAGCGCTAAGTGAAGATCATCAATCTGCAGTGGCTCATGATACATTATCTCCTCGAAATATACAATATTCGAAGATGAAGAATCCCTTGACGAAGTTATCTCAAATTTGTGATCGATATGGCGTATCACACAGAGCAGCAACTGCCATTGCTTCTGCGGTTTTACAATATGTAAATGAAGCTGGTCCGTCTTCTGTTATAGATCATAGTAGATTACGAAGAGCTAGAAAGCAAACTAGAGATATTTTATTAAATAGCCGTAAATTGACAAATATCGAAGGTTTATTTTTCGATGGGCGCAAGAACAAAACAATGTTTATTATCAAGAAAGGAAGTAAATTTTATCGACGAATAAAAGTTGAAGAACACATAACGCTTGTGCAGGAGCCAGGATCAGTGTATCTCGGACACGCTACGCCATCATCTGGTACTGCTAAAGACAGCAAAAATGGCATATGTTCTCTTTTGGAAGAGAAAAATCGTCAAATGGAGAAAATTGTTGCAGTTGGTTGTGACGGAAGAAATACAAACACTGGCCGGAAAAATGGAATCATTTCAAGAATGGAACAGAGACTTGGAAAGCCAATGCAATGGCTTATCTGCCAGCTGCACGCCAATGAACTACCATTGCGACATCTGCTATCTTCATTAGATGGACTGACTAGCGGACCTGTAGCTTTCTCGGGACCGATCGGAAGAAACTTAAAAAATTGTGAGAACATGAAAATTATTCGGTTTTTTCCCATTCAATCATCCATACCGGAAAATATAACAGAAAAATTAAGCACGGACCAAAATTATTTATATGATATGTGTCTAGCTGTGTCAAAAGGTATGATAACTGTAGATTTGGCAAGGAAACAACCAGTGAAAATGTCTCATGCCAGGTGGCTAACAACTGCAAACAGAATATTACGGCTATATGTTGCAACGGAAAACCCAACAGAAAATTTGCTGATATTGGCCACCTTTATTGTGAGAGTATATGCTCCAACATGGTTTACCATAAAGTGCAATAGTTCTTGTATAGATGGAGCCCGTAATCTCTGGAAAATGGTTAGCATTTCCAGATATCTTTCAGCAGAATTGAAAGCTATTGTCGACCCCGTGATTCAGAGGAACGCTTATTTTGGACACCCGGAAAACATTATTCTATGAATGTTAACCGATGACAATAAATGTATAAGGGAGCTAGGATGTAGAAGGATCATTAAATATAGGGCCCTTCAAACTTCAGGAGTGAGAGAGTTCATAATTCCAAAAATTAATTTCAACTGCAATAGCTACATAGAATTAATTGACTGGCAGGCCACAGATTTAATTCTGACAGGACCTCTACTCCTGAGCAACGTAAAAACGGACGAATTACTTAAATTGTGTGATGAAGGAAATGTAAAAAGGTTCGATTTTCCTAAATTTCCTTGCCACCCACAATCAGTGGAAAGGTGTGTGAAGTTGACCACAGAGGCGTCTTCTTCTGTTGCTGGTTACAATGCTAGAAAGGTTATATTTACGCCAAGCAACATTCAAGAAACATAATGCCAAATTTTAATTCTATGCAAGATTTTAAGTAATTACTGTTTTAACAATATGTAATCATTCAATTTTGAGCATCCATTATTTTTTATTCGTTGTATTTTGGTCAAAAATGTTGTTGTACGTTATTGTTTAGTATCTTGAATTTAACCATAAAAAGTGTTATTTTCCCCTTTTATATTTTTAACAAACACATCACATATGCATAAAAAAATATTTATTTTTCGTTCTTTGTACTGCAGTTATGGAAATAAAATTAAGTGTGCTACAAAATATAACATATGGACCCATTGTTTTATTTTTTCCCAAATCACGAAATAATTTTTTTTTCAAAACTTCCGGCCATTTTAGCGAGCTAATAGTGAACACCAATTTCATTTATTTTTACGTTTTCGAATAGCTACAGATCATACGCAACTTTTGAGACCCCAGGCGTTTAAAAATAAGGCAATTTTTTTTCTCTCTATGGAGAGCGACACACGCTAGTATATATTTGAATGATTGCGAATTTCAATGTACATTCCTAATAATATCGTAGTTGTAAGTAGTAGTCTGTAAATTGATATTTAGTTGTAGGAAGAAGAACAACTTCTCGTGATTCGAATATTTTGTAACGAAGAGCTCTCAGTTAACAGAAACATCTCATACGACGTATGCGGTAAGTTAAAATTGACTTCTGCTTAATAAATTATTCAGAACTGCCAAAGTAAATATTAGAAAATTTTGTATAGGAACAATGAATTTTAATATGTTCTTGGTAAATTAAAAGCCAGAATTTAAGGATGTAATATATTCACTTTAACAAACTTAATTTAATATTATGCATTCGCCTTTTATTACATACATTTCCTTTGAATCATACATTTTCGATAATGGGTTGGCCCTAGCCAGAATGGCGCCTGGGGCAGTTAAAATTTTAGCGCATTTTGGCGCCTTAAAATAATATTCAGAAATAAAGTTTGAGTTTGGAAAAAGTACAGGTTTTTTTCTTAAATATATTATTTTATTTGTTTCTTAAAATATTATTTTTCTAGTTCTTACATTATAATTTAAATCATGTACGATTAATATAATACGGGCTACAGCCTGGTATGGTAGTTAAGAAAATCACCAAAAAATGCCATTTATATAATTAAAAAAAAAAAACATGACTTTTTGGTTGTTTATTTAAATATCCTTTAATGACATTTGAACGGTTAATTTTTATACTCATGTCATTTTATGTCAACTCACGATTAGTAAAACATAACTCCTGGGAGTGTGATACTTTAAACGTTTCTATAAGGTATTATATTATTAAAATAAAATATGAAAACAATAAATAATCACTAACGAAGGCTACAAGATCTCAAGTAAGGTGTTTTCGCGATTTTGTTATAAAAACATTCAAATCACGAGATTTTACATATTGATTTTAGAATGTAAAATGTTACGATATACTAGCACAGACCCGAGAAAAATCGTGTATAGTCTGAATTCTCGACAAATAAACTCCAATTTTAAAAATAGTAATTTAAATCATTTTCTGTAAAAACATTATGTTAAAAATAGTACTTTATCGCTTGTCTGAATTCTCCAAAAAACACTTCTAATTTTGAAAAGGTCACAGCAAATCCGAGTTTAAGCGATCATTGAAATGGAATTACAGACAGAATCATGGAGTTACTACCCAAATTATTTATTTTTATTTCAAATAACGAATCAGTTATTACATGTTCAATTGTATCGGAGCTGGACGCATAGTGTGCGTTGAAGTTCAACATAAGACGTCCCTTGTACAGTAGTCGAAAATTATGCTAAAATATTTGTAAAACTTTAATTTAAAAAAATGTAAATGTTCGTTAGAAGATGGTTTGACGGATTTTCACTAATTACCTACCGTCTTAAATTTTATTGTTTCCGTATGGGTACCTTAATATATAAAACCACCAGTCACAAAGTATTTGAAAGAGTGTTACCATTTGCAAGGACTCTGAACCGACTAATGAACCCATAAGTTCAACGTCTTTACTAAAACCACCTACTGTAAAAGGGTACTCGAGAAATCAGGGTTAACATCTAAAGACTAACCTATCGTAACTTATCCATTTACCCCTATCGCACCTAAATCATTCCCATATCGACCCGCTTGAACCCTACTCAGGCAGAGCAACAACCGTGCACGGGCGGAGGCTTTTTAGACAAGAACACAAAGCTTATCACGCTGAAATTAATGTAGGCATGAGATCATCCATACTTTATCTACGAAAGCTTTGATTTTCTTCTTTATTATGTCATATTCTTGAGCTTTGAAACAAACATAAAAAAATCAAGCAAACACAAAAATTAAAAGTTTTATTTTGTTGATATTGTAAAATTAAAGAGTGTGTAATGATTCCACCCTTCTACATTTATACCTATATTGAAATAATGGTTATTTCTCCTGTCTGATCTGCAAAATGTTGTAACATCCTGGTCATTGCCCTTCGATTTTCCTAAGCTGTTGGTGGCGCCCTTAGAGGACTACCTTAAGAAGAAACCCTAGCTAAGTCTTTCGACCCCCGTATGGAACATACGGCAGAAGATCTTAAGATTTAATTCGCAATAATGCCCCTTTTTCAGCGTTGTGTATTTTTTTGGTTTTGAAATTCATATGAGTTATGAACGGGCTATTAATGCATATATTTGTGGTAATCCTGGTTCGTTTAAATTAGAGTGAATGATCCCTTTACCATTGAAATTTTAAAAACTTTCTTATAAGACCGCGCGTTTAGCCTACTCTCGTCTCCTACAGTACCCCTAACTCTAATACAGTAGTAATCAATTGTAAACCTTTCCTTTTAAGCTCTTTCCTACCTTTAATAAATCCGAGGACATGAAATAGTTTCGTTATTGCATAAATTAGTATAGTATGGTGTTGACATGCATAGTGCGACGGTTTTCGTCATCTCAGCTCCGGGGGTCGCCTTCATTCTGTTTTACATATGTTAATTTTGTTATTCGACACTTAATCTTTTATAGGGAAGGGATGAGAGGGGGGGGGGGGGAGAGGAAGGGTAAACTATGTGATCGAAATGTTTTTTTTTGCAAATTACGTTGGCTCCTCCGCTGACCAAATACGAGAACGGTGGATGGTGATCAGAAATCAAACGCTGACTCCGACGTGGCTAGACTATACCCCACAGCTGGCGATCCATTTCATAAAGATACCCTGACCTGTCGGATCCATTCACGTCCAAGAGAAAGCGAATTAAGTCATCACGCCACTTCCGAAATCGCTCCAACGCCCATTCCTCCGGACGAGCTACTTTACTGAGTCTAGCCAGGCCGGCATAGTCCAGTGGTAACGCATTGGACTGCCATTCCGAAGGTCGCGGGTTCGAACCCGGCGTGCGCAAATAAATTTTATTTGATTAATTTGTGTTATTTCACAATTAATTCATTAAAATAATATATAGTATATTTGCGGCACGTTCCAGAGTGGAAGATACTACCAGTATCGCCCTGGTGTAAGACCACCATTCAGAATTGAAACGTTGCTCCAAATGGCTTTAGCCGTGTTTAGTGACTAGATCTGAATAGCCAGGTACTTCCCCACCTTCCTCTTTCCCTTCCCCACTTACCTTCAGCCTCACAACATCACCCAATTGGGGATGCCATAGTCTCACTGGCTCCAGACGGGAGCAGTTGGGACTCTTGTGAGGTATTCACTATAAAAAAAAAAAAAAAAAAAAAAAAAGATGGGGAAGGTAATTGCATCCCATATCATGATACTAACGCGATAAGTGTGTCGTGTAGGTTTTGCCTGATGAAGCTCAATCTCCCACGTGCCGTCAGACCTACAGTTCACCTCAAAGGAGCTGCTGTAATTCCGCCAAGGGAGCGCTCCAGTTGGCTTACATCAGCCCCTCGGTCGACACCATTGAATAATGTGATAGCGCTGCGGACTTATTCCCACGTCATCTCACGCCGCCGCCCTCCACGTGGATTTTCACAGACGTCCAAAGTGCCTTCGTCCTACACGCCCCAACTGCAGGCCATGTTCCCGTTCATTACCAATTGGCATCACTATTTCCATTCCACTTTCGTGCCCAATAACTCCACACGGCTCCGTCAGAGGGTGTAGTCCATCCAGCGCTTCGTTGGCCCGATCCGTCCACGCTGACAACCCCTCTCACGTGATAGCGTGAGAAAAAAATCCTTCTGTCTAGTCCGTGTTTGTGAGAAACGGATTTGCAGCGACACTATCAGACATTACCCAACTATGAAGTTTATTCGAGAGGTAAATTTGGGAATGGGGTAAGGCTTGAGGGTAATTATATTGATCTTGTCGGGGAATCCTGAAAATTGACATGTTGGTTTTATGTACATATTAAAATGGATTAGTAGTAACTGTCAGTCGGCAATTATCAGCTTCACGCGTTCCAAGTCCATCTGGGAATTTGGTTGAATTGAATTGGAAATAAGACACTTACCCAGCCCCTATCCGCTAAATAACAACATCCGGGTTGGGTTTACACAACCGTTGCTATTTTGAGCGGGGTGTTCGCGAATATCACTAGATTTACCCTGAGCTTATACATAATAACTTTACCTCCACCTGATACATCCTCAACCTTATTTTCCTAATTCTTATTGTGTTACCCTCTCCACCGGCCGTAACGAATGTGCTTCGATATCTCCTCCCTAACCTGGTAGTTATTGAAAAATTTCGTTGTAGCACGGCTTCGATCGAGCCCAAAGCGCGGTAGCAAGATACTTAGGTATATAGATTTCAGTTATAATTTGACTTTAATCCGAGGCTCCATTGAAGCCCCCAATTAAAGTTTTATCACTTTCGTTTAATTTTTTCCGAGAAGAATATTTTTGGTTTATTATCTTTTGACCACAATCTTTTGTTTATGATCCGCGACTCTAATTGAATCCATAGCAATCGCGCTCAACTTTATTCGAGAAGAAATTTTAACGTTTATTAATTTTAATACAATTCATTTATAATCCGTGACTTTATTTGAATCCATAACAATCGCGTTCAACTTTATTCGAGAAGGAATTTTAACGTTTATTAATTTTAATTACAATTCATTTATAATCCGTGACTTTATTTGAATCCATAACAATCGCGTTCAACTTTATTCGAGAAGGAATTTTAACGTTTATTAATTTTAATTACAATTCATTTATAATCCGTGACTTTATTTGAAACATAAAATTCGCGTTCAACTTTATTCGAGAAGGAATTTTTAGCGTTTATTAATTTTAATTTCAACTCGTTTATAATCCGTTACTTTATTTAAAAACATAAAAATCGCGTTCAACTTTATTCGAGAAGGAATTTTTAGCGTTTATTAATTTTAATTACAACTCGTTTATAATCCGTGACTTTATTTAAAACATAAAATCGCGTTCAACTTTATTCGATAAGGAATTTTTAGCGATTATTAATTTTAATTTCAACTCGTTTATAATCCGTTACTTTATTTAAAAACATAAAAATCGCGTTCAACTTTATTCGAGAAGGAATTTTTAGCTTTTATTAATTTTAATTACAACTCGTTTATAATCCGTGACTTTATTTAAAACATAAAATCGCGTTCAACTTTATTCGATAAGGAATGTTTAGCGATTATTAATTTTAATTACGATTCATTTAGACCAATTAAACTTTTCAACCTGAATTTAATTATTACGTCAAGGACACTGAGTCTAATTTCTTCAAACACTGAATTGAACTGTATGTTTTTTTGACCAGAAAATCTCAGGATCAATTGACCAAAAAGTCCAGGATAATGACCAAAGTGATAATTCCTCCTAGCGCGGCGCGTATACTCCCTTAAAAAGGTCCTCGGCGACTTGTGACGAACTATCTCGATTTGTGCCCGCGCATGATGTTTTATAGCAGTAATTAACTACGCTTGTCATTGCGATCCAACCTTTATTGAAGCGTTACGGTCTTATATTTCTCGCACACTATCCTCTGTGTGACTTAAAACTTATCAGACCTACCCTTCTGCGTTTCTCAGAAAAAATGGGCATCTGCTGTCTCACAACACAGGCCCGTACTGGTGAAATTCTGAAGTTTGCCCCATCCTGCAGGTGCCTTATAATCCGTCAAAATTGACCTGTTTTTCTAATTTAAATTTTTCGCGTTCCTATTTGGTCCGTGATGTGTGTTCTGATGACCTTTCCTTTAGTGCGCTAAGACGTCCTCTTACGCGTAACTAATCAAAATTTTCCTCTTAACTTTCCGTTTTCGTGGATATATCCTACAGCCTACCTTTAATCTTCTTTCTCCCGTGTGGAAATAGAACTCGCAACTCGCCTTTTGTCGAATTGAATGCTGTACACGTCCGTTCCTCCCTTTACCTCCCGAATCGATCACTTCTGACAACCATTCCCCTTCCTCCGTATGATAAGTCCCTTGCGTAAGGTCGCCTCCTACATTGCACATTTATTCACCTTCCCCTTTCGTAGTTTAGTATAATAATCACACTTTTCACTGATTATTCCAAGTTCCTAAGGCCTTTTCGGTACTTGTTCTAGTTGAAATGTCCCAGTACACATCATGTCGCTCACCCTTTGCCTTTCGTCCGAGATCGCATCGGTTTGATAACCTGTTTATTTCTTTGGCCAGTTTCATTTTAAGAACTATTACTGAATTTTCACGATTCCTCCCTGCAATTATGGGTGTTGGCCTTAATGATTCTGTCACACGCCTATCTTCTCTCTTCGTCCCTCAACTCGTTTCAAATCAATCAGAGGTCTCAAGTTCCCTTCACAACAAACCCGTATGTACTCGGTCATAATTCCTCTGCCAAGCGTCTATACATTAATTTTAATGTATTTTCGTCTTCCATAAGCCACGTATAAAATTAAGTACTTTCGATAATGGTTATTACCGACTAAATGACGCAGAACCATGTTCGAAATTTTCCCAAAAATCAATTCTCTCAAGTGTCTGAAATTGGTAACCCTCTTACTTCTTTTAACCTCGAGTAACAGGCCTGTTGCTACCAAATCTCGCTCCGTCCGAGTGAAGTTATGCGTTCAAAAAAGGTTGTGAACTCCTAGAATGTCAAGTGATTTAACCTTGATCCTAGCCCCGTTCGTTCACCTATTCATTTTGTGGGAATATTTCCAAGGTCGATGCTATATAAATCAAAACCTAAACACGCCCCCTATCTGTAATTCCCTTTGTCCTGTCAGAAAGTCACGCCTTCTCCTTTCGTCGCAACCCTAAAGGAAACTCCCCCACCTTTGTATGCAGTTCCCTGTAATTCATATGCGACTGTGCCGACAGATAGCGCTACTATGACGGATTATATCATCTACCTCGGGAGAGACCTTGATTCATCACAAGTGTTAATCCAAAAATATTGTTCTCAAGTGTTGCTGTTGTGTTGTTCTCAACCTGCTCTGTAGATGATTATTTTAAAGTTTAAAGCGTCGAGTTCACACACTGGCATCGCGGGTTCGATTCTATCCAAGGTAATTCCTTCATGATTAAGCAAGTCACTAGTACATTTTTATTTTTATTTTTTTTTGTATTGGAGTAGAGCATTGGGTAAAGACGTTAATTGGATTCGCAAATAGTCAGGTCATTCGTAATCAGATAATGTTTGATTGTTTTTATTTATTTTTCAGCAGAGACGGGTGAAAAATCATTTAATTTCTTGAACAAATGCTTTAACATTGCTTCGTGGGGTTATTTTATTTATTTATTTCACAAATTTGTAATCACAATTTCTCCAAAGTGTTTTCACGATAAGTGTTGTTAGCTAGCTATTAAGCTGCGATATATGAGAGCTCATCCGGATATAAATGAGACTCCGTTAGAGACATTTTTCTTTATCGGTAAAGATTCTTTGCTTTATGTTTTGTTTTGTAAAGAGTATGTTTTTACAGTGAACCCCTGAAGGTGGTTGATTATAGTCATTGAGGTTATATTTACTAACCCATAGTCTCGGCGTGTAAGATGGAATTATTAACCGTTACATAACTACTAATATTCTGAAAATTTTTTTGGAAGAAAATCTATCAGTTGGTATAAGTTAAGGTTTATAATTTTTTGATTTGACATATTTTTAGAGTTTTATTCCGTGTTGCGCTACTTCCTTCTTAAGCCAACGTTTTGGACAGCATTACAGTGTCTATTATCAGGGCAGATGTGATAATATTGTGATGAACACGTCTACATACATAAGCAAGCACTTCACTACAATCTTTGCACATCTGCCCCGATGATGGACAGTGTAATGCTGTTCGAAACGTTGGCAAAAGAAGGAGAAAGCGAAACATGGCATAATACCCTAAAAATAAATCATTTTAATAATCTTTGACCTCTCATTATAATAATAATAATGATTTATTGTCTTCTTTTCTTAGTAACATATAGAGATAATGATATCCTCACTGTGATCTCCCGTGCTAAGGATGTCATTTATATATTATAATTTAATTATAAGAAATTAATATTACAACAAAGTAAGTATGAATTTAATTATAAACATATATCATGTAGTATAATTTTTTTTTTTTTTTAATAATTTTAAAATAAGTTAGATAGTGTTTTTTGTATAGTTCGGTTTAGTAGATTCGGTTTTAGTCTGTGTTTGATATCAGTATATTTTCTATTTCAGATCTCCCTATATAAAGTATCCAGCTTTTTATTTGAGATTTATATGTTGAGGTTTTTGAGTGAGAGTGGTATTTTATTGTAGAGTTTAATACTATGATATATAAAGCTTTTTTGCCCAAAAGCTGTATTAGTAGTTATTTGTTGGATAAGTGTTTGACCATGAGATCTAGTGTTTCTATTGTACGTTTTTGTTTGGTTTTCTTGGGTTTTGCACTTATGAATGTAATTCAGTATAGTTTTAGAATATAGTTGTTTAATTGTCATGATGTTAAGATTGGCGAAGATTTCGTCAGTGCTAGTTCTTTCAAACTTTCAGTATAATTTTCACTATGGCTTTTTGAGTTTTAATTCGTGGATTTAGTATATTTTTATTTGCACTGCTCCATCCAACAATACCGTATTTTAACAGTGATTGGCAGAGAGATAGGCTCAATTACATGACTTTTTTGAACCATCGCACTTCACGTAGAAATAGATTCATTCATCCATCACTCTTGAACATACTGACTTCCAGATGCTTAAAAAGACCCTCCACGCATCCCCAAAGATGGCATAGGTAATGAAGGATTTTTTTCTTCTTCAGCGCATCCTGTTTGAAGCTAAGGTAAGGTAAGCGACTAAAGTTTAATATCTCTGATTTTATTATCTTATCTAAACTATTCATTACACAAAAAAAAAAAAACAAAATACTTACAAGCTATTATATAGTTAAATTTTCTCAACATAGCTCAGCTAACCTACATTGACACTACGTCATTGAATAATTTTATTTAGGCTTAGATAAAGTTACAATAAACTTTAATAATTTCAGTAACTCTTGGGATTACGTTATTTACGTATGAACTTTAGAAAGTTCACAGAAATTCAGATTTTTTTTAAGAAAAATGCGTTAGCTTTCTCCTTCGGAATATTCTCCCGAGTGGACTTATTTATTGTTGTTCTTTGGCAAATATAGTTACTTTTCTCCCCTGAAACCATGGGATAATTGATAATTCAATGTGGATTCCTCTCTTTAATAATTAACCTTTTTTACCAAAGTAATGTCAGGCAAGAGAAAACTCCACTGTATCATGTGAAAATTTTCATACAAATAAATTGGGGAATCCTTTATCTTTACAAAACCCCAGTGAACACGTGCGAATTATTGTGCATACAAACTTAGGTATCAATCGAAAACTTTATAAGTTTTGTGCAGATCGTAAAAGCTCTTGACTGCAGTAGCGGCAATTTCGTGTGATAGATTACCCTATTTTATCGGACAAATTGCAGACTTAGATGTCAGGTGGAAATGCAGTGTTCTTCTTACTACATTTCAAAAGAAGGTGTTTGAAAGAACCAATTTATTTCTTTTATTGCAATTTCATTATTAAAAATGTCACTAGGAAGAGGCAAGATAAAAAAATTCTGAACCAGGTAGCAGTTGTGTAAAGATCTCCTTGTATTCAACTGGCTTTCAAATATGTTGTATTTTTATAAACAAAAACATTAGGAATGTGTACTTAGATATCTAGGATATTTGTTAATTTAAATTATAAAAAAATCACATCCCTCCTATAAATGAATTAATATGCTCGAAGTCGTGAGTTATAACCTGAAAATATTTTTGAAAATCTTAATTTCATAATTTCGAGTACACTATCTGAGAGGGATATTGATTTAAAATTTACTCACATTTGAGAGTACAAGCAGTGTGTTTGTGCTATTTTGAGAGAATCTTAAGAGATTACGAGGGGTATTAAGGAATAAGGATGTCTATAGGAGCGGGGGATGCGTCGGTGCAAGCAACGTAGCACGTGACATGTATAATATAGCAGGGAAACCTTATCGCTGGGAACAGCGAATGACTCGAAGCCTGGTGAATATCCGTGTCACGTACACGTAGTTTTACGTAAATATATAATACAGTGGTTCAAACACTGTCTTTGCTCAAAGAAAGTAGTAAAAAAGTTTATTTTTATTTTATGTGACGCCTCACAAGAACTACTTTGTTTGTTCTGTATAAAACCGGAGAAACTATATCGCCATCTAGTCGGGCGACGTTGAACGGAGTGATATGGAAAAGCCTGTAGTACGTTGGTAGGGATTAAAAAAAGGAAGAAAAAATAGGTAGATTTTAGCGCCTGTGAACCGTTTATTTTTGAAATTTCATCGAGCCTTTTTTATTCGAAATAGCCATACAAAAATATATTGTACCATATGTGAAGCAGGTTTCGGAAGAGGATATTGAAAGGGTTTAGTAAATGCTGGTCTTGAAGAAACCGAATTAATGACCTGTAGTTCGTTTTCAAGTAAGTGCTACTTTATTTTATTTATTATTTGTATTTGACTATGCAAGAACTTCTTACAAATTTTATGAGTTCATAGGAAATTTCGTTTATATTTTATTAAATAAGACATGATTAGAAACATATTTTATAGTTCACTGAAATGTTCACAAAAATGCTAGTAATTATTAGTTTAAAATAAAGAATTATTGCTTTCCACCCTAAAAATTAAAAATAAAAGTATTATTCGTTGTTGAGATCGGGATAACTTGAAATAATACAACAAAACCAAGTTGTTAATCCTATCTACAAGGCGAAATGCCCGTATAGAAAGCAAATCGTTAAGTAGAATTTATGAATATGTATTTTCCCCAGGTTTCCAAGTACTAAATAATACCAGTCGGAAGGCATCTGTGGGAAATTGGGGAAAATTTATTTTTAGGGAAAAAGCTTTGTTTTTTATTTGCCCATATGGGAGGATAAATTATGTCCTTGTTTATGTTTTATAGTTTACAGACTTGGGGTTATATTGTAAGGGGGTCGCTTATATCAAACTCTGGGAAAGAAATTCCTTTAAAATATTATGCATGTTTATACGTTGGGGATTTTTTTGAAGAGTGTAAATTTTGTGTTTTAAATGAAGAAATTTGATGACAATAGCTAGTTAACATTGTTATTTTTATTGACTGCTTTATTAAATTTAAGGAAGCGCGTCTCTTTTGAGTACAATTTTTTTTTTTCACATAATGTTTAACACCCAATATTAAAATACATATTTTGATAATGAAGGGTGAAAAATTCTGTCAGAATCATCCTGATGAAAAACAAACATTCAAAACCCCGACTTGGCTTCAAATGGCTTTAGCCGTATTTGGTGATTAAATCTGAATGGCCAGGCACCTTTAACCATTAACTTTTTAATATCCTTCCCCTCCTCACATCTTCAGTTTCACAACATGTCCGATTGGGGATGCCAAAATCCTGAATGTACTGGTATTCACATAAAAACTTATGTGAATACCAGTTAGAAATTTAGCTAGAAAAAATAATAAAACCTAAAACACAGATTTATGTCACATGGTAACACATATTTCAACCAATTTACTTTCTACAAGTTTAAGGTAAAATAAAAAATAAATGGCTCTTCAAAGTACGGAAGACACTAAAACCATGATTTCTTTTAGTAGGATTACAAAGTTCCAACTCAAAGTCAATTGATTATACTACGATAGGTGAACCATTTTTTATGTTAACTTCTCTACTTCGCATTAACAAAAAATGGATAGCTGCTTGAACAATATTGATTGATTTTTTTTTATCTTGATCAGAATTCGGCTTCAGAAAGCGATTCATTGTTATTATTCGTAATCATGGCTTAAAACAAATTAAGAAGGCTTAAAGATATTTTAGGGTTGATTCCTTCTTTGTTGATTCCAACTTGTTTCAAAGTATAACATTTGTTTCAACATTTAAAGGGTTCATTATTAAATGAGTGAGACTTGGTTTTAATCCAATAAAAGGGCTGCGAATTTACGTTTGAAGATAAAGGCAAAACATGGTTCTTTGAAGCCAGTTCTTGTATTTCACGTTTTTCTAAAAAACGTATTATAATTACTTTGAAATTGTTACTATTTTTTAAAACTTTTATTTGTTTCAAATATCAAAAAATTAAGAACATAATAAAAAACTTAAAAGTAACAATAAAATATATGTATATATATACAGAACTTACTTTACCGAGCGATTCCTGAAATTATTTGGAGTAAAAGACTGAGTTACTAGTGACAAAATGTGGATTTAAAAAAAATTGTTTTTAAAAGAACTACTAAATGACAAGGATAAGAATGATATTTTTTATTAAATAGCGGGATTATTAATTAATTTGTAACGCCTTTTAGGTGAAGATTTTTGCTATGCTGGAGTTAAAGAGTATCTAAAGTGTTTCGGGTATAATTATTATTCTGAATTGCCAACTATATCTTGGAAACAAATCATCAAATTTAACGTACCACTAAAATTGTAAAAATAATATATATTTGAAATTAAATATTATTATAACTCATACTTTAACCTTTTTTTTAATAGCCGTTTCCTAGAATTATTTTCACAGTAACTTTTTATTATGATTGATTTTTGTTATTTACGCGTCTTGGTTTTCGGAATGAAGGTTTTGAAAAAAATGCTGGTCTTTTTCAGACAGAAAAGTCGGTTGATAAAAATGAGCCAGTTCACAATATAAATATATTTGTTACAAAATCACTCAATAAAAACTATGCGTTTTCGTTGAAGATTGATAATAATCAATTTTATACCATTCTACAGAAAAAAGTAACTGTATCAAAATAAGTCATCATAAAATTTCCACGTTTTCTAGTTTAACGTACTAGATGTTGAATGTTCCAACTTTTTGCCAAAAAAATTTTTGAAAAAATATTTATTTTGAAAATCAACAATTTCAAACTCTGTCTATTTTTTATGTTTTCTTTTTCTCAAAAGTTTCTGGTTTCACCCTTCTAGGATATTTTTGGCCATCATTTCAAATGATGGAAAGAGGGAAGGTGAATTCATATTTGGTACAATTGTGAGGCTGCACCAGGAATTCCCTGGTCGGATGAGTTGCTCATGATTTTGTTTAGCAAATAAATAAATAAAAATATTCATTTTGCTTAAATTGGAAAGTTATATGAATGATTGGAGTCGAATTCAGACTTAGATGAGTTGATATGTTTAGTGGAGAGGAGGCAATTTTAGATAAGGCTTGATAAAAGAGAGGTTATTTGTTTAGAGAGGGACTTAACACTTCACACTTCTAGACAAGAGAATGTACAATCTGAGAAGTCAACAATGTCCGATTCTCATTCGAATAAGTTGAGGAAATTTATTTTTTGGAGAAATGGGAGTTGTTGAAACCACGGTTTTGATGGAATAGTCCTCCCTATTGAGGCATAGCCGGCTCCTTTGTGCTGAATAGAAATGTTACACTACTCTTACCAAGCATTGCGAAACCTATATTTGAGGATGGAAAAAATTTCAGATAGAGGAATGCGGTTTACGAGGGTGACAAAAGGGTTGAATGCTCCTTGTTTTGCCAAGGAATCCGAAATATCATTACATACGATGCCAACGTGTCCAAGAAACCAAATCAGAGTTACGGTTTTACCATAGCTTTGAATTGAGACTATTAGCACTCGAATAATGCATATAAAGTGATTTTTGTTATTTTTTTTGATGTGTTATGTCGTGTTGTGCTAACTCTTTCTTTAACCAATGTTTTGGACAACGTTACAGTATCCATCATCAGGGCAGATGTGTGATCATATAAAGTGATCACCAGAATAAAAAAAGACTAGATTTAAGTTTTTAAACGGAACAAGGGAATATTATTTCTGATAAAAAATTTTAGAGATTCAATTGCGGCAATTAGAATAAGGTCATAAGAATTATTGTGGTAAATATTAATACCTATACCACAGTTTGGAGAAATAAAAGAGAGGAGTTGGGCTAGTGAGATCACATACATCTTTATTTATTTATAATTTTTTTTTCTTATATCTGAATCTTATATCTTATATGATAAATATAGGTTATATAAAAAAATATCCGAGTTAACAAAATATAGGTACAAATAATTGAAGAAAAATAGAGAATCTGCCAAAATTCTCCAAATCAATGATAATGATTATAGGAAAGTATAAAAATAGTTTGCAGAGTAGTAGAAATAGTTTGCACATACTCCGTATAATGTTTGCCAAGTTCATATTTGACATACAGATTTAATAATAATGTGTTTATAGGCTGATAGACATTCAGTACCGTTAGTGTTCACGCAATATTTATTCCCTGCACTGTGTAGTCGGTTCATAACTGAATTTATTTCTGCTTTGGTACCTGCAATGTTACAATGGTAAGGTACCTTCTGACGAACCGTTCTACTAGGCACATGAAAGTCGATCAACCTAAGGAGTTCAGGGGAGTCAAACATGTTATTAACAATTTTATAAAGAAAAAAGAGATCAGAACATATTCTTTTTTCTTTTAATGTGGCAAGGCCCATGACTTTCAACAGTGAGGTGTAGTTAATGTTTTCAATAGGAATACCTAATCTATAATTTATGTTACGTAAAAATTTATGTTGGATTCGCTCAATAGATTTTTCATGAATATTGTAAAATGGATTCCAAATGGTTAAGTTGAATTCTAAATGGCTTCTGACAATGGATGAATACAATATTTTTAAAGTTTTTTAATTTTTTAAATCTTTTGAAGTTCTTAATATGAAACCCAACATTTGCATCGCTTTAGTGGTTATATTGTTAATGTGGGAGACAAATGTTAATTTGGTGTCAAATATTATACCCAGGTCTTTTATTTCGGGTACAGATACTAAGACTTGATTATTCATACAGTATGTGAAAATCAATGGGTTTTTCTTCCTATAAAATTTCATGACTTTTTTACATTAAGGGTTAATTTATTTGGGATACACCAATCAGAAAAGCTAATGAGATTTGATTGTAATAATAAGCAGTCATTAATATTGTCAATAATTCGGTAAATTTTCATATCATCTGCGAACATCAAAATAAAGACACGTTTAAATACATTTGTAACGTCATTTATAAATATGTTGAAAATAATGGGTCCTAGATGTGATCCCTGGGGCACGCCGCTTGTAGCTGTAAAAGTGTAGGACAGTTGACCTTTAATGCAGACAGTAAGTTCTCGATTAGACGGATAATTTTTAAACCAGGATAGTTCGTTACCGGTTATGCGAATTTTCGCCAGTTTGCTAACAAGAATTTTATGGCAAACCTTATCAAACGCTTTGCTGAAATCAGTATATATAGAATCGACTTGTTGTCTATTAGCAAGTGCATTTGTTATATAATTTTCGTACAGGGATAGATTGGTTAAGGTTGATCTGTTTGAAACAAAACCATATTGGCAAGTTGTAATGATGGATTTCACGCTGAGGTTTATCTCTAGAAGAATTAATTTTAAAAAAATCTTGGGTATTGATGATTGGATACAAATTGGACGATAATTTTCAATTGCAGATTTATCCCCGCATTTAAATATTGGAGTTAAGTAACTTTTTTTCCAAAGTTTTGGGAAATTTCCCGTTGACAGAGACTTATTAAATAATATGAACAACGGAATGGATAAGCTGTCTGCACAGTTTTTAATCAAGATGGGTGGAATTTGATCCTGCCCGGAACTTAATTTTGGTTCAAGTATTTTAAGGTAATTTGTAATGTCGGTGATGTTAATATTAATATTTGATAATTGCAAGTTTATATCAGAATTAAATTCCGGAATTTGTTCATCTGAAATATCAGGTTTAAACGCATCTTTAAAGAAATCGGCAAACATGTCAAAAATTTCTTTTATGTTGCTAGAACTCCTTTGTTTATGATTCATAGTTCCGGGGATCCCGACTTAATTTTTTTTCATTTACTTTACGTGTTTCCAGAAATGTTTTACATCATGATTTATAGTATTTTCCACTTCCATTATATAATTTTTATAACTATTTTTAGACAAATTTTTGCAAACTTTCCTGACACTTTTAAATTTAATATAATTAGGTACAGATCTATGTTCTTTATAGATTTTATGAGATTCTTTTTTACAATTTATCAAGTGAATTAATTCCTTAGTGAACCATACTGGATTTGTTGATTCTTTATGTTGGGTAAGAGGAATATTATTTGTAATTACATTATTGAGTTGCGAGTAAAAATAGTCAGTATTGTAATCAATATCACCGTCACTTAGACTTGTCAAGTCAATGTTAGACAGTACCTCATTAACTTTATTGTAATCTGCGTTTTTAAAATTATAACAAATTCTTGAGATTTTAAGATTATCATTTCCAGTGTAGGGTATAGAAATTATGAGTGTAGGATGGTGTTTATCTATAGGGACAATGAACTCAGGAGATTCGTATACATTTACATTATCTTCATTTGAGAATATCAAATCGAGAATGCGATTGTTAACATTGGGTACGTTATTAAATTGAGAAAAATTTAAATAAGAACACATATCCAGAATACCCCTTTCACAATCAGAATTGGCGAGTAATTAGGATCATTAAACTTACGATTCGGTAGGTTGTAATCACCACAGACAATTATTTTGTGTGTAGGATATTTTGTTTTTACATACTCGACGTCCTCACAGTGATTTTTGTATATCGACAAGTCTGAGTTGGGAGGAATATATACACTGCCAATAATAGTTTTACATGATTTTCCGCTTAATAGTACAAATATTTGCTCAACATCATAATTTTTATGTTTAATTTATTTAGAGTTAGTGCTTTTATTTACTGCTACTAAGACGCCCCCTCCTCCATAATGTCATTGAACATATTATTGACAGTACGGGCCGAGAGATTGGAATAGTTTTTAAGGATGCCGATGCCTTCTAAAATGTATGGGGATATAATTACGTGATTATATTTTAATTTGTATAAGGGAAGTAGATAATTTTACGATCTGAGAGAGACTGAAAATTTTTACAGATGGCAAGCAAGAGCTTTAGTTCGAGCTTTGATTGTAGTACATGAATGTCTGGAGTCATTGAACAAGGGGATTTTGGGGATAACCTTACGACATGTAGAATTTAAACATTTACGAACAAATTTTTTTACATTAAAATAAAGAGGGGATCAAAACATTTTACTTGAATGAAATTGGTGGGCGACGGGTGCATCGATTTAGGTTGAATTATGTTCAACTTACTGAGTAAAATTTTTGATGCATCGCTGAAAACTGGGCGTAGGCAAAATGGTTTCAAATAACAAAGAAGAAAAAATCTTAAGCAGGTAGTACTCATAAAAAGTTTAAAACAAATTGAATATCGTTTGATCGTTTTTTTTTTCTTTGAGAGCATTTCTCAGAAAACCTTTTTTTTTTGTTTTTGTTTTGATCTCCCTTCTTCTTAACATAATATTGGTAAGTAAAAGGACCGTCTGAAAGCAAACTTTTAAAATTATTGGCAAAATATTTTTTAAGCTTCCGCATGATTATCACAACTCGATCCTTTCAGATAGAATAACAAGCTGTTTTCCAGCAAAACACGTATTTATGATTGAAGTTTTTATGGAAGAATTGGCGTCGGTATATGATGCGTTATGAGGGTTACTACAAAATATGAGAAATCCAAGGGGTGAGAAGTGAAACGAAAGATATCTTATTGAAAACCCTCAAATTGATAGGAATATAAATAAAATAAGTGAATCAAATCACCTAAATGGCAGAGTGCGATTGTTTTATCAAACTTTATGTGTGGTTTTGGAAAAACACACCTAGAAAAGTATGTACAATACAAAGTCAGAAATAATATATTTCAGACTTTGGGAAATTTTGCATACACTGCTTTGAACGATTTTGTGGGTTCAAACTTAATAACATAATTCATACGAGGTAATCATATCATTTTTTAAAAATACATAAAGATAGCAGCCAATAAAAATGTGTGGTGAGAAAGTGAAGAAAATGTTGGTAGTTCTTATTCGAAGTACGATTCATATGACCGAAGGAGATAGGGTCTCATTAGCTCAGTTGCTAGATGTGACCGTATCCTTTTCTGAATTTTCTGTTTCAAATTTTCGTTTTGGTATCGCTAATATTGTCTTCAATAATTAAATATTTAAAGTATAATCCATTCAACTTGATAACAATTAATAAATACCAAACTGTGTAACAAAATATGAAAACAATTTGTATTAAAAAAATATAGTAATATTGTACCAGAAAACACAAAAATATGGCTATCTAATGTACCTACTACAAAAAAATACACACCCAAAAAGTACATACGGATAAAAAACAGTGTTTTCTACGAGTCTTGCTAGTTATTATTCGTTATTCTTACAAAACTTTACACAACACATTGCTGTTCAACAATATATCGCTTTTCAAAAAAAAAAAAACTTTATGGTTTACTAGTAACCTAAAAAACAACTGTTGATAATCTATAATTTGAAACTTTTACATCAATATACAAAAAAAAAAATAAAAAAAACTATATATCGGCTTTGGGATATTTGAGCATAGTTATTTAATTTTTTTTACATAAATGTTAATTTTTGATGTTTGTTTTTGGGGTGTTATGCCGTGTTGCGCTAACTCCTTCTTTAGCCGACGTTTCGGACAGCGTTGCAGTGTCCATCATCAGGGCAGATCCGGTAGATCCGAAGATCTACCGGATCTACCGGATCTGCCCTGATGATGGACACTGCAACGCTGTCCGAAACGTCGGCTAAAGAAGGAGTTAGCGCAACACGGCATAACACCCCAAAAACAAACAACAAAAATGCTTTTGGCCGTGAGAATCTAAAAACTTACCATAAATGTTGATGTTTATTAGGTATCAAGAGCGGGTTGTTTCGGAGAATTTTAACAATTCATCAAATTTCTACGTTCATTTTCTGGTTATTTGAAAGCCCTATTCAAGTTCTGTTATTAAATCACTATAGGCTAGTTACTTGACAGAACTAAAATACTGACATAACTTTCAAGTAAATTTTCAAGTTCTGTGAAATTTTTTTTCACAGAACTTGAAAATTAACTTTGATATTTGTAGAATTGTTCAAATTCTCCGAAACAATCTTTCCTAAATCTATATTATTTCCACCTGTTCATAAGTATTATCTTAATACTTCTTTTGAAGTAATTTATTTTTTGGTTTCCATTGCAAGAATATTTTCCATATTAAATAATTTCTTAGATAAATATTGCATATTTCTTTGTCCAAATGTCGTTTTAGTCGTAGATTGGTGGAATGTGCGTTTTAATGGGTGTAGAATCGGAGATGTTAGGAATACGTACAACTTACAATTCGTATATAAATCGCTGTAAACCTTTATAATATTTTTTTAGGATTCTAGAGAACAATATTCAAAATCTTTAAAAAGTCTTTTTTTTTTATTTCACCCCATGAAAGTGTTATATCGGTTTTTATTATGTGAAAGAAAGTAACACAGTATTACTTTTCTTTAAACTCTTCAAAATAAAAACTTCTCGAAAGAGTGCGGTAGCGTAAAATTTTAAACACAAAAATAACTAACGAAACTTTTTGTCGCATAAAAAAATAACAGTCTTTCACGAGGGAAAAAATGAAGAGTGAAGGCTAAACGCTTTTATCCCCCCTCCCTCCACTTCTCCCCGAAAGTTATAAAAAACGCCGGTCTTCAGAGATCAAGGGAGAGAAGTTGAGTATTTTAAGGGTGAGATAAAGAATAGGCTTTGAAAATATAAACAGAATAGGGTACTGCACGGCTAAAGCCTATAGAATACAGACAACGGCTTCGCTGTTAATTGTTGATGATCAATATAGGGGATGACTTTATTAAATACATTTTTCTTTGGTCATTGTTTTTTCAGCTTAAAGTGCTTATAAAAGATTCATCTGAAAGCGGTCTCCCTGTTTTTGTGGTATCCATATTTAGACGGTTAGTCTGGAGATTTGCAGGTTCGATTTTATCGTTGCAATAAAAACCAATATTATTCGCTATTTTTTATTATTTCATTTAATGTAATACAATTCGAGGACGAGAAGAAGAATATAGCGATTACAAATTTCAGGATTTTACAAAGTTTGTGCAAGTCGCAAAGAGAGATAAAGGATAGTGATTTGGGCTGAAGTAATTAGGTTAATAGTTTTGAAAACAATGTGGGAGTTCCTTTTACCCAGAAATTAGTACCATAATTCAGCTAAACAAGATGTTCGGCTAGCCAGCAATAATACATTATATTACATTGTGTAGATTATAAACAGAAGAAAATATGTTTTTGATAATTTCTCAGAGCTTTGTGATTTTTTCTATCCACGGAATTTAATATAATTACTGTTTCGCCTCTTCAAATGCATATACATCATCGTATATTATTATCATCAAAAATAACTTTTTTGTGGAACAAAAAAAAAATAAAGTGTAAAAGAGATATATGTTATAAATCAATTGATATTCTGAATGCGGGGAGTATAATTGAAATCCCAAATGTAAAAGTACTTTATTTAATTTAACATCCTGAATTTTCATATGTTTATAGTTCACAGTGATATAAAATCCAATGGAATCCGGTAGGTTCCTACCCATTTTTAGTTAAACTTTTTAATCCTAACCGCGATTTCACAAACAAAATTATGTTTAGTGTCGCAGTCACAAACATTTATTATTAATTATCCCTGGGAAAAAAAGTAAGACAATTAATATGATTTCTTCTAAATCAATCTAATATCTCTCTGGCTGATATTATATAGTAAAAATATTCAATGATAACTTCAACGCATCAATGATATTTTAAAATATCATGAAAATCAACTGAATGCATCTTTTTAAATTAACGATCTTGTTTATATGCAAGTGGCGAAGAGTTTATACATTTCTTGTAACATAAATTACATCAACATTTAATTAATTTCAAAACCCGCCACGTATTTTGGAAATTAATTTACCTTTTTTACAGGAAAATCAATTTTTACACGAAAAGTGCATATAAATATATTTTTTATCATCGAAATTTATCACAAAACCTTCGGGTTGAATATTATTTTTAAAATGATTTTCAAGAGATTTTTTCATCAAGAAAAATAAAAATAAGCATTTATTCCTAACCTATTTGCAAAATGTATTCCTTAAGTGTTTTTTTGTAAAAAGGGGTGGTTTTTGAATCTCGTAATTCGAGTCAAAGAGTACATAAAAAAGACTTTTCAAGTCAGTCTGATATAGTATAGTGTCATTTAACTCCACTGGAACGCCTCTTAAAATAAAGGTTTTCACATGAAACAAAGCATAAATAAATGCCCGTATGTCATTTTACAAACATTTTTCATGTTTGTCCAGCTTTAATACTGTTTTTGTATAAATTAAACCATTTCAAAGCGTTATAAAATATCGAGTTGTTAAAATTTTTTGTAAAATATTTATCTAGCTAAAAGTTGTTGGAAATTCTAAATAAAAATCCCGATTATTACTTTCATATTCGTTTTTTGTACAATTAATAGGTACCTGCATAAGTACCTTGTTTTAAACTATTAAGTTGAGGTAAACAAGTTTTTAAGTATGTATTTTTTTAATCAATGCGCTTAAGAAATTAATTATAATATACTTGCGCAGAGCCGTGAAAAATCGCGGAATAGTCCCCACGGAATCCCCAAAAATCAGTTCGAATTTCAAAAATAAAAAAATTCAAAGCAAATCAGAAATCTAAAGTTCACTGAACGAGAGCTACGAAGGACAGGCACACAGCCGAAATTAGTGTTTTTGATAGTAAGAGTAAAAATAAAAAAATATATAAAAATTATTATTACATATTTTTGCTCAAGGAAAAGTCAAAAAGCACTTTAAAAGATAGCATTCATAAAACCAAGACAAATTTAGAAAACATGCTTACATTATTATTCACTTGTTAGTGTCGATAGTACGACAATATTATTTGGTATTAATAAGTACGAGAATAAGAAAAACATTTAAAATCATAAATATTCTCAAAAATATTTTAAAATAATTCTTACCCAATCCGAAAACCATCGTCAACGCCATCAAAATCCAAAAAGTGGCTGAAGAAATCATATTTTTTCTTGTCTCTTCACAAAAAAATCTCAAAACTGCATCTTAGGCGACATCAAATAGTTATATACCCCACGATAAGATTAATTCTATTCACCGTCAAAAAAACATTTATAGTTGTAACCATTTTCGAAAAATCTTTTACTTTCTTCTAAGTACAGAATTTGAAAAAAATACAAATCATACTGCTGTTAAAAAGTGCACTACGCGTATTATAATTAGGATTTGGTGATACAAAACTATTTGTTTTCAATCTGCAAGCTTTTTGCACTGTTGAAAGTTCTTTTAAAGATATTGTTTTTCTTAAAGATTTTTGGTTGCGTTTTTTCAATGCAGTGTTAACAGAAACAAAGAAACGTAAAATTTACGTGTGTACGTATGGGGGCGTGCCTCACAGTGGCTTCGCGCGCGACTGCCTTAGGCAAGGGGTGTGGAAAGACTGCCTCTTGGCGGAAGCTGTAACGAAAACAGTTGTTGACAGCCTACTATGCGCTTGCGCCTCATCTCTGCTGCGTTCTGTGGCAACTAAAAGGGGATGTCATATTTTCTGTCGGTAATTCTGCATCACATTCTGCATGTTTATTAATTACATTTGTTTACAGACTATTATCGAATAAAAACACAGTACAAAGCACATAATACGGACTGATGGACTAAAACTGTAGCAATGAACGAAGAAAAGGTAGTTACAAATTAGCTACACCTGAATAAAGCAATTGCACTAAAAGATACGTCAGTAATATTTTGGTTTCTGAGCAAGCTTTTGATGAAATACATTATTTATGCAATATTGTAAGTTTATCTAGTTAAGTGTCCTACTCTGATGAGGTAGAGAAGTAGTTAAATAGATTAATCATTCTATTTTTCAATCCAGTGCAAAAACTTTCTAATGTCGTGCACAAAGCATTATATTTTATTTAAATAACATCTACAAGTGATTTTATCTTTTCTTGTAAGGTCATCGACCAACAAATATCGATTAGTTCTTCGGTAGGTAGATAGATAGTAGGAACCAAATGCTCGTGAAAATGCCAAATGAATTATGTCGTAAAAATATTGTTTTTAATAAGATTATCTTCTAAGTTTTTACTAGGTTTGTCATTAATTGCATTTAACAATGTATTATTTTAAGTGACATAATTTAACCAATTTTCAAACTCCCCTCTACCCAAGCCAATCAGAAATTTAGCTAAGGATTAAAGATGTGTGATGAATTGCTTGAAAGACCGAAGAATAAATATATTTAAAAATAATTGTTATGTTTGCTGCAAAAATTTAATTTTATAAATAAAGAAATATAACCATCTACAGATTAGTTAATATACGTAAAAAATTATAGGAAATAACTCAATATACAATAAAAAGGACTTCGGTCAAAATCATACTAATTTATGACTCTTGTAAACGGAAGTAACTCAATAACCGTAGAATAAAAAAGAAAATTAGAAATTGCCTTCCATTCACATTTGAATAGAAATAAGTGTTCCATTAAGCTCAATATCCCAGCGCTCTGCCTCACTTACACTCGCCTGACATTGTAGATCTCCATCCCATTTGAATTTTGTGAACATGGTAGTTTTGTATTGGAAATTCAAGGCTCTGTCTAACTAATTAACTAACCATTACGCCGTTTCACGCAGGGGTAGGCAGAGAGGACGGACCGCCAAACAACTCAGTCTTGGCACACACTCTTTTATTATTCTCACTCTTGATGTGGCCTGACTCTTGTATTTGATTCACTTGATCGTGCCATATCTTCCTCGGGCGTCACCAATTTGTTCTAAAATATTCGCCTAAGACTCCTTTCTTCGCTCATTCGCTCTACATGCCCAAATCATCTAAGCGTCCTTTTCTTGATCTTACTCATTACGCTTACATCAGCCTTGCAGTCTTCGGTTCTAGTAGACAAGTATTTGAAACACGACACACGCTATCAAGCCATTTCATGTTTTCTACTTTATTCCATGTGAAGAATTTTAATTAAAGAGAACACACCGTCTTCTATGAATCATTCAATAGATTTTTTAGATCACTTTTAATTTTTCCCAATCAGTTTTAGATCACTAAGTCAAGAGCGACGAGTTTTTCTAATTTTCCACGGATTTCGAACAGAGATTTTCTGATCTAGAGAGACACGATAAAAAAGAATAATATTTGAACAGATATTCAAAATCATTTGAGAGAAGTGATTCTAAATTAGATTCTTATGTTAATGAAACTGGCACAATACCGTCGGCTGCCTGCACAAAGCCCGTTACAGAGTCCGGCAGTTAAATAATTTCCATGCGAATTCACAAACTTTTCACGAATGTCGACTCTAAATAAATAAATTTGGGATGTTCATTCTACACTCCGCCATGCAAATGGTTCATTGAAGTGAATTATTTGCTTTTGTGTTATTTAATTACATATCATCAATTAAAACTTTACGGAAAATGGAGATTTAAAATTTGATTGAATTTGCATATTAATGCTATTTAATAAGCACTTATTTCATTATTAAAATTATTATATTTCTCTGATGCACGTATTTCGCTTATCTAAGTACACAAACGAACGAATTAATATATGTTTTTTAAACTGATTTTATAAGAACATGTCACGTTTCCTAGTCTCATAAATGCCTACTTTTATCACATGTTTGTCTGGAACGGTTTCAAAATACAATAATCATTTCGGTCTAAATAAAACATGGGTATAAATTTGTAAGCAAAAATTATTTTTAATAGCCCTAAAGTATTATTTTGATAATGCAAATTATGAATAGCTAAGCTAGTATGTGAATTATGCAAATCGGTTGCTGCGAAATAACTAGCGTTTTGAATTAAGCTTTTATTATGTTGTAAAATTTAATATATATAATTGTATTAAAATTTTAATTAGTTGTTAAAAAAAAAGTAATTTCTAAATGTATACGGGGTCAGTGAAATGCGAAATGTTCCATAAACGACAGTAAATAATAAAATAAAAAATAAAGCCATTTTTTTTTGAAGATTAAAAAAATTGACCTAATTATTATATTCTTGGTTATATGGGATTTTGATTGATATATCAATAAAAACAATCTACACATCTTTAACAACTGTAATACTTG
This sequence comes from Hesperophylax magnus, assembly GCA_026573805.1. Classification (NCBI taxonomy): domain Eukaryota; kingdom Metazoa; phylum Arthropoda; class Insecta; order Trichoptera; family Limnephilidae; genus Hesperophylax; species Hesperophylax magnus. Next base: position 11,046,852 of record JAIUSX010000012.1, read on the forward strand.
TGTTAAAACAATTAAAGTAAGCAATTTTCTATAGAAATAGGAAATAAAACTTTTAAGCCGAGGTAATTATGCCTGTTGGTAAAAACCAAATATTTGGAAATTCAACTGCCAAACACTACATAGCAACAAAGATGGAAAAATCAACACAATTGTAATGAAATCATTGCTTACCATCCGTGTGAACCCACCCATCACCTCCCGAAAATGTTGTGTACATAAAACATAGTTTAAGGAATAATAGTACAGTCTGAAGATGTCTATAATAAGCTGAAATCGGTTACGGTAAAAAAATAAAACATGTTAAAAACTGATTTTATTTAATTTTGCAGGTTGGAAATAAGCCGACATAGCTCAGTGGTTTCAGAGCACCTGACCGGACGGCTGAACGCACGGGTTCAATTACCGTTGGCGGATTTTATTTTTACTCGGGAGATATTTTCAATTTATTGATATTTCATTCGGCTAATTATTGCTAATAATTATTTGTTATCCTTTATGCTATGCATAAAATCTTGTCTTATAAACATTAGTTTATCATTACGAATATATATTCAATATAAAAATTATAAATAAAATGAAGAAAAAAAACATGATTTTTAAGACTTTCAATATTTATGTAAAAAAAATATCCTAGTTATTATAACATTATATACCTATTGTATGCAAAATAAAAATTCGTTTATGGTGGATGAAAATAATTTTCTTTGTTTTCATAGATTGACGTGGTCTCCGAAATGATATTCAAATGCTTTTTTAATTAACGATTATTCATTTAGCCACGGTTAATTAGATAAGATTTGAAGAACCAAGTATTTCCATCCAAGTATTGCATCCCCTCCATATATCCTTCCCCTCCCCACTTCTTCAACCCCACAACATACCCCAATTGGGTATGCCACAGTACCTTTGGTTCCGGACAGTTATATCATCATATATAAACAGTTACTTGTTTAAAACATATCGTGAAAAAATGTCTAAATTACAAACTTTACTCATAACGCGATGTAATCTATGTACATACAGTTTGAAATAATGTTATAGATAAATATATACTGTTTTTGTACCCACTGAGAAACTGTTACCTCTATCAACCCTTTTTATAAAACTTCCGCATATTGATGGAGGCATTAAGCCGATATGTGTCCGATATTAAGTTTTGACGCTGTTTTGCATAATGTATTCGCCAGTCTTGCCGATAAGTGTTTTTGGTCAGTTTGGTTCACTTGTGTTTAGATTAGGGGTTGGTGGGGGGGACGCGGCATCTCTGAGCGGTAGGTCACGTGTCGACTGTAAAGTCGCCTAAGGATTTTCCGGTAGACAGAAAAGACTTCGCATTTAAATTGGACGTCGTTCTAGAAGACAGTATTTTGAATTGATAATAAACTGATATTCGTTTTATTCAGTAGGGGAAAGGTTAAGTTCAATTGGATAATGCAAATAATATTAATTAAAAGTACCCAATTTTCATATGAAGAAAACAATTTCTGGCATCTCAGAATAAGCAAATAAAATACTTTATCGTGATTAATTCTTGAGTTACTATACCCTGATGATGGACCATATGTCCCTGTCCGAAAGGTTTACTAAAGGTGGAGAAAGCACAATTCGTTATAATGACCCAAAAATTAATCACGAAGATGTTTTTGGCCGTGAAAATCTCAAATAATATCCAATTACTTTCTTTAACACCGCTTGTTTAGTATTGAAACAGCTTTGGGACTATTCCATATCCCAAGGTCCCGACTTGAATATTGTCATCTCTCTTGTTCCTTTCTTTCGTTCTTGGTCTGGGAAGTCTTGCCTGGGAAGAAAAAATATATCAAAATTAAGTTCTTACTCGGCCATTGGGATGACAAATTATTTACAACACACATTGCATTTGTAATCTTGTCGATGTCAATGGTGAATTATCTTTTCTTGTTACCAATAATCGTATAGTCACTATTAAAAAATTGGCAATTAAATTGGGAAGATTGAATCCCCAAATCAGTGTCTTGATGTTATGGAAATAAACATAATTTTTGTTATGAGATATAAACTTAAAATCACATAACTTAAACTTGCTTGTGTCGTGATCTTCATCAGAATATTTCAACAGGTAAAGGTTAGACTATCAATATCTCCTCTTTTCACATTTGAACGCGATCGAATCAGCATCAAACATCGATTACAATTTACAGTCAATTTTTTTTGTCTTACCACTCTGCCGTGTTATTTTTTTAATTATTAGGGTTATCGTTTTTATTGAATTATAAGTGCAAACCCTTACAGAATAATCTAAATTCTCGACTAATCAGTTCGAATTCTGAAAATAACAAAAATATATATATATTTTTTTTGGAATAACTTTATTGAGCCTCAAAATGTAATATTTATATACAAAATGTATCTTTTTCTGATTTTTCTGTTTTAGATTTTCGTTTAGAAATCGCTAATATTGTCTTCAATATTAAAAAAAAATTATTTTGTAACATTAAAATTTTCTTTTATAGGTTTTTTTATAAAGTTTTGGTGGAATTCTTTACACAAACAGTTCCAAGATTGAAAATGACACTTAAATTAAAAGAAAATCCGAGTTCATCCAGAGTCACACAGGCAGACAGACAGATCGAAATTAGTAGGCTCCATAAGTTGACGCATAACCTCATTAGAATCTTTATTTCCTCTCATTTTAAGGTAGCTATAACTGATAGCTATACAAAAACGGATCCTTGAATGTAAATGAAAAAGTTTCCTGGGAGCTTAAAGCCTAGAAGGTTCCGCGGCGCAAAGAAAAATAGAAAAAAAAAGAGAGAAAAGCGAGAGAGAGGCAGTCAGATTTGATGGCGAAATTAATCAACCGAAGAACGCGCCAAAAGAGTAATTAAAAGTTGACGGAGGTAGTTGAACTGCGAGTAATGATGAAACGCTCAACTTTTTGACTGCAATTAATCTAAAAAATAGGGAGCGGGATTAGCACTGAAATGTTGGAGTAGCTCTTTTTTGAATAACAGATGATGCTGTTTGAAAATTTTAAGGTTTAATTTTTTTAGCCATGCTATACGATGAACTACATAGTAATTCAAAATCATGTTTTTTGGTTTGAAATTTTGATCGCTTAGAAATGTTTAAGGCGATGCACTACGTGGTGTAATATTTTAAATTGAGCCGCTATCAATAACAACCATTACGTAGATGGCGATAAGGTTTCAATTCCCGCTTAACACCATCCGCCTGTTTTGATTCATGCAAGAAAAAAACATGGCCAAAAAGTGCCATTTATTTTATTTTGTGGATGTTCAGGTATAAATATTTATTTTTTTTTCGATAATTTTATAAATAACTTAATTTGCCAAATTATACAATAAAATCATAACCAAAAATGGGTTCTAAAGTAGGAGATTTTGAACTTTAAAGCAGTTTTCATAGGCCTTTACATTATTTTTTTTGGCTTATGAAACGACCTATCTAAAAAATACTCGATTATTTCAAAGGCCAAGATGTATTCTACTCGTAGTATTTAATTAAAGCATCTGAAACATTTCTAGGCGACCAAATTTTCAAACCAAAAACACAAGATTTTGCATTACTACATAACGAGTCGCCTTAAGATGCTTAAATTAAATACTGCGAGTAGAAAACATCTTGGCCTTTAAAATATCGAGTTTATTTTTTTTAATTTACGAACTCATTTACGGTTATTGTTCTATTTCATAATGTGGCGAATTAAGTTGTTTATAAAATGTTCGTAAAAAATTAAATATTTGTGCATGAATGTCCGCAAAATAAAATGAAAGAATTTTTCTGACTATTTTTTTTTCTTTAATAAATCAAAACTAGCGGATGGTGTTAAACGGGAATTTAAACCTTATAGCCATCTACATAACTAGAGTTATTGTTAGCGAATCGATTCAAAATGTTACAAGATGTAGTGCATCACTTTAAATGTTATTGATGAGAAAGCATTTAGAAATAAAACAAAACAACTTCACATTACGAAGTAGATATTTATGAATGATAAATGGGTCTGAAATACATATACAGGGTGTTCAGAGGCGTTCTTTACTTACTTTTACCACTGATTCCTGGCATTATTTAAAGTCTTTATTTTCTTTTATTTTATAGATTTTTTAAATATTACAATTTTCAACTACCATACTAGGCTAATGGCCGTGTTATGGTAGTCCGATGAAATTTTTGACGTTTTTTTTTTCAACTTAAAACACATTATTAGACAGTTAGAGTCGAGTAATGGGGTTAAACAGTTACACGGCTAAGGAAGTGTTTTTCATTTAAAAAAAAATATGTTAAAAAAATCACTAAAAAGCAAAATTTCTATTTTTTGTTTTTTGCTGTAATTAATGGCTGAAATTACTGGTTAAAGTAAGTCAAGTACATAACATTACACCCTGTATAATATAAAATTTTCATGGTGAATTGATCAAAAATGTAGCAGCCAATGTTTTGTGTTCCAAAACTAATTTAAATTTCGATTGAAAATGAGTTTCGCTACAAATTCGATTACAAACAGAGAAATTCATTGGAGAAATCGAAAATCTTACAGTAATCTTGGATATTTTCTCATAAGGATAAAGTGATCGTAATTTTTCTTCTGGAATTTTGCAAGCACGCATACAAGCATCAGTACCCATAGTTAAATTTCTAATATTTTCCAAGAGGTTATTAAACGATTCCATTGACATTCTTGTATAGTTAAAAAACGGTTTGCGTAGTTACAAAGACCCTAAAATGATTCTTAAACAAGATTTTTGAGTGTTGTTCCTGAAGAAGAGGATATATCCAATAACTTCTATTTGCTTTGCGTTTCTCACGACACAAAAGTAAAGGATTATTATATCTTCCACGTCCATATAGCTCGACGGAAGGTCACTACTAGCTGTCAACTGGCTGTTAAATCTGGCAGCTGATTTTGAGGTTTAATCTTGTGTACAGTATTTCGGTTTAACATATATAAAGAAAACATATTTACGTAGGACGTGGCACTATCTTGGAATGGCATTAATGAAATGTAGTTAGAACGTTATGCAATGAATTATTATGCCTAAGCTGGTTCCATATTGTTCTATCTAAAAGTTTAGGTATATTCTAAATGGTAAGCTTATATCCTATTTAAATATTTTTCTTTAAAAAATATTAAATTAAAATACTGTAGACAAGATTCAACCTCATAATTATAAATTAGTAAATAGATTTTGAGAAATCGTTTACGCAAACTTTGACTCTTCGTATCTCAAAACAAGATAAAGTGAAGTTAGAACCCTGTCCATCTGTCCAACCAATCTGATGAGTAGCATTGTGCGATAATCGCGTATACTATCGACACATGGGTTAAATTATAATGGTTATAATCTAGGCAGGTATGTGCCTATGTAAATTAACGCTCCGTTCGCTGAACCAAAAAGATAGGTATTCGCAAGTGTGACTTACGGAAGAGTTGGTTGTGATGTTCGATGATATGGTTCTTTTGGTAGCGCTCGTATGGTGGAGGAATTCACAGGCACTCGTATAATATTAAGCTAATTATAACTCCGGCTGAAATTCGAATTGACACATCGGTTCGTTTATCGGTACGGTGGTTTTGTCAACTGTCATTAGATAACGTTTTTGCTCCGGCGTGAGCAACTCTATTCCACTCAAAGCCACACTGCGCAGATTCAAACCAGTAAATTTTGAATCCTAGCCTCCGTATTGGTTGGAGCGGAAAAAGTGTTAAAACAATTCAGCGTCACGAAACAAGCATTGTGTAATATATTTTGAATATCTAGGTATCGTATTTCGAAAGATCATTTGATTATATATAATTGAAGGTATTCATAATATTTGTATCATTTTCATTTGTGGGTTTTATGTATTGTTATGCTCTTGGGTTAAGTCTAGACTTAGATAAATTGAAGGTATAATAAATCTCAAAAAAAATTTTAGACACTTTCAAAACTGACGATTTTAATATTGTAACTGTATCATACTGACGCAATATTTATGAGTAACTCCAATCACAGAGTGAAAAAACTTTGCTGAATTAATGGAGAAGGCCTCTGACAACATGAGAAAATTAAATAATGAAGGTACAAACAGACACGAGTTTATTATATTACGTCCACACTATCATATTATTTATATGTCCTCCATAAATACGATATCATCACGTTTCGGGTTAGGATCAGTGAGGACAAGGGCAGGCAAGGTTACAACTGTTCTTTGTCTGGTTAGCCTTTGTCCTGAAATTATTATTTTGTAATAATATTCAGTAATGTCATTCTATCCTGACTCAACTGTAATCATTATTGTACCTACATATTGGCACCATGCAAATTGTGTATTTAATAAATGATGGTTAGTTAAGAATTGAGGAGATATGATTTTTTGCTGAAAGATAAAGCATTATGATAACCTTCGTGCTGGAGTGATATGATACATGGATTTGAGATCACAGTTTCAAATAACGATGATGGTATGCAAATAAAAAAAAAATATATATATATTATTGTGTGTTTCACCCATGAATATATTTTTGCTATCTAAGAAAGCAATTACTTTGGGTTGACATTTTACACGTAAATGAAAAGTTACTTTGTTATTTACGTACTACTTTACATACCCCTCTCTGATGTTCTGTCCTCCTATAGTAATATATTTTCTCAGTCTTTATTTAAACCTCGTATGTAATAATATTTATTTATTTATTTTTCAAATAAATAAATAATATCAAACAGCACAAGAGTCCAAACTGCTCCCAAACGTCTAGAGCCAGTAAGATAGGGTTGGAAAGTACCTGGCTATTCAGATCTGTTCACCAAACACAGCCGAAGCCATTTCAAAAAACATTTCAATTGTGATTGGTTGTCCTACACTAGGGCGATATTGAGAGTATCTTCCACTCTTGAACGTGCCGCATATATACTATACATTATTTTGAATAAGAAATTGGGAAGTTACACAAATTAATCAAAAAAATTTACTTGCGCAAGCCGGAAATTAAATCCGCAACCTTTAGCATGCCAATCGAGAGCCTTACCCCTCGGCCATGAAGCTTGTCAAAAATTTTCGTAATTTACGATGTAAATATCTGGACTTGAGTTTGTTTGTGATAATTCTGTCCTGAAGAAGGTTAGGATACAGTCGAAACTAATTGACGAGATGTTTAAATACTATTATAGTGGTTGAACGTCGATTCAGAGTGAAAATTAGGTACTCTCAACCTTGTCTTTGTCAGAGACAACGCAACAAAATGGATGCATTTCTTTAAGTGGTGTAAACTTCAGCCTTACAACATAGTTATTTAAATTGGGTATGCTATAGTCTCACTGGCTTTAGACGATCCGGAACAGTTTGGAATCTTGTGCGGCTCTCACAAAAATTCATCTTTCCTCAGCTACAGCACATATCTGAATAGTCAAAAGCAATATGTACATACTTATGATGGTATAATAAAATCTCCATGTCTTTACCTATCCCACGTATTAGCTGATCAATAAAACTCTGATGAATCTTATGTATTTTAAAACTATTCCCACTAAAAACTGAATAGCCAACGGCCATTAATATAGGTATAAGATATATATTAAAATACCCTAGACAAATATATATACATACCTGACAAACTTACAAAAAAATAAATAAAAATAATTACTACAATAGTAATATTTGTGTTTGGTTTTTATACTTGAATTGAAAGCAGAATATACCCTCATGTATGTCCAAAAACCACCCCTTAAGGCAACGCCTGATACAGAATGACTTGATTACTTTCAATAAACAACCTAATGTCATTGTAAGGGTGTAATTGCGCCTTGTCCCCAGAGGTAGTTCAGTTTTATATTACGCCTCCTGCCGTTTTCAGCCGAGGGAATTTCTAGCAGGATCTAGGAGGTTTCATGGTGGAAAGATACAAAGGAGTTAAACATGGAGGTAAACATCTAAAATCGATTGTTTGAAATTAGCAGGAAATAATATTTTAAAGTTACACCTTCTGCGTATTTTTTATGTGACACCAAACTAACCTTAACTATCCGAAACCAGCAGAAACATGTTAACCAAGCTGAGGTAATATTGTGATATATTTGACTTCATGTAATGGCTTCCGTGGTTGGGTTGTTATGATATTTTGCTACGAATCCGGAGATCACGGGATCAAATCACCAATCTGCCAGCCCTAGTTATTACTTCAGTTTTCCCACTAGTGCTGGGTAAAGGATCACTAACATTTTTATTTTCTTGACTTCTCAAGTCATACCATTTATCGGGATTTTCATAATTTGATTTTAACTTAATACAATTTTTTTATTAGCTTAATATCGACCTTTTTTACCTCTCCTCCGATTAAATGAATTAAATACACCCATGAACTTAATTTTAACTTAATATTTCCCTGAACCCATTTCATAGGACCTTTCAGATGCCTTAAGTATACCAATAGATTATCATTTTTCTCATACTCTTTCAATGCATTTTTTCTTGATTGCTTACTTTTATTTACATAATTTTCTTCTGACAAAATATGAAGAGGTGTACTTTGCTTATACGAAAATATTTTAGTCATAGGAGACAAACCCGTGACAGAAGTAGGAGTAGAACGATAAGTATACAAACAATCTATTAGACGTTGAGCTGGTGACAAAAATTTAGAATTTTTTGAAAACATAAATTTAATTAAAATCTTTTTGAATGTTTGAACAGATTTTTCTGCTAATCCATTTGACTCGGAATTATACGGAAGAGATAATAATAATTTAATAGATTTTTCTTTACAAAAAATAGAAAATTCTTTACATGAAAATGGAGGACCGTTATCACAAACAATAGTTTTCGGAAACGCAAATCTGGAAAAAACTTCACTTAATTTTGATAACAAATCCGAATATTTAGAATTTTTCATATAAAAACATTCTATCCACTTTGAATATGAATCGCCAACTAATAAGTATTTGGAACCTTTAAAGGAAAAAAAAATACAAATGGACTCTCTTTCCCATGGACTTTCAGCAATAGTCCAATTATGACGCACATTTTTGTTAGCTTGTACCGACTAACACATTTCACATCTAGAAATAATATCTTCAATATCTTGATTCATACCTAACCACCAAACATAAGAACGAGCAAGAATTTTTGATCTGACTATACCAGGATGACCATAATGTATTAAATTTAAGACTTTAGACCTTAGAGATTCTAGTATTACAATTCTGTCACCAAATAAAAGACATTTTCCCTTGACCGACAGTAAATTTCTGAACTTGAAATATTATTTTAATTTCTGGATGACAAGCTTTCAATCCAACCGATTGAAACATACTTAATGACTTTACATAATATTTCATCTTTTTCAGAATGACTTTCAACTTCTGAAAATGGAATTAAGGGTGTTGACATGTATACAAAATTACATTCCTCTTCATTAAATTGTTGTTCACTTGGCAAACGTGACATTACATCAGCTTGAGGAATTTTCAGTCCTTTTTTAAAAACTAATTTATAATTGTAAGCTGACAATATTATAGAACATCTTATGAGACGTGATGCAGCTAAAACGTAGTCTCTTTTTTGTTTTCTGCAAATAAAGACAACAATGGAGCATGATCAGTATATATGGTAAAATGACGAACAATTAAATATTTATGAAATTTCTTGATTCCAAAAATAATAGCAAGGGCTTCCTTGTGCAATTAGCTATAATTTCTCTGAGCTGAATTTAACGTTGCAGACTTAGCTATAGGAAATTATTGATTCTTTACGATATTACTTAAGACACATCCGACACCGTATGCACTGGAGTCGACTGTAAGGCACAATGGTTTTGACGGATCAAATAAAACTAACATAGTTTTATCTGACAAGAGAGACTAACTATTTATAAATGCTTTTTCGCATTCATCAGACCAACACCATTCTACATTCTTTCTTAATAAATTATGAAGTCGTTCTAGCACAGTAGGACACATAGGAATAAAATTCCACATTGACAAATACGATTTTAGTTGCGGAACATTTTCTGGACACCCAGTAGACTTAATTTTCTCAACTTTTGACAAAGTAGGACTTTTGCCTTGACCTGACAAAGTAAAACCTAAAAATTCAAAAGAAGATACAAAAAATTCACTTTTTGACACATTCATTTTTATATTAAACTCATTTAACTTTGATTTTTTTTTTCTAAAGTATTACAACACTCCGCTTCATCTTTACCACCTACACAAATATCATCAATGTACGTAGCACAGTTTTTTTATGCCTTCCAAGACTGTCACAATGACCATTTGAAATGTGAAAGGAGCCGATGACAACCCAAAAGGTAAACGATTGTAAACATATAAACCATTACATGTATTAATTGTAAGTAATTCTTTACTAGAATCTGATACAGACAACTGTAAATATGCATTTGTTAAGTCTAATTTTCAAAATACTTGACAACCTGAACATTTATTAAGAATATCTTCTGGACGTGGAATAGGATATTGATCAATCCTCAATTGTGGATTGACTGTAGATTTTAAATCTGCACATGAACGTATTTTTCCATTTTGTTTGGGTACACAGACTATTGGAGAAGACCAACTACTATATTTAACTTTAGAAATTATGCCTTCGCTTTCAAGAAGATCTAGCTCTTGGGATACTTCTGCACGCAGTGCATAGAGAACCTCATATGCTTTGTGGAAAACAAGAGTTGAATTATTTTTTAAACTTAAATTTACCGAAAACTCTTTAATTGGTAAGTTGTTATTCGTTTTAGAAAAAGAATTTAAATATCTTTGTGACAATTTTTCGACACTATTTGATTTATTTTTTCCACTTCCAGACACTGAATTTACCAATTTTCATTACCAATATTTGACATAAAAAAATTTATAAATGTATTTTTCCAAGACGGATTCAAAACATTTATCCAATTCCTACCAAGAATAGCGTCGGACGATAGATTTTTAATAACCAACACTAGTAAATCCACGAAAAAATTAAAATCATCTTTTACACTTACTTTTGCCATAATAAATCAAAAACAATATAATTTTTATTTATTTTTCGGAATAACTTTATTGAGTAAAACCTCAAATTGTAATATTTAAATATTGAAGACAATATTAGTGATTTCTAAACGAAAATCTGAAACAGAAAAATCAGAAAAGGAAACGGTCACATCTGGGACTCGAACCCAGGACCCTTGTCTTTCCGGGACAGTGCTCTACCGACTGAGCTAATGGGACCCTATTCCCCTCGGTCACTTTTAACTGTATCATACTTCGAATAAGAACTACCAAGATTGTCTTCATTTTTTCACCGCACATTTTTACTGGCAACTATCTTTATGTACGATCGCAAGATTCAACCCGAACTAAATGCAATCCAGACAGCGTCTTTTTTAGATAAACCTATCTTATTTTTTTTATTTATTCGAGTCCCAGATGTGACCGTTTCCTTTTCTGATTTTTCTGTTTCAGATTTTCGTTTAGAAATCACTAATATTGTCTTCAATATTTAAATATTACAATTTGAGGTTTTACTGAATAAAGTTATTCCGAAAAATAAATATTCATTCTAGACTTGCAGAAAAGTCAACAGATGTCGCACATTAAAAATAAAAAAAAATGAGATAGGTTTATCTAAAAAAGACGCTGTCTGGATTGCATTTAGTTCGGGTTGAATCTTGCGATCGTACATAAAGATAGTTGCCAGTAAAAATGTGCGGTGAAAAAATGAAGACAATCTTGGTAGTTCTTATTCGAAGTATGATACAGTTAAAAGTGACCAAGGAGAATAGGGTCCCATTAGCTCAGTCGGTAGAGCACTGTCCCGGAAAGACAAGGGTCCTGGGTTCGAGTCCCAGATGCGACCGTTTCCTTTTCTGATTTTTCTGTTTCAGATTTTCGTTTAGAAATCACTAATATTGTCTTCAATATTTAAATATAATTTTTTACTATTTGCTGTAAGCAAATTACCATAGAACTGACTTAATTTACAAGTTTTGAAAAATTTTATGTACATTTTGTGACTTATCAAGGTCGATGAACTCACTGTGTCAATCATGAAGGAAATTTTACTACCGTTTACAAACAAATCAATATTAGCTGTTTCAGACACGGACATATTTAAAACATTTATATTATTCACACATTTTACATGATTAATAACAATTGATTTTGAAATAGAACAAAATTTTGACGTATGACCGTATGTATTACACTTGTAACATTTCCAATTCCTTGACGGACATGTCTCTGGTTGATGACTGATAAAACACCACTCGCATCTTTTTCTGGGATTTCCACGTGATTTTTTTTTTATAATGAATAAAAAAAAGTCAAAAAAAAAAAAAGATGGAGATGAAAGACGGCTTGATGACATTGAACTCCTTTGACCTTGTTGCGGACTTGTACTCGTTTGAGGTGACGTTTTCGGCTTTACTTCGAAAACTCCCAATGAATGATCCTCTTTGTGTAATATTTCTGCTGAACTACTTACTGTCTCCATATTCTTGACATTTTTTTTCGCTTTTTCGAAACTCAGCGATACATCTTCAGACAGTAATCTTATAGTCATGGCTTCATTTTTCACACCGCACACCAATTTATCTCTCAAGGCTTTATCCAGAAATGCTCCAAAATTATATGATATTGACAGACTTTTTATTTCTGAAATGTATTCATCAATTCCCTCGTTTGACTGTTGTTGACGATCATAAAATTAATATCTTTGGGCGATCGTACATTTTTTTTCTTCATATTTATTTTGAAGTGTTGATACAATCTCGTTATAAGTTAACTCTTCAATATTTTTTGGATGAACCGTTTCTCTTTAAATTTTATATTTCTCCGCACCAATAATCATACAAAGATTTAAATTTTCTCTTTGTCCGTAATATTAATTACTTTTAAATAAATTTGAATACTTTCTAAAAACATTCCGAAACTTTCACAGCTTGACTCGTATTGCGGCACTGGCAAAGTACTCTTAGACACGTTGAAATGATTAAAAAAACAAAGACAAAATCACTGTTTTACACTGGACTTAATATTACTCGTTTTTAATTTAACTTTTTCGATTATCCTCGTCGCCAATTGTTATAACGGGGATTATTAAAGAATAATAGACTGTTGACTCAGACCTATGACGTTTTTTGACACTCTTACACATTAGTTATTATCTCCCAAGTGACGAATCAGTACTGCCAACATAGCAATACAAATCACCCACAATATTTTCCTTACTCATAATATTCAGCCTTATAGTATACTCCAATTGGGGATGCCGTAGTCTCACTGGTCCCAGATTGTTGTTGCTGGAATAAAAATATTTGAAAATTGAAAAAAAATACTTTGATTCTCAAAATAGAACAAAATATTTTAGATAGCTTTTTACCACTCTCCCAGTGTATTTTACAATTATATTTATTTTATTATTTCGTACACATTACCAACTAATATTTGCCGAATTACGTTTGCCATAACAGATGCAGGGATATTCCTAGCACGGCGAACAAAAATACATTAAGAATCATCTTCCCAAGTCAGTGGAACATTGGCATCCCAAGAATTGGGGTGTATGTACGGCTGAAGGAATTTGGAAGAGATACAAAATGGGGAAAAGAAATAAATATAATTATGAAGTACCTACCTGACCACACACATCTTGTTACTTAAAATCATTTCAAGCAGTCAGTTTTCAGTTTCAGTTTCGATACTGGCGTTCTGGCTTCTTCCACTCTTAAACTGCGTTGCTTTTTCATTTTTTCAATGGGTACAAATTTGCTTGAGGTTACGCGTTCAGTACAACCTGCATGTCAGGCCTTCCCTAATACTGCAGTGCTTTAAACATGCACAAAAGGGCGAGTGTTAGGTTTAAGGGAGAGGATAAATTACTCCAAAAATGTCCTTGTCATGGAATCTCACCTCAGTCCAGAAAAGTTGTAGGCTTCGTGTAGCATTGAAGCAACATATCACTAACGGATTTTTCGCTCTACACATTTTATATTTTTATCTTTTTAATTGTAACTAAATGCTTTTTACTAGTATCTATATGGTTCCCGGGATGTGCAAAATCGTACTATATTCCCTAAATTTTGGAATAAATACATTATTATTATTTATATTAGAAATCTAGGCTACTTACTGCTTTGAGTAAGGACCCTACATTCAACGTTTTGCCAAAGAGGTCATCAACAGCTCTGTTGATTTAAGTATATTTTGTGCATAGTATTTGATAGCGTCCTCCGTGGGTTTAATGTTCAATCGTCACACTTTCCACTTTAGCCGGTCCTGCGAGAGGACTGGAGGGTCCCGAGCGGAATAGACCACATCGAATCGTGTTTACCAATCGCTCCGGCTGAATATTAAAACGCCATGAATATTCAGGTCGCCCGGCGCTGGCGGACGAATTTATTCATGCCGGATGTTATGGCCGTCGCCGTTCTGCAAAATACTAAAACAGAATATGGACTTTCACTTTAAATCATACATTACTCTACCACCACCGTTGTCGCTAGCCTGCAGAGAGGTTTTACTATGAAATCCACCCTCAGAGTATTTCATATTATAGTTTCCCCAAGCAATATATTAAGCAAGCAAATGTGGCATATTGTACAAGTATACAGATTTATTTAAACGCAATAAATTTATCTGACTGTAATTTATTTAACAGTAATTACAGTGGTGGCATGTGACAATTTTTGTTCATGAAAGCCAAAGGTGAAAAAAAAACTATTTTTTCGTGTTATAGTTCTACGCACTTACGTTTGGGTACGTTCTAGACAATAATAAATGCTTGTTTAGGGAAATTTTTGTTTTTGGAACGTGGTTGATAAAATTAACTGAAATTAGGAATTTTCAACAAAATAAAAATAAATTGAACAAAGAAGTGCCTTTGCAACAGTGCTCACTTAAGAAGATTTGTTTTACCTTGTTAAGCTTTATTTTGTCATTAGTTTTACTTCCCACTAGGTTACCAAACATATGAAGAAATTAGCAATGCTTATAGACCAGCATAAAACAAACGCTTCCGTACATCCAGGAAAAATAATACAAGGTAATATAATACGCAGAGCGGTTCAACATATCCCAAAAAGGAGTACCATAGACAATCATACTAAAAGTTTCGGTTAGAACTCCGACAGAAGAAATATTTAAAAACTTTTAAGTCTATAATGTGCAAAAAGTTAATTAAAAAAATGTTTTATTTGAACTCTAAAAACATATCTGAATACACCACTGACCAACATAAATAGTCAACTAGGGCAATAAGCGAAAATGTACTGGTAACTTCCAGGATCAATACATCTTTTCGAAAGAAAAATATTAAATTCCATTTTACAAAACTTTACTAAATCGAAAAATTAAATAAATATATTTATTATTAAAGTTTAAAAAAATTGCTGAGAGAACAGAGTGATAATCGACTTGCAAACATAATGAAAACAATTTAAAGACAACTGAAAAATAAATACAAAACTATTTTTTTAAAACTACAGGTCTCCTTAAAACAGCAAACCCTTCTAAGGGGGATTATGGAACTTTGAACTTGTACATATAAAATACTTTACACTTACTTCATGTACAAACTTTGCCATAGAGACTAATAAACAGTAATTCTTTTTTATTAATGACTATTTAATGTACATTCGTCGTGTTTTGCATTATTTAGAATAAGTACTATGTTTGTAGTACAATGGAAGTTATGTATATTGATAGAACTCCTCAATAGGAATTTCTGTTCCGAGGAGGACTGTAGGTTGTTGTATTGGTGTTATAGTTAAGAACATAAAAAAGAACAAGGCACACGGAATAAACTTACTAATATAAAATACTGTAAATTTATTTGATATCTGGTCAAATTATTCGCTTTCCTGCTATAAACGGGACTGTAGACATTTAACTATTAACTGCTGAATTGAAAGATTTCCTAACAAATTATATGTTAAAAGATAATGTTTTGTAAGGACGCGGAACACGTGTTCATATAAATACTAATATTGATATTGATGTACTGATATTGTCGCATTGCATCGTGATATTTTATGGAAAAGAACACGTCTTCTCATATATTCTGAGTGACTAATATTTTATAAGGAAATCGGCATGCTATCGTATTTTAACAGGATCATTTTTCTCCGAGCATGATTAGCATTCTTGAACTGGGTCCTATACGAGAGTAGTGTTTTTTTAAAGACAAATAGGTAACGAAAATAAGTCAAAACTCCCCGATTTACCAACGCGTTAACTTAAATATGATATTGTTTCAATAAAACGTAGATTACATTATCGTTTTTATTCCAGTAAAATCAGTCCCGGATCGTAGATTTGTAACGGTGCTTCCAGGCGCCTTTTCATGGCCTCTTTCAGTGGCCGGTGTACTAACGGTGCTAAGTCTCTCACAGTACCGCGTCTGTTTCCGTTTATGGAAACTGTGTACTCCTTATAATGATGTGGCTTAAACGTATGCTCACATGCTGGCAAAATGACAACCATACAGAATTCTATCGGCAATTCCGGTTAGTTGCCCCGGACAATGCTGACCAAGCTGGGGAATACGATTTGAAACTATTTTTACGTCCTTTTAAAATTGTCTCCCAACCCAAATCCAATGGGACCATGGCACCTTCAATAAAGGAATGTTGTGAGACAGTTTAAAATTCAGAATGGAGATGGGAAAAGACATTGAAAAATAACTGTCTCAATCTTATATACTCGTAATAACTTTTCACATTGTTATGTTTGCACAAAGCTTGCTAGAGCTAACTGCAAAGTTATGTATGTCCACACGATTGCAGGAAACGAACCACGCACTGATGGCGTGTTAGATCACCAATACATACAAGTACATCCGCGATATCTCTGCTTGTCACGATCACGCGGGTTAACAGCCAATCATGTACTTCGTGTCCTTATAAGGGCATGGGGCACGCGCCAAAGAGTGGGACAAGCCCCCCCCCAGCGAGGACCAACGCAGGTCAAGTACTTGCGGCTAGCTGCCCACGCGCCAGTTGACCGCCGACCCCGCTGATCTCAACACAATGTGTTAGTTCCGAGTTACCATCGCCGCCGAAATTGGTGTCGCCATAGATATGGACCGGCCTGATTTGTTTCACCATGTGTGCCGCCAGTCCCTCAGAACCACAGCCTCCTTACGTTATATAGTTGGGTCCTGTCTCCGTCTGCCGATGTCTCCCACCAGCACCTTATGTTGTATAGTTGGGTCATGCCTCTGACCACGCCGCCAACCTCGTACCCCTGTGATGCTAGCTGCCCCACCTACCGTCGACCCCAGGCTGAGATCGTGAACTTGTAGACCCCGGCCTCAGCCCTGGGCGTCTGCCGCCCTAGCCTGTTTGTGTGGACCCCCTTGGCCATCCAATCAGTGCCCCCGTTCTGCTCCATCGTCTCTGCGACTCCGGCCGCCGCCCTGGCGTCCCTTTGCCGTCCAGCGTGGTGTGCCCTAGTGGCCGCCTTTCTGCATCAGCCCCGCATCATTCTGGCGCACCTTTTGCTGTCCAGCGTGGTGTGCCCTCGTGGCCGCCCTTCTGCACCCGTCCTGCACCCTGCCTGGCACCTGCCATGGCCCCTGCCGACCGTCTCACCGCATCCGCCGTAAATTACACGTGAGCGCATAATATACCTTGTCAACCAGAGCCCTTAGAGTCAATAGATTGCCTAAGTAACTAGTTAGGCCTTAAAAAGCTATGTAACCTTTGTAGATCTGTTGATAACCTGTATTACCTGTATAGTAAACCTTCATAACAAGAGACTTGTTTTAATTGGGAAATTGACTATAATCCACACCCTGAATGATTGGAGTATCAAGCTTTGCCGCCGGCTTGTGCGGCGATGACTATTTGTGTAACACACCTATAGTATATTACATGGCCTAAACGCTAACGTAACACTGGCGCCACAACATGGATAGTCAATTAGCCCGATAAAATACGTCTTTTGTTGCTATGTTTTACTATAATATTAATGTTTTTTTTCCCACAGCTGTGTGTTATAATTCAATTTCTGATCCGGGAGTGTTTGTAATACGAATGTGCCGTCGGAAGCGTGAAGCAAATACATTCTGTTACTAAATACGTAATTAACCAAATACGAGAAATTACGACGTAATAAATGTTAAATGTGGATGTTTCCGAGAGATAGATGTGTTATTTCAATTTTGGAATGCAATTTAATTGTTTCGTTATAGAAATAATTTTTTTTGTCAGGTTAAGCTTTGCTTATCTGTTTCATTGTAATAAGTTGAAATAATTCAAATACTCAAAAGAACTTCCAAGTATTAATTCTCCGTCGGATTAAATTCAGTTATCGTTTTTTAATTCACATTATTAAATAAATAACGTATTGGTTGTTTTTAATTAAGATCCGTAGACCTTACCGGTTATTACCAAATCATGGATCCTCCCAATATTGGTAGAATTTTAAATTTTGAATTGCCGCAAAAGTAATATAACAGAAAATAATAGTTGGTTAGAATAAAAACTCGCAGCAAAAAACTCGCAGTAGAAATAACATTTACACAGTAAAGAGATTGTTGGTTGGAATACGCAGTTGTTTCAACATTTTTCGCAGTAAATGGTAAAACAGTAAAACAACTTTTAGAACAGGAAATAATATTACACAGAAAATAAATTGCTTGGTCAAAAACAAAAAAAAAACTCCGCTCAGTAACATGATATGTTTTATATTTACGCGGAGAATTTGCGGACAAGGAATTATTATTCTCGCGTCGCAGTAAACATTCTTTACACACAAAATTAATAATAATAATAATGAATTCGTCAAGCTCGCCGCGAAGCAGTAGTATGATATATTTTTTTGCAGTTAAAATACGTAATAATTATTGAATACTATTTCGTTCGCGTTCTTTTTTTAATAGCGAATAGTAGAGGGAATAGTGTCATTCAATTTTTATAACTCAAGGACGTCATGAATCTTTGAGAGTATCTATTTTGGCTGACATTATAACCTCTCTGTTTTGGTTTATCATGTTTTCTGGGAGATTCTGTCTAGCTAGCAGAATTCTTGTAGAAATACATAATATGTCTTTATCTCTCTCTTCCATATCTAAAACTCGTTTTAAAATAGCAAATAACAATAAATCGAAAATCAAACACATTTATCACAATAAGTGAGTATTGTGATATAGAAGATATAAGTTGTAGTTATGAAGTAACTACATAAGTTATATAAAATTATATTTAAAAATATACATTTTTGTATATATTTCGTTACGAAACACGACACGTTACATTGATTGAGGGTTAAATTCAAGAACCTTAAGTTTTAGTGGAATTTTTTTTTATTATAGTAAGGAAAAAACCGCCTTAAGCATTCAATATCCTGCCCGGGACCGAAAAATAAACTTAATTTATATTTCGTGGAATTATTGTACTAAGAATATATACCAATTTTTAGTACAAATTAAGGTTATATTTGTATATATAATCTTCTTTTCGTTGACAGGAAACGGCGTAAGAAATGTCCTGTACTTTTGAAGTGATGATTTCGTTCTTCATCACTTAAAGTTATCAGTGGTAGATTAGGAACCCATTTTGTAAATATAACTCAAATATCTTGTGTTATAAATTGTATAGTTCAAATGAGAAACCCCGTATGTGGTTTTTGTTCAGACATTCTCTTATATAGAAAATTATGTCAAATGTTTTTGTATTTAATTGGTTACATACCAATTATTTGTTTTTTTCTGGAATTTTTTTTTCTTTTCTCCTTCTTGCGTAGTGAATACGTGTCGTTATTTTTAAGGAAGTCAATCTCTGGAAATCGGATTATGTAGTTCTCGATTTTTAAATTAAAAAGACTCGAATAAGTCTTATATAACAGAGATTGAATTATCACACACAGTAGTTGTTGAGTGGTATGTAATATGTTTGTAAATTATAATTGTGTAAATTGTTCCCTAACTAATTATTAATTGGTTATGGGTTGTGTATTGTAATTTCTTGTAAACACGTAATTGATTGCCTCGGTATCAATATGGTAAAAAAAAAACCAGCGTGTAAAGTCCTTCATAAAGTTGAGACGGAAAAAATTGTGTAATTATATTATATGTTATGCCATGTCAATTATGGTGTGAATTTTTTTTGTTGTAAACATGTATTTGATTGCCTCGGTATCAATAAAAAGAAATAACGTGTAAAGTCCTTCATAAAGTCGTGACGAAATAAAATTGTGTAATTGTAATATGTGTTACGCCATGTCAAGTGTGGTGTGTATGTTCTCATAGAAAGATGAATTATAATATATACCCGGTAAGAAGAAATAGTTTTTGTAAAGATAACGTAATTATGTCTTAGATTTGGAAATCTAAAATTGTTGGTCATTAAGGACAAATGGTGGTTGCATATTTATGTCATTTTGGGACATTATTGAATCTTAACCAAAGAATTGGGTTGATAATTGCACTTAAGGTCATTTTGGGTTTTGTCTGGTCATTTGGTGAGAACACTTTATGAGTGTTCTGAAAATTTTGTCGAACGTTTTCGTTACGACGTGCTGGTGTTTCTTGTTAACACCTGGTACAGCGCTGTACGGTTTATAGGAAATAAATCGTTAAATGTCATAGGATAATATTAGCCTTATAATTAATTACATGGTAGGTCTTGGTAGCGTTGACCTGTATAATCAATATGCGATACTAGAGGATTGGTCTATATGCCTAAGAATTATTAGCAACCAGACAAACCATGACTAAATGAGAATATATTGTTAAAATCTTGAGTAGAATTTTTGTTGTTTTCCGTTTTTCAAAATTATCAATGGATAATAAGAAATAACATAACATGTGTATTGATACTTGTGTTGTATAGTGTCAAGAATTTTATTGTTAAAGACGCAAATATGGGTTGATTTCGATCAATCGCATGATATAATCAGCGTACACATTCCATAATAGGAATTTTGTGTATAAAAAAAAAACATGTATAGTTTAAGAATTTCATTGTAAAAAACGCGAAATATGGGTTGATTTTGGTCAATCGCATAAGCGTATAATATTCTCTAACCAGAATATCATTTTGTATAACATTGTACAATTGTGAACATTGTTAATTGTTCTTCTTTTGTGGTTTGATGGAAAGTGTAGGCCTGGTGGTAAATTGTGTACATCCATTCGGTAATACCACATTGTATGCTACATTTGTTGTTTTGGTATTGTCTTTTTTTTTGAGAAAAAAAAAAGCAAGCCAGGTATATTCTTTTTGTTTGGAAAGAAGGTGATGAGTATTCTTTTCTGTTGGGAAGAAGGCCATGTGTATTTTTTTGTTTGGAAAAAAGTTGTGTATGTAAATCATAGCGTGTTTGTATCGCGCCTTGGAGATCATTTCTGCAATTATTTTTGAAAGAGGTTTGGCAACCCTTGTTCAGTGTATTTGTTAGGGATTGTTCAACTTGGCTCTCAGGTAGTTAAATTTTTGTTTTGGCTCGTTAGGGAGTGTTTAAATCTTTGTGAAATGAGGTAGCTCTGTACCTCTCGTACGGCAAACAAGAGGACGTTGCCCTGCTTCGGCCACGTTGCCTGGGATCTTCTTTCATCGACAAGGAGGGTAGTGTTATGTTTGCACAAAGCTTGCTAGAGCTAACTGCAAAGTTATGTATGTCCACACGATTGCAGGAAACGAACCACGCACTGATGGCGTGTTAGATCACCAATACATACAAGTACATCCGCGATATCTCTGCTTGTCACGATCACGCGGGTTAACAGCCAATCATGTACTTCGTGTCCTTATAAGGGCATGGGGCACGCGCCAAAGAGTGGGACAAGCCCCCCCCCAGCGAGGACCAACGCAGGTCAAGTACTTGCGGCTAGCTGCCCACGCGCCAGTTGACCGCCGACCCCGCTGATCTCAACACAATGTGTTAGTTCCGAGTTACCATCGCCGCCGAAATTGGTGTCGCCATAGATATGGACCGGCCTGATTTGTTTCACCATGTGTGCCGCCAGTCCCTCAGAACCACAGCCTCCTTACGTTATATAGTTGGGTCCTGTCTCCGTCTGCCGATGTCTCCCACCAGCACCTTATGTTGTATAGTTGGGTCATGCCTCTGACCACGCCGCCAACCTCGTACCCCTGTGATGCTAGCTGCCCCACCTACCGTCGACCCCAGGCTGAGATCGTGAACTTGTAGACCCCGGCCTCAGCCCTGGGCGTCTGCCGCCCTAGCCTGTTTGTGTGGACCCCCTTGGCCATCCAATCAGTGCCCCCGTTCTGCTCCATCGTCTCTGCGACTCCGGCCGCCGCCCTGGCGTCCCTTTGCCGTCCAGCGTGGTGTGCCCTAGTGGCCGCCTTTCTGCATCAGCCCCGCATCATTCTGGCGCACCTTTTGCTGTCCAGCGTGGTGTGCCCTCGTGGCCGCCCTTCTGCACCCGTCCTGCACCCTGCCTGGCACCTGCCATGGCCCCTGCCGACCGTCTCACCGCATCCGCCGTAAATTACACGTGAGCGCATAATATACCTTGTCAACCAGAGCCCTTAGAGTCAATAGATTGCCTAAGTAACTAGTTAGGCCTTAAAAAGCTATGTAACCTTTGTAGATCTGTTGATAACCTGTATTACCTGTATAATAAACCTTCATAACAAGAGACTTGTTTTAATTGGGAAATTGACTATAATCCACACCCTGAATGATTGGAGTATCAAGCTTTGCCGCCGGCTTGTGCGGCGATGACTATTTGTGTAACACACCTATAGTATATTACATGGCCTAAACGCTAACGTAACAACATCTTTAGCTACTTACGATTCTGAATTATCTTCTCTCACAAGGGCGGTGCTGAGATAGGTTATATCACACAAAAGTATTAACATAAGTACGTATAAAAAAACTTGATAATACCTTCATAACATATGATAATAAGAAAAATATCTTATTATTTTTAAATATAAACCAATGTTTATACGACAAGGTTTTCTATACTTAGAGAAAAGGATATCGAATTACTATAAGCAATAATGAATATAAAAAAGTGTTATGAGCAATAATTGTTGAATGAAGTACTAAAACACATTGAATTATTACGGCGCCCTTGAAGTGATTTTTCACGAAAACGGCGGTACAAAAAATTAGCTAAATATTATTATATGTCGGGTTTGGAATAATTCGACGGCCGGCATAGTCCAGTGGTAACGCATTGGACTGCCATTCCGAAGGTCGCGGGTTCGAACCCGGCGTGCGCAAATAAATTTTATTTGATTAATTTGTGTTATTTCACAATTAATTAATTTAAATAATATATAGTATATTTGCGGCACGTTCCAGAGTGGAAGATACTACCAGTATCGCCCTGGTGTAAGACCACCATTCAGAATTGAAACGTTGCTCCAAATGGCTTTAGCCGTGTTTAGTGACTAGATCTGAATAGCCAGGTACTTCCCCACCTTCCTCTTTCCCTTCCCCACTTACCTTCAGCCTCACAACATCCCCCAATTGGGGATGCCATAGTCTCACTGGCTCCAGACGGGAGCAGTTGGGACTCTTGTGAGGTATTCACTATAAAAAAAAAAAAAAAAAAAAAAAGAAGTAGCTTAGTAGTTTAAGGCAGCTCACCGGCAATCAGTAGGCTGCGGGTTCAATTCTCATCGGAGAATCGATTTTTTATCCAGAGATATTTTCAATTTATATGGGTATTTCAAGCGAAAAATTATTGCTTATATTAATTTGTTAAAAATATATCTTATGAGAGTTTTGCTGGGTTTTGAGAGCGTGTCCTTTAAGCAAATAAACAATCATATTAAAACTCTTCCACTAAGTCTATGTAATATTTTTTGGCAAGTACTTAAACTAGATAAAACAGAAGTAGAGTCAACCAACCAGATCCTTCGAAATACGACCACTCCAATACTAGGGAATCCCAACGTCTGAATATATTCCAGAATTTTACGTGCTTATCTGATCATTGTATTTTAGCATCCAGTCGATGTATATTATATTCCAGAATGCCAGTCTTTGCATTGCATTAGTTTTTTACATTCCCTCGCATGCTTTCTTACAATCCCTTTCATCGTTTCTTATTCCATTTAGACCTTTTGATATAGCACATTCAAGTATGCAAGCGATCGGAAACCTTTTTCATTCATGTGCGTAAGGAATATAGATACTAAGATTAACAATTATTTTTATAAGCAATAATTATTAGCCTGAAACACTCATCCACACTGAAAAATCTCCTGATAAAAGATACATGACGCCAACGGGACATGAACCCGTGTGCTTTCGATTTCCGGTCGACAGCTCTGACCACTGAGCTATGGCAGTGGTCCCGTTGGTACTATCCCGTTGGTGCTATAGTCCTGCTGGCGTCATGTATCTTTTATCAGGAGATTTTTCAATGTGGATGAGTGTTTCAGGCTTATAATTATTGCTTGTAAAAATAATTGTTACCCTTTGTTCTATGCATAAAAAATCTTGTCTTAAACATTAGTTTACCAAAAAATAATAATTAATATTTGACAAGTTCTAGTATCTTCACCAAAAAATGTAGACAATTTGTCTCGACGCCATCTAGTGAGAGAGTTAGCACTTACAATGCCTTTCTCATATAAAATAAAGTTGGTTGTTTTCAGGTGAAAAAATGTAATAAGCAGTAATTGTTGAATGAAACACTAGTATATATTGAATAATTTCGCGGATAAGAGATAAGCCGCCATAGCTCAGTGGTCAGAGCTGTTGACCGGAAATCGAAAGGACACGGGTTTATGTCCCGTTGGCGTCATATATCTTTTATCAGGAGATTTTTCAATGTGGATGAGTGTTTCAGGCTAATAATTATTGCTTATAAAAATAATTGTTACCCTTTGTTCTATGCATAAAAAATCTTGTCTTAAACATTAGTTTACCAAAAAATAATAATTAATATTTGACAAGTTCTAGTATCTTCACCAAAAAATATAGACAATTTGTCTCGACGCCATCTAGTGAGAGAGTTAGCACTTACAATGCCTTTCTTATATAAAATAAAGTTGGTTGTTTTCAGGTGAAAAAATGTAATAAGCAGTAATTGTTGAATGAAACACTAGTATATACTGAATAATTTCGCGGATAAGAGATATGCCGCCATAGCTCAGTGGTCAGAGCTGTTGACCGGAAATCGAAAGGACACGGGTTAATGTCCCGTTGGCGTCATATATCTTTTATCAGGAGATTTTTCAATGTGGATGAGTGTTTCAGGCTAATAATTATTGCTTATAAAAATAATTGTTACCCTTTGTGCTATGCATAAAAAATCTTGTCTTAACCTCTAAGAGAGTATGGCCTCACCGTTGGCGTCCGAAATAAAATCTGCTCAAAGGAGTATGGACGCCCATGGTGTGTCGGTGCTTGTAGAAATCATTCTATCGAATTTATTCATAAAAAGGACATGCTAGTGACATCTCTTGACGAATTCCATAAATATGCCGAAGAAATATGTAGATTCCGTCTATTTTTAACGGATCTACAGCGTTTTGAAAATACACGTGGTAATGGCGCGTCAGTTGCGTTGATTGTAAACATTTTATTGACAGTTCGCGAGCGTAAACGACATTTTTACCGATTTTGTTAGAGGTATTTGCATTGTTTTCGTGACACAAACACTTGAATGTTTCTGTGTTGTTATTACGTGTTAAATATGCGTATTATATCGCGAAATTAACAAATAATTTTGTGCGTTTGTGACATTACTGTGAATTGTGGATTTTTTAGTTGGTTTTGTGTATTGTGGGTCCTATTTTCGTGTATTGACGACAAGTTTCTTTTCCGTGAGATATTCTCTAACATTCTGTTTTAGTTTTGGATAATTTTGAGTGTTTTTATATATTATACTTTTCACATTGAAAGGTTGTGTGTTTTGTGGGTCCTATTTTCGTGCATTGACGACACATTTTTTTTCGTGTGATATTCTATAACAGACTTTTTTAGTGTTGGATAATTTTGTGTGTTTATATACTTTTCAAACTTTTCACATTGAATATGTCAACACCTTTGGATGAAGACGAAATTACGGCCGTATTAGCCGAAAGTGATGATGAAGACTTTTTCAATGATATCCAAGATTTACCAGTTCATTCTGATAGCTCTTCCGATGACTCAAATATTTCTGATGATGAAGAAGATGAACCACCATATTCGAAAAAGCAAAAATTGGATAGTCGAAAATGGGTTCAATCTGATTTTGTACCAACCTTGCATGATTTTGACAGCAGGCATTCAGGTATAAGAGGCGATATAAATTTGGATGAGAACGCAAGCGAACTCGACTTCTTTGAATTGTTCTTTACTAATACCATAGTTCAGTCAATTGTAACGGAAACAAATAAATACGCTTCAACACTGGCTCTCAACGTAAGTCTAAAATCAAAAATGAATAAATGGGTTGACACTACTGTGTCCGAAATAAAGATATTCTTGGCGACACTTTTGCTTATGGGTCTTGTTGGTAAAAACTCATTGAAGAAATATTGGTCAAATAACCCAATAATAGAAACGCCATTCTTCAGAGTGTTATTTTCACAGGATAGATTTCTACTTTTACTGCGGGCTCTGCATTTTGCCGATAACAATGTTCGGACAAATGATAGATTATATAAAATAAGGAATCTTTTGGATCCTTTGAAGAAAATCTACAAACAGACCTTTTACCCATTTCAGAACATATGTATAGATGAAAGCCTCTTATTGTGGAAGGGAAGACTTTCCTTCAAAATATATATACCGTCCAAACGACACCGTTTTGGAATAAAATTATTTGTCTGTTGTGATGTAGAAACAGGTTACGTCTTAGATATCATAGTTTACACTGGATCAGATTCAGACATCATCATGGATCCAAATATTGGAGTGTCTGGGTCAGTTGTAACAACTATGATGAAGGACTATCTTGGAAAAGGCCACAGACTCTTTGTAGACAATTGGTATACAAGCCCAAAATTGTTTGATGTTTTATTTGAAAACAAAACAAACGCTTGTGGAACTGCAAGAGCAAACCGAAAGGAAATGCCTAAGTTCGGAAATGCTAAAATGCAAAGAGGAGATGTAAAAGCATTTCATTCAAATGATCTCTTGGCAGTAAAGTGGCGTGATAAACGAGAAATTATTATGTTGACAAACATACATGAAAATAAAATGACGATCACCGATAAAATTGACTATTCTACCAGGGAAAACAAAATAAAACCAGAAGCTGTGGTAGATTATTCGAAAAACATGGGGGCTGTAGATAAGGTTGATCGAATTCTTGGTTTTGTTGACAGTTCTCGCAAGTCTTTCAAGTGGTATAAGAAAATTTTCTTTCGCCTTTTAGACATAAATGCCCTAAACGCCTTCTTTCTACATCGTCAGAGAACAAACAAAAAACTAAGTTTTAGTGAATTTCGTGAGAATCTTGTAGGTCAGTTGGTAGAAAAATATCACACCGAAAGGCCACCAGCATCTGGAGGAAGACGAGTAACAGATTGTCCTACTCGTCTAACTGAACGACATTTTATCAACCCGCTTCCACAAACAGAGACTCAGGGAAGGAAGGAACTCACGAAGGAAGTGCCATGTTTGTAGTCACACAGCCGTTCAGCCAAGGAAAAGAACAGAAACAAGATACATGTGTATTCAATGTAATGTGGCTTTGTGCTTATTTCCCTGTTTTGAGATATATCACACAAAAAAACAGTATTAGATTGTAGTTCTTCAGTGTAAAATGAAAATGTGAAAAATAGTTTTAGATGACATTTTTTAGTTTCTTTTGTGTAAAAAAGTAAGGTGTAAAAAGTTTATCCCATAAAAATTTAAAAAAAATTGAAAAAAAAAATTGTGTAAATAAAACTTTTTTTTTAGTGTAAATAAAACTTTTTTTTTAGTGTAAATAAAACAAGTTCTATAGTGAAAACAACATTCGGATGAGGAAATATGGAAGTACAAAATAAAACTGAAATAAAAATTGGTAAGTAAATTTATGTTCTAGGTTGTACATTTTACGTGAACCGATGGTTGACAAAACATGAATCACATATTTTTTGTTATCGGATTAATTCGGTTATTTTGATATTTCTATATGTATTTCTTTAGCAAAGTTTGATTTTTATAACACATGCTATGAATATAATTTATAAAAAAATCAAATTTTGAAGGTAAAAAAAACTCACTCTACTGAACACTTTTTGCTCTCAGAAACTCACTCCCTTAGAGGTTAAACATTAGTTTACCAAAAAATAATAATTGATACTAAGATTAATACTGCATCTACTGCCGCAAACGATCGATGTGTTATGGGGTTACTGGGACTATGTTAGGATATTGTAAAAGATGCCGATTTTCAAGTGCATGATTCCTGTTTTATTTCGTCTTTTATCACGGCCAATGTTAGTTACACCAATCAACATGGAAACTGTCGGGTGATTCAATGTAGAGATATTTTTTTTAGAATTGCATTCTCTCTCCCTGCGTGTTTTCACGTAATCTGCGGGTGCAGAATACCGTCCTTTATTAGGTTCAGGAATAAAAAATAAATTAGTCACTATAATAACACTAAACAGAATGTCCTGTGTAATTATTTCCTAACATAGACTTAAAACTGGTGAACAAATAATTATTGGTACCTCCGTCTGTAATGTTTAATAAAGACAAAGATAGAGATCACAAAGCATGTGACACACGTATGGCCTGATTACGGATATTGTAATGTTCTCCAAAACGTTGGTTAAATTATTTGATATTTATTTTATTTGATAATAATGATTGGATTATTTGTGTAGAGCCGTTTTCCTGAGAAAATCGTCTCAACGTTAAACCCTAGATAACTAATCTGTTTTCATTGTTTCATTGTAACTACACTTTCGTCGAGTGGACTACGCAATAAAACACTATAATTAAATAAAAATATTTTATTAGGTAGGAACTTGTTACACGGCACAAAAGTAAGGTTAATGAACAAATTAAGTACAAATTAATATCAAAATATCAGTCTACACAGTGACCACGCATGTCAACATTATGTGGACCACAAATAGCCTTTCTACATCTGGTGCAACGGTGTTTTGTCATCCTCCGGGTCTTGGATGGATACAGGTTGCAAATTTTAGGCACGTTTGACGTAGATGGAACCGGAGCTTCTATTGTAGAAGATTTGCCAACATTAGCAATAAATATAAGAATATATGAATGTACGTACCTTAAAAATAGAAATTGTTGTTATAACTAAACTTTCGTCCAGCGGACGACGAGATGGTCATAAGGCACGTCCTAGTATGCGTTTGGCCGCAATCGCGTCACGTGCTTCACTGTTTACTTAAATCAGAAACGTAATGAAAGAGTCAAGGTCAAGGAAGTAGGTGATTTCGAATTTCGCCGAGTAGCGCGTCGTCGCCTCGACGAGCGATTAGTTATCTAGGGTTAACAACTTAATTTAAGCATTTAATCTATTCCTATCATTAAAACTAACAACTTATTACTAGTGGCTTATAACTAATTTTAATATCTAGTGAATGAATACTGATTGTTATGATTTCTGCCCGTGGCTTCAGTGATAACATAATAAATGGTTATAACATTAAAGTGGGTAGTCAAGAAGAAAGGTAAATCCTTGGACTGAGCAATTATTAGAAAATATTTTTATATCAGGAATATTTTTGACAATGACTGGGTACAGAGTGTAGGAATATAAATCGGGTGTGTTTAGATATAGATCACAATGCAAATACAAGGGTGTCATCTACTAAAATGAACAAAGTGGAATAATTATGTAATCTCGGATGGTAAAGTAAACAAATTTAGAGTAACTAATGATCAAATTTTCTTTTCAACTCATGAACTCATATTTTGGATGTAGTATCTACTGGATACAATATTATATTATAGTGATTACAAGCGGGTTTCGTATTATAACAGATCGATGGAAGCCAGTAATTAATAATAACTTCAGCTGCGTCGTTCTACATGTGTGTATTGTAATGAGCATATGCCCAATGGTTGAGAAAAACATCTACCACTTTATGTACAAATCTAATTTTACAACTTTTTTATTATGTAATATTGGAATATTAATAATAACTGATTTGCTGTCTTCCTTTTTTGTAACGAATAAATATAATTAAATCCTCACTGGAATCTCCCATGCTGAGGATTTTATTAACATGTTATTAAAATTTAGTAGAATGGATAATATAACGAATTAATTGTAAATAGATCGTTTAGTGTTTTTTTTTCCGAAATAGTTATGAGTGTTTTTAGTGCAGTTGAGTGGTTTAAGTTTCAGTCAGTATTTAGTGTCACTGTATTTTCTATTTCTGATCTCCCTATGTTATGGATCCAGCATTTTTGGGAATTAAATGTTTTTGTTGTGTTGTTTTTGTGGAGTTTAGTACCATAATATATGAAGTTTTTTTGCCTAAATCTTGGATTTGTAGTTTTTTGTTGGATATGTTTTTGACCTTGAGATCTAGTGTTTCTCATATAAGTGTTTGTTGTTATTTCTTATGTTTTATATTTATGAATTTTGATTTAGAATAGAGTTGTTTAATTGACATGATGATTAGATTGTTAAAGATTTCGGAAGTAGTAGTTTTTAAAGGGAACTATAATAACGCGAGAGTTACTTTTTTTAAGAAAGAAAAGTTGTCCATCAGCCAATAATATGCAAACATATGTGGAAGTTTCTTTGGAATGGACTAAAAGATAAGTAAAAAATAATGTTTTCTTCCAATGTTTGTTCAACCTATAAATTTGGGTCACATGAAGTGTTTGTTTAGGGTCTATTGGGGTTAAAGTTTTTATCATCGCCTGCCATTTTATCACCCTATGAAGTTATAAATTTATATTGATCGGTAGAGAAAAAAAATCTTAATAATATTCTCGGCCACAATCCACGATTATTACACTAAAATATTGAGGGGTTTTCTTTCGAAGTTTGAACAAATAATAATATGTTCATATTTATCGAATTCTCCGTACTTTCCATCTGATTCGTCCACTGCTTGGCTAATTAAGCAGGCGATCAGAAAATTTGCATTTCAGTGTCCTCACTGATCGCTTTTAGACGAGATTTATGGAACTGAAATAATAACATGATAATGTGTCTAAACAATAAACTTTGTGTAAATGTTTGTCATTTCCACTGCACTTCGGTATTCCAAAGCCTTGAAATGCTTTATGACTAAGGTGTATTTTTTTAAAATAAACAGGAGATCATGAGGAAAAACAAATTCCCTCAGGTCCTATATCATCTTTGGGTATGCTGTATAGAGGTTATTTTAGGGAAATAAGAAGAGGAAGTTCTAGGAAGGGAAATAGTATGAAGGGTGGGTTGGGATCTGGGGTCAATGAGTCCAGGAATGCAGAATGTATGAAACCATCTCTCCCACTGCATTGCAACGCGATTGGTCAAAAAGAGTCCAGCTGGAGAAGTAAAAAGGTCTCCCTCAACCAGTCTCTCCTGATCCGACCCGCCACGCAGAAGGTGGGCAAAGGAATCCGCCGCCAAAACCTAGACAAATTTCACTCCCATGAACCCGGGCACCCCGTAGTGACCAAACGTAGCGAACCACCTAGGGTGACTTAGGAGTGTTGGTTATCCAGTAAATGATTCTCGGGGCGGCCGTACCATACCCGCTTCCCAAATTGTAATAATTATGAATATTAATGACTGTGTCTAAAACCGGTCACGATGAATCGGACGACTAATTTTACTTAGGGCCCGTTCCCACTTCCGTTTTAAAAACGGAGGCGGGTCCCGTTTTAAAAACGGATGCCCTAGCGGCTGTAGTGGATGTGTGGATCTGTGCATTTTTTGTCGGATGGATCGCCAGCGCAGCGCGTCCGTTTTAAAATCGTGTCTTTTTTTTTCTTCTTTTTAATAAGTACCACATGACAACAAGAGCTTCATCATCGTCCATTGCGCACGATCGTCTACTGAAGAATGATCAAATAAAATGTTTTGGTTTAACTGACAATTATTTGTTTTCGTAGAGTATGATCCGATTTTAAAGCGGATCCGTTTTTAAAACGGAGGTGTTAACAGGGCCGTAGAGCATCCGTTTTTAAAACGGGACTCGCCTCACATTTGAAAACGGAAGTGGGAACGGGCCCTTACACTTGCTACCATCGACCAACTATCGATTCATGCTACTGTATAATTTAATTATTACTTCAGTTTTCAAAAAAAAAATTCTTTGCCTAAATGCATTATTTGTAACAACATTATATCATTATGACGACTTGATTTAAGTATCTGAACTTAGCAGAACTATTATTAAGGTTGGAGGCTGTGCAACGGTGTTTTAGAAATAAAATATACATGCCATTAGTACAATAATAAACTTATTGTGTTTAATTTGTGTTTCTAAACTAATAACATAACACCACAACTAAGGTATGGTTTTGTCTAAAATAAAGACACAAAGCATCAAACCTCGCAGGTGTTGAAAGATAGAATGCAACGAAGTACACTTGTTGTCCAGGAACACATTGAAATTATATTATACGCCTCTATTTATATCACATTTTATTAAGACGCAATAAGGTTTTTTGTTTTTTAAAAGAAGGAATTGAACACAATACGCCTAGGTGGGACCCAAACGCGATGTCAACTCGGCCACCGACCGGTCGAATTCAAATAATCTGATTGTACATTATTTTCTGTGACGTCCTCAATTCCTTCTTACCTCTACTTCACCTTTATATATTCACTTAACTACGCGTAATAAAGTCGTCATAATTAAAGGATTCTTCCTTATAGATTCCTTATAATCACCGTTACACAAATAATTATATTGGATAGGATAAGAATAAACCTACGATAAATGATACTTGGAATGAAGCGAGCAACATAATATGGCTTTGTTCGTCCAATCGATAAGCGGCTTATGTTTAACATTATACAAACAGGTCGTAATAACATTATTAGCTTTGTTTTCGTTCCCAAGTTGGATATAGTTATCGGAAATTAGTGCCGTCTGTATACGTTTTCTCAACCCTTTTATTGCAATAATTCTGGAAATCTTGGGAATCAAGCGTTGAATACGTTTTGTTTACTTAGAAAACCTGAATGTTCCCAAAATTTTTATTGCAAAACTTTAATGTTTTCAGTACTTTAATACTATACTCAAAAAATGTTTTATTCAACATCAAAACACTTTAAATGAGTACATTACTGACTAAAAAACCTTCAAAAAACTAAGAATCTACACGTTCCATAATAAAATACATACTTTTGGCAAGAAAAACAATAAATTTCACGCATCAAAACTATAAAATGCCCTACCAAATGAAATTAAAAATACTATGGACATAATCAAGTTTAAAAGAACATCAATATTTGGATAAGTAAACATAAAGACGAGGAAATCATAAAAAATATGAAGTAACACCAACACAACAATCGATGGTGAACAAACATGAAGATGAGGAAATGAAAAAAAACATAAATATATGGACTTAAATAAAATAATCCCTATGATATTAGGCCTAGCCATACCTTTTCGATTATAACAGTTGCGTAATTTTTTTTCTGGCTTGTTTCATGACATTTTATGGTGAAACGGTTTCATGACTGCCTCACAGTCGATGCATCATGTTTATTTCGTTGTGGATTTTTTATACAAAACTGGTTTCGTACACTAAAAGGTCTGTGCAGACCTAACAAAGACTTTGCAGATAGTTGGTTGGAGTTCTCTTGATTGGATGCTTGTTAGAAATTGTTTTCGAGGTAGTTATTTTTCTCAAATGTAAAATTGAATTGAGTTCATTTTGGCAGATCAGTTTAGCAGCAGCGTTTAAGTTTTTTTCTCAGATAGCTGCAAACCGTCTGTCGTGCGGATCATGCAAAAGAGAATGTAAAAATCATCACAAAACTTGATTCCGTCGTGTTGTTTTTACTACACATACATGTCAATATATACACATCCTAGTGCAACATATGCGCTCTTAAATTAACACTTTTGGCAGACTCAATCACTGGTCATATCTACCGCAAAATTATATTAAAGGTCTGCACAGACCTTATTGTACTTACCACCTCCCAAATGTCACTCATCGAAGGGATAAAGATACTTACAAATTAAAAAATTAAACCGTAGATGGGTACTTAACATTCAATAAATAAAGTCGAACACCCGACGGTAAAAACAAATATGCTAAACGCACAATTGCCGCTGTGCAGTTAAGATGTAGAATGTTCTTCTCCCTTTGCTTTTGAGCTACTTTATAAACGTGTGGGCTCGACTGGGTCGACTGCAGGAAGAGCAGCGTGAAACGAATGCAATACGACAACCCGTACCAAACGGTGTTTAAGTCCCCGGACATAGTACCTAGCACTTCTATCAAGTTTATGGAGTGGCGGGTACTTTCGTTGCTCGTAGCTAACTTTACCGCACTGTGAGAAGGAGGGTGGAAGGAATTAGGGACAGAATTTACACATCGGAAGGTGCTCTCATAAGAGAATCCCGTCTTCCTGAATCCGACGTTAACCTTTAAGAATCGACGTCATATTTTAATATCACTTCCCTGGACTTGTAGCCACAGAGTAACCCTTCTATATTAGCAGCTATTTTTTTTAATAAAATTATTCCAAATGGTTTCAAAACTATCTCTAAATCAAATTATAGTTTTACATATTTCTTCCATAACCCGAATCCGGCTGGGTCACAATTGTTGTCTTAGCCATCTTGCCAGGTTCCAAACAGTCAGTTCGCCGTACTGTGATTGTGGGTCAGAAGATACTCTGGACCATAATATTTTTGAGTGTCCTATCAATTACCAATTTCCAAACTTCATGCATGAATTGGTAAAACTTGATATTAAATTCCCTACCAGTTTACCCTGCCTTCTTAGTCTAAACTTTGTCGGCTGGAGTCATCAAAATAAACTTAATTTTAACAGTAGTAAGGATTAGTCACCGAACCTCGGTAGTGTGCAGTCGTGTTTACCAGTGCTCTGTGTTTGACGGCTTACTTTGACGGCGGCGCGGCGTACAGATAAGATTTATTTATTGTTACCTTTTCGTATTCATTATTTTTGTTTGTGTTATTGGTTTGCGACGAAGTTGCGTGTATTATTTCTATCATTTATTATTTCTAAAATAATAATTATTGTTTAATTTTTTTTTTTTTTAATTTGTTGAAATGGAGGAAGATGAAAATCGACCTCCGGACCCTGAACCCATTTCTAATATTGTAGACGACTACGATACTGATGATACCCAGACTTCTGTAACCCTTCCTTCACGAAAACGACGTCCTCCGCCTTGCCTTAATGTACCTCCTAAAATTAAATCTCTTTCACAATCAAACGAAGCCCCAATCTCTCATGGAAGTTATAATGATACCATTCCTCCAGAAGCAAAAGCCATTGAGCTTATGTATTCTATTTCATCTTCAGCTCCATTTATTGTCAATGTCCAAAGGACTGAACAGGGGAAAATAATTCATCCCCTGGATTTTGGTAAATTTATTTTTAGCTCAAAACTCAATAACCTCGGTATTATAAATGGATCAATAAAACCGGAAGGTCGATACAAACTATCCATAGAATTTAAATCAGCCACATTAGCTAATGATTTTGTTAAAAAAATAGGTTCTCTTTCAAATAATAAATTTAAATCTTTCATACCTACATTCAATTTAACCAGAATGGGCAGAGTAAGAGGTATCCCAACCGATCTATCAGAAACAGAAATAGTAGATGCTCTTAATGACTCTCAATTAACTCCAAAAGTTTTAAAAGCACGTCGTTTGAATTTTAAGGATACTTCCACCGGCACCACTATATGGAAACCTTCCCAATCCGTTGTTATTACTTTCGAAGGTCAAACATTACCATCCCGTGTATTTATTTATTATAACGCTCTTCCCGTTGAAATATACAGATTCCCGACTATCCAATGTTTCAACTGTTGCCGTTTTGGCCATTCAAAACCTATTTGTCATTCCCCTCCTCGTTGCTTCCATTGTGGAGAGGATCATCCCTTTGAACAGTGTCAAAATACAACGAATAACCCTATTTGTATTAATTGTAAGGGCAACCATACTGCTGTTAGTGTGGCCTGTCCAGAGTTATCTAGACAGAGAAATATCAAACAGTCAATGGCTGCAGACAATATTTCCTACTTTCAGGCCTCTAAATTATTCCCTCCTACAAAAAAATCTTTTGCAGAGATAACGTCTAACGCTTCTCTCTTTCATTTTTCTTCCCCTAAATCCCCCCTATCATCTTCCCACAAAGAAACAATTTTCAAACCGATAAAATCTAATCCAAAATTTATTCCTTCTTTCGATAAAAAACTACATAATGAACTTTTACTTAACCCGAATGGGAATAATAAATCCCAGGCTCCCAATGGGACTGCCTTAAAAAACTGTTCCACTTCCGATATCTTCCCTAAAGTCACGATTGAAAATTCTTCTTTTATTCAAACTTTAATTACCCTATTATTTACCATCCTTTCAAATAACAATAAAGTACCGTCCAACGCTGCCGATTATATGAAATCTTTACTCTCTAGCCTTCCCGATGTATCCGCAAATGAGCAAAATACTTCAATGGAATAGTAGAAGTCTATTCGCCAACAAAATTGATCTTGTACAATTACTTGATGAACATAATATTTCAGTTGCTGCCATCTCCGAAACGTGGTTAAAACCCTCATACCAATTTAATATTCCTGGATATCATTGTCTAAGACATGATAGACTGGATGGCAAAGGTGGCACTGCTCTTATTATACATAATTCTATCCCTTTTAAACAAATTATTTTCCACACTCTCTCCAATAATTTTCAGATAGTAGCTGCTGTTATATCTGATATTACATTACTATCAATATATATCCCTCCCTCTACAATTTTTGTTGAAAACGAATGGTCAACATTTATATCCCAGATTAGTCCCCCGTATATGATACTTGGGGACTTCAATGCTCATTCTCCTTCTTGGGGCAGTGAGTTAACAAACCGTTCTGGCCATAATCTATTAGATTTTATGGATACCTATAATTTATGTATACTAAATGATGGATCTCCAACTCGTTTCACTGCCCCTCAACATCGGAAAAGTGCAGTCGATTTATCTCTTTGCTCATCTTCGGTGATTCCCATATGTTCTTGGAACATTCTTAAAGATCCCCTTTCCAGTGACCATTTTCCTATAATAATTACCTTCCACCATCTATCTTCCACGCATTCCTTTGCGATAAACAATAGTTTTAAATTTTAAACGAAAGACGCGAATTGGAGAAATTTTTCTTCAGAATTAGACTCCATTGTTCAAGCATCTAAGTCTTCCCTTGTCAACACTAGTTTACAATGTGAATTATTTCCTAACATGATAATAAAAGCTGCAGAAAAAACACTTAAAAAACGTAATGTTAACATTAAGATAAAACATTCCACCCCATGGTGGGATGAAGAATGCACTAGTGTCGTTAAATCCAGAAGAGAAGCAATTTCCATTTTCCGAAAATGTATGTCTTTCGAAAATTACCTTTCTGTGAAACGCGCCCAGGCAGAAGCGAAACGCGTTTTGAAAAACAAAAAGCGGTCTGGATGGCGAAAATTCTGTGAAAGCTTGTCTCCTGAATCTCCCCAGTCATCCGTATGGTCCAATTTAAAAAAATTCGGTTCGTCATATACTCCACAGCGTTCTAAACATATTCCAGAAGAAATTATTATAGGTTTTGCTGATAAGATAGCTCCTCCGTCAGTTGCCAGATGTGAGGAAATGCCTTCCTTTATTTCTTATCCATCTCACTCTAGCTGGCTGGACTCTCCTTTCTCAATAAGTGAATTAAATCGAGTAATCAAATCCCTTCCAGACTCTTCTCCTGGCCCTGATGGAATCTTATATAGTTTCATTAAAGCATTCTCAGACATGTCGGTTGAATATTTTTTATCCCTAATTAATTACATGTTCGAAACGGGATTTATTCCGGAAGTCTGGAAAGTTCAAAAAATCCTTCCGATTTTAAAACCTGGCAAAAATCCATCTGAAATCTCATCCTATCGTCCTATTGCTCTTTCGTCATGTTTAATGAAAGTAGCAGAACACTTGATAAAGAACAGATTGGAATGGTTTGTTGAAAATCACAGAATTATCTCTCCTAATCAATATGGCTTCCGGAAAAAGAAATCAACCATAGATAATTTAAGTGTGTTAACAACAGACATCCGTATATCTCAGTCCCTTAATTCTTGCACTCTGGCCACATTTCTTGATCTTTCGTCAGCTTACGACGATGTATTAATTAACATTTTAAAAGAAAAATTAATTAAAATAAAAATTCCCTTAAAACTAGTTCAATTTATTATTAATTTACTAACAGACAGATCCATTATTATCCACTTTTCCTCAAAAACTATAAATCGCAAACTATGGAAGGGGTTACCTCAGGGGTCCGTAATCAGTCCATTATTATTTAATATATATATAAGTGATTTAGACAGTGTAATTCCTTCATCTATCAAGCGACTTTATTTTGCTGATGATTTCCTTATATATTTATCACACAAAAATCTATCGCGCGCTGCGAAGGAATTGAATTTGGCTTTACATAATATTAAAGTTTGGTTGTTGACAAATGGGATGAATTTAGCTACCTCTAAAACCAAAGTAGTGGCTTTTACGCGCAAAAGAAAAATACCCCCCTTTTCTGTCTGCTTTGATAATGTCCCTCTTCAAATCGTTAAGCAAATTAAATTTCTTGGACTACTTTTGGATCATAAACTTTCCTGGCTCCCGCATATTCAGAACATTTCGGCTAAGTGTGAAAAGGGGCTAAATATTATGCGAGCTGTTTCCAGAGTGTGGTGGGAATCTCATCCTACTACTCTTAAATTAATGTATGGTGCTCTAGTGCGAAGCCATTTGGATTATGGAACATTTCTTTTTGATCCTCTTCCTAAATATTTGGACAAAAAACTTGAAAGAATTCAGTCCAAAGCGCTCAGAATAATTATTGGAGCGATGAAATCTTCTCCAATTAATTCTCTCCAGGTAGAATGTGTTGATCCCCCCTTAATTTTAAGGAGACAATTCCTAGCTGATAAATATATTTTTAAATCTTTTTCTATATCGCGTCACCCTTTAGAACAAAGCCTTGATTATTTGTTCAATTACTTAAATAACGAAAAAAGATCGACAGATAAAAATCGACTTCCTCTCCTTCTAAAAAGTTTTCTTTCATTCAAATCTCTGTCTTCTT
Organism: Hesperophylax magnus; assembly: GCA_026573805.1. NCBI lineage: Eukaryota > Metazoa > Arthropoda > Insecta > Trichoptera > Limnephilidae > Hesperophylax > Hesperophylax magnus. The sequence goes on from JAIUSX010000012.1 coordinate 11,086,011, forward strand.
CCCTCCAAAATCTACAAAAAGATCCTATCCTTCCTATTTTCACCATCCCATTTGATTCTATCAATTATATCCCCAACGTTATAACATCAGACTTCCGAACTGATATTTTAACCTCATCTAATCAAAATGTTGAGGAAAAATTTAAAAACATTACATCTTCTAAGTTTCCAGAATTTTCTCTCATTTACACAGATGGTTCTAAGTCTGATAACAAAGATTGTGGAGCTGCGGTACACATTCCCGAATTTGATTTAGATTTGTCTTATAAATTGCCTAAAGAAATTTCCATATTTACTGCAGAATGCTTCGCAATTGAACAAGCTTTGAGCCAAATCCAGCTTTTCAATATTCGACGAGCCTTACTGTGCACTGACTCACTAAGCGCAGTGTTGAAAATTTCCTCAAATATCCATAAACCAGAAGACTATATTATTTATAATATCAGAAACACCCTTAAACCTCTAAATGAATTAAATTTCGAGACAATATTGGTTTGGTTCCCTGGCCATTTAGGAATTGAGGGTAACGAGAAAGCCGATTCTCTAGCTAAACTTGGAACAATTTCTGGCTCTAATCCTTTAGATTTTAGAATTCCTATCTCTGACGTCATCCCAATTCTTAAATCCAACATGATCCGCTCCTGGGAAGAAAATTGGACTAATACGAAAACCCGAACTGGTGCTTTTTATGCTGGAATACAAAATCAAATTCCAAGTAAACCTTGGTTCCACGGCAAGAAAAAATCCAAAAGATTTATATCCTGTATCTCGAGAATGAGAATTGGTCATTGCTCCATTGCATCCCATTTGTTTAAAATCCGGGTCCTAGATAGTCCACTCTGCCAGTGCGGTATGGAAAATGAGACTCTTGATCACGTTTTCTTTAATTGTAAAAATCATTCATCCTTCAAAGGCATTTATCGTTTACTTATAAAAATCAGCCACCAATCTCCCCTTAGTATTCCTTATTTACTTTCTCTCAACAATTCTCGCATTTTCTCAGTTCTATACAAGTTCATAGACTTGAATGACTTCAATATTTGAGATTTCCCATTCCCGTATAGATTTCCCATAAAATTATAACCATCTCCCTTACCTTTAACGGCACATAGCACTCTCTTTAGGGTGAATTGCCTAATACAAAAAAAAAAAAAAAAAAAAACAGTAGTAAGTGTACAATTATGTGCATTACAAGGGCAAAGCGTACTTTATATTTTAACTATAAAATGTCTGGTACCTCTCTAAAACATATTTCGATAATGAAGGATTAAGGAATCACTTTTGACACGCGTCTGACTTTTCGAACTCATATCGATTCGGTGTGCAACTCTGCAATGCGAATGCTGGGTTTTGTTATATGTAATTCGAAATCTTTTACGAATACGGCAGTCATAAAAATGCTTTATTTTACTCTGATTCGCAGCATTCTTGAGAGTGGATCGATAATATGGGGACCCGAAGATGCCCTTTACTCAAATGATGTAGAAAAGGTGCAAAAAAAGTTTATGCGATACCTCTACATGCGTGAGTTCAGATATTACCCTTTATTGTATCCCTCTGATTTTCTTGCCGGAATTCTGGGGATAGAACTTCTAGACGTTAGGAGAAATATTGCAATGGTGTTAGTGGCGCACAAGCTGCTAAATGGGCACATTTGCAATCCAGATATTCTGGAACGAATTTTTTTTATGTCCCTGATAATTTCATCAGAGCTAGACAGCACAGATTATTTATTTTTCCAAGGGGCAGGACCAACCTACCAATGATCATGCCTTTGGGGAGAATAACTACTTTGTTAAATCACATTTCTTCTGTGATTGACATTTTCAATTTGAACCAAAGAGAATTTAAGACGGCAATAAGCATACTATTTAACAAATCTGGTTAATCAGATAGTATTGATGTACTTACCCATGCAAATACATGTATGTACTTACTTATTATAAACTGTAATTTATGAACTGTTATTTGTGAAATGTAAATGGATTATACTGTTTTTCACAATAAATCAATAAATCAACAAACACTTCTGAAATTTACCATTTGCTGGTAAAATTAATTTATAAAAATGGCCTTAATATCTGACCATAATAATAAATATATACCAAATTTCTTTCACTTTCATTTGTATACATTTGTTCAGGCTCCTATTTTCATCATTCTATATCTTTTTTTCATCTATTTTCACTAATCCCAACTCTGCATATTTCGACTGAGTTAAAACACTATTCTATATGCATTTGTATATTTTTCTTAATTCTTTTATTGTATTTGTTTATATTTATTTCATAGTACTGTTTTTAAATAAATAATGCTTATAATTTTGGAAAAATCTGTTCTTTTAAATAACAAAAAACGCCCACTACTATTGTACACAGTTTCTTATTTTTATAATTTTGTAATTACATATTATTACCAGCTCTGTATTGTTTTGTTTATGTTATGTTTATGTTATTTTATGTTTATGGTAGGTTTATGTTTATGATATGTTATGTTCATGTTATGTGTATGTTGTATTATGATATGTTTATGTTATGTTCATGGTTTGATTGTGTTATGTTTATCTTTATGTTTTATATAGCTCACATTTATTTACTCCCATATGCTGTATTTGTTCATAAGATTGCCAAATTCATAGTTCTGTTTAAAAAAACCGCTAATAATTTTAGAAAAATCTTTGGTTAAATAATGAAAAATGCCCACTTATACATATTATACACAGGTTCCTATTTTTATAATTTTGTGATAACCTACTGTTACCAGCTCTATACCGTTTATGTTAAGTATATTATGTTGTGTTTATGTTATGTTTATGTTATGTTTATGGTAGGTTTATTTATGTTACGTTATGTTATGTTTATGATGTGTAATCAATTATATTCTGTAATTTGTTGTATTTGTTAATAAGAAAAAATATTAATTGTGTATGACCAAGGTCACCCCTAATGAGTGAAAGCCAAAATAAAGAATGATAAAATAAAACAAAACTACTTGAATACAAAATCAACATTTTTGGTACTTTTTTTGTAATTTTGACTTTACCTATGTTTTTATCTTTAAAAAGAATCTAAATTTATTTATATAATTTATTTATCTTAAATTTTAATATATTAGGAACAAAAAAAACATAAAATGCGCTTCTGGTAAGAAAAAAATAAAATTCTGAGAACTGAAATTATAAGTTAAATTATTTACATCCTTTTGCACAAAGGAAATGAACATTGCAGTCACACTGTTTACTGCGCTCAACACATACAGGTGGTCATTCTATGATTCTTTGAGGGACAAAGTCTGTATCATTTTCTAGTCCTTTGCATGACTGCTGATGTTTGAACATCCATCTTATCCATATTTTTACCTAAATCGAGTAATTGTCAACCTGAGCTCTCTCCGTAAATTTGTGTTATATATGAGGTATAGTTTATTCGTAATATTTTACTTGCCTGCTGCCGAAGTGAACTTTGAGATTTGTTTTACTACTTTCTGAAATTTTTACCATAAAATCTAAGACAAAAATTATCACTTCTAAATACGTTTTAAATGATAATTGTGGACATGTAGCCTGTCAGGCTCCAGCCAGTTTTTCGAAAAGTATTACTAACGTGTTATGCATCGAGCGATACAACATCCATCTTCTCTAGTCGTTTTGATACTCAAACTGAAACTACTGTGTAGAAGCGTGTGAAACTAAGAAACCAGAATTTGCGGAGCCTGTGAGGCTACATGTCGATACTGAAAGGTTAAATAATACTGAATTAAGACAGGCAGGCGCAGGTTTAGCAGGTTCAAACTTATGTTAGCTATGTCTTACGTCATTGACACAAGCAATAGATTCCACTACAATAATTATGATTGTTGGAATAATTCAAACATGGCGAGGTCTTTCAAAACTTGAAATAGTTTGCTTTTTACAGAAATAATTTTAAAAATCATCACAAGTTGTAAAACACAAAAGTTATAAAGTTTTTATTGCAACAAGGATTTGAATCCAGGATCTTCTTCATTCTGGGTAGTTGTTTTAACTGCTGCACATCAAGCTTCAGAGTTTTCAGACCTGCTGAGCTACTCAAACTTTGATTGTACTGAAATATTAACATTATTATACGGTATTTTCAGTAAAAAGCACAACTTTTATTTTTATGCAAACATGTAATTTACGTCACTAGATCTGTACAGATCTAACACTGTCGCGAATACAATCAATCATAAGTGGTCATAAATACCGTATTAGAAGAGTTTTTTGTTCTTAAATTGGTAAAATCCAAACCAAATTACAAGTAGGTTTGAGATAGCTCTCTTTAATGATCAAGATTTTATACAAAAGTCTGGATTAAAACAAGCTTACATTAGCGAGTAAGGAACTTCGTAAGGCTCTTAACAATTGTACAAACTTCCTTGCGACTATGACAATGCAATCCTTTTATGAAGATAAGATTTCAGTAGTTGTACAGCGAGTCCTGCAGCCGAAACGGAAGCTGGGAGATAAGAAGATGTTTATGGGTGAATCAAAAGTTGTATTGTTGGGAAATGCATGGGGAACAGCCAGACAATGGGGAGTTAATGGTGGCGTAATTAGCTGCTAATATTCAACTCAGAGACAAAACTTGAAGTTTCATAAATCTAGATTTCTGAATTATTGCCCTTGATTAATTATGTAGCTGTAATGATATTTGTTGGGGAGTAGTGGTTAGTTTATCTTACAACGCTTGGTTGTAAGATGAATTAACCAATTTTGTTTTAAGAAGTCCGTAACTAAGCACTGTGAATATAAGCTTAATTTAATCGTTCATGTCATTGAATGTTCACAATGTTTTTGACAGTAAAATTATTATATTGCTGCGAATTCTCCAAAATGTACAATACAAATAATACTTATAATAGGTTTTGACAGTAAGATGCTTACCTTGAAGACGGTGATATTAATACATTAAATAATAAACAACCTATTACCACAAAACATTTCAAAGAAAATTAAACAGGGTGGCCGGGGAATAAGTGCACAAACTTTGGGAATTGGTTCTACATGTAAATTTCAACATTTTAAGATAGTATTCAGGTTCAAAAGATGAATTGAAGAGAAAATAATATTTTTGCATGGAAAAAAAACAACGGAATTTAAAAAGTTATTTACCTTTTTTACTTCTACCATCATGTAAAATCACTTCCCAACATTTGTGACCCCCGGACACTCTGTCTACAACAAGTATATTTACAGACATAATACAAGAACGTAATAAAATTAGGCTACCAAAAAAAGATAAAACTAATACTCAAAATAGTTTACTGTACAAAGGAATACAATGGAAATGCAAATGGAATACCGGAAACCATAAAGTCTGCACACATTACCCATATTTCGCTGACGTTGCAAAAACGCAACAGTTTGGTTGCTGGGTCATATTTTGAGAACTTTACCACAAGGATTTACCACTATTCTTTCAGTTACTTATAGAAAAGGTTTGACTTTACCGTTAGAACTTAACAGATAGAAACAAATTTGCTTCAGTTACAAAGTGGACGCCCCCGAAGTTGGACGAAATACGACACTCAAGTAAGCAATTTTAAAATACTTATTTTCGTTGACATATGGCCAAAATTTTAAATATATTTTAGCCTTTCTTTATTCAAAATTGATTCTTATTTAATAATATGTACACTTCTAAAAAAATAAAATTCCGGAGGTACTTATTTTACATAGTTTATTTAAGTGATGCAGTAACGCAACGTCAGCGAAATACGGGGGTTAAAACTTTTGAATTATTTTATTCATAATAACCGGCAACAATCGCTATTACTGTGTTTTTTCTAATGAATAAGATGAATCCAAAGGACCTTTTGACCGCACAAGAGGCTGCCGATTTTATCGCAAAAAATTGGAATATCGAGGATGAAGATGGCGAAAAAAATATTCCAGATGTGGTCGTTTTACCATCTGAAGTCGCTGAAGTTGCTACAAAGAGGATTTTTATGAAAAATTACTTCCACGAAGACGCTTCATTTTACCAAACGTTCAGGGATACGGCAGGAACTTTGGAAGTTCACTCCAAGAGGCTGGTGAGTGAACCTTCAACAACTCCACCCCAGCCCCAACCATCAACATCTTCGTCGGCAGTGTCAAGAGAAATGCGTTGAAATCGAAATCTAGTTATTCGCTAGTGCCAAATAACGTTGACAACGGAAGAGTTGAATATGTGAAAAAAAAATTGTGGGTAAATCTTGTACCGAGTTCTTTGAACTTTTTTAAAGGTGATCTCACTAACTTAATTGTACAACAATCAAATGGTTAAGCTCAATTAAAAACAAAGTAATCACATCATTGACTATTAATAATATAAAAAAAGTATAGGATTTTTATTGTACACTAGATATCATAAGTTACCTCGTGAGGAAATGTATTGGTCTCTAGGTGAGAACATTATAAATCATTTCGTTAGGTCATGCATGGCCAGACAAACCTATCGTGATGTCAAGAGCAATTTACATTTGGATGAAAATTTAAATATTGATTATAGGTACTGACAAACTTTATATAGTTAGACCATATTTGATCTTGTTTAATAAAAATTTTAAGCAGTCCAAATTATACGGCATGCGCTGTCAATAGACAAACCAATGATCCCATATAGACGAAAGCATTCGTGTAAAATGTATATTTGTAGCAAGCCTATCAAATTTGGATTTAAGTCGTGGATTAGTCGTAGATTTGCGACAACATCGAGGTCAAGTAAAACAGGAAGTAGTCATATTTTAAGTAAAGGAGAAAATAGAAAAATTTGTCGTATATGTCATTCACAAACATATTATATGTGTCCAGAGTGTAATGTGGCATTGCACCATAAATGTAACGAAATTTACCATAACGGAAAATAATGTTTATTTACTTATTCCTAGAGTATCTTTAATTTTAGTTACTGTTAGTAATATGAATTATAAATGAATAGAAATGTGGCGTCGAGAAAAATCAAGATTAATTCATTAATAATAAGCAGCTCGACGCTACTTAGGTACGTACTTGCTACTTGCTACTTAGGTACGTACTCGCAGTCGAAATCAAAACAGATCGACCTACGTACTACAAGCACCTACTTGTCTACCAGGTTACAATACGTCACCGGCCGTCTTTTCACATTACGAGAACTCGCCAGAAGGTTCGAGTCTACCGCCTAGGCATAATTGCCGCGCCGTCGAAACGAGTGGCTTCGATTTAGTTGCCATTTAACTTCCTGTTGTTGCCACCGGCCCAACAGTATAAATAAGCCCGACGCAGCGAGTCAGTCAGTCAGTCATCAGTCCCCCGAGAATCAACGAGTGAATACCCGCGCTCCTCTTACTAGCGCAAAGGACAATTTATCCGGCTTCGCCCATACCATCATGGACTCTATCGGGACATCATCTTAGCGATTTGTCCAGATCGCCGTCCCTGGCAAGCGCTACTCGGATTACAAGCGCCCTGGTTCCAGTGTCTCTGACCAGCACTTCTTCCACGCCACCATGACCACCACGAGGACACGCAGCATCCTCACTGGACTACGCCGCTCCCGTTCAACTGCCTACAAGGTCCGCCGCACCTTCGACCTCCGTCAGCACTGGAGTATTGATTCCCCAGATCGCCAGTGCCTGACCGCCATCGAGTCCCGGTCACCAGCGCCCGGCGTCGACTCACTGACCCGCGCTTGACCACCACACCATCACAGCAATCGGAGTATTCAACATCTGTCCTACGTCATCTCCTCGTCACGGCAACTTACTCAATAAACACTGTGACCTTCACGATACACTCTTTCATTTCGTGTCTCACCATTGATCCCCAAACAAATAAAACCACTTTAAAAAAAACTTGTTTTGTTTCATACATTTACTTTTTACCCCCCTATTTCGCTTTCGTTGCGAAAACGCAACCTCTCATATTTTTGTAAGTATAAGTATTTACATTTTTTTAAGTTTTTTTTATTTTCGTAATTGGGTGTTAATATACAACATATCCAAATTTCATCGAAATCTGACCACGGGAAGTGAAAACGGCGAAATATGGGCAGATTCAAGCTAGATTGAGTATGGGTGGAGCAAAAAGAAAATAAAAAAATAATTAAAAAGTAATAATGTCTGTATGTAATTAATAATAAATGAGATATTTGTAAACTTCGATGAACAAATAGCTAATATGACATTAATAAATAAAATATTTACATTAATTATAATTTTTGTGTTTTTGAGCTGTTGTTTTATGAAAGGTGTTATAAAGGTGTATACCTGTATAAGGGAAAAGTTTCATGTATTAGGTTTGTTTAACGGGGTGGTTTGATGTAACAAAACGGGTTAAGCAAGGCTGCGTTATGTCACCGTGTTTATTGATTTTGTTCATGTATAATTGTATGCAAGAATTGAAATAGGTAGGATTGAGCGCAAATTTGAGTAATCTGAAAGTGTGTTGTATGCTGATGATGCGGTGCTGATTTCTACCAATATGAAAGATCTACAGTATCTCGTGTCTAGGATGAACGAAGTATGTATGAATAATTAGTTAATAATGAATGCAAGTAAGTCTAAAGTCAGGGTGCTTGAATGAAAGAGTACGAAAATAGTGTGCAATATAGTTGTGAATGAGAAATACTTGGAGCAGGTGGATAAGTTTGTGTATTTGAGAAGTATGTTTACGAAAAAGGGAAGACTGACAGAGATATTGAAAAAGGGTAAATGCAGATAAACTCCACTAATGAAGGGCTGAACGCGGTTGGTGTTAACAAATAATTTTTCAAAGAAGTGTAGCTAGAAGTCCACCATGGAGTGATTGTTCCTACCCTGATATATGGCAGTGAGGCATGGAACAGGCATAGGAAGGATGGAAGTAGACTGAATGCTGTGGAAATGAGATCCCTGAGATAAAACCATATACAATCGTATGAGCGTTGATGGAATGCAAGGCTGATGTTACTGTAATGAGTAAGATTAAGAAAGGGACGCTTAGATGGCTTGGGTAGGTAGAACAAATGAGTGAAGAAAGGAGTGTAAGGCAAAAATTTGACGCAAATGTGAATGGTAGAAAAAGTCGGGGACTCCCAAGAAAGATATGGCACGATCAAGTGAATCAAATACAAGAGTCGGGCCATGTCACAGTCAGAATAATAGAAGAGTATGTATGAAATGATTTATAAATGTGAATGAGGCAAGGAGTGTGTGCCAAAATCGAGTTTTTTTATTATGAGCAACTCTATAAAAAAAGGTTTATATATATTTTTTTGGCTTTGCCTGTCTCACTAGGAAATCCTGTGTAGACAGACTAGTTTACAATTATTAAAATAAAGTGCATTTATCCATAAAGCAAAAATATTTGAAAAATATTTTCAGGTTGGTAGTTAGTGGTAACAATAATGAGGATTATATTTGGGTGAGATATTTGAGAGTTGACTAATTATTGCACGACCCTTTTCGATGATCCATTGTTTGATCAGAATTTTGTATTTGTTAATATTATTCGATTGTCTTGTTTTTTCAGGTAGGTTATTGTATATTTTAGACGCAATGTATTTGAAATATTTCTAATAAATTTCTTCGATCACATGTTTTGTTTGTTTTAGGTGTTTAGATGTATGAGTTCTTTGGTTTTGTGCCTCGCGTTTACAATATTTTGGGTATTTTCATAAAATGTATGTGTTTTATTTTTAAACATATGAGTTAAGATAGTAGAAAATATCTGCAGTCCTTGTTATTGAGGAAACTTTAAGAATAACTTTTATAGTTAATTTTTGTGCCTTCGATAGTGAATCTATTGCTGATTGTGTTGCACCTCCCCATGCAATTATTCCATACTTGATGATAGATTGACAAAGAGAGTAATAAACAATTTTCATAGATTTAGAGTCTAGTATGTTTCTAATGTTTTTGAAGAAATAAATATGTTTTCTTAGTTTATTCGTGATAAGTAGGCAATGTGTATTCCACTTAAGATATTGATCAAATGTAAGATCAAGGTATTTGATATGGTCCGTTCGATCTAAGCAAGAACTTTGACAGAATGTATCGTGAGAACAAGAAGAATCGTGTACTTTTATTTCAACATCTTGATTAGGTTGGCCAACGATATTCATACTGAAAGTAATGTATTTTGTTTTGGAAGTATTTAGTGCAAGAGAGTTAATATTTAGCCATTTTTTAACAGAGTTAATTGATTTCTCAGCCACTTTGTATGCGTCTAACCAAGTATGGGATTGAATGAGTAGCACAGTTTCGTCAGCAAAACTGTTTTTTGGCGGTCAGTCCTCTCTGTCTACCCCTGCGGAGAAACGGCGTGATGGATAGTTAGTATTTTTGAGTTGTATGGGATAGCTTTGCCCTTCCAACGTCCATGAATGTATAAGTATTGTTATTCATTAACAATAGTTTGTCAAGTATATGGCTAGTAATAAGATAGAGCAATGTAAAAATAAGATATATATTTGCACAGCGCCTTTCAACTGATTTTCACAAAAACGGTACATTAAAAATCATTCACATATTATTATTAGTATTTTATCATTGTTCATGACGTTATAATGAAAGCGCCAACGTAACGCACATTGCAAACCCGTCAATTCGCTATATCGATTTTCTCTATTGAACCTACCCTAATCAACAATCCTTTAATATAAGATACCAAATATTTAGGTAGATTTGTTGTATTTTCCCTAACGAAGATGGTATACTTTTGAATAGATATTTTGGTTCTGACAACGTCTTCAGACGGGCTTTCCTTTGTCATAAATATTTCTATCAGTATTCCGAGTGCCTCATCTAATTTAATTATTTATTTTGATTATTTAGCAGTTTATGTCTTTCTCTAACTGGCTCAATATAAATTCCAGCATTAAAGTATCAGTTTATTATTTCTGCCACGGACCCTTAATCAAAGTACCTACGTGTATTAATCAATTTTCTTTGGGCATATAGAAGGGATTTGAGTAAATTGAAACACAAAACATAATTAAATTAATTTTGTATTCAAAGCATCGGTCGTTATGCCCATAATACTAGGCCCATAATAGCGAGGGCCCATTATTGTTTATAATATTACCTTAAACCAGGCCGAAATGTTCCTATTTCGTAGCTTTATCCCGATTAATATGTTTGGTTAACTGAGAGCTTTTATGCGGTGACCTGACAGAAAAGCCTGCGACAAAATAACCTCGTTGTAAAATCTGAAATAAGATTATTTTAGTCAAAAAGCATTTTATTAACCTTTCGTACCCATGACAGTAACCTAGCATTGTACCTTCCATACAAGTCTTCAATTATAAACATTTAAAAAAATAATAATAATTTAAAAAATTTAAACATATTTATGTTTTTTGCCATATTTTTAGAATTAGCTCTACATAGGAGACATTGAGTAAAATCATTTCCTTAAGGCTTATTTAATATTTGGTGATGCTGTGTGGAGGGTCTTTTTAGGGAAGGGAAAGAGAAGGAATGGAGGAAGGGAAGTAAAAGGATTTTTATTGAAGTGAAACTTCTTTACGCGCGTCATGCAATTTCGAGGACCGGAGTAAAACCGACTCATGACCGTCACGAAAAACCATGATCATTTCGCTATAGGAGCCTAGCTAATATTATAAATCTAGTTAAGGTCACCCTTGTGATGAAAGGCTTAAATCACAGTGAAACCAGATAAACCATAGTTCCCACTTCGCGGATTAAAAATATACGAAGTATTTATGAAAACGGACATGCTAACGACATCTGGCGGAGAAAAAATTGATCCAGCTTGCTTGCAGTAGACACCTGTAATAGTTGGAATTATATCGAGGTTCTAGAGCGCAAACACAGAGGTCATTAAAATCGTATTGGGCGAGAAAGAATTCCCCTTTTTAGGCTTCAAAATAAACATTGAATTTTGTCAACCAATTGGATCTAAACAAAAAGCTATAAAATTTTGAATGACCAATCAGTGAACGGAAGGGCGTGTGTCTACGAAAGACAAAGAAATGAACCTTGGACCCGACATTAAAATAGATAATTAACGACATTTCCATTCCCACAGAAATTAGAGGCGAACGCACTATAGAGTAAACAATCGACGTTCAAGGGAACAAATCCTGGGAATGTTTACAATAACTGAGACCTTTAGGTGATAGCGAACCATTGACATCGAGGGCTCTTGGCCTTTCATGTTGGAAAAACACACACACGAAAATGCAATGAAAAAAAACTATAAACGTGATAGTATAAAAAAGGACGAGAAAAGCGAAGGAAAATCACTGGCAGAATTTTCAACTGTAGTGCAATTATTTATGATAGAAGTAGGGTGTCAAGTTCGATAGAAAATCGTAATAAAGGGAAACGAAAGTGTTAGGGACATTAGAAATTAATCGTTATCAATTTAAGATGAAGCGGACATATTGGAAAATCAATTTGGGAATGAAAATCTCGCATTAAAATAGACATTTTAGAAACAGTGGAGAGACTGGGCGAAGGAAAATACAGAGATTTTGAGCTGCTACAAAGGTCCTAGGCACATGAAAATACGGTACCGTAGGAAGGCAATAAAACTAAACATTTAGCGATAGATTAAATTCAAGAAACGTAGGCATTTTACATGATTATCAGGGTAGATAGATATTAGAGTTACACAAGACTGCAGAAGAAATGAGACAAGATAAAAGGTTGACGATCTCATGTGTATTTTGAAGGATAAACAATCGAAATTCGAACATGATTCTTATTTACGTTAAGGTAATAAACGATTAGAAGACCAATAAAATTTAACGTGGAGCTTATGGGATATTTATTTAAAGCAAAAGATATTAAAATTAATAGGTTTGAAATTAAATTAAATTTACGAGTCTAGTACCAAAATTTTAAACGTAAACAGATGTCAAAGCGGATATTTTATGTGATATTTTGTATGACAAAGATAGGAGATAGGGCGGAGATCGAGTAAGGCAATAAAAGTGACAGATATCCCAGAGTCAAATAAGGTATATCTCCCATGGAAGTGTGGAAAAATATATATTAATTAATAATAAATGAAGTATGAAATTTTCCTGGAGACCACACACATCGGGAAAAGCGAGGAAAAAATAAAAAAGGGTAAAGAACGGTGATAAAGAATGATCCAAGTGGAGAAAAGCGATACACTTCTAATTTATCCGTAAAATTAATAAATACGGCTTGGAATATAATTAGTTATAGAGTTATGAGCAATAACATAAGAATAAAGAAGGAATTTGTGGAGAGAAACATCTGAATAAAGAAAATTCAAGAGGAAAAAGGTAAAACTCAAATCTGCGACATAAAGAAAGAAGGTACGGGTGAAAATGGAAAAGCTCATATAGGTGACAATAAAATTAAGTAGATTTTAGACAAATCGAAATTCAAAAATGCATAGTAAAGATTTCGCCATGGATTTAATCATGTTTCGCACGAGATGCATAAAATTGAGATCTATATATATGTTACTGAGGACGGACCTATCGCGAATTGAGAAAAAAAAGGAACCCAAAATCATGATATTTTAACTACATTTTGTATGAACCATGGAACAAAGGAAGCTTGGGCAATGAACGCAGACTTACCCGATTCGGACCCTATCGATCTAGCGACGTGAGAGAAAAACTAACTGCCGCCCAGAGCTGGACGACAAAAGATCGTATGGATGTACAATCAATATTAGTGAGAGGGATGTTCAAGATTACGAGTTGATAGGAGATAGAATTAAGCATCAAGAAAAATTCAGATACGTCTTTTGGAACCTGAGAGGGGTATAAAAGAGGGTACACATCAGTCAGGAGACAGTCGCGCCGAGGATTCGAAAAGTTGTTACGTGGCAGTACTACGTCTTTGGTAGGATTAACAGTGAAAAATCTTTAAGTGTTAAATTTTGAATAAGTCCCTGGGACTTAGGAAAATTTTGTGAAAAGTACAAGTGCTAGAGTCAGTGAAATTTAATAAGTCAGTTAAATTAAATCAAACAGTGAAAATAAATACAGTTTAAACTCAGTGCTTTAAAAGTAAAGTGTGAAGTGCTTAAAAGTGTTAAAAGTGAATTATTAAAATTTAAAAATAATTATTTCATTCAAAGTGAAAACATTAGAATTTAATGGAGAGTTTTATCGTTAATCTAGAGTGAACGGGTTCGCGGATTGATATTTAAAAATAGATTATAATTTTGCATCAATCAAACACAAAAACAAAAAAAGGGATTCAATAATAATAAACGCTCAAACCTTTGTTCTAAAAGTAACAATTCGAAAAAAAAATAATTGTAGATACTTTAAAATATTGGTGACAACAGTGAAATTTAGAAGAAAGTTTTAAACAGATATTTAATTTATTCAGAATCGAAATATTTAAAAGTTTGCGCAATTCGGGATGAATTTTCTTATAAATTTATATAAATAAAAAAAAAAATTAAAAAGAGTGAAAACAACAAAAATAGTTCGACCTAAATAATTTATAATTTTCCGGCACATCTATATCACGAATTTTAAATATCAGCTAATTTATATGAATCGAGCAAGAATAAAATATTAAATAGGAATAAATAGTAGAAAAGATTTATTTTGAAATTATTTGAAAAATACAGTTAATTAGGTAGGATTTCTTTGACAAGATTTGTTGTGTGGCACCCAACTGGAAAAATCTTGGTGGGGGGTAAGTTTTCCTTTTATAAATAATTTTCAGGACCTAGGAGTGAGGAGATACAGCTGATTATGGTATATCAATTAAATTATTAAAAAACAACAAAACAAAGCATTACACATTAATATATGTATATTATGTATTTATTTATATAAAATAAAGTAATATATTGTATATAAAGAATAAATATATATGTAATGTATTTATATATATGTATTTTATTTATTAATCAAAACATCGGAATGGTAACGATTTAAAATACCTACTCATGGACATATCTATATTATTGAAAAGAAAATATGTATTTATTAATATTCAAGACTATGTAGAATCATATATTTTATATTTATTTATTAATATATGTAATCTTATTTAACGTTTTTTGGCAATCGAGATATGTGTACTTAAATATGTATATATATTTATTCTCCACTTAACCTCTTAGAAAAATTTACTAAATTCGGGTAATGAAATAAATAGTTTAACTTCAAAAGGAATTAAAAATATTTTAATTAACTATGCACAATAAAAGGTAACATAACTGAATTACAAGGAGAGGTAGAAATATTTCTTAAATAAACAATCTCGCATCTAGGTTAGTGTGTCAAAGAAGGTGTTTATATTATTCGATTTGTTGATAAACAAAGCATACACTGAAGAATTGGGTCAGTCAACTGCATAGTTTGAAAACGACCTTGGCCGTAACTAGATAATTTATTAGAGTTATAAGGATAATCATCAGGATGTCATTGTGCAATGTGCAGCGATTTGGGTCATTCACAAATGCCTATCGTTCGCAAACGACAATTGAAAAATCACGGGTTAGCCAGATTTATATCAAAATATTACATGAAACATTTGAATACCATTGATTAGATAGTCACATAGATTTTTATTAGTTACCTGAACCAGCTGGAAGCTGCGTGCTCTCAAATGCCTATCAATCACAAACGACAATTGAAAAATCACGGGTAAGCCAGATTTATATCAAAATATTACATGAAACATTTGAATACCATTGATTAGATAGTCGCATGGATTTTTATTAGTTACTTGAAACAGCTGGGAGCCGCGTGTTTACAATTACCTACCATTCACAATCTACAATTGAAAAATCACGGGTTAGTAAGATTTATATCGAATAATTATACAAAACATTTGAATGTTATTGATTGGGTGCTCATACAAAACCCCATCAGTTGCCTGAGACATTTGAGAGTCGAGTACTCTCTAATGCGGCAATCAACTACTTGAAACAATTGAGAAATCACGGGATAGGATGAACAAAAATTAATGTTGAACCCTGGAGGTAAAATTTAAAACAAATACAGTTCATCAAATAGGAGGCAGTGGTCGCTCCTATAACAAGACCATTAACCAAACAAAATAAAGATGACGATTCTCTTAAATAAAAACGTCAAAACCAAACAAACAAAAGCCTGGAGTTCGATAGCTCTCCAAAACAAACTATCAAATAAGATCTTATTTTACTAGTATCTATTAGTATCACCTTATTAGTACGTATTTATTCGGTAACCAAACTTAGAGCTTCGCAGAGTTCTTGGCACGAGATCCGAGCTTGGGATGCGAGGTAAATAGCCTTGTATTGCAAGTTATAAACCCTTCCCAAAAACGTATGTATACATATATATCTTCTTATGTACTGTTTACTGGAGAATGCGGACCTGCATACAGCTTGCATTTAGGTCGGTAGACCACTCTCGCATTCTCTTTTAAACGTGGAATGAGGATTCACGGCCCAGTAAGTCCACACCAACCGTGAGTATATGATTGTATATAGGACGAAACCGGTTCGCCCTAAGTAAATAGTAGACCTTGGAGGAGATGGAATTTGGAGGTATCGGGACCCGAGGGGAAACTTGAAGGCAGTGCATGATGACGTGGAAGGCTTTTTGGGACGCGATAACTTAGGTATCAATCAAAGAGCCGTGTCAGAAGATTGTGCGAATTTCTCGTTGACTCACGATCATCTCGTTTACTTGCTGGAGGATAGGAGCCAAATTTTGTTAGCAAAGGGTTATTCTGAGTTCGTCAAATATACAATTAACTAATTACATTAACTTACTAAATAAATTTTACATGTACTCTATAGCAGCAGGATCAAAAAGGAGTGGCGCCAAACAGACACATGAATTTACCAAAATCATTGCCAAATTTACTAACAAATTAACCATTTGAGTTATATTCAATTACCTGTCCAAATAAACATGTATAACATCCTTTATCAGCGTTTAACTACGACTTTGTTAGGGTGTAGGAAATCAGAATAGTTACAATAGGAAAGCTAGCTCATTCAGAGAAATCATTTAAGTCTAGGTTTGCAATGGAAAGACCAAATAAATTTTGAAACTCAACGCCTCGATCAGAACCAAGAGGGTTACCACAAAAATGAAAGTAATTTAAATCCTATATCATAAATCAAAAAATTACACAACGTTTGATGGAATTTAATTACAATATAAATACGAAAATATTTGCGTTCAATTTCGTAAATAACGTATTAATTAGTTAAGTACATATGTCTATAAAGATAAACAGTACAAGAGGGCTTTAAGTAGCTTTCTGAAGTTATCAAAGAAATTAAGGGTCCAATTTTCATGGAGGCTTATGTGTTGTAGGGGAGGAATTTTCCATCCCTGCGAACACATATGCAAAGCCTTAGAAAAAAAAAGAAGTATCGATCATAGCCAAGAGAGAAGAAAATTTTATATTGTTTAATATAATAAAAAGAAAGACCGAAATCATGAGAATATTACACCCTCCAAACTCAGCTTCGCGGTCTAGAGGCAGAGCGCGCGACTCTCGTCGTGAAGAACCGAGGTTTGATCCCCGCTTAAACTAATATTTTTTTTCTTTTTGTAATTTTTTTAATAATAATAATACTTGGATGACTTGTATAGCGCCGTTTTTGTACAAAAACACCTCAAGGGGAAATACGAGGAAAAGTGATAAAATGCTCTCGTGCTGCGACTTTTAGATATTTTGACTATATGATATTTTTGTCGAATACGTAATAACCGTGGTCTAGAAGCAGAGCGTTCGACACTCGTTATGCAGGACCCGGGTTCGAATCCCATATTTTTATAACTTTTAATTTTTCTTATCAACGTTTTGTAATAATGTAGTAAAAAATTACATAAATTTGTTAATTTACCTTTACTTTACTTTACGGAACCTATATGATATTTTGGTCGAAATAAAGCTTAAAAATTGAGCCGGTAGAGTCGGTCGGTATTTTGATTAATTATTTTTATTTATCAACGATTTGTAATAATGTAGTAAAAAATTACATAAATTTGTTAATTTTCCTTTACTTTAATTTACGGTACCTATATGATATTTTGGTCAAAATATAGCTTACGAATCGAGCCGGTAGAGTCGCTCGGTATTTTGATTAATTATTTTTATTTTGAATCATTAAAATTACTAATCAAGGCCCTATATGATATTAATTAATTATTTTTATTACTGTACTTTACGGTACCTATATGATATTTTGGTCGAAATATAGCTTACAAATCGAGCCGGTAGAGTCGCTCGGTATTTTGATTGATTATTTTTATTTATCAACGATTTGTAATAATGTAGTAAAAAATTACATAAATTTGTTAATTTACTTTTACTTTAATTTGCGCCAGATACCTCTCCTCGTGGTCTAGAGGCAGAGCGTTCGACACTCGTTATGCAGGACCCGGGTTCGAATCCCATATTTTTATAACTTTTAATTTTTTTTTATCACATGCTACTTATAAATATGTCAATAGACACAATAAAAAGAGAATGAAATGAAAAGAGAGAGAGAAGTATACTAAAAGTTTCACTTCCGTCGTGCGTAGGCTTTCCACACACTGTATTTTCTTTTTATTAATGCCCTAACAGGCTTTTACATAGTAAGTTGACAGTAAATATATATATATATTTTTTTTTAAAAGAAAGACAAACATTCCCGGGTTACGAATAACCTGACAATATTTGAAAATCTCCTACTACCACCACAGTAAGCTGAAAATGTTGCTTGTGTTGTGATGGAGGACTTAGCCAGCCGAGGAATTGAACACACTACGCCTGAGTGGGACCCAAGCGCGATCTCAACTCGGCCACCGACCGGTCAAATATATATGTAATTGTAACATGTAAATGGATAAAATAGCTAAATATAATTTACTCATAAGGTAATTAGAAAATAATATGGAAAAGTAAATCAAAGTATGAAGACAAGACCTTTTTTAAAGCTAATAAATAATATAAGTTAATAACTAGCAAATAGGTCTGAAATTAGTTGCCTTTTGAAACACACAAAGTTATTAACACCAAATATATAAATATATAATATAAATTCACCCGCCATAACACAGGGTCATCCCTAGCATGGAGGGTGAAATATCACAAAAACCATATGTACCCTCTAAGTCTTGTAGTAATAAAATAAATAAATAAATATATCAATAAGTTTAGAGTATTTGTTTGCAAGGTGATGAATTCTTGGAATTGGTGAATACATAGAGTAGTTAGTATTGAGGTTATTGTTACATTTAAAAGTGTCTTTGCTTCGAGCTTGTCTGGCAGGTGCATTCATATAAATGAATTCCAATAATTCAGGGCTAACAGTGAGGGATTTGATATTTTTTTAATAAAAATAATATATCAGTTAGAACTCTTCTATCCGATAGTTTGAGAAGTCTGGTTTCGGTACGTAAGTTATTATAATTTATAAATTCGATGGAAATATTCATTTTAAAATTGATGTACCGAAGAAATTTATTTTGTACCTTTTCTAAGGCTTGACAATAGACTGTGTAGAACGGTGACCATACTGTTGAATTATATTCTAATTTACTTCGTACTAATGAGCAATATAGATGTTTTAAAGTTAACACATTTTTAAACTTTGCCCTCATTCTCAAAATAAAACCGAGCATTATCATTGCATCGCTTGTAGTTTCATTGATGTGTAAGTTAAACTGTAGACTTTCGTGGAATAAGAAACCGAGATCTAGAATTTGTGAAACTCGAAGAAGATTAGCGCCACTAATGAAATAATAAAAATGAAGAGGATTTTTACCATTGTAAAAACTAATAATCTGGCATTTACTAATATTTAGTTGCAAATCATTTTCCGAACACCAGGCAAATAGTTTATTCAGATTCGACTGCAAAATAAGGCGATTATTATCATCTTTAATTATTCTGTAGATCTTCAAATCCTCGGCAAAAAAGAGAACTTTGACTTTGCTAAAAATATTTACTATGTCATTGATGAACAAACAAAATAATATTGGGCCCATATGAGATCCTTGCGGTACTCCACTTGATGCCGCAAATTTGTAAGAAGTGAATGAATCCACCTTTTCCGCTAAGTACCTTCCCAATAGATAACTCTTAAACCATTCAAACATGCTCCCTCTCACTCTCAACAATTTTAATTTACGTATTAAGATTCTGTGGTTTACTTTATCAAATGCTTTGCAAATATGAGGGATGGGTAAGAATCTGGCGATCAGTGTGTCTTGGAGTGACGGACGTATTAATGCAACCCTCACACTGCAGTCGAAAGAATCCTGCTGGAGAGGTCAAAAGTCTCCCTCAACCAGTCTCCCGAAGACCTAGAAAAACCTTACTCCCAGATCCTGAGCACCCCTGCTGAGTCAAAAAAATGCAGCAAACCACTTGGCGTAACCAATGGCAGAGATTTTGGCTATCCAATTACTGGTGCCTGGGGTGGCGGTAACTAAATCCGCCTCCCAAATTGAAGAGAAAAGAAGTATAAAACTCTAAATGTGTTTTAAAAACAAACCCACCTGCTAACACCGGAAAACTCTTATTTATACACACAGATAGATTTACACATAATCGTACATATTTTCGTAATCCTTAGAGACATAATGGCAGTGCTAACGCTGACATGTTGGAAGTTGAAGAATGTTTACGAGCGTCATAACCGGAAGGTTAACAGAAACGAATAGAAAAATAGAAAATTTATAATTTTTTTGAAATAAAATAATTTGATTTTTTTAGGTTCGTTTCAAACCTTATAGATGTAATTGACTACGAGAAATACCCTTTGATGCTGACCTATGTTTTCCTAACCCATACTAATTTATGAAAAACGGTTGCCCAATACGACACTGCGCCAGTCTAGTTGGAAGTGCAGCGGTTGTGTAAATGTTGAAACTACTGCATTGGTAATCAAGTTAAGCATGAATTAAACGGCAGTCAAATGAACGATGTTCTTTGAAAATATTAAAATTCAATCAAATAAGACAATAATTTTCTTAATACTTAGTACATGCTTATGAAAAATTTATTTTTTATTATTATTTTGACATACTTAGGTACTTAGGTGATATAAAAGAAACGCTTCTATCCTTATAGTGATTTATTTTTCGGGTATTGTGCCGTGTTGTTCTACCTCCTTCTTTAGCCAATGTTTTGGCTATACAGTGTTCATCATCAGGCCAGATGTGGCAGATGTGTCAAATCTGCAATGACGATGGACACTGTAATGCTGTCCGAAACGTTGGCTAAAGAAGGAGGTAGCGCAACACGGCACAATATCCCTAAAATATCACTATGATACTAGCCCCAAAAATCACAAATGACTTATCCATTCTATTTACTCAACTTGGAAATCACACATGATAAATTGTTTAGGTAAAAGCAGTATTTTAATTCTTTTTTTTACGTGAATGCCGCAGTGCCAACGGCTGCCAACCGTCGGGAGCCAGTGAGGTGAGGTATGGTATCCCATAGTGGACTACGTTGTGATGCTGAAGGTAGAGAGAAGGAGAAGGAGGTGAGAGAGTATTTGGTTATTCAGATCTGGTCACCAAACACGGCTAAAGCCATTCAAGCAAAGTTTCAATTCATAATGGTGGTCTTACACAAGGGCAATTCTGTGAGAATATTCCACTCGGGAACGTGTCGCAAGTATACCATATATTATTTAAAATGCATAAATTGTTAAACTTACAATTAGAATATTCTCTCAAATACTAAAAATAATAAAAAATTACACTCAATTTTAAAACATTTCCTCGGCAATTCCAAAACACGGCGTCTATAAGATACCTTAAATACGAATGATTTTCGTTTACCTTAGCGAATCATAAAATTTTATTGTTTCAATTTAAATAACCAGCATTTCTATTTTTATGTGAAATTATTTTTCTTCACTTAATGAGTTCGCTCATACTCATTCGAGGAAAATAGAAGATGTGTTTTCTCATTTTGATCTTTCGCAACATCTGCAAATAGTGAATGTTAATAATTATATGCGCATAAATCGCATTTTTTTGTTACGACTATTTTTCCGCAGCTACTTCGTCTCTGTTTTTTTGTCCAAGCCAGTTTTGCCCGGTCATTAATGAGTGCTATCAACAAATTTTTAGGCACATAGTTTTGCTTATTCAAGCCTACGTTGCATTTATACTATTGTCACTTTTACGCTGCGTTCCTCACGCGCTAAAAGCTATATAAATTTCAATTAAACTTCACCATTACTGAGTTTTAACATTTCCGAAAGTACTGTAAAGTAGGTACTTTATTTAAAAAATAGGTTTATGATTTTAAAATTGAATTTTTAGGTGAGTTATAAGTGCAGTCTAGTTTATTTTCATTTGAGAGTCACTGCTTCCCCTAAAGGAGAGACTTTTTGCCGAAATGTTAAATATTATTTTAATATTACTTTCTCTGTGACAAAATAAAAATCCTGCATAAAATAAGCAATAAAATCTATAATTTTAAGTAGGAATGCTTTGTTACGCGACATTATTAATAAATTACATACAGTCGGAAGGTATTTGTCATTGGAAACCATAATAGGGTTACACTTATCTGTCGGATAAAAGTAATTGCTCTAAAATATTCCACGGTTTATGACCGCAAAATTTGTTATGATTCTGCTACCTCTTTATTGTAAAGCAGTACGGAAACAGCTGCATTTCTCAAATCGCTTTCGAAGTGAGTAATAAATTTGAGAATTTAATAGCTGAAATAACAATAATAAGTGGATAAACATAATATAGGGAGCTCTCAAAGAGACATAAATAATTTTCTTTAACCACTCCTGTCTAGATAATGTCAATGGCATAGCTTACATATGCGTTAAGTGCGATTTGTAAACTCAATTTATAAAAATTCTACAGATTCAATATAAGATATAAAGAAACAAAATTAATGTAAATATCTGCTTTTTATCCATTCTAGTTGAATAAAATATGTAAATTTCTGACGAAACTTTCACAATGTAATAATTGTGTTTTGTAAATGCTTTTCACAAAAATTCATTTTTTCAATTTAAAACTGCATTTAATACATGTGTGTATTAAGCCATCGATTTATTATAATGTAGTTTATAAACATCTGTCAGATTATAGATTTTATTTAGAAATATTCCCTTTTGACATTCAATTTCAAATGGAATAGTTCTTTTAGAATTTATCCCAGAGTTTAATACTGTATGTATTTGGAAAAAATTAAATTCTTTTATTTCAGAAATTAATATAATTCAAACAGACATACTAGGCAATTAGAAAATTAAAATATTGAGTGCAAACGTTTTTAAAATCGCTTTTGATGTTTTTTTCTTGGAAACTTTATTTATTTTTTATATTAACTCCACACAGGAGGCCCTGAAGAAAATAATTTCACTCAGGGCCTATGTCATCTTTGGGGATGCTGTGTGGAGGGTCTTTTTGTGGAGAGGAAGGAGTGAACATGGGTCTTGAAGAGTCCCATGTTGTAGGAGGGAGGAAACACAGAGGCCGGTAGCTCGTTCCACAGCCGAGCTGTTGAACTTAAGAACGAATCGAAGAAGCGACCCGTTCTCATGTAACGAATGTCAACCGTGTACAAATGTTGGGCGCGCGTTTGGCGTGTATCCCGATTACGCACCGGTGCCGAAAGGATCAATGACGCTAGTTCCTCAGAGCATCTTCCATTGTAATACCGATAGAACAAGGACAGCATACCTGCCTGACGCCTGTGCTCTAAAGATTGCAGTCCGTTTGTTAAGATTGGGGAATCTATCAAAAGGACCGCCCGTTTCTGCACAGAGTCAAGGGTTTTTTTCAGGTATTTAGGGGCTCCGGACCAGAGATGGCTGCCAAATTCGAAAGTAGGGCGCACCTGCGATTTGTACAGGGTCAGCAGTTGTGTACTATTAAAGTATCTGCGGGCCCTGTACAGTACGCCCAGCTTCTGAGAGGCCAACTTTACTCTGGCTTCGATGGAGCCCCCGTACCTGAGCTAGTCACTTATAGTTATACCAAGCATATCAATGGAAGGCCTGTTCGGAAGATTGCTTCCGTTGAAGGAGACTAGATTATCATTTGGATCCCTTTCAGACGTAATCAGACAGGATTGGGTCTTTGAAACATTAAATTCGACGAGATTATTTTTACCCCAGGAGGAAATACTCTCGAGATAACCGTCCATTCTCTGCTTCAAAGCCCTCCGAGCCGTTGGAGTTTGTGTGCCCTTTGGGGGCTTGTCAAACAAAAAGCTATCATGAACTGTACTGTCATCCGCGTAACAATGAATCGGTGCACATGTCAAAAGGTCATTGATGTGCAACAAAAACAAAGTCGGAGACAGAACCGATCCCTGTGGGACGCCAGCATTTATGGAGTGTGAGGAAGAGGTGAAACCGTCAGCAACCGCCTGAATCCACCTATCCCTTAAAAAGTCAAAATTACCACTTTTAAGAAAATAAAAAACACATTTAGTTCGACGTTTTATAAGGGTTACTGTCACTTCATTTTTTTAACAAAACTATGTAAACTGTTTGGCGGTTTTCTGTTTTATTGAGCTATACCAAATTGTTTGGGAGCGTCTGTGGTAAAACTTTGAGCAAAGAGAAAGTTCGGTATTCTCCATTTACAAAACTGTTTAAATCATAATCTTGACTTTAATAGAAAATAAGATTTATCAGGACATATCATTCGGTGACAGATGTAGCACTTTGCAGCTCTACTGATTTATATAAGTTTTGCGGCAAATAAAGCACTGCATATATGTATTTAGATATACCCAAATGATAAGCCAATGGAAGATTGAAAAAATGGTATGTGGTGGGGGACAATCTGGTCGTAGGCTTCTAAAAGTACGCTAGGAAAGTAACATAGGACTAATCAATACTAATCATATTTCTAAACAACTATAAAGTTTATGTTTTTATGAATACAAAAATTCACACATTATCCCAACATTGATATTAATTTGATTATCCCTACTTTATTGTTGTTTGAGTCACTTCTATTTTAGGGTTTGCTTTGGGGTACCTATACAATTAAACCAACGAAAATAAGGATTGAGGTTGAAGGGTTATTTAAGGGTTCGTATAATCTGGGTCTTGGCATGGTAAGATATTTACTTACCATTACAAAAGATATACAGGAAACAGAGCTATTTTAACTTTATATCTCTTAGATAGCTTTGAGTGGTTTGTATCTTGTTGCTTAACTTGAATAATACTCTCACCAGGGTGGAAAGAATGAGTGGCAATCGAAAAAAAATAATAGGCTATTATTATTTAAACGTATATATTATTTATACGTTTATTACATCATTCAAAACTTGCTTGCGTAATTGGATTAAACTAGAATATCTGGGGTCGGAGGAAGAAAACCGACTAATATCCTGTGATTGCTTTTCCATCACTTTTGCTAAAACTTCTTTGAGAAAAAATCTGTGTGATCATTTATATTTATGACTTAATAATTACGTAATTACGTGTTACGCATAATAATTTAGTGTAGAGATTTATAAAATCATTGAAATCAAATATATTTTAAAAAATTGGTTCAATTTTCAGGGCTGAAGTGATGCCAATTATCTAAATAGTAGTTAAATTTTATCTGTTTTTATGACATAAATTTAAATATACACAATATCCAAGAAAATTACCGGTTAATTCACCAATTTCGACATATAACATCAAGATTTTGGAAGGGATTACAAGACCCTACATATAGGATGAGAAGATTCCCGCTGTTGATTGTTTTTAAGAATCCGTGACCAGTATGGTCAATCATTATGACATGTTGATAAAAAAAATTGTACATGCTTACCTGGTATATTATAATTTGATAATACCTCCCAAGTACGTTGTAGAGAGCCCCACACTGGTATACGTATGATACACAGAGACAACGGTGTAAAATTGTTGCCTCATATAAATATCTTTAAATTCATCTCAAAGTTATTAGAGTGCTTTTAATCAAAGCGAATATATATTATAATGCGTATTGGTGGATAACAACTTCTTTATAGGTATATTCTTAATGGGACGAATAACATTTACCAACTAAAAATAAAAAATAAATTTTGTATAAACACGTCTAACTCATTTTGATTGTGACCTGTAATCATTAGTTGTAATAAAGGAGGGAACAACATTGTATTACCCAGATTTTTATGCCACCCTTATCAGTTGAAATATGCATTGAATTAATAACATAGGCTAAAGCATCGCTGTCAATAATTGAGCCCGAAGGCAGTAATAAATTAATTCAGCTAATAATGAAATTCTAGACAAACCATTGCTGTATTTGAAACAGAATGTCATTTATCAACAAAACAAAACGTGTAAATTGTCTTCATTTTGAACTGTAATGATTTTACATTTATGTTTGAAAAAACACGAGAATAATGTACCACGCATCTTATTAACCCAAAAAAAACCGAGAAAATCGTTATTTCTCAAAATCATTGTAATATATTTCAGAAGTAGCCCGAAAATTGAAAAAAAAACTGTGAAAACAATCGATGTGCAATATAACATGTTAATTATTATGCGTTAAGATATAAATATAAATTAACGGTAGAGGTTTTAGCAAAAATAGTGATGAAAAAGCATCGCATGATGTTAGCCGGTTAGCCTTCTCTGCGGTCATAAACTTCCAGTTGATCACAGATAATGTGTATCTACTATTAAGATAGTCGGTAACACTTAAAAATTATTTGATAAGTAGCCTGAAATTGGACAAATTTTTTTATTTTGTAATTTTCAATGATTATAAAAATGTGTACACTAAATTATTCTGCGTTACGTTAAAAATGATCATACAGGCTTTCTGTCGAAAAACATCACACAATATAAGCCGGCTTATCTTCTATGACCTCAGAAATTCTCTTTCAATCCAATGATGCAAGTTTAACGATAAAAAAAGAGGTTTTCGTAAGACGTAATAATGTTCAATCAAGAATCTGAAGTTTTGAGAACGTAATATTGTCAGTTCGCTTTGACACTTTTAGACCCATTTCGTGAAAAAAATGCAAAATTAATGATTTTCACTTCATAAATCGGAAGGTTGCCAAATAAAATCACATGGATACATAAAATCACAAGATTTTTACGAGAACGTGGAAGATATAACACATATATTTTTGGCTATTATAATACCCAAATTCAATTTAAAAAAAGTTCAATGCATTGTCGATCCAGCTCAATATGCTGTAAAGCAAAAAAATAATGTTAATTAAACCACCTACCTGCCGTTTATTGTAAACCATACGCTTATATAATTTTAAAAATATATATTACTAACCTTTCACTCTAATACTTTCACAACAATATGCAAACATGCCCAGAGGTAAAAGCCTGAAACATTTTTTTTATATTGACAAACATCATTTGTATTAAAATATCTATTGGTTTTGAAACCAAAAACTGATCTTATCTAACCTGAACTTATAAAAGTGATTTGTGATTCAATTTAAGTAGGTACCGCTTAGTTTCCACGTAACAAAGTTTTCCTTTGTAATCAAAATAACAGAAACCGAAAAAATATCATTGAAGTAGGTATCATCACCAACAATACTGACTTCGGTTGTGTGTCTGTCTTTCTACGTAATTCTGGTTCAATGTACTTGAATTTTAAGAGTCATTTACAAAATTGGAACTGATTGTATCAAGTTCAATAATCAATCCTACACATTTGAAAAATATACCGTGATATTTTGAATTACCTGTGCTATGGATACAAAATATCCCTCGCAATATTTCTGAAAATTAATAAAGAGAATGAAATTTAAATAATAACGTCTTGCATTAACATATTTTTTGATTTTTCATGCCAAGCTTTTTATCGACGATCTTTTAAGTTAGTTATATTAAATTTGAAAACATTTTTATTGTAACATACTTTAATGTCATCTCTTATTTGCTGGTGGTTGGCTAAAAAAGGGATTATATTTTAAAATCTTTTGTAATTTCCCCGGAGACAAAAAAGTAAGCTCATGTCGTTCGAAGCCTCGTTATAAAGACGACATAAAACTATCATATTGATTATGACTATTTTTTTATTAATAAAAGTATTCATAGCCGAGCAAAATAGATTCCAGACAGAATTGAGGATAATAAAGGCTAAAGAAAAGCTGTGTATTGCAATTTGGTTGATAAAAATTGGCTTAATGTATCATTAATGTTTTCTCGGAATTTTGTCAGCCTTGTTTTTAATTTTTTTCCAACGACTTAAAAGAGTAAATTATTTTTTTGTTTATTTTGAACCTTAATCACTGAATCAAATTTTAAAAACAATGTGTACACAAATAAACAAGTGACAGCTTTTTTTTCTATTTGAAAATGACTTTGGAAGGCTAAAGCAGTTGTGAGTGATTAAATTACTTTACCTAGTAGAACTAAAGAGTTTAATTTTAAAATAAATGGAGTTACAATGCAAATGAATTCACAAAATAACTTAGCATGTATAATATGCCAAAAATATATTACAAATTAAAACTGTTAATACTGTAAAGTAATAGAATTATTAGGTAGGTACCTAACCACCATAAAATATATATATTTTTTTAACAATTACAAATTATTGAACTTGGCGCGATGGCAAAAGAAAAACTGAGATCCAATGGTGTCTTCTTTATACGATTTAAAAAGTATTTACTATCGCCTTTTAATATTTCTAAACATAACTCAAGAAAAACTCACCAACCAAAAAAATACCTTAATCTGTGGAATACGGGCGCTTAGAGTTTTTCAAAATTTCAGTAGCTCTAATTTATTTATTTATTTATTTATTTATACGCCCATTGGGCTTTTACATACATTGTTATTAGTGTTATTACATTAACTATGTGACATTTAAAAGTTTACGTACATATATAAATAAAATAGTTATTATATCTGTAGTACATAAATGTTTTACAAATAATACAGAATACCATTATGGAGAACAGTTTTTTTTTTTTTTTTTTTACTTACTTAGAAAAATAAATGAATTTAAATTAATCAGCATTTATAGGGACTTAAAATCATATTCAAATTGTTATTTAAATTACAATATTAATTTGTAAAGTTAAAACATATATATTAAAGTTAAAAGTCATAAAAGAAAAGAGTGAAAAAACAGAAGCTAAAAAATGGGTTTTTCACTATGGAGTGGAGAAGTCATACATTTCAGCAAAGTGTTTATGTAGATTTCGTTTAAGCACTGCTACGGAATCTCTAAATATATCAACAACATTACCAAATTTATTACCAAATTTTTGTATTCGATTTAACGATATGTGCGCTTGATAATTAGATTTGAAATTGTCACAGAAAAAGGTGGAATTTTGTCTCGTATTTTTGGAAGGTACAAATAATTTTATTGTGGCAAGAATTTCAGGGCTGTCGATTCTATAATTAATAATTTTATTTAGTAGAACAAGGTCGGAGATAATTCGCCTATCTGACAGCGTAATCAAATTTAGTTGATGCATGAGTTGGATATAATTTATATTTTGGATTGGAATATTCAGTTTAAAGTTAATAAAAATTTGTGTTGTACCTTTTCAATATTGTTGAAATGTACTTTATAAAACGGGGACCAAATAGGCGAAATATACTCTACTTGACTTCTTACTAAAGATGTGTACAGTGTGTTCAAACATTCTAGTGACTTGAAGTCACATGCGGTTCTACATATAAAACCAAGCATTTTTAGGGCTTTATTTGTGATTTCATTTATATGCGGATTGAATGTTAACTGTTCATCAAATATAACACCCAAGTCCCTGATTTGAGTGACAGCTGTCAATTTTACATTGTTAAGCGAATATTCATAAATTGTATGATTTCGTATTTTACAAAAACGAATGACCTGACATTTTTTAATATTAAGAAACAGATAGTTGATGATGCACCAACGATATAGTTTATTTAAATTAAGTTGCAAAGTATAACAATCGTCTAAACTGCGTATTGTTTTATATATTTTCAAATCATCTGCGAAAAGAAGAACTTCTACATCTTTAAATATGCTAACAATATCATTAATAAATAACAAAAAAAGAATTGGTCCCAGGTGAGACCCCTGAGGGACCCCACTTGTGGCTTCGAAAATGTAAGATTCCACAGATTTTATTTTGACACATAGCTCTCTTTTACTAAGATAGCTATCAATCCAACTTAACAGATTACCCTTGATACCCAACATACTTAATTTTTGTACAAGGATATGTCGCCTAACTTTGTCAAAAGCTTTGGAAAAATCAGT
Source organism: Hesperophylax magnus (assembly GCA_026573805.1). NCBI lineage: Eukaryota > Metazoa > Arthropoda > Insecta > Trichoptera > Limnephilidae > Hesperophylax > Hesperophylax magnus. The sequence goes on from JAIUSX010000012.1 coordinate 11,116,138, forward strand.
ATATATTGAATCCACTTGATGCTTCAAGGCAAGAGAATCAGTTATGTAATTTTCATATATGATCAAGTTACTTAGGGTGGATTTACCTGTGATAAAGCCATGCTGGTTGGGTACAATAATATTATTAATTTGTTTACATATTACATCTAGGACTAACGATTCAAATAGTTTGGGAATAGCGGATAATATACATATTGGTCTGTAGTTTGATACATCGCTTTTATCTCCCTTTTTATGAATAGGCGTAAGATAGCTTTTTTTCCACTGTTTTGGAAAACACCCTGACGACAAAGACTTATTAAATGGTAAAAATAATGGATAAGTCAAACTGCGAACACAAGATTTTAAATATATTGGAGGGAAACCATCCGGTCCAGCGGATTTATTAGTATCTAATGCTTTTATAACCTTTTCTATAGCGTTTATTTCAATAAAACAATGGTTTTATTGAAATGATTAGAAACCTTTAGAAGACAACCGCCTGAATTAGTTGATTGGGTGATTCATTGGTTTTTTTTATTTATGTTTATGAATATAACAATTAAAAGATGAAGTGCTTCAGAAAAAAATCGAATCAGTTGGTGAGTTTTTCAAAACTGACATACAACCTGGGATAGTACTTTGTATTGAGAGATAGCAGGCTCCCTTGGATTGACTAGAAAAATGCCAATACTTTGACCAAACATTGCGAGATTTATCTTTGAGGATGAAAAAATCTCAGATAGGGGAATGTGGTTTACGAAGGTAACAATTGGGATCCAACTCTATTGTTCTTGTTTTGACAAGGAATCCACGAAGCCAACTTGAACAGGAATCCACATCAAATATATGATTTTACCAGAGTTTTGAATGGAGGCGATCAGCACTCGAATAAGGCATACAAAGTGGTCGTCAAGATGAACAAGATAATTGTATTTATGTTTTTGGATAGAGCTGAGAGAATCAAAAAGAATAAGAGAATGTTCAAAATTATTTTGTGTTACATATTTGAGAGATTTAATTATTACAAGGCACTTGGCTGAAAATATTGAACATTGGTATGAAATCGAATGAAATAATCTGTCATTAGAATTGCTATGGTAAATGTTAATACTTGTAACAAAGTAAGGAGAGTCTGGAGATTTAGAGCAATCAGCAAATTAAAGAGAGAAGTTATGCCGGTTAGATGAAATAATGTCATTGAACATATTATATCCCTTCTTAAATTGATGGAGATAGAGTGACGGGACTATATTTTAATTTGTGTAAGGGAAGAAGATCATTTTTGATAATTTGAAGATCTCAGAGGGACTGGAAATTTTAACAAATGGCAGGGAGGGGTTTAGTTCCAGTTCTGATTATAGTACGTAAATGTGATGAGTCGTTGAACAATGCATCTCTTTTGACATTTAGAATTTAAACATATTTGAAAATTTTCAGCAAATAGTTGATGCCTTATATAAAGAGGGGAATCAGAACATTCTACTTGAAGGAAATTTATGGGCGAGGATTGCATCGCTCCTGTGATTATTTTCCTGTGACAAAATTACTTCGAATAAGAGTATTTAAAAGCAACTTAGTGCAAGTAGGGCGAGAACCCCAACAAACGCCAGTTGATCTTAATAATCTGATGGTATTTTTTTTCCGCATTAGTAACTATACTATGAATATATGTACGACGACCATTTAAGCTTCCTATCTAATGTTATCCAAGAGTTTTTAAATAAAATTTGAACAGGTGGATTTTTATGACGATTTGAAAACGTGACACACTGACTCTCCTGGGCTGAAAGTTGAAAACAATTTATAGTGAGCCATGTGCAAAGGGCATTAATGGCTTCATTAAGATATTTAACGGTAGTCGGGATGTTTTTGAATGATAAGACAAAAGCTAGGTTATCTACGAATTTCAAAACTTCTACTAGAGGGGGAATAATTACATGCATATCGTACGCGTATATATTATACAGTAATGGATTTAAAACATCGCCTTTAGGAAAACCCTTCCAAATAGATCTACTTTGGAGCAGTAATATCTCGTAGCCCAATGAAACATTTTTACTGAGAATTAAATTATGAAGAAATATTTTTATAATTGATTGGAAAAACATAAGAAGTAGATAAAACTCTTAAAGTTTTATTTTCAGGATTGGGATTGAAACATTGTCAAAGGCGCCTTCTATGTAAATAAAGAGTGAAAGACATACTTCCTTCATAGAAATGGACAAATTAATATCAGTGCTGATGATGACAAGGTTATCTTGAGTAGATTTTTTACTTAAATCCAAATTGAGATTTAAATAGATATAAGCATTTAACTCTCGACAAAAAATTCTAATAGTTTTTTAAATATTTTTTCATAAAGCTTACTGAAGGTGGATGTAACAGCAATTGGCCTGTAGATGGATCGAGAATTGGGAGTTTTGTTCGATTTTAGGATTGGGGTGATTGTTTTAGAACTCCAGTCATCAGGCATTACGATTATGATGTAAGGTATAACTACCCATATCTACATGGAGATGAGTCCTTGACTGTTGATTAACAATTGTATAGCTCAATTAAAGAAAATGGAGATTCTAGCCAATGATTAGACATAGGAATATTTTAGATGGGAGTTATATCATATTACCTAACTACAGAAGGTGGGGCAATTTTGTCTAAGAATACCTATCCATTTAGAATGAGACGCTCGAAGAGATGTTGAACTGAAGGAGGATTGAAATTTTTGAATCAAACCAAATTTCTGAAATCAGAGTGTTTGGAGATCATGAATTGCAAAAATTGTACCACCCGTATCTTTTTGACTTCAATACTTCTTTGGCATTGGATTCGGCGTTTTTGTATACAAAATAATTCTCCATAGTCATGTTGTAACGATTAAAGAGATTTGGGTTTCCGAATTCTTAATACCTTTGAACCTTCCTCATCCCACCAGGGAATTGGAAGGATTTTTTTAAGAGGTTATTTTAGGATTTGATTTATTAATTGCAGTTTTCAGCATTGATTTGAAGGCAATATAGTCATCTTTGACAGAAAATATATCAGTGGCGGGAAAAATTTCTGGGAACTTGTCCATTTGCGAGGTGAATTCGTCTTATTTGGTGTGTTTCGTTCAAATCTTAAATATGGGACTAATTGGATCTGGATGGTAAAAGAGTGAAGTGATGGTGATCGTCCACAAGGATAAAGAGGCCAGACTAGTAGAGCATATTATGAAGAAATCCACTGCCCTGGGATTTGTGTTGAAAGTAAAAGGTTGGATTCGTCTAGGAAATCTATCAAACTTCGACCATTTTGTTCAAGAAAGTAGGACCAGAAATTGGGGAATGGACATTAATATCACCATTTGGAAGAAGGATTGACATTTTCGAATCATAGACCAAACTTACGACATTGGAGTGTTCGGAGATACTGAACTTCATAAGTTGTATCACTCGAATTTTTTTTTGACCTCAATACCTCTTTGGCATTGGATTCGGCATTTTCGTATAAAATATAACTATCCATAGTCATGTTGTAACGCTAGGAAAGAAATTTGGCTTTATGAATTCTTACTAACTTGGAATATTCCTCATCTCACCAGGGAATTTGAGGGAGTTTTTAAGAGGTTAAGTTTTAGTGGTAGTCAGTTGCAGCAAATGATTTTTTGATAGGCAAGAATAGTTTAAAAGCCTGCAGAAAGTTCGGAGAGGACATAGAAAATATAATATTTTTTTGACGAGATTATTTTGGGCAAGTTGAATTAATGGCGGAATAAGAGCCCATGCAGTTGAAACATTTAAGTTTTTTCTTTTTTTCTCCACATTTGAAATATCTAGGCAGGGATCGGCATGCAGTTTTGGTATGACCAAAACGGCAGCAATTGAAACCTTGAGTGATGGGATATAAATATACATTTCAACCGGTAATGAGTAGAAGAATAAGTATATATGAAAGGGAAGATATTGTCCTTCAAAGGTGATGACGATAGATTGGGAGGATTTTAAGGAAATGTCGCTCTAAGAGTAGTAATTTTTATTTAGCCTATATGAGTGACGTTAAAAGTGGGAATTTAAGTCTTAAATTTGGAATTTGAAAATATGTATATGTTTTTGATAAGGTTGTAGTGGCTGACCCCGTGAGGAATTCCACGGAGATCTGGAATAAACTTGTACACATATAGCCTCAACTTCTACACACTTCTACACATATATCCTCAACTTCTGCACATATAGCCTCAACTTCTATACATATAGCCTCAACTTCTACACACTGCCAGGCTTAATCAAAAGGTTTTTGATACTCAACAGGAATTTAGCAATTCAAGACGATGAATGGTTTTACCTTGTTCGGTTTTTTAGCGTATACTATGTGCGGGCTACGGGAATGACAAGAATAAAAGTTTGTTGAAGGTGGTTGAGAAAGTGCTGGTGGGGACTGTAAAGTCCAAGGCTAGTCGAGTTTTATTGAGTAAGAAGAACTAATTCACAGTCCGAAATTTCTAAATTTTCACCATCTGGGGGTCAGGGGGGCCTGAAGGCTTTTTCAGCGGTTGTCTAGGAGGGAATTTTTTAACAAACTCTTCCTCCATTATTCACAAAATTACTAACAATAACAACAGAAATGTCTATACAATGAGTATAGAAAGAGACAGAAGAAAAAAAAGTTTTTAAATATCTGGAAATCAGCGGCAAAAAGAAACTTCTGGTAGATCAGGGGGAGAACAATTCTTAGGGCACAAAACACAACACTTTTTTTGGGCAGAAAACAGAAAAATATTGGTATTTGGATTATTTTAAGAAGCAAAACAAAACAACTGATGACAGCCAAATTTTATTGTTGCCTTAGATATTTTTAATAATTTATTAATTTAAAGCATTATGCTCATTCGTCAGAAAAAATAGAATTTGATGAACACAGCTACTGCTACTCGTTTTGATTAGCTTTCTTCTGCAGAACGCGACTCTCAATAATTTATCTCGAAGATAACTTTTACGCCTACTTAAAACTGAGTGCCCAATAAAGATAAAGGAAAATGGCGCAGAAATCTCAAAAGTAAACAACATTTTGTATGAGCAGTAATTCAGATTTTTACTTAAAAGTTATGATTTCATAAACAAGATTCAACAAAATTGTAAAGCACATCGATTTCCACGAACTGAAGATGATAAAATAAATCTTTCAGATTGTATTATTTACTTTCATGTTAAAATTTAAAATGAAGTTTACTTTTCTGGGGGTGAATTCGTAATTTGGAGGGAGAGTATTTTATTCTTTATTTCAGTGAGTTTAATGAGGAATGGCAGGGCTGCCTTTTTCATAGAAAACTTAAATATCGATTTTAGGAGAAAATTCGCCACCAAACTGCAAAATATTATTTTTACTCAAAAGATATAGCAAATTACAATACGGTTTTGTGCTATTTTAATAATTTGTGTTATACCGATGACTCAATCAAATATTAAATTTGTATGCCTTTCTTGAAAGAATTAGGTTTTTTAACGGACATAACTACTTTTATGTCTTATATTGTAAAGCAATATCTTGCAAATAGATTTTATCAAAATAAATTAACTAACGCCATCTATGAATACGTAGGTTATAACGAGCTTCGCGTTTTTAATTTTAATTAATTTGCTCAAATAACAAATAAACGAGATTTTTTTCAATAATTATTGAAGACAATATTAGCGATTTCTAAACGAAAATCTGAAACAAAAAAATCAGAAAAGGATACGGTCACATCTAGGACTCGAACCCAGGACCCTTGTCTCAGCAAGTTGTAAAATTTCAAAACAAGATGAAACAATGTTTTCAGCTGCGAAATTTTGTGAAATAATCCAATTGTTTAAAAAAATATTATTTGCTTAATTTATTGACACTTATTTGTGTGCCACAACGGTTGAAGTTTGTTTGATAGAGGAAGGACAACGAATAAGTTATTATTTCATTGGGCAATTCAGTTAACTTTGAACGATCTTCAATAAATTATTTATTTCATACTTAAGTAAATTTTATTAAATTAATTTCCGCACGTACATTTTTTCTAAAGATATTGTTTATCATAGTGCAATAAAGTTTCATGTGAAAAAGAACTCACTTAATTCAAATTTTAAAATTGAATTTAGTGACGCAGTAATTTGATGATTTTTAGCATAACATTAAACAAACTGTAAAAATTTAAAAATAAAGTTAATTATCAATTTTAACCATGACATCTCCAATTTTGCAGAATGTTGCAGGACTGAAGGAGTTTAAGATGAGATATTGCCGATTACAAATATATTTTTTAAATATCTTCCCAGTCGATCTTCTGCTTTGTCTAACCCGAAAATGCACAGAAAAAACTGCTTCTAGTAGAGGCTCTCATTATGCCCGGTGCCTGGCAGTGAGTTTATATGAATTAATTATTATTCAAATCACATTTTACCTTCGTAATTGTATACATTGTGGTTTAAACCATGATTCCGGGGTTTTAAAAGAAAGATAAAGAAGAAATGAATAAAATCTCATAATCTAAAAGAATGTTCTCTGCATAAAGAGACCATTTCAGTATTCTAGGTCGATAATATTATGGTAATTTTGTTTGTTTTGTCAAAATAATCATAATACATTATTCAAACTCTCTTACTAACTTGACATTGCAGAGATGCACGAACTTCACATTTAAATAAAACTCTGCTCTGCCAAAGGCTTCCTTCAACATTCACATTTAAACAAATTATGAAAAAATAAAATGGTTGCATACCTATGTACTTTTCTAGGAACAAGTGTAGCCCGCATAAATATTGTAAATTAATCCGTTTTTCAGGTACAGTCCAGCTTGTAAAGGCAGTAGGAGTTTTGAAGGAGGAAGATAATCAAATGTACTACTTTTCATGAATGCTTTTGAATGAGGAATGACTGCTTATACCAAATAGATACCAAATGCTCCAAATGGCTTTAGCCGTGTTTGGTGACTAGATCTGAATAGCCAGGTACTTCCCCACCTTCCTCTTTCCCTTCCCCACTTACCTTCAGCCTCACAACATCCCCCAATTGGGGATTCCATAGTCTCACTGGCTCCAGACGGGAGCAGTTGGGACTCTTGTGAGGTATTCACTATAAAAAAAAAAAAAAAAGATCGTATTCCTGTTAAAAAGGGGATTGTAGGCCATTAACGAATGAGTGATAGGTATCCTAAAAAACTTTATGTAAAACACCAATGTTTTGTCACGATGTCCGAACACGTAAAAAACGACGCAAAAGTCCTCACATTTTGAATTTCGTTCCGATATATTATTAAGACCAACGCAGGTGGATGAACACGTGTTCCAATATTTTTACGAATTCACAACCACGAGAAAGCGGCTTATAGTCTCGTTTTTAACAGGATTAATAATAATTTGAGAATTCCTCATTTTCTCCGTGTGTCCACACTGATTACCATTTCACATTAGAAATATTAAATGAACGTCGTGACAAAAATGACAAACTAAACTATGTGGAATCTTTCCTCTTGGAAATAATCGTTTTCACACATCGACACTTTCGCACACGAGGTTGTTTGTTCTTTGGAAAGGAATATGGAAAGTTTCGGGGTTTATTATGCCCAGTTATTTGGCAGAAATTAAAATGTAATATCGTCATCAAATGGCCATTCAGCACAATTTTGTTTTTTGACCGATGAAAAATTCCCGTTAAATGCTGATGTAAAAAATCATAATACTGGTGCATAATCAGGAAACACGCACCCAACATTTGTGCACGGTTGACAGTTGTTACGCGTCACGTGGATGAGTCGTTTCCACGATTCGTTTTTGAGTTCATCAGCTCTCTTTAACCCATTACCTCCATGATTTTATTTTTATTTTTATAAACTTGAATCATCATTATAACCCGATAGTATAGACTTAAAGGATAGCCCAAAAATCAGTTTTAGAATTTTCCGCCCGCCCACCCTCTCTCCGGAGCGTCTAGAAAATTGATGCCTAAACGCAACGCTTGGAGGTAACCCCCCTAAGCAAAATTTACGTCAACTATAGGTAAAATGCAGTGAACTGTGTGATTTATATTGAAAATTTAAAATAAATAATTGCCATTATTTATAATTCAATGAAAATACAATTTATTAATGGAAAATACGCAAAATAACAAAAAATTCAATACTAGAAAAAACCTTCTAGAATGAGGAAAACTAACCAAATCTAACCAAATTATTCTCTAAGTGATACCGTTCGAAGCAGTCAAAATGAAGGGCGCGGTTGCAGGCCCGGCATCGATAGACTGCTGGATTTTTTTTACATAAAGCACAACGAATTCGAGATTCGCCACGATATGTCAAACGAAATTCTTGCATTCGACGCACACGATTCCCATCTTCTGCGTCATGGCCTTCTTCCTTCACGAGAATCTCCGAATTCGGCATTGACCTGATTTGGAAAAGACAATAAAAGAGTATGGGTAACCTTCGCACGGAATGCCTTCTCGGAAGGTTTTCTCTGTCGCCTAGTCATCTGGTTTCCCATATCATGCTCGTACTTCCCAAAGAAGCATAGCAACTTCCATCCATTTAAAAGAGTGCTGCTCAGGCAAGATGCAAATAAAGGCCAGTACCACTTCCTTGACCGAATGTTGACCCGATAATTTTGTATACCATTATCATGGAGGTCTACCCCACCCATTCCCAAATTATAATTTCGTGTTGGCATTCTGGGCAACGCTTCCTTCAAAACTTTGCCTTTTTGGTCTTTCTTCAATTTCTGCCAACTCTGCACTTGACTTACTGGCTCCATTCGATGATAGTTCTTGGCCACTGTTACTTCATGGTTGTCCTAACCAACGGCATACGAGGATTTGGCTTTCTACGTCTACCACCGCATCAAATTCACCTGCTAGGTAAATGTTCGCTATGCGCAAGGGAAATATAGAAGAAAATGTTACCTTTAGGCAATTACTTTCCTGTCTTCAACTTGCCTGAAGCTTCAAGGTTAGGGAAGCGAACTGGCTTACATATGCCAGTAGCGCACATTCGCTTATCCTTCAGGATACACATCAAATGGTGAGATGTGAAGAAATTGTCCATAAATAACTCATGGCGTGCGGGGAACTCTATATATTCCATCATAGACAGGACGAAGGATAATCTTTGACCTTATACGGGATCATATGTATCAGATGCTCAGGAATATGGCATTGCTTGGAAACAGGTAGCCTTCGGAGGAAGCAAGACACCAAATCTCGTAGCCAAGTTTTATTGGCTTATTCTTAATGTACATCTTGTAATAATGTCGACCGAAATATGGCACCATTTCGCTGTCTTAGTTCTTGTATGTTCAATAGACCTTTTTTTGCAAAACTGAGTTATGAATGCCAATATGTTCATTAGCCTATTGCGCATTAATGAAGCTCAAAAAAAACATTTTTTTTTGTTTTTAAGTGACATTTCAAGCATTTTTCGAGTGCCAATATCCACTCACGGAACAATGTTTCAGTTCTTATTTTTTCAATCTCCTGGATATTGAACATTCAAACACCCAAAGTTATGAATATAATATTTTTTAAAAGTTCATAGATATTTGTTCAACATCCCGCAGAAGGTTGAGGTCTTGAATGTTCAATCTCCACTGTCAACCAATCAGGAGCCGGCTAGTTAAAATGTGCGGCCATGTTGATTTTTAGTTGTTTTCTAATTGTTCCACTAAAAATACGTTTAATTGCGAATATATACTGTTATTGAACTAAAAAATGACTTCACCGACTCCAGAATCAATAAACTTTAGAACAGTAGCTCAAATAGAAAGGTAAGTCTTAAGATTATGTCATTTATAGGCTTTTTCACCATATTTTACATGTACTTCTTGAATTTGCTAGGCAAATATTGTGATATTTTATGCTTTTCGCCATTCTTTTTATTTGTTTAAAACAATATAAAATTTTCTTCTCTCTTGGCTATGACGGATATTTCCTTTTTTTTTCTAAGACTTTGCATATGTGATCGCAGGGATGGAAAATTCCCCCCCTACAACACATAAGCCTCCATGAAAATTGGACCCTTAATTTCTTTCATAACTACAGAAAGCTACTTAAAGCTCTCTTGTACTGTATATCTTTATAGATATATGTACTTAACTAATTAATACGTTATTTACGATCTTGAACGCCAATATTTTCGTATTTATATTGTGATTAAATTCCATCAAACGTTGTGTCATTTTTTTGGTTTATGATATAGGATTTTAATTACTTTCATTTTTGTGGTAACCCTTTTGATTCTGATCAAGGCGTTGAATTTTAAAATTGAATTGGTCTTTCCATTGCAAGTCTAAATTTAAATGATTTCACTAATTGAGCTAACTTTCCCTATGTAACTATTCTGATTCCCTGCACCCTAACGAAGTCTAAGATAATCACTGGTAGAAGATATTATACATGTTTATTTGGACAGGTAATTAAATATAACTCAAATGGTTAATTGTTAGTAAATTTGATTTTGGTAAACTCTTGTGTCTGTTTGGCGCCACTCCTTTATGATTCTGCTGCTATAAGGTACATGTAAAGATTGATTTAGTAGGTTAATGTAATTAGTTAATTGTATATTTGACGAACTCAGAATAACCCTTTGCTAGCAAAATTTGGCTCCTATCCTCCTGCAAGTAAACAAGGTGATCGGGAGTCAACTAGAAATTCGCACAATCTTGTGACACGATTCAATTGATTGGTACCTAAGTTACCGCGTCCCAAAGGAATCTTCCATCGTCATCATGCACTGCCTTCAAGTCTTCCCTCGAGCCTTGAAACCCCCAAATTCCTACCCCTCCTTGGACTACAATTTACTTAGGGCGAACCGGTTTCGTCCTATATACAATCATATACTCACGGTTGGTGTGGAATTACGGGTCGTGAATCCTCATTCCACGTTTAAGAGAAAATGCGAGAGTGGTCCAGAAGACCTAAAATGCAAGCTGTATGCAGGTCCGCATTCTCCAGTAAACAGTACATACGAATAAATATATGTATACATACCGTTTGGGAAAGGTTTATAACTTGCAATACGAGGCTACTTGCCTCGCATCCCAAGCTCAGATCTCGTACCAAGAACTCTGCGAAGCTCTAAGTTTGGTTACCGAATAGATACATAAGAATAAGGTGATTCGAATAAATACGATATAATAAGATCTTATTGATAGTTTGTTTTGGAGAGCTATCGAACTCCAGGCTTTTTGTTTTTGTTTGGTTTTGACGTTTTTATTTAAGAGAATCGCCATCTCTATTTTGTTTGGTTAATGGTCTTGTTATAGGAGCGACCACTGCCTCCTATCGGATGAACTGTATTTATTTTAAATTTTTCCTCCAGGGTTCAACATTAGATTTAGTTCATCCTATCCCGTGATTTTTCAACTGTCTCATGTAATTGATTGCCACATAAGAGGGTACACGACTCTCAACTGTCTCAGGCAACTGATGGGATCTATGCGAACACTCCATCAATAATATTCAAATGTTTCGTATAATATTTCGATATAATTCTTACTAACCCGTGATTTTTCAATTTTCGATTGTGAATGATAGGTATTTGTGAGCACTTAGCTTCCAGCTGTTACAGATAACTAATAAAATCCTATGCGACTATCTAATCAATGATATTTAAATTTTTCATGTAATTATTCGATATAAATCTTGCTAACCCGTGATTTTTCAATTGTCGTTTGTGAACGATAGGTATTTGTGATTAACCCAAATCGCTACACATTGCTCAATGACATCCTGATGATCGTCTAGTTGCGGCCAAGGTCGTTTTCAAACCATGCTGTTGACCCAGTTCTCCAGTGTACGCTTTATTTGTAAACAAATCGATAATGTAAACACCTCCTGACACACTAACCCAAATGTGAGATTTGTTTATTTTAAAAATTCCTTAGAAGTCAGTTGTGCCTCTTTACTTTTATTGTGCATTATTAATTTCAATATTTTTTATTCCTTTTTTTTAGTTAAACTATTTATTTCATTTTCCGAATTTAGTAAATTTACTCGAGGTTAAATGAAGAATAAATATAAATACATATATATAAGTACACATATCTCGATTGCCAAAATATGTTAAATAAGAGTACATATATTAATAAATAAATATAAGAAATATGATTATACATAGACTTGAATATTAATAAATACATATTTTCTTTTTCAATAATATAGATATGTCCTCGGGTAGGTATTAAAAATCGCTACCATTTCGATGCTTCGATTAATAAATAAAATACATATATATAAATACATTACTCATATATATATTCTTTATATACAATATATTATTTTATATTTATATAGATAAATACATAATATACATATATTAATGTGTAATTCTTTGTTTTGTTGTTTTAATAATATAATTGGGATACCATAATCAGCTGCACCTTCTCACTCCAAAGGCCTGAAAATTACTTATAAAAGGAAAACTTACCCCACCAAGGTTTTTCCGGTTGGGATCTACACAACAACCTTGTCGAAGAAATCCTACCTAATTAACTGTATTTTCCAACTAATTTCAAAATAAATCCTTTCGACTATTTATTCCTATTTAATATTTTATTCTTGCTTGATTCATTTAAATTAGCTGATATTTAATATTTTGTGATATAGGTGTGCCGGAAAATTATAAATTATTTAGGTCGAACTATTTTTGTTATTTTCACTCTTTTTTAATTTTTTATACAAATTTATAAGAAAATTCATTCCGAAATGCGCAAACTTTTAATTATTTCGATTCTGAATAAATTAAATATCTGTTAAAACTTTTCTTCTAAATTTCACTGTTTTCACCAATATTTTAAACTATCCACAATTAATTTTTTTTTCGAACTGTTACCTTTTAGAACAAAGGTTTGAGCGTTTATTATTGTTTCCTTTTTGTTTTTGTGTTTCTTTTAAACTAAGATGTAAGTATTTACTATTAATATTTTTAAACAAAATTGTTACTAAATTATAATCTATTTTAAAATATCAATTCGCGAACACGTTCACTCTAGATTAACGATAAAATTCTCAATTAAATTTGAATGTTTTCACTTTGAATGAAATAATTATTTTTAAATTTTAATAATTCACTAATCACTTTTTGCACTATTCACATAACACTTTTAAGCACTGAGTTTAAACTCTATCTATTTATTAACACTGTTTGATTAAATTAAACTGACTTATTAAAATTTCAATGATTTTAGTACTTGTACTTTTCCCGAAATTCTCTAAGTCCAGGGACTTATTTAAAATTTAACACTTAGAGATTTTTCACTGTTCATTTTTACCAAAAACGTAGTACTGCGACGTAACCACCTCTTTTCAAAACCTCGACTGACTCCAGACTGATGTGCACCAACTTTTATACCCCTCTCAGGTTCCAAAAGACGTATCCGAATTTCTTTTGATAATTAATTCTATCTCCTATCAACTCGTAGATTTGAACATCTCTGCCACCAATCTTGACTGTGCCTACATACGATCTTCTGTCGTCCGGCTCTGGGCGGTGGTCTGTTTTTATCTCACGTCTCTAACTCGATAGGGTCCGAATTGAGTAAGTCTGCGTTAATTGCCCAAACTTCCTTTGTCCTCTGTTCATACAAAATTTAGTTAGTATATCATGATTTTGTGTTTCTTTTTTTTCTCAATTTGCGATAGATCCGTCTTCAATAACATATATATAGATCTCAATTTTATGCATCTCGTGCGAAAAATGATTAAATCCATGTCGAAATCTTTACGATGCATTTTTGAATTTCGATTTATCTAAATCCTACTTAATTTTATTGTCACCTATATGAGCTTTTCCATTTTCACCCGTACCCTCTCTCTTTATGTCGCAGATTTGAGTTTTCTCCTTTTCCTTTTGGATTCAGACGTTTTTCTACACAAATTTCTTCTTTATTCTTATGTTATTTCTCATAACTCTATAACTAATTATATTCCAAGCCGTATTTATTAATTTTACGGATAACTTAGAATTGTATCGCTTTTCTCCACTTGAATCATTCCTTATCCCCGTTCTCTACCCTTTCCCTTCTCTTTTCCACACTTTTCCTGATGTGTGTTGCCCCCAGGAAAATTTCATACTTCATTTATTATTAATTAATATATAATTTTCCACACTTCTAAGGGAGATATACCTGATTTGACTCTGGGATATCTGTCATTTTTATTGTTTTACTCAATCTCCGGCCAATTTTCCATCTCTCTCATACAAGATTTCTCATAAAACATACGCATTGACATCTGTTTACGTCTCAAATTTTGGTACTACGCTCGTAAATTTCATTTAATTTCAAACCTATTAATTTTTATATCTTTTGCTTTATATAAACATTTCGTAAGCCCTACGTTAAACTTACTCGCTTTTCTAATGGATTATTACTCTAACGTAAACAAGAACCATGTTCGAATTTTGATTGTTTTTGTCTTAAAATACACATGAGATCGTCAACCTTTTATCTCGTCTCATTTCTTTTGTAGTCTTGTGTAACTCTTACATCTATCCACCCTGACAATCATGTAAAATGCCTACGTTTCCTGAATTTAATCTATCGCTATATGTTTAGTTTTATTGCCTTCCTTTGGTACCCTATTATCATGTTCTTAGGACCTTTGTAGCAGCTCAAAATCTCTGAATTTTCCCTTCGTCCAGTCTCTGCACTGTTTCTTAAATGTCTATTTTAATGCAAGATTTTCATTCCCAATCGTTTTCCTAATACCCCCGCTCCAACTAGAATTGATAACGATTAGTTTCTAATGTCCCTAACACTTTCGTTTTCCTTTATTACGATTTACATCGAACTCGAAACCCTCCCGCTATCATAAGTAATTGCACGACGGTTGAAATCCTGCCAGCAACTTCCCTTCGCTTTCCCGCCTTTCTTTTATACTATATTTCATTTAAACTTTCCATTGTATTTTCGTGTGTGTTTTTTTCCCAGCATGAAAAGGTCCCAAAGCCCTCGATTTCAATGGTTCGCTATCTCATAAATGTCTCAGTTATTGTAAACATTCCCAGGATGTGTTCCCTTGAACGTCGATTGTTTACACTATAGTGCGTTCGCCTCTAATTTCTGTGAGAATAAAAAAGTCATTACTTATCTTTTTTATCGCCGGGTCCAATGTTCATTTCTTTGTCTTTCGTAGACACACGCCTTTCCGGTCACTGATTGGTTTTTCAAAATTTTATAGCTTTCGTTAAGGTCTAATTGGTTGACAAACTTCAATGTTTATTTTTAAGCCTAGACAAGGGGAATCCTTGTCGTCCTAGACGATTTTACGACCTCTCTGCTTTTGTCCTAGAACCTCGATATAAATCCAACTCTTACAGATGCCTACTGCAAACAAACTGAATCAATTTTTTCAACAGATGTCGCTATAATGACGGTTTTTATAAATAATTGGTATATTTTTAATCCACGAAGTATTAAGCTACGGTTTATCTGTTTTCACTGTGATTTAAGCCTTTCATCACAATATACAGGATGCTTCATTTATTATTTGTTTATTCAATTATTTATTTACAAACATAGGACTTTTACATAAAATGAGTATTAATAAATTATATTAGTGCAATAAAAACTTATTTTTATTCAAGAAATACAACAAAAGAGCCAGGAAATGGAAATGTGCAATAAGTCGACTGTCCTCATAGTCTGATTGAAAGACATCTACGACACATATTTTGTCCGTTATCACTGCTGAGATCGCTGATGAAAACGAAGTCCAAATATTTCAATTTTGAATTCATTCAATTAAAAGTTTATGATTTTTTGTTTTTTTTAGTCACATAAAAAACCATAAACATATTCTTATGCAGGAACTACAATAAAACCAACTAGGCAAACGACTAACAATAATAAATGTTATGTTCAATAGCGCACACCCATAACCCAAATCGCGGGATATTTTAATTTTAGGATTTTAAGAGCTGAAAGTATTTAAAAAAATAATATTTTACCCACGATATTCAACATAAATAATAAGCTCACGCCAAATAAGACCTTTCGAAAGAAAAAAAATCTTTCTAAAGTAAGTAAACTTTAAAAATTACATTTATCAAATGTAACGAAACAATAAAAAAAAACAAATTTTCAACTGAAAATTGAATTTCAATAATTTTACGCATCACTCGAGATTTTTTTTTATGGAATACCGCACATAGTCTCCACTGCTCCCAACCATCTAGAGCCAGTGAAACTAAGGAATCCTCAATTGGGGTATAATAATAATAATAATAATAATTGGATAATTTGTATAGCGCCGTTTTTGTGAAAAATCACCTCAAGGGCGCTGTACAATTTATTTCCTAGGATCTACATTTGTTATTTAGACCAACTGTGCCAGCACGAGGTTCGTCATCCGTTCAGGCATGTGTCTGCCGCCAATATAGCGCTGACATGTGTCTGCTGCCAATAAAGAGCGCTGACACAACATCCTCCCATAGACAACAAACCTTGGCAGCACCGCTGTGACGCTCGACGAAGACAGCAGATGGAGACTCTGCTGCAAGAGTCCTAGGTAGCGAAGGAACTGTACCAGCTGCTGCAGGGAGAGAGACTACCCCGTCCACCAAATGTGCCAGCACGAGGCTCGTCATCCGTTCAGGCATGTGTCCGCCGCTAATATAGCGCTGACATGTGTCTGCTGCCAATAAAGAGCGCCGACACAACATCCTCACATAGATAACAGACCTTGGCAGCACCGCTGTTCAAAATCACCTCATCCTAGTTTACCTTAGTCTCTCCAGTCACCTCCCAGCCTTTCATGCCACCTAGTGCATCCTCTCGACCCTTTCAGACTCCTTCCTGGCTCCAATACATTCTTTCTATTGTCGTGATCCGACGATTTCACACCTCTGTCTCAGACCCTTAGGGCTCGCTTATCGCAGGCTATCATAAGCAAAATATTGAACCAAAGTCAAAGTGAAGTTTATGTGTGTCATCTGTAACAAAATACATAAACAAAAACAGAAAATAAAAACAAAAACAAAAAATTTAAACAAAATATGGCTTATCTGTCCTCCAGGCAGACATCCTCGGTTGAAAAGGTCCCGTAAATCCCGACACCACTTGACACTTGAGTCAGGTATAAAATCTTCGACTGCATTGAGAAATCTTTGTTCTAGCTTCACTTTTAAAATTTAATCGGTTTAAAATGCTATAATAATTGCAAATTCCGGCTAAACGGTAGAAGTTACGCGCATTTCGTGAAATAAGAAGGTAAGCACTATATAAAACACGGATGCTGAACAATTTTCAGCAATCTCTTAACAAGGGAAACCTTCTGAAAGGATTAAACAAACCGGAGCGGTTAAAACACGTCCATTAGTTTATTGTGAGGCTGAAGGTAGTGTGGAGGGGAAGGAGATGGAGAGGAGAAATAGAGGAAGGAGGATGAAGGAGAAGAGAGGTGGTATGTGAGTATCTATTCAGATCTGATCACCAAACACGGCTAAAGCCATTTCAATTCTTATGGTGGTCTTTACACCATATCTTCCTCTCTGGAACATGCCGCAAATAGACTATATGTTATTTTAAATGAATAATTTGTGAAAATAACATAAATGTATCAAATAAAATTTACTTGCGCACGCCGGGATTTGAATCCGCGACCTCCGGATTTCTAGTCAAGAGTACCCCTAGACCACGGAGGCCGTAATACGTACGATGTAAGAATATTTCACATCACGCATGCACCGACAACCGATAGTAGTATATTAGCGGAAGGTACCTTTGTACTTGTGCATTGTTTTCAAACTTCCAAAATATTGGATGATTTATATAGAGCAGTTTTTGTGAAAAATCAACTCAAGGACTCTGTTCATATATTTTAAAGTAATACTTTAAGTCAACTACTAACTAAGATAAAAGTAAAGTATTTGAAATCTGAAAATCATCCTGTATATACAATTTACCACTAATTGGCTAATTGAACAAAAAATACCTCAAACTTATGGGAGCCGAGTTGTTCAATCTCCAGACGATATGTTCAATATCCAAAATAATCATTCATAATTTTCAAGCCATGTTCAACGTCCACCTTTAAAGTCATAATATGGGAATATTATAGCTTCAATTTTCGAAAAATGATCTTTAATAATTTCCTGTTACACATATGTATTAAACGAAATGACCAAAATCGAGAATTTTTTAGAATTTGCCTGTAAAAACAAAATCAACGTCTCCTGTAAAATTTGCTAAATGGTCTATTGAACATACATGAACTAAGGCAGCGATTTGCTCGTCGATGGAAAGTTTGTGTGCAAAAACATCAAACACAAATAAAGATGGAACGTTATTATTATCATACCTTAGCCATTCTGTCGGTTATATCTAGATTGTTGTTATCGCAAAAATGTATATAGCGCTTTATAAGCTCGAAATGTGGACGTTGGTTCTTTTTTTGATGACGCTTACACCCAAGGTCGGGTCAGACGAATAATAATCTGTGGTAGATGGCAATGTATTGTAGCCGGTCAACACAGAAACCAAGAAAACGCTTCAATTCGTATATATCTTACTAGAATTCGGTATTGGTTTTAAATCGAGCGTATTTGGTTATCCTCTCAAGAATAAACTGAATCACTTCGTCATCAAAGAATAATGAAAACCCTTGAAAAGCATTATAAGACTTCAGCTTTTCGTACATATCTTTATGCACCACATTCAGCGGTTCAGGAACGCAACAGTTTACTGTAGTTTTAATTTTTTGGCTGGTGGTGCATTTGAAATAGATATTCGCAAGGTATTACGACTCGCACCAGAGGATGTCGAAGGCTGATTCCAGCCAAGTCGTGATATACCATCAAATCATCGTCAATCAGCTCTTCGTCCGTCTGTTCATCAACATTCTCTGTTTAAAAATATCCGAAAACTGCAGACTAACTATTATTTTTAATAAAAATCACCCATAAAAACACAACAAAACCGTATTATTTGAAGGCAAGCTAACCAAAAACATATGAAAACATTGTCACAGCTAACCTCCAAACGTTGCGCGCAGGCATCACCTGATTTCAGTGACATCCAGCGGTCATCTTATGCATATAATACTATGTTGAAACAGTGTTGTCGACTATTTCATCTTTTGATAACAATATGTGATTCACACATGTTTTATTTTTTTCCGTTTAATTTTTTTTTTCTTTTTCAAAATGGGTCTATTTTCAGGGCTTTAGTAAAAAAATATAAAAATAGAATAATTAATAAAATTTATTAAATTATGTTAATTATTGAAAGCTAACATACCAATCTGTAAATGCTGCATAACAACTTGGTGGGATTTAGCTTTATTCACAGTGAAAAAAAAATCATACTTTTCATCTATTTTTTTAATGCCTATAGACATCGTCATGGAAGTAATGGGCTAAGACACTCCAAGGTATCTTCAAGACCCAAATTCACCTTTACTCCCATCAAAAAGACCCCCACATAGTACCCCCAAAAATGATATATGCGCCAAGGTAATTTTGATTCAGGAGTCCCGATATTTTTCTATGTGGAGTTAATTTAAAAAAAAAATGACTGGATGAAAGAAAAACCAACACCAAATAATGTGGTCTTACGATTTTATTCATTTGGAACAATTTTTAGCTTTCGTGGATTATGAATATTGATTACCATTCTCAATTTATTGGCCAAATTATACATTTAATATGGGTAATCATTTTAGGGGAGGTGATCATCTATACTCCTCCCAGGAATGCGTTTCAGAGTGTAGCAAATTTTTTTAAATGCACGATAAGGCCGAAGAGTCCTAAACGGAAAAAAATATGTACTGCTAATTAAGAAACTCTTCAAATTATTGGTAATCTGATTAAAACGGGATTGCAAATTCCGGTTATAACGGAATTAACGAGTGAATTAACAGGTTTCCTGATAAACTTTTATGAAATTACGAATATATAATGCACATGCCTTGATAATATATTTTGACAAAATTGCCTTCATAAAATATCTTGACGAAATGCACCGGCACCGTGATAATATATTCATAATTTACTGAAAAGTTTATCAGAAAACCTGTTAATTCATCCCTTAAGGCCCACAATCTCATTTTAAACCTGATTACCAATAATTTGAGAAGATTTTTAATAAATTAGAAATACTCAATCTTCTGCCCGCACGAGGAAGGACGGTTAGGACACTATAAAAAGATGTATCGTCTTAGGAATGTGAGAAATAATTATTAATAAACACATAATATGACTCGTAAGTAGTCGGGTTTGAAGTATTTTTGAAAAAAAATATAAACATATTTATGACTGTCACGTCCGATATGGGTATATATTGTCAATTTCTTGATAAATCAGCGAAAGAAAGATTAATTACAGGTCTAGAACAAATGCCCCGAAGCCTAAAGAAACAAAAAACTTTGAAAATAAATTCGTATAACTTGTCTACAAAAGTATAAATATGCCAATATTTTTAACACCTCAAATCTCAGTCCCATTAATCCTACAATTTTCTTAGAAATAATAATGATTGCATAATATGCATAATATGACGGGTAAAATATATTACATTTTGAGATTTTGCAAGGCAGTCGTTCGTAACATATCATTACCAAAAGTAGAGTTTCAATGCTTACATTACAATAACAATTGTTAAACGAAATAAAGTGTAATTAGCATACGCCTGTGAGCCTCTGAGTTAAGCAAGAATAATTTATTCATAGAAGTTTCAGGAGAGACAAGAATTACACAGTACCAGGGTTCAAAGACAATGCTAGAGATTTTAGTGCCTCGTATTTTATAACCCCACATTTACAACTTAAGTGGCTATACTTAAAGAGACTTTTCAAAGGAAGTTATAAATTCTTGATCTGTCTTTGGTTTATTCAAGAACATAAACACGCAATTCTGGCGTTTTCTTCAAACTAATCTTGATTTATTTTGTGCGCCCGCAATTATCTCAATCAATTGTTCGTTCCATAAAATTAATCAGCTTGGTGAATTCAAAAATATCTCGATTGTGTGGAGACAACTAAGCCCCTACGCAGCACGTTCATCACTTTTCCGAATAGTTACTCTTCAAAAGTTTCAATTTTGAAAATGATACGTAAATTCAAAGCGAATTTGAGTTATTGCACGTGAATAATTTCACTCAGGGATATTTATTAAACTTTCACGCACATGCAACCGAAATTAGTATTTTGATGCCCCATCGGGCATCTGCCCCGAAACTCCGAAAAGGGTTTTATTAAAAACATGTACAGCATTACTAATAAAAAATCACTTCACAATCGGTTCACAATTCACACGGTGTTTTTTTTAACACACTGTACAAAGACTGTACAATTTCTATTTCGAATTAAGAATACTTAAATGTCTGATTTTTTTATTACTCATTGTGTGTGTTTTTTTAAGTTCTAATTCTATGAAATTCTTTGACGTTTTGTTTTAAAAATTTTGTTTTAAAGCTTTTTTTCAACTTTTTTCATGTTGTAAATTAAAATATTGCAATTTTTAAACATTAATGGAACTGACAGACTTGCGCTATACTCTTAAAGGTCTGGCCTATTTCAGCATTACGCTCGCCATAATTCCCGCTGGGAATTCTCAGTTGAATAAAAATTTTATCACGTTTTTTAGGAAGACCGAATACTTTTAACCAGTATGATATAAATACCTATGTACATTTTCGTATTATTTGTGTTCATTTAAGTATTTTTTTTAAATAAGACAAATTCATTAATTTTTAGTTTTATTATTGTGACAGCTGTTTTGGCGAGACCATTATCAAACTGTCGTTATGCCACATTGAGACGTCACATATGTTTTATTTACCCCTACTCTATTATTATTTTTAAAACGTTTAAAATGATTTATTTACATTTTCTTCAATAACAAATTTACTTGTAAAGTCAATTATGGTGAGGCTGTTACTGTTAAAAAAAGTCCTCTAATGGCCATGAACGCCGAAATAGCTGTCAAAATAACAAACTAAAATAAAAACAGGAATTAATAATTTTTAATTTCTATAAATTTAATTAATTTTAAATGATTAAAAGTGCACGAATTAAACTGATTATTTTTTTATAAAAATTTAAATAAAATAACTTTGTTTGAATACAATTTTATTGTTTAAATTTATAACCAACCGGTTTCAGTTCGACCCGAACCTTCATCAGGGTTAGTAAAAACATATTAAATATTGAAACATATTCAATATAAATTTCTAACCAACCGGTTTCAGTTCAACCCGAACCTTCATCAGGGTTAATAAAAACATATTAAATATTGAAAAATATTCAATATAAATATAAATTTTATTAAACCTGATGAAGGTTCGGGTTGAACTGAAACCGGTTGGTTAGAAATATATACAATAAAGTGGTATTCAAACAAAGTTATTTTATTTTAATTATTATAATTATCTTTACCCACAAAGTGATTGCTACAAGTGAAAAAAAATACATATTTTTTTATTAAAGTGATTTATTTGTGGTATTTTGCAGTCTTGCGCTACATCCTTCGTTAGTCAATGTTTCTGACAGCATCATGTACAGTGTCCATTATAAAGGTAGATATGTAGGTAATATGTATTGCTGTAGATTACACATCTGCCCGGTGATGGGCACTGTAAAGCTATCCGAAATGTAAACCCAAACCATAGTGACAATTTTCAAGAAAAGTAGTGTAATTTCTAAAAACAAATATTACGATGATGTTATACTCGTAACATTGTATGACCAACTGAAAATGTACCCATTTAATCAGCTTAACTTTTCAAAGCAAACTAGTAAAAATATTACAAACAAAAATATTTCAACCGCCAAATTAGTGGCATAAATGGACGTAAAAAATATCTGAAGGGATTTTTCCATGAACATTCTCAGTTCAGATTTTTTTATTGAAAAACTTACATCAATACTTCTGATCTCTATTGAACATTTTTTCACTAGGAATTGAATGGAAAAAAATTGAAAATAATAATTTGTTTAAATACTCGTGGAACTTTCAACGCCATTATTAAATTAAATTTGTTAAAATTAAAATGATATTACATCCAATTATGCGAAAATCGCACAAGTAAAAATTTTGATTTTCTAAATGATAATATTAATTTGAATATAATATTATTGTATCAATTGAAACGTTGTTTGAAAGGACTTTTGGTGTTTGGTGACCAGATTTGAATACCCAGGTAGTCCCCATCTTTCTCTCCCCCATTTCCTCTCCCTCCCAACTTCTTCATTCTCACGAAATACCCAAATTGGGAATGCCATAGTCTCACTTGCTGCAGACGGCTTGAAGTAGTTGGGACTTATGCGCGGTATTCACATTAAAAATATCAATTATCTTCTATCAAATATATAAAAGAGAGTATTAGATTTGATTTGTACACAAATCTACAGTTTTATTCCGAGGTCGATGAAATTTTCCACACTTGGCCTTCAAAACAAGAGTGAGGTCACTTTTAAATAAAATTTCAAAAAACTTTCTGATAAGCCCGGACGACGCCAGGGACTTAAGCTATTGTCAGAATATTAAAAAAGAGTGTCTGTGGGTTTGTTTTTTATAAAAATATACGGATTTGATCCGAGAGAAAAATTACTTACCAGATCTGATTAAAAAAAAACAGCATAGGGAAAGCACGGGCAACGCCGGATACTTAAGCTACTTACTGCAAGTTCTGAAATAAAATTTTACAACGCTTTGTGTTATCAAAGCTGTGATTCTCTTCATCTACATCTTCTCATGCCTTCTTCTATCAGAGGTTGGCCATCATCGCAAAAATCTTCATCTTTCCTTTTCATCTACGCATAGTACCTACTTCCATAACTATCTAATGCAAAGCTGGATAACATATACCTCTATTACATAAGAACAGATCGCAGGTACACGCGTCACAAACTTCAATAAATGCCACATAATCACATAATTTATTACTCTCCCTCATAGAATTGCGTACATGTAACGTGGTTACGTAGGATATACATAGATATTTTAACATACTAACATCATAGACATTTACATAATCAGCCGATCATACGCCGTAAGCTTCGTCTTTACGCCAATTTTCCGAACGAATGAACCAGTATTGGGATTTAGGATATCTAATTTTGGAAAATAGGTGGCGCTTATTCAGAATTAATTGCTTTAAGTTTTACATGTCAAGACTTTCGCCGGGGGACGGGGGAAGCCATTTAATTTAATAATGAAATATATTTTTGAAAGACTTTTACAATTAGAATTCAGTGAAACTGATTCATTGATTTGTTTGAAACCGTGTATTTTCACGGCATATTTGTTTGTTATAAAAAAGTTTAACGTTTAAATTTTAATTTATTTATTAATTAACTCCCCTTTTCGGGGCTTTTACGTATGAATATAAAGAAATATACATTATTTATTCTACATAACTGAATTGTTTCGTTAAGAACATTTTATATTTGTTTAAAGATAAATTGAAGATGTCCACTGACTTGGAATAATTGTTTCCCTCTATTAGTATTTTGGGCAAAGAGGAATACATATGGTAGTTAGTCCCAGAATGTTTGCACTGAAAAAAAACCTGACTTCTAGTATTACGTTGTGGAATCCGGAAACTTATCAATTCTAGCAATACCGGACTATCAAATAAATCATTTAGAATTTTATTTAGAAATACCAAGTCAGTGAAAGTTTTTCTGTCTAACCATTTTAGCATAATCATATAATTTAACAGAATGTTGTACGTTCTAATATTTGGACTTCACAACATCGGGATGTAATACACGTGAAACTGCAAGACTTTTAGCTTCAATAATATTTAAATTTATTTATTCAACTGTGCATTTTAAATCCTTCACAGTAAATATTGTTTTTATTTGCCGATTTTTTTTTCGGGATGACTAAAGACGTTGCAGATCTTCACAGCATATCCATTGATCATGCTATTAATGCTAACATATGTTAATATATTATCTGGTAATATTTAAATACCTGGCAATGTCTTTAAATGGAAAAATATTCTATATTGAGTCGTTAAGTAATGGTTCTTCTAGTTTAAAAATACAACTTGGCTTTTTCTTATTTTGATCAATATTAGATCTAGAAGTGAAATTGCAAATTCCATACAATTTAAAGAAATTTGCTTAGAGTTCAACCTGTCCCAAACAATCTACCATGCTTATAATTCGCAAAAGGATATTACAATATTTGACTTTTAAATTGAACCCCATTACACTGTCATATTATATTAACGAAGTTTGATGGTACCCATTTATTTTTGAAATTTATTCATTCAATTATATTAACTATATTTATTAGAATTATGTTAATAATAAAGTTTTATTACTAGAATGTGATTTTTCACTGGTCATTACATTTCTCTTTACCTACTTCCATGAAATTTTCCTTTCCAAGAAAACGCTTTGAAATTTCATGTTTTGAATGCGGCTTCGTAAAATGGCACTGGGAAAAGCTTTAGTGCAATCAAAGGTCACGTCCTGAAGTTATAACGTTGTATTTGGTAAACGTGCAACGTACACGACTAACGTACCATGCAGTCCTTATAACTTCCTGTCACGTTAACGCTAAGAATGAATAAGGTCTTCCCAGATTTCACCACGGATAAAGGTGGATTAAGAGATACTGTTTTTTCAAAAATTTACTCAAAACAACTATTGACAACCATCATGACAGAGCAGCAAGCTCCTAGGCTTTGGACATAGAGGTCGCCAGTTTGAAATCTGGTCTAGAAGCATATTAAAATCAGTAACTGGATTATAAAAAAGTTATTGGACTAAGATTTACATAGTACACGAATAAAATGATCTTAAGTGGATAAATCTTTCAAAATACATACTAGTAATTATCCTCAAAGCTCAATCGTTCGCGATTTAAAAAGCTTAATATAGTAAAAATTAAGCTATTAAAAGCTTAATATTAAATTAATTATTAATTAAAGATCTTAAATGTGATTTTTGTATTTTACACGATACAGAGAGAATTGTATTTGTTTTGCTTAGGTATAAAAAAAATAACAATTTAAATAATATTATGTAGGAAAATATATGAGTGTACGTTATGTCATAATAATAAGAAAGAAATGAAAAAAAACACCAACCATTTTTCAAATTTCAGATACCTGGCATTTGAAATAAAAATATAATGTGCATAAAAAAATATAAGTATAATGTGCTTTAAGTATGTACCTAATGTATAAAAAAGCAAGGTCAGAATAATCGGTTATTATGAAACCAACTTTATTCCTTCTCTTCCTTACCTTCACTTATCTATGAGCTTTTTTATAATTACATTTATCTCAAATATGTAATCTTCTTCTTTATGTATTGGTGAATAACTTTTTTATGGAGAACATGACTAAATAAATAAATAAAATTATTTTAGCCTGGCAAACGGGAACAGCATATTTTGTCCGATGTGGAAAGACATGCGATACCACATAAAATCTTATTACTTACTAAAAATACGAATCTATTTTTTGGTGAAATCATAGCCACTGTTTGTGAGAATTTGGACACGTTCAAAGTATAATCAATGCTCAAGGTGGCTGAATTTTATCAGTTTTTCTACGCAGTTACTATTAACTCCCCCACCAAACAAATACCAACAAACCAATCTCCTACAAACGTCGACCTCCATGGAAGTCAGTCTTACAAACTCCAAGCAACCAAGTCATATAAACTAACGTGATAGTTATATCAAAGTGTTTGTGAGCGGAGTAACTTGGATCCTGCTTAGCCTTTAAGGCAGACTTCTCACCAAACTGGATCCTATAGTTGATTGGATATGCTATCTTGCTAGTGTTTCCATTAACGTTGTGCATTCAAGTGACTTCTATTCAATTGTTATTTATACGTTATATACAATTAAAATCTTAATTATGTAATAAAAAATAATTTACTCAACAATGTCATGACACAGCATGCCAAAAATGTTTTCGGAACTGTCTTCTTATTAACCAAACTTTCCATATCTTTTTTAATAAAGCTTCCTATAAAAGCATATGGTGTAAAACCCGATCTTGCTAACTTCTTCCCTTTGTCAGTCATTTTTTCGAACATCTCGTAAAGCGCTAACAATCACAATGCCCCTAAACATCATTCTGCAGTACAATAACTCAAGCAATAATAACATGACGGATGATTTATGTGTACATTTTACAGGTAATTTGGAATAAGGTTTCAAAATGCTAAAAATCCTCGAAATGTAATCTTCTGAATTCTATGAAATACATGCTGAAATGTTATCTTCTGAATTCTATGAAATACACGCTGAAATATAATCTTATGAATTCTACGAAATACACGCTGAAATGTTATCTTCTGAATTGTATGAAATACATGCTGAAATGTAATCTTCTGAATTCTATAAAATACATGTTGAAATATAATCTTCTGAGTTATATGAAATGCGTGCTGAAATATAATCTTATGAATTCTATGAAATACACGCTAAAATGTAATCTTATGAATTCAATAAAATACATGCTGAAATGTAAACTTCTGAATTTTATGAAATACATGCTGAATTGTAATCTTCTGAATTCTATAAAGTACATGCTGAATTATCTGATAATTAAAATATTAACTTAAATATTTAATTTGGAGAAATGTGTAAAATGACGTCATGAAAATTGAAACTGTAATATAATCAAATAAATAAGTTGTATTAACGTGGCCTTAACACAGGTTGAAAATGGCCTTAAAGCCGAAATAGCTGTCACAATAATAAAAATAAAAAAATACTATCAAAACTTAATAATAATTAGTTATCACGGAACCCATACCATTATTGGGGACGCTATAATCTCACTGGCTACAAACGGTTGGGAGCAGTTGGGACCCTTCTACGGTACTTAATATTTTTTAAATATCACAAAAGTGATCGGCTTAAAACAATTAATTTAATACTTTCCAAGAGTTTGTGTTCTGGATTTATGCTTTACCTAGTTTTAAAACTCTGCCTCAAATAATATTGTCTGGTTCCTATGTTCACGATCGTGATTGTTTAATAGGATGCTATCTATTAAGTTAAGCCTCATAAATCGGTTTGGAGATAGGTAAGAAAAATCATACAAATAATTCACTTCTCAAAATTACATAGGGGCTAAGATACGTGGCAGGAAGATCATCATTATATTTAAGATGGACGCTTAGTCTAAATTTCATATCAGTCGATTCCGTACGAGTCAAGCGTCGTTTAGTAATGACAATTACACTGAACTTTTGTTATAAGTACATAGTAATTTGACAGAAAAGGATTATATTTCAAAAATACTATTATGATAATTTGTAGGGTTGTCTTAACCTTCCCGTGACAAAGAAACCTACTTCCGCTTCTAAGATCACACGTCAGCGTTACCATAATATTTTAGATGCTTTTAAATTTTCCCGTGGAAAAGATATGTATTCATTTATGAAATTATTTTTTTATTATTTAGGTTTGAATTGAAATGTTCTCACGCGTGAGATTAATATGTAGGTAATACGTGATACGGCTCACCACCCGAAACAGAATCAAGATGGTTTCCATCCGCGCTGTCTAGTTCGGGTAACGCGGTCGTACGCGCATGCGTCTCAGCGTGGCGATTAAATAAATATTCCCAGCGCCTAAAATTAAATTATGAATAGTTCCTTTAATGACATTTAGTAGGTGTCGTTAATTTTTTTTGTTCACTAACGTTCAAATGGAAAATATCTTTGTTTGAAAGACAAGTGCAGTTATAAAATGTATAGTGCGCTTGTAAGTGTAATAAAATTGAATTTTCGTGCATCCACTTTCATAAAGCAAAACAGTACCTATTAATTGCATTTGCGGTTAAAGTGATGCGATTTTCTGGCAATCGCGAAATCAGCGATTCGAACCGGATAACCGATCGACAGGATAAATATGATTTAAGATTTTCACGGCCAAAAGTATTTTTGTTATTTGTTTTTGGGGTGTTATGCCGTGTTGCGCTAACTCCTTCTTTAGCCACCGTTTTGGACAGCATTGCAATGGCCATCATCAGGGCAGATGTGGTAGGCAGATGATAACACCCCAAAAACAAATAGCAAAAAAAAAAGATCGACAGGATAATCGAAGTTTTGCTAGAATTACTTCATATATTGCACACACATGGATAATATGAGAGAGAATTTAGCAGGATATACCTAATCAGAATCTGGCGAATGTATCCGGATAATCAGGTTAATACTGTGCTAGATTTTGTCTGCCTACAGATTTACGTATATTTTACACTGATATAAGATACACGAGATTGGGATGTGCATTACATCTTATTATGTTTATCTAGGTAATAAGGGGTACTATCTAGTTAATCCGTCCGGACAACCTTCCAGGTATTTGTTGGAGATACAACTAGGATTATTTTGTCTGTATAATACAACATGTATATTTTTCATTGATTCACGATTGTCAATATTTTCTTTCTATGGTATTATGATAGTATGGTAATGCTTTAATTAAGATACATTAAAACATGGGATACCTGAAACCATTTTAATTTCTCACCCGCTTCTAACCAAAAATTTGTTTGAATGGTTATTAAAACTGAAGTAAAAAAAAATCTATACCTATTTCCTTGATACGCTCTACTCTATATTTTCATCCATTTTTTTTTCTTACTCATTTGAGAACGTAAGAGCTTTAATTATTTGGACACAATAATTGTTATTGTGCCCAAATTATTTTTTTACATTGAATTATTCACATCATATCACATGTGTATAGAAACACCAATCTAGTGTCATGTTTTACTCGGATTACCTAGTAACCTAGTTACTTTTTATTGGGAGCATTCAGTATTCCACCCTGTCTGCATATCGGGATCGGTATAAGCTATCAATCAACTGGCACAATCACTGGCTTATGTTCTTGTAATTTTAGGTTTATGTATGCTCAATGTACGTGTGTCATGTACACTATTACGGGGATAAGAGGCTTGCATACGACGCAGACTGGAAGATAAATTGAGTTATAGAAAAGGGACTGAGAAAAAAACCGTGTATAATGGTAACGCTGAGAGCAGATTACGGTTTTCTTTAAATGCAAGAAACTTTTTTATTGATTAAATGTTTCAAAAACTTCCTATGTGTATCTTTGTAGTCTATTTAGTAAATAGTTTCAAACATTAGATACTATAGATTTTTCAACTTCTTGAAGGTTTTATCGCATCGAAAGGATCATTTAAAAGATAACATTTGAGAGTTGAAGCTTATTATTATAAAACTTTGAGAGGTTCATTATATTTTCTACTTTACATTTTAAATGTACTCACAGAGCACAAAAAGCTGAAATTCCGAGAAAAAAATGTTTTATAATATTTCAGGTTAAAATTCAGTTGGTATTTAATCTCCATATAAATTGCTAACGTTCATATAATACTGTCTCATCTTCTAAAGCTTTAAAAGTCAAAAGGATCCTTAAAACATTTATCAACATAAAATCTTTTTTTATGTCATGTGAACAATCGTAAAACGTTTTATTTTTTATCATCTTTTTACGGGAATAGATCCAGGAATTTCCGGTGAATTCGATATAAAAAGGATCAAAAGCAGAGAAATAACATTCCCTCCAACGCAAATAAAACATCGCAATGAGGTTTCTTCTTATCAACATCTCATTGCCACCTAATTTTCCACATCCCGCTAAGATGTCGAGGCGAGGGGAGAAAAACGAAATAAATACGTCATGTACGTTTCACGGAAGATATTTCCAATTTCAAAAATCGATTTGCTCATTTCAGTCTCAGACGGGAGAAAAAATATTCTTGCACTTTAAAAGAAAATTGTCATATTTCCAAAACGATAGAACGTTGTTTGGGGATAGGAAATAGGTTTCAATATTTTCCAATTTCAGGAAAAATAATTTTGTTTTTATCAACCTGTCTGTGGTAACGAAAATAACAAATAATAGGAAAAACAAACATGTATGCTTTTTGGAGCATTCTCGAAAAGTCTATTTGTAAATAATCGCAATGAAATTATTTTACTTATTAAGTTACCTACGTTATTTTAATATTATTTTTTAATGTGTCCAACTACCCCCAACGTACGTGGAGCCATTGAGATTATGGAATCCACAATAGGGGTATACTGTGCGATTTAAAGTTGTGGAGAGGAGATGGAGATGGGGGAGAAGAAAGTGTGGCTATTCAGATCTGGTCACCAAACATGGCTACAGCCATTTCAAGAACCATATCAATTTTGAATGGTAGTTTTCACTAGGGTAATATTGAGAGTATTTTCCTATCTGGAAAGTGCCGCAAACATAGGTCTTATTTAATTTAATTTACTTGCGCACAATGGGATTTGAACTCGCACCCTTCGCATTCGTAGTCTTGCCTATTGACCAAGGAGGTCGTGATGATGTGTTAAAAATCTTAATTTCAAATTTTTCTATCTATTTTATAGTGCTAATATTCAATTTTATGAATATTAAAAAACTTAAATATTGTTTGTTTTGATGTACCCAATAAAATTATAATACACGTAGACTTGCTATTGACAAAGATAGACATTCAAAGAATATGTAAATATGAACGAAATATCGGGCGGTGTTTTCGTATTTTCGTGGAATACTGAATTCTACATCACGCGTGTGATTGAGATTCTAAGATATGCTTACTCACTCACACAATAAAAAGAACACGATAATATACTGTACGAGATGACCTACTGTTATTAGGTTGTCCTTATATTTATGTGTTACTACGTTCGCTATTTCACTTTCTCTAATGACGCTGAAAAATTAGAAATAATTGTATTTTTTATAATAATAAATAAACAATTTATGCGGATTTACGAATGAAATCTGATTTCTTGGCTTTTACTTGTGCTTGGACAATAATGAAAATATTTTTTTATCACACACGAGTGCATTTTGTTACATTTAAACACAATTTACTTTAAGTTAGCAAGAAACCTTTGTTAAGTACTATATATATGAAAAACAAAAGTACTCCAATTGATGAACCTTTTGCTTGCTTCTTTGAGATTTCTATATATTGTAAGGTCATTGCTTATACCATTTCCTTTACATCAGCAAAATTCAAAACTCTAAACTATGTTATTTGGAAGGGAAAACAAACGAAAGGATAAGGAAATTTTGAAAAGGACACAATATGATGATCTGTGATTACAAAACTTAACTCATAAAAATTGATCTAATTCCTTTTATTATCCGAAAACCTGCCAAGCAAAAGAACATTTCAGAAAAATATTGTTTTTGTCTAAATTAATTTGGTAAAAAATATCCCTGAGAGAAAATGTGAAATTAAAACTGCTGATTCTGATAAGAGAATAACGAGGAAAAATATTATCTTGTCGATCGTTTGATATAACGATGTCATTTTTAAAGGGCCTTCCTTGGAATCATTTTGTCATGCCCTAATAATAAAGTCGGACAATTATTCCGTTAAAAGCAATCAAGGCAAGAGAGTTCGCCCAATAAAATTATCCGATTAAATAATCTACCGAAATGCCGACCTTCCCATTGAGAAGCAGGCGCCGTAATTACGAGACCAATGGAATAAATTTAATTGAAAACCCTTCAATATCAATATGGCATAGAAATTTTATCTTTCAGCCCGTGCCTCCATTCAAAGGTGGGAGTGGAGAGAACAAACGGGACTTCTATCAGGTTGTTTCTGCAGGGTCATCACTCCATCACTAAGCAACATTCAAATATTTTAATTTATTTAAATAAATAGAATTAATGCGTTAAAAGCAAATCTGAAATCTCTCTGCAAATCCAAAATGCTAATTAAATTTTTTGCCACTGACCAAGAAAACACACAAAAATGATTTATTTTCGAATAAAAAAAATTTTTGCACAATATTTATATATATATTTTTCTTAATTATATAATTAATCAATTAACAGAGTATAATAATTTATGTTAACTAAAAATATTCATAAAACTAGTTTTCACTGCTTTTGATTTTGTTTAAGGTTTCTCTTCTATAGAACCTGGCGCTTGTGTTTTAAATAGTGATAAGCATCAGGATGAAGAATATTTAGGACGGGTTGTTTCGGAGAATTCGAACGATTAATCAAATTTCAACGTTCATTTCCGGGTTATTTGAAAGTCCAACTCAAGTTCTGTTATTATATCTTTACAGGCTAATTGCTTGACAGAACTGAAATAATAACAAGAACTTGAAAAAATCTTTCACAGAACTGGAAAATTAACTTTGAAATTTGAAGAATTGTTCAAATTCTCCGAAACAACCCGTCCTTAGTAATTTTGAGAGCATATTACCGACCGCTATGTTACTAATATTAAAAATATACAATTTCAATATCATTATTTCAAAACTTTAAAAAATGTTGATCATCTCTTTAATTTCAAATCACGTCATTAAAGAGAAACCGGAACCTTTTAAATTGAGGGACCGAGCATTGAGAATCCTCCAACTCTCCAAACAATGGCTTAACCACAAAATATCACGCATAATATTATTCTAACAAGCATTTCAAGATAAAGACGGCTTATGTTTAAAAAATGTGGCAAAATTTCATCAATTCTATCAATAATTATTTCATCAGTTCTGGCACGAATAAAATTTCTTCCAAAAAGTACTTATCTTATGTCGACCATCATCCATGAACATTTAAATACTTTTTTTTATTTCTTGCACACGATTCGCAATAATTTATAAAATATTTTGTTTTAGCAATAAAATTAATGACAACGAAAAAAATAATAATAATAATGACGCGATGTTCCGTGATAACCCTGCATGCTACAAAATAAGGTTCCAGATTCTAGGTACTGTGGACTGTGGACGTTGACCCGAGTAAGGGATTTCGTTTTAATCGGGTAGTCAAAGTACCTCACATGTTAATTTCAAATTGAAAATACGTGTCTTTGAGGAAATCCCAATAAATAATTCAAGTAATGTCTGAATCTATCGGCCTATTTTTAGAGTCCAGACACTCTGAGACTACTGAGGTATACTAGGAACCATAATATCGTAGATTCTCTTTGTCTTACCACGGGTAACCTATGCTAAGCAATATATTCATAAAATAATTTATTTTGGTGGCTGATACGTGTCGTATTAAAGTATTTGTCTAATTTATCCCCCAGGACACATTCATGACAGATTATAATTTTTTCTCTTGTGTTTTTTAAAAAAAAAATTATTGTTTTATTAGTACCGCGCAAGTCCCAAATGCTCCCAACCGCCTGGTGCCAATGAATCTATGTCATACCTAATTGAAAGATGTAGAGAGGTTGAAGGTACTAGAGAGGGGAACGAGACGGGGAAAGGAATGTGAAGAAGTACATGGCAATTTAAAGCAAAGTTTTGACTCCAAATAGTGGTCTTTTAGGCAATACGGAAAGTATCTACTACTCTGGAACGCGCCGCAACTATGGGAACTTATTACATGAAAAGAATAACTTGTTAAATAACACAAATTAATTAATATAATTTAATTGTAAACGCTGTATTTGAACATGCGACCTCCAGATTCGTAGCCAAGGATCGTTACAACTCAACCACAGAGCCCTGCATTTGATCACACTGATTGATGGTTTTATTATTTAGAACTGTCTCTTATACTATTTCCTTGTTGAAGAAAATAAATCTCCTGCCATGTTGTTTTGTATTGGTTAATGTTTAGAGCTTATTTCCGTTATAAACTAAAACATTGTAAGAACATTTTCCTGACTTTGACTCATTATATATGTTATTCAATGGAATCTGTATTCAATGTTCTCCCAGCGTAGTTGGTCGTCTATGATTATTCCCAAATATTTAACATCCTTTGATGATTTTAGGTGATATTTGAAGAGTGTTTAGATTAAGTGAATATGAGTGGATGATTGGTTTATGACAGTTATTGGAAGCATTCTGTTTGCGTATGTAAAATGTTATTTATTGTGTTTTGTCGATATGAAGTGTGAAGAGGTTACTTTTATTAGGCCATTATTAGTTTTATGAGTTACTGATTGCTATGATTAATTTTCAAATATTAAGACTATATCACCTGCAAATGAAAATATCTAACCTAAAATATCCATGGTATATAAGAAATAAAAGTGGGCCTAGTACAATACCTTGAGGTCCAATCTTTTGAAGCTTTTTAAGCAGTAAGGGATGGGATAGCGTATCAAATGATGTAGCTAGATCGAGAAAAACAGCACGGGGTTGCGATCAATGTCAATGACAGTCTGAATCGACCTTTTGTAAAATGTCGATGAACCACATACACAAGGATGTAAAATTAAAATATAAAATAAATTAAAAGAGCCCATCGGTTCCGGATACGTAACAAATATAATACTTAAGAGTTTTTAAGCGGTGGAGGATTTGACTGTTAAAAAATATAACAGAAGGTACATGAATTAGCTGGCAGTTAAATACATGTATAAGTTCTCGATGTATTACTCTTCATCATTTTACTTGGTTGGTTCAAACCCCCAGCCCTTCAGATATTGTGGTGCATTTACAACATACTGAAAAATGTGTGCAAAATTATATGTTATTGTTCAAATTTTCTTTTAAATAAATTATTTTCTCAGTTCCCACTAAAATTTTATTGATTCACAAATTTAAAAAGCTACAAAATATACAGTACAATACTCACCTGGTAGGTCACTTGAGATTAACACTTAATTAACATTATCTAATTGTTTATTGGCGAAATTTAGATACAGGATTTAGGACTTAATTGAAAAATTGAATATAACTAGACTTTCTCCTAGTCATGGTATATTTAATCTATACCATTGCTATCCAGTCTCCTGAAAAAACAAGGTATAGGTAGTTTTAAATATTTTATAATAGAATTAATCTTTTAGTTATTTATAGTGATCGATAAAATATTGTTCTAATTTATTTTTAATAAATACTGAAAACCATACATCCATGCGTTCTTTTATTCCATCTTATAAAATTATTTTTTAAACCTTCGTAAACAAAAAAAAATGCATTTTTATTATATGATGGTAGCATTAGCCAAATTGACAAATGAGTAAAATAGCGTATGCTCACTTTGGCAAGTTTTGGTAACACAGATATCTATTAGTATTCTTTGACAATACATCATATTATATAGTATTAAGCCTGTAATAAAATAAATTTTACCAACCTTACAATTATATCTTTAGGATATTGTAAATAACACTTATAATTCCATAAACACCAGGACTTTTATTAAACAGGACAATTTGGTAACTTTTTCAAATAAATTTGTGAAATTAATGTAAGGTGAAAACTACGGGATAAATTTTATTTAGCTTTACACACAGAGAAACGAGAAAGAAAATTGTCAAGTTCTCAACCGTATCATACACAAAAAAATCGCTTGAAAATCATTAGGAAAGTTTTTTGTATGCAAATCGGAGGACGCCGTAAAAAGCGAAAAGCCGAAGGAAACTTCGACACCAGTTTTTTTCAATGTTTTAAAAGTACAACAGGTGGCGCCAGCGTCACTCGAGCATTAACTCAACTAAAGAACTTCGTCCCTTTTACAGAAGTAGGAGGCTCTTTGTAAAGGAGATTTATTAGGACTTTTTTCACGAGACATTAACTACTCGTAGGTATGTTGAGGTTGAAAATATCGTGTGTCGAAAACCATACGCTTTGCTTTTTCGCAATGTCATTTTTTAAGTGTTATTAAATACTTTTGCACGTTAATTTATTGTCCCTTTAGATTAAAGGGAGTATCGCTTACGAACATTTCGTAATTGCGTAAGACAAGGAGCCTCAATGTCCCAGTGCTTTTCAACGTGTATTTGGATGAACTTGGTAAAACACTAAATACAACAAGAATCGGATGCCATATTGCCGGGGTATGTATGAACAATATTAGCTATGCATACAACATGGTCATACTAGCTCCATCGGTAAGGGCGATGAGAAAACTTCTGGCAATGTGCGAAGCTTACGTTGATAGTCACGGTACATTGTACAATGCTAAAAAGTCATCCCTGCTAATATTTAAAGCAAATACTGGTCCCACTGTCATTCCACCCATACGTCTCGGCCGGGCCAACCAGAAAATCTGCAGCATGTCATCACTGATGACCTAAATGATAAAAATGACATAGAACGCCAAAGAAGCGTACCGAGTGTGCGAGCTAACATGCTTGCCAGAAGATTCAACAAGTGCAGTCCTCCGGTGAAGAAGCAACTTTTCCAAACATACTGTATGAGCTTCTACACTAGCGAGCTATGAACGACATACACACAAGGCGTCATGTACACACTCCGAGTACAGTACAACCACGCATACAGAACCCTTTTTGCCCTCCCCTGGCGATGCAGGGCCTCACAGATGTTCACCGAAGGAAGGGTGCATGGGTTCGCTGCTTTGATGCGCCACAGAATAGCCGGGATGAGTCAGCGTTACCAGAGATCGGACAACACTCTTGTCCAGGCCGTTGCCCAGTGGCAGGGAGCGCCTTTACACCAGAGATGGAGAATTTCACTCAAGCCACCATAAAGTCCTAATGTTTTCATCAATTTATTCGTTTTTTATTTATTTCTATTTCGATTTTTTATGTATTAACTTAAATGTAAACTTTTATGGCAGGCAGAGCATTGCACACACCGCTCTGTCCAGCTGAAATAAACATTATTATTAATTAATTTGTCTATTTAAAAAATATTTCTGCGCTTACTACCCGGTTTCGCTGGATAGTCCACACATTTTTCCGTGTTATCGAATCGAGCAATAAATAGAATAATATTTGTATATATTATTTTATTTGTAATATTCATTTTACCAAATTTATATGGTTTTTTGTAACACCACCCGAAAAATCTTGTTTCAACCCTTATATTTCAAATACTTATGGAAAAATTGTTAAATTTATTTATCAACACTTAATAGTTTTTCGCTGCTCAAGATATAACAAGAACGAATTAATAATTTTTGATGTTATGAAGTTGAAATTATTGTATACGAGAGTATGGCGTTAATTGATGATTTTTTTCTTAGCTTTCGCGAATTATTTTTCTCTTTGAATAAAAATATCCAAAGATAGTATAACGTCTTATGACTTCTTTTAATGCGAAGCTTTTGCCAGGAACCATAAATTAATACGTTTGCTCAATTTTCAGTAAACCGGAACTTGATAACAAACCAAAACTAGTTTTCAAATGAAGATATCAGAAGTTTATGGTCTTACAGACTACGAGAAGAGAATAGTGGATTTCAAGACATTAAGATCCGGACAAAGGAAAAATCAAGTAAATTACATTTCAATTAAATGAAATCCTGTTTGTATTCACATTTTCACAAATGGTAAAAGAAGTGTGGTGTTTCCAAGGCTCACTTTTAATTTTAACGAATTCTAGCCATATTTACAGACGGAAATGTGAAAAAAGTTTCCAACTTTACGACGTATTGTGTTGTTTTAATACCGCACACTAGGCCCAATCGGGTTTACAGTCCGGAACCAGTGAGACTACAGCATGCCCAATAATGGTATATTGTTAAGCCGAAGGGAGTAAGGAAGAAAAAAAGATAAGAAAAAGGATATTGGAAAGTATATAGCCCTATATATAAAGACAAGTGATATTGTACCTACTAAATCAGTGTCTCATCAGTACATTTGAATGGTATATCTGAGTACAAGTGACAATAATTAATTATTTATGTACTTCCTTTTACTCATTCTTGTTTGTCATTTACGGTTGCATATTTGGCTAATTATTTTTGATACTATCTTTGGAAATTATTATCATTTTGGTTAATACTATTTATAACATCCGTGTACCTAAATTTATGGGCATCACGCCTTATGTACTTAAATAAAATAAAATAAAGAATACATATTTTATTTTTTGGAAATACTTAGTGAGTAAAACCTCAAATTGTAATATTTAATTATTGAAGACAATATTAGCAATTCCTTAACGAATATTTGAAACAGAAAAATCAGAAAAAGATACGGTCATATCTAGGACTCCAACCCAGGACCCTTGCCTTGCCGGGGCACTGCTTTACCAACTGAGCTAATGGGACAATATTTAACAAATATATTGTCTTCAATATATAGTACCAACCTGTAATATAATATTTTTGACAAAAAGTAGTTATAATAGTCATTTTTAAAAATTGGAACTGATTTGTTAATAATTCTGAATTTTTCACTGTTTTTTTTTTACGGGTCTGTGCTATAACTATGAATTAAACAATCTAACTTCGTTTGTGTATATGTAACATTCTAAAATGCGTACCTACCCACATACGCAATTCTATAATTCAAAATTACTTAAATCTTATATTTTCAGTCTATAATATAATAAATTTATTCCGCCGTTCTTAGAATTGTTAGAGGTGTAAAGGTCAGAATAGTTTCCTACCAAGCAAGTGATCGTGGCTCGATTCTGGATCTAAAAAAAATAAATTATTTATCTCCCGTGATTTTCACGGGTTTGCACTAGATTAAAACAGCCTGATGTAACTACCTACACGATGTAAAACTGTTGCACTGTTATGTATCGGTTATATAAAGAATTTGTTTTCAAAACGTAAGAAAAGCTATATTTTGTTAAATATGTTGATACCTTTGTTAATTGCTGTACCACAAAGCTATAATCTTACCTCCGCATAATCCAAGCACCGGATAAACTTTTCTAATAAAGCAAACCAACCGCAAAAGTTACAAAATAATATCCTTTCATTTATCCTCGGGGTGTAAGCGCCAGGATATCTCGTGGATGATTTTTCTACCCTCATATTTCTTGGATTTTCACCCTTAATTGCCAATACATACATCAGTTGAGTTGGCAAAGTGCTACATGAAGCGCGAAGAAAAGAGATCTGGGAACAAAGGAAAGAAGCGAATGAAGCGGGATTCGATATAAACATCATACATAATAATACTCTTCTTAATGAACTCTGTGTTAATAAGGTTTAACGAAAGGGTGCGTTTTTTCTTCGTGGATTTAAAATGTTAATATTTCTATCCACAACGAGCATTAAAGGCAAATTGTGTTCAAATAGATTGATTTAAAACGATTTAAAAAAAAATCTATTTGAATTTCACTCTTGTTTTCTGTAATGAATGAATGGATGCAAATCTTGACAACAGGGATACCCAAAATCTTCAAAATTACATCTTCCAAGTTATATTTTAAAGAGAGACTTTATAGTTTTGGTATTTTTTGTATTCCTTCAAAATCTATAAACACATAATCTACCATCAAAAAAAATAATCTTAAGTACTACATTAAAACAAAACTAAAATATTTTTTAAATACATAAATTGCAAGAAACAATATTTCTTCCACACTGGAACCATACTACAGTTGTTTTCGCCACAATACGCGCGCATTGAATGCCTCGTTTGTGATGCGCGTCGTCTCATTCGCTCGCCCTATCTCTAAATAATATAAAATAAAGAAGCTTCCCGCGTCTGTCTGTGTGTGCGCTTAGTTCTTCTAAACTACGGAATGGATTTTAATAGGATTTTTCATTTAGAGAATTTTTTTCCAGAGGGTTTACATGCATATTATATTTATGATAAGTCGAGGAAAATCGATGTGTAGTAATAAGTCGTAAAAAAATATTTTCGGATTCTTACATAATAACGCTGGCTAAACCTTATGAGGTACATCAAAGTAATGTAATACAGAATTGTATATCTTGAAAAAAAAACATACCATAAAAGTTCGCAATATTATATAAGGATAAGGATAACCCACAGAAATCATTTTTATCTTCTAAATAGAAAATAGGTTTTTTGCGAAGCTATTTTCACCAATTTAATATTAATCCCCATATAATAAATTCAATGTTAATCAAAATTGCCCTTTACAGCATATTATTTAAATGAATATCTTAGAAGATATCGTCGAATTAAAAATATTTGCCACAAAAATAGTGTCATTAAGCTTCTTCGAACGAAATAGTTTCAATACGTTTTAATAATATCTTAGAACATATTGTAATTTAAAAATCACTCGCAATAAAATGGTCTGCCGCACGCAAAAGTACAGTCGCCTCTACGAAGGTGGACAATCTACCGCTGTGCAAGCCCATTAAATTGACAACCGGTGGGTCTGTAAGTCACTACTTTCCAACGTTCAAATCAACGTTGAGTTGTAAAATCAATCCAATATCTAATATAAGTAGTGATCAAGCTACGTTCAGCAAAAATCGCCAAATGAGAGAAAAAAAAATATACATGATTTTTACACATATACAACACAACAGCATTTTATGTTATGTGCTCAAGACGGTTTCGCAAAAATACAGGAGTATGACAAAACTATTTATTATACGTAGAATCAGACTGCCACAACCTTCCAACGAAGAAATCAAGGTACTTCATACGGCTTTCCAGAAGATAAAAAATGGATGCTCTTGGGATGGTCTATGTGGTTCATCCCAACAACTGCGATTTTTTTTACATTAGATTGTTACTTAATTCTGAAAGGCCCAACATCTTTTGCACACATCAATACTGTACATGGAGCTACTTATAATCCCTATCAAGCAGCATGTAAAGCACTGGGTCTCTTAAAAGATGATACTGATTAGGACAACACATTATCAGAAGCTGCTATTTGCTAGGTCATTGAAGTATTTGTTTGCCAATATACTAGAGTTTTGTCAAGTGACTGACTATGTAATTCAATTGAATAAATTTCAAGAAAATATGACTGAACACATGCTCAAAATATCTTTGACAATACGTTATTTGGGAGGCGGGTTTGAGTATTGCCGCCCCTGAAACCATTTATTGGATAATCAACAACTCTGGCATAGGTCAACAAGTGGTTTCCTACGTTTGGTAACTTAGCAGGGGTGCCCGGATTCATCGGGTGAGGTGTTTTTAGCATTTGCCTGCTCACCAGCTGCGTGGCGTGCCAGTTCGGGAGAGGCTGAATTCGGGAGACCCTTTGACCTCTTCGACTGATCTCTCTTGACCCATCGCCTTACGGCTCAATGGAAGGGATATATCATTCGTCCGTCACTCCTGGATACACAGATCCCTAGATTCCTACCCATATCTCATACCTTTTTCCTTTTTAAAACTTCCTGTCCTCTCTTTACTTAAAAAACCCCACCGCACAACATCCCCAAAGATGGTGTTAATGTAAAAAAAATAGTAGAATTATTTTTGGGAAAACCTATTAAGGATTTTGGACTGCCGATGCCAACTAATATAACAAACTACTTTGATTTTACAAGTACCGAATACACAAGAGAAACGTCTTATGATCAATTAAAACTGTTATAAGTTGTAGCTCAAGATAAACACATCGACAAAAAGTATACGATCGTTTGATAGGAACGCAAGAAAAAAAAATCCCCTTGATGCTCCAGGAGGTTCAGGAAAACATTTGTTATTAATTT
Organism: Hesperophylax magnus; assembly: GCA_026573805.1. Classification (NCBI taxonomy): domain Eukaryota; kingdom Metazoa; phylum Arthropoda; class Insecta; order Trichoptera; family Limnephilidae; genus Hesperophylax; species Hesperophylax magnus. Next base: position 11,158,385 of record JAIUSX010000012.1, read on the forward strand.
GCTCTTTGCCAAAGTCAGATCTACTGGTAAAATTACATTAGCCGTTGCATCATCTGGCATAGCAGATACACTTTTGATAGACATGACATTACCGTTAAGAATTGCTACTGATGATACTAACAGTGTTTGTAGTATTTACAAACAAAGCAATACTTGAAAATTGATGAATAGCTACTTATTAATAGTCTGGGATTATTTAAATTGTTCAATCCGTAGGTTTTACTTTGCTTAACCTAAAATAATGTATCAAGTAAAACCATTTTAATAGCTTTCGCATTATTAATTTGCTCATTACATGCACGTTCACTGGAAAAAAATTCCATTTAAAACACCATAAATAACAATAACCGGTAATACTTGTTAACGCGGATGAGTGATCATGGTTTGTTGTCAACATTTAAAACAAGTTAAAGTCTAATAGGTGCTTGAACAGACCATGTTGGTTATGCTAAAAACAAAAGCGTTGACAGTTAAAAGACATTAAATGCATATAAGTGATTTTAACAGACCATAATAACGACGTTTCGACAGTTAAGTATTGACTATTGAAATAAGGTAAAGCTGCTTTGACAGGTTGAATTTGCGCAAAACTATCAAACAGTTTGTCATTTAGAGGAATTTTGCGGTGGGCATGAATGTCTATAGTGCATGAGCAAGACGGAACGTGCTGATCGCACATTGAGTTAGGTATAACACACCAGTGATGTGACAAGTGTTTACTGTCACTTTAGCTTACGCGCGCGTCCATTTGTTTTTATATTCTTCAAAGGTGCACAAGTCGGCTAATTGTGATAAATTTTGTTTCAATTTAATGGAAAAAGATATTAAAGACCTCGCAACAAGTGTAAATATAAAACACAAAATCCACACATGGATAGTCAACAAAGGCATTGTATAATTGTATACTGTGGACAGATAACATCTACAATACCATAAATTATAGCACACTCCACGCCTGATTTTTTCTCTTTTGTTCTCACTCATTTATTTGTATTTTCATTATTTCTTATATTTTTCTTATTAAAAATCTTATCTATCTAATTATTATATATCTTTTTTTATTTATATTTTCCATATATCTTTTTATTTATATCTTTGATTCTATGTAAATTCGCATTATCTAAAATTAGATCAAACTCCCGCCACCTCGGAACAGGCTCAGCCTAGTGAGGTGGATTATACCAAAAAAAATGTATGTTAATTTATTAGTTAATAAATAATAAAAAAATTAAAAAATGCCGGTACATATACAATAAGTTTTCTTTGGATTAACGTAGTAGACTTTGCAGCTACTGGGAGCTTGACTTCAAAGCAAGATAAATTACTTGTTAGCCAATGTGCATCTTCAAGAAACAAAACGCTTTCTGGTGGTAAGATCCAGAAAAAAATATATCGTATGCAAAAAAAAAATGTTTTCAGGGAATGACAAGTTAGCGGTTTGTCACAAATTCATCGCAAAAACTCAATGCATATCGCCCGACGTAATAAAACTAGCAATAAATAATAAAAAAAAACGCACTGGAACTTACGCTTAAGATGACAAGAGGGGCCAAAAAGAGCTTACACATAAAACTATGAATGAAATCTTTGACCATGTGAGATCACATATTAAATGATTTCCAAGCATGGAGCCACACTATGTGAGAACATCATCAAAGCGTAAGTATTTAGACTTCTCTCAAGTATAAGGAAAATGCATGCTTTGTACTCGGATTATTGGAGAGAAACGGATATTTTCTAAAAATTATAATTTTAGTTTCTTCGTACCAAAGAAGGGTCAGTGTCTAATCTGTACAATATGCGAAGGCTAGTGATAAAAGCGAATGAGGACAAAACTACAAAGAACACACGGAAAGATGTTTGCTATAAGGAGAAGGAAAATGATAAAGAGAGATCTAACAAAAAAAAACAACTTCCGGTCGCTAACATTTGACCTGCAGGCAGTTTTACAAATCCCAAGCGGAAAAGTCGGCCTTTTCTCTACTATCTAAGAAAATTGTGTATGTATAATCTCACATTACAAGAGACTCCTGCCTTCAACAATGCTTACTGCTTTTCATGGTCCTAAATAAATGGAAAGGATGAAAGTTGCGAAACAGGCTCTATCCTGTACTACTTAAATTTCCATAATCTGTTCACACGCATATGGAATCAGATTTAATGCTCAGTGGCATAGAACATGTTTAGAAAAACTCTGCTGTGTATATAATGAATGAACAAGCAAGATCACAAAAAACGCAGAACTGACCAGTTGACCAGTTCAAATTTAAAGAGTTCAAACATTACAATTTCATCGATCTAAAAAACCTAGCAAACAAGGTTATGATTAACAGAACAAGGGATCCGGTATGTGAAAGGAGAAACTAACAAAATCTTCTTTAATTAAAATATGTCAGACACATTTCATTACATAAATATTGCAGACGATTTAAAAGTTTACTATAATAGAAAGTTAATTACAAGAACATCTCTTACTTCACCTAGCTCACAAATAAAAAAACTTTTCCCATACTATTCTCCGGGACTTGAAACAACACTATGATAAACCACTGACGATAAGTCAGTCCAAGAAAAATGACGTACTGAAGAAGAATTACTTGGATGGTACAACGGATTCCATACTAATGTCGATGTAAAGGATCAAGTCCTGAGCCTGCTAATGATGAATGTGAGGATGAAGAAACACCAAATTTATTTAATCTTTCTTGCTCAATATACCTAATAACGTCAAAATAATTTATAATCTTTTTTTGAGCTGCATTAAAACCAAAAAAGTAATTTTGTGTTTTGTTCAACATTTTATGGTTAACACTCAATAAAACAACTAGAATGAGGGTTTAGTAAATTAATTTAGGTACAAATAAAATCCTCTGAAGCTATTTAACATTTTCTTGAGCAATAAATTCAAAGTTCTGGCTTTGCATCTTTTGAATATTTTTGCAGGTTAAAAAATGTATTAGGATGAAATGATTAATACAAATTTTTAGTTAATAAAACTGTTAACATAACAGCATCTTACAAAACTGAAAATTTATTATGTGAGTATGACTTTTAGATAGTCAATCTTTCAAATTGTTTTTTTCTCAAAAACGTCAATCCTGCATTTAATGGGTTTTATCAGCATACAGACGAAACAATTAAATATATTATTTTTTCACATAGTTTCCAACATACAAAATTTATTTTATTGATTATAATTATAACTATATCTCAAACGTTTTACTCTTTGAAAGCTGCCCAAGTATTTCCAAATTTTACATAATTTTATTAAACATTAAAAATAACAAACACACTAAAACCTATCATTTCATGCATGCAAAGATAATGGGTATTATAATATAATTAAATTACCCCACGAACTCGCCAAAATAAACGTTAGACATTCGACCCACGCACCTGCCCGTCATTTCGTAGTTTATAATAGGCTTGTGGTCAACAGCACGCATACGAAATCAGTTATTTGGAACAGAGCAATTAATTCCCTTCCATACAACCTATTTTCCCTATTTAATTGCAATATTTGCCACTGAACCTGGGATGAATAAGCTACAGAGGATTAAACAGTTTTATTCTTATACCGTCTTAATAATAATATATAATACGTTGGAATAAGAACGGGTTGGTAGAAACCGTTAGTCATAATCACGTGTATGCGTATTGCGTATAACGGCCGTAATACGGCAGTACTGGCATTAGACAGATTTTAAACCGCCCATGATTAGAATCGTGTTAAGACGGAGATCGCGGACGTTGTTAATAATCTGGTTGATTAGAAAAATATCGATCGGTCGTATAAAAAAATAATAAAAAAAACAGTTATACCCCTTTGCAGTAGTATACTAGTACAGAGGAAAATTTATATTGAAATATCGATATACGTTAACGGTTGACGTTACAAAACTAAGCAACATACTTAACGCGAATTACGAAAAATACCGTGTTTTTGAGGTTTTTGACTAAAGTGGTACGAGTCTAAAAAATCGTGCATTAATATATTATTATTATTATTTTTATATCTCTTCTTTGAATAGCGATACAAACGCTGCAGCGACGCATTAGAGAACCTTTATAAGTAAAATTAAATGTCTAATTAGTGTCGGAAATGGTTTCTTATTCAAATTCCAATCTTTTGAAATCGTTCAATTATTTTTTCTTACATTTTTGCGTCTGTCTAATATTACAGATAAGAAGGCCAAGCAGTACTATCGATGGTACATTAACTGTATTTAAAAAAAAAATCTTTACCAAAATAGATCTTCTTTGACGTGGGAAAAATCGCGATTAAAATACTGACTTTATACTTTGAAGATGGTTGAAATATTTCAAACAGATGCGTATTAGATGATAGTTATTATTAATTATAAAGCAAGCAAATTAAATAAACGAGGATTCTCCAAATAAATTTATTCTAAGCTAGCTCATTCAGTCAAGGGAAATGAGATGCCAATAATTAAGAAGCTTATAAAATAATTCAGAAAAAGGATTTTTTTTCCAAATTTATTTATTACTAGCTGACGTGTACCCGGCGTTACTCGGGAGTTATGGATGGTTTTGGAGTAAAGTTTTGAGATTGTGAATTCTAGTGTACCTGAAAACTGGGTACATTTTTAAAATGGAAAAAAAATAATCGTTTTATGATAAGTGTTTATTTCACTAGAACGTGACATGTCTTCCTTGGGTGTATTTGACTTCTTCTGCTATTCATTTCCACGTCATACATTCTCCTTAGACCAGTTTCTTTGTTCATAACATACGCCACATGTAAATTCATAAATGTCATGTTTTGATCGGGCGTCCCCGACTTTTTTTTTATTTTTTTTATTAGATAGAATATTTTTTACAATTCAAGTTTTTCAGTAATGTAGGCCTCACTGGGTGGCTTGCCCGTGCTGAGGCCTTCATTTGATAATATAAAAAATTCTACATAATACATTTAATGAGAAAAATTATACATTTATAATTAAAAATACATAATAATATATTTAAAATTTAAAAAAATAGTACATTGAAAATAATCTTGTGTGTTTGTGAGTGATGTGTGTTTATATTGGTTTTGTGTGTTACGTGTAGGTTTAAATAACGTTACCAATTGTTTACCGTATTGTTCCTATTAAAAAACAACATTATACCGACTTTTAATTTATAATGCATTAAGTCATTCTCGGGCATCATCATTAGGGTGTGTCAATTATTTCAACTTTTGAATTCAGAAACGCCTGATGTCTCAAAAGTTGCGTCTTACAAAGAAAATGAGAACTACATTTAAAATTATTTAAAAAAAATGGTTATTAGCTCGCTAAAATGCATTGAAAAACAGAAAAAAAACCTAAAACATGTATTTTTAAATAATGGTAATTAATATTTTCCTCACAATAATTTAACCTTTTAACGTTTGTTTATTATTAAAAACTGCGTATAGTTGACAAAAATTAAATAAAAAAATCAATTTTATTAATGCAAGTAAATCTACAAGAATTCCGAAATTAACAAAAAAATGGTAAAAATCCACTAAAACGTCTTCCATTGCCATTTAGTTTGCTTTAATTTTCAATTATTGGACTTGGTTTGATATTTGAAGACTCAAATGAACATCTCCCCTTTCCTTTCGTCTGCTCCACCACCTCCTTCTCCTACCACTGTACCCCTACTCCTGCCACAGTAAGATGTTTGTTTTTTGTCAAGTTTAAGTTGTTCTTTCCAACAGTTTTTCAGATTCTGGTGAGGAACCAGCGCTAAGTGAAGATCATCAATCAGCAGTTGCTTATGATACATTATCTCCTCGAAATATACAATATTCGAAGATGAAGAATCCCTTGACGAAGTTATCTCAAATTTGTGATCGATACGGTGTATCACACAAAGCAGCAGCTGCCATTGCTTCTGCGGTTTTACAATATGTAAATGAAGCTGGTCCGTCTTCCGTTATAGATCATAGTAGATTACGAAGAGCCAGAGAGCAAACTAGAGATATGTTATTAAATAGCCGTAAATTGACAAATATCGAAGGAATATTTTTCGATGGGCGCAAGGACAAAACAATGTTTATTATCAAGAAAGGAAGTAAATTTTATCGGCGAATAAAAGTTGAAGAACACATAACGCTTGTGCAGGATCCAGGATCAGTGTATCTCGGACACGCTACGCCATCATCTGGTACTGCTAAAGACAGCGAAAATGCCATATGTTCTCTTTTGGAAGAGGAAAATCGTCAAATGGAGACAATTGTTGCAGTTGGTTGTGACGGAAGAAATACAAACACTGGCCGGAAAAATGGAATCATTTCAAGAATGGAACAGAGACTTGGAAAGCCATTGCAATGGCTTATCTGCCAGTTGCACGCCAATGAACTACCATTGCGACATCTGCTATCTTCATTAGATGGACTGACTAGCGGACCTGTAGCTTTCTCGGGACCAATCGGAAGAAACTTAAAAAATTGTGAGAACATGAAAATTATTCGGTTTTTTCCCATTCAATCATCCATACCGGAAAATATAACAGAAAAATTAAGCACGGACCAAAATTATTTATATAATATGTGTCCGGCTGTGTTAAAAGGTATGATAACTGTAGATTTGGCAAGGAAACAACCAGGGAAAATGTCTCATGCCAGGTGGCTAACAACTGCAAACAGAATTTTACGGCTATATGTTGCAACGGAAAACCCAACAGAAAATTTGCTGATATTGGCCATCTTTATTGTGAGAGTATATGCTCCAACATGGTTTACCATAAAGTGCAATAGTTCTTGTATAGATGGAGCCCGTAATCTCTGGAAAGTGGTTGGCATTTCCAGATATCTTTCAGCAGAATTGAAAGCTATTGTCGACCCCGTGATTCAGAGGAACGCATATTTTGGACACCCGGAAAACATTATTCTATCAATGTTAACCGATGACAATAAATGTATAAGGGAGCTAGGATGTAGAAGGATCATTTAATATAGGGCCCTTCAAACTTCAGGAGTGAGAGAGTTCACAATTCCAAAAATTAATTTCAACTGCAATAGCTACATAGAATTAATTGACTGGCAGGCCACACATTTAATTCTGACAGAACCTCCACTCCTGAGCAACGTAAAAACGGACGAATTACTTAAATTGTGTGATGAAGGAAATGTAAAAAGGTTCGATTTTCCTAAATTTCCTTGCCACACACAATCAGTGGAAAGGTGTGTGAAGTTGACCACAGAGGCGTCTTCTTCTGTTGCTGGTTACAATGCTAGAAAGGTTATATTTACGCCAAGCAACATTCAAGAAACATAATGCCAAATTTTAATTCTATGCAAGATTTTAAGTAATTACTGTTTTAACAATATGTTATCATTCAATTTTGAGCATCCATTATTTTTTATTCGTTGAATTTTGGTCAAAAATGTTGTTGTACGTTATTGTTTAGTATCTTGAATTTTACAATAAAAAGTGTTATTTTCCCCTTTTATATTTTTAACAAACACATCACATATGTATAAAAAAATATTTATTTTTCGTTCTTTGTACTGCAGTTATGGAAATAAAATTAAGTGTGCTACAAAATATAAAATATGGACCCAATGATTTATTTTTTTCCCAAATCACGAAATCAAATTTTTTTCAAAATTTTCGGCCATTTTAGCGAGCTAATAGTGAACACCAATTTCATTTTTTTTTACGTTTTCGAATAGCTACAGATCATACGCAACTTTTGAGACCCCAGGCGTTTAAAAATAAGGCAATTTTTTTTCTCTCTATGGAGAGCGACACACGCTAATCATCATGTACAGTCTAGGGCGGAACGAATTTTTTTTTTTCTAATTCTGATTTGGAATAGTTGTATTAAGTTGCCAATTGCCATCAATTACCTCAATTAAAAATATAAAAAATATCAGACAACGGTAAGAGCCCCCGCCAAGACATCGAACATTTACAAAAACGACAGTTTAGGGGATATTTGCGCGGCCTTGAAAATAGTACAGAATTTATTAAAATAGATTTATTTTATTTAAAAACATATTCAAATATAGTCAACTAGCTATTGCAATCAAATATTTCTTTATTTTAATATACTTTGGCGTTGTAACAGAGGTGCAAAGTGCGGGACGAAGCGGAGAGCGGCACCTGACAATCTACGAAATGCAGTATTTTGTTTAAACTACTGTCGATAATTGTCTCAGGTGAAAGGTCGCTCGTCAATTATATTCACGAGTACTTATTGATAAACGTTTTTTAAGTGAATTAAACTGATTTCTAGAAGACAAAATTTAAAATGTCCGATATTTGGTGTAAGTGCAGAGTTGAAAGAGAATATCCTACCTACGTATGGAAATGTGATGAAATTCTACGAATGGGTTAGACAAGACTTAAAAGTAAGGAATAACACAACAAAAGAACCTACGTATTTGGAAATTGCCGTAGTAGTTTGAACGAAAATTGAAGAATTGTGGATAAAATCTTCGATTCCAATTGTCACACACAAAATAATCTTACAGTTACTAGAAAGTTATCACTCGAAGTGTTATAATTTGAAAAAGTCTTTGAAGAAACTTAAGGAAGAAAAGTTAGAAGAGCTGCAAGTAAATGTCAAGAATTTGTAAGCTGTACTTGTTTGAGAGAAAAAAAAGTTCCAAAAGATGAACAAATGTTTTAAGAAGACCAACGCACTAACTGACTAATGGCTTTAGGAAGAACTGATCTTATCCATAGTAAAAAAATGCTGAATAGAATATTACGTACTCTCAAACAAGAAATGAGGCATAATAGATAGGATGAAACTAAGAACAATAAGGCAGAATGAGACGCGAGCAAATTTTAAGCGAAGAAAGAGTAACAGAAATTCCTTCATTATATTTCGATGGAAGGAAAGACAAGACGGCTAAAACTGTTTTAAAAAGATGGAAGAGGCTTAGAGTGATTGTACAAGAGGAACATATTTCAATTATAAAAGAACCAGGTACTGTTTATGTTGGGTATGGGGTTCCAACATCGGGCAGTGCAAGAAATATTGAAAGAGCTATCCACAGATTTTTAACGACTGAAAAGATATCACTAGATGGTTTAATGGCTGTTGGCTGTGATGGAAAAAAACACAAATACAGGGAAAACAGACTATCTCGACCATTGCAATGGATAATTTGTCTCTTACACTCCAATGAGTTACCATTGAGGCATTTGTTTACCTATTTGGATGGCCCTACTGCAGGACCTAAATCATTTGCAGGTCAAATTGGTAAAGCATTAGAGATATGCGATACGCTGCCGTTGGCTAACTTTGAGAAGATAGAAGGTGAACTACCTCCACAAATATCCACAGATCTCAGTACAGACGAGAAATATTTACAAGAAATTACTACTGCTGTCATAAATGGATCCTGGTCTCCTGGATTTATTAAAGAGAAGCCCAGGTAAACTTTCCCATGCCCGCTGGTTGACAAGAGCTAATCGCATACAGCATTTGTATATTTCTACAGAAAATCCACAACAAAATCTTGTGACTTTAGCAACGTTTGTCGTATAATCATACGCTCCTGTCTGGTTTACTATCAAAACACATTCATCCTGCAAAGATGGTTCAAATCATTTATGGAAGCTCATTAACAGCACTAGATATTTGTCCAACGAGTTGTTAGTGATAGTGGACCCTGTTATAATTTGTAACAGTTACTTCGCTCATCCAGAAAACTTGTTGTTGAGTATGATAACAGATTCATGTAAGCACATTAGAGAACTCGCTGCAAGACGCATTTAAAAGGCTCGTCAAGTTAATAAAAAATCTGTTTCGCGCATTTTTGAGGTGCCAAAAGTAAACTTAAATGCATGTTCTTACATAGACCTGATTGACTGGCAACAAAATATATACGAACCCTCAATACTGATGAATATTTCCGATGGTCAGTTACAAGATCTTATTGAAAATGGAGAAGATACATTGTTGAAGTTTATGAGACTGACTTGCCATACCCAGGCTGTGGAAAGATTTGTAAAAGTTGTGACAGAAGCAGTTCTAAGTGCATTCGACAAGATAAGACGAGAGGGATTCATAAAATCTAAATGAGCATCTCGAAAACTCATGCCAAAGTTTGAACCTAAAAATGGTTTTTTGCTATAAAAAATGATTTTATTCATACCAACATAACTTTCTTAATCTGTGTTTAATTTTGAAATAAATGTTTTTATTAATTAAAATCTACTTTTATTTTATCATTTCATGCATAACATATTATATTTACTTATTATTTTGTTTATAGGGTGTTTAATACAAAACGTCTATAAAAACTTAAAAAATAAAATTTCAAGTCTCTGGCGGGACCTCAAGATGTCGAGCTAGAAGTTCCAAATTGAGAACAGTTATTTAGAATTACATAAAGCAACTTTTCCCTGGTATTCCAATTCGAATTTCAAAAAAAAAAAATTTTTCATACAAAAGTGTTCCACCCTAATGTACATGAAGAGAGGAAAAAAATTGAATAGACACCTGACTTCAACGACAAAATGGTAAGACAAATCATGGACTGGAAAGATGAAGTCGTCTACTCGGGCTTGATCATGGACTCGTGACTCAATTGGAAATTTCACTTAGCTAAGGCGCAAATAAGAACGCGACAGGCGATTGGCGCAATGAAGTCCATTTTCAATGGAAGAAGTCCGCTACATCTCAGTACCGAACTCCTTGTCTACTATTCACTTATCCGCTCTGTACTTGCGTATGCTATTACTATATGGAGCAGCATATCACACTCTAACCACATGAGACTACAAAAACTTCAAAATTATTTCATAAAAATTAGATACAAGACGTGCCTTAGAACAAACTTAATAAAACTACATGACCGAGAAGAAATACCGAGTACACACACAGACTGACCGAACGTTTATACAAATCACTCGGGTGTAGAAAAAATCAACTCAATCAAGAAGTTGGACAAGAAAATTCACTTAGCCACCTTACTTTCACATATACATACTACCTCATCATACCCTGAAGTACAAAGAAAATATCTGGCCCAGAGTTAAACGTAGACGGAAAAGCAACGAGCAGTAGGTATTTCCTAATCTCCCGACTCATCCCATAATATAATTTTTTTGTATCTATATTATTTCATAATATTTATATAAACGTTTATTATTTACTCTCCCATAGGTATATATCAACAAAAAAACACACACATACACCTCAGAATGAAACACCGAACCCAAGTCTTGGATTTGTAGCCGTAAGTCTAAATATTTTTTTAAAAACTTCAACATTTCTGAGATAAAAATTGTTTCCATTTCAGGCCATAACTAACAATACATGTGCAAAATTTCAGTTCGTTCGGGGACGGAGATCCTGAGAAAATTGCTTCCAAAGACCGAACCCAAGTCTCGAATACCCGTAAGACTAATTTTTTTTTAATTCAACTTTTTTTGAGGTTAAGTTATTGTTTCCGCTTCAGACCATAATAAAAGGTACCTGTACAAAAATTCAATCCGAAAGGCATCATGAAAAATTGGCCTTTAAAGACCGAACCCAAGTCTCAAATTTGTAACCGTAACACCAAATATATTTTTCAAAAATTCAACATTTCTGAGGTTAAAATATTGTTTCCACTTCAGTCCATAATTTACAGTACGTGTGCAAAATTTCAGTTTGGTGGGCTTCAATAATCCTGAGAAAATGGGTTTCAAAGTCCGAACCTAAGTCTCAAATTGGTACCCGTAAGACCATTAAATTTTTAAAAAATTCAACTTTTATGAGGTTTTTTTTATTGTTTTCACTTCAGACCATAATTAACCGTACGTTTGCAAAATTTCATTCCGGCGGGCTTCAATAATCCTGAGAAAATGGGTTTCAAAGACCGAACCCAAGTCTCGCATTTGTACCCGTAAGACTAAATATGTTTTTCAAAAATTCCACATATTTGAGGATAAGTTATTGTTTTCACTTCAGACCATAATTCATAGTACGTGTGCAAAATCTCAATATTTTTTCCACCACTGAGCCTGAGAAAATGGCTTTCAAACATCGAACCCAAGTCTCGTAATTGTACTCGTCGGTACAAATATTTTTTCAAAAATTCAACTTTTTTGAGGTTAAGTTATTGTTTTCACTTCAGTCTATAATTTACAGTACGTTTGCAAAATTTTATTCCGGTGAGCTTCAGTTATCCTGAGAAAATGGCTGTCAAAGACCGAACCCAAGTATCGCATTTGTACCCGTAAGACTAAATATATTTTTCAAAAAATAAACTTTTCTGAGGTTTTTTTTATTGTGTTCACTTTAGACAATAATTCATACTACGTGTGGAAAATTCCAATCCGGAAGGCATAATGAAAACTGAGAAAATAGTTTTCAAAGCCCGAACCCAAGTCTCAAATCGGTACCCGTAAAACAATAAAAATTTTCAAAAATTGAACTTTTATCAGTTTTTTTTATTAATTTCACTTCAGACCATAATTCATAATAAGCGTTCAAAATCTCAGTCCTTTTGCCACCATTGAGCCTGAGGAAATGTCTTTCAAACACCGAACCCAAGACTCGCATTTGTACCCGTAATACAATTTTTCTTTTCAAAAATTCAACATTTCTGAGGTTAAGTATTGTTTCCGCTTCAGACCATAATTTACAGTAATTTACGAAATTTCAGTCCGTTCGGTAAAACAAAGCATGAAAAAATGGCTTTCAAAGACCGAACCCAAGTCTCGCGTTTGTACCTGTAAGACTAAATATATATTTTGAAAATTCAACTTTTCTGATGTATTGTTATTGTTTTCACTTCAGACGATAATTTACCGTACGTTTGCAAAATTTCATTCCAGTAAACTTCAGTCATCCTGAGAAAATGGCTGTCAAAGACCGAGCCCAAGTCTCGCATTTGTACCCGTAAGACTAAATAAATTTTTTAAAAATTCAATTTTTTGAGGTTAGGTTATTGTTTTCACTTCAGACTATAATTCATAGTAAGTGTGCAAAATCTCAGTCTTTTTGCCACCACTGAGCCTGAGAAAATGGCTTTCAAACACCGAACCCAAGTCTCGTATGTACCCGTAAAACTGAATATTTTTTCTAAAATTCAACTTTTCTGATGTTTTTTTATTTTTTTCACTTCAGACCATAATTTACAGTAAGTGTGCACAATATCAGTAATATTGTCACCATTGAGCCTGAGAAAATGGCTTTCAAACCCAGAACCCATGTCTCGTATTTGTACCCGTCAGTCCAAATATTTTTTTCAAAAATTCTACTTTTTTGAGGTTAAGTTATTGTTTCAACTTCTGACCATAATTTATAGTACATTTGTGTCCTTTGCTTTACTGAACATTTTAACATAAATACGGTTCGTTTATTTCTCAAGTTACTTCTTTCTGAAGGTAATTTAGGAATGGCTAGAAACTTGTTTTGCTACTATTTGCCTTCTTGATCGCATTTATTTTGTGATAATCTAAAATAGCCCAACTCCAACATCTCCTCTTTTCTTTGCTTTCACCACTGCATTCACAATTTTCTTCGATAAGCTTTGGTTCCTGCTTTTCCACTTTTACGTCCCAGTCGATGTTATCACATATATGTATTTTACGTGCTATACAAAATAACCATAATCTTTCGTCCGCAGTCATCGCAATATTTTATTGCGGTGAAGGCATCTTCCTGATATAAATAATGGTTTCGCGATGGAAGAGGGTACTTCAAGTTTAATGTCACGCCCATTCGCTCTCTCTTTCATTACATACAGTTTTCTTGTAATATAGAAATAGGTAGAAAATGGTGTCCTCGGCTTCCATTTTGAAAGATCAGGGAAATAGAAATCATCACGTCGTGAATCTGAAATCATTAGATCTCCGTCAACCCCAACGCGTTTGACCTGAGTCCATTTCTTACTTGATGCTGGATGACCTTTCCTTCTCTAGTTGGGTAAATATTTCCCGGATTCAACGGGAAGGATCTTTGGAACAATTCCATAGTCCTCACTATTTCTTAGTTCTTTCAAAATCACCCACAAACATTAACAAAGGATAGCATAACCATTATCCACTTTGTTTCTTGCAAATTCTAGTAGGAAAACTCTCAGGCAACCTTTGTTTCCTTCGATTGAAACTCCGTAAAAACGTCCTTTCACCGACTGAAAGTGGCTAAAGCAGGGCTCCGCTCTAAAGAGAACATCTCAGACCGGTTCTCCAACACCTTCGACCAATGCTTTAACTAGCTAAATCAACCAGCATTATGGACGCGGGAAAAACAAACGCCGCCCTACTAAAATGGAGGCTGGTTCGGCACCCAAGGTTTCAATTCTGCTAACATTAGAAGTTCCAATTAGGAATACTGCTCAACCGATATTTTTTCCATCGCTTTTGTCGTTTCAGTATGATAGGATAGCCCACAGAAAAGTCGTACATTTCATCCCGAGCAAACCCTATGTGAAGTACAAATTAAGAATAGAGATGCCAGAAAGGTGTATTTTTTCGGCTACAATTTCCAATCCGCTCTCGTGATCCGTCTAATGTGTTATTCTGATTCAACCCTTTAATACACTCACTACATTTGTTTAGTTTTCTGTGTGATTCAAATGCGGTTTAAATATATATATTTTTTTTATTTTTCGTAAAAAGAAAAAGTGTTAAAAACTAGATTAAATTACTGCAAAAATGTCTTTCCGGTGTATTCATTTAAAATTTAAACTATTATATAGAATAATAAAATTTTAACACCGAATGTGAAAAGTGTTATTCAAAACGCTAACCACTTATTTACTCAATTTTTTACTCTTATCATAGACAAATTGAGAGATCTCGAAATTTCGAAAATATATTCGTTTTTTTGGGGAATTCATAAGAAAACGGTACCTTCACTTTTATCTCATTCATATAATAAAAAATATTTTTAAAGTTAAACAAGTTGTTACGATTGCGGCGCGAAATATGAATTATTAATTTTCGCTATTTTTAGCAGTTTATTTATAGCATCCAGTATTCAGGCAAACCGGAAAGAATTATTATTATTATTCTTTCTAACGTCAATAAAATACTGATTTTCGCATAACAAACAAAAAACTTTTGGAAAATATGGACGCCCGATCATATTATATGACCCTAAAAGGCCGGAGTGGTTCAATTGTTTGTACAGGTACATCGATCGGCTTCTCATATCAAAACGATGCTCGTTTATCAAGTTCAAATTATTGTATTCTTGTCTTGCGAAATACTCACAAACAAAGTTACTTGCAATTCGAGGTTCCACTGTGGTTTATTAGTGTTAATTACTAGTCAAAGTGAAGGGAAAATCAACCTTCGTTTACCAGAATCATCTCGACGTTTTGTCATATTGTCAAGATGGTTTAGGCACTTGGCAGGAACCTTGTTAGAACGGTATTGTTCATGATCGTATTATGTACAGTATTATGTACAAGTACCATGTACAAATTATCACAGTATTTAAGTTGTTTTGGATTGTCGGTGGAAATCGTCCGCCTATAACCAATATTATGTTCCTGTGTAAAAAAAAGATATACATATTAGAAATAAAAAATAAAAATAAAAATAAAATTTAAATTTTTTTAAGTTTAATCATCCTGCTCGGTATTATTATGTCGGTTAGTGTGGTCGAAATATATAAACACTTGGTTTGATTGTATATCACGGGGCAGAAGTAATGACCATTTAAAAATGTGCAACATTTTTCTGTGGGGCTATTTGAAGGAGAAAGTTTTAAAATTACCCCTACACTTTAAAAGAACTGAAGACTACAGGTCTTAGAAACATCCGCCCCACCCCTTGAAATATGCAGAAAAGCAGCCCAATACTTCATTAATATACTATATTCATGTATTTTGATGAAGTGGTATTCAAAACTAAACGAAAATAAAGGGTTTACATACTGATCATAATAAAAAAGTTTATTAGTTTTTTTATACATTTTCAAAACCGGATCATTACACCACCTTGTATTTAGTATTTGATTTGCAATGTAATGATCAATGTGTTAACACCGCGGATTTACTGATTTTAATCTGTACAGTTTAAAAAAACAGGATTATAAACATACGTATTACTCCAGTTTATATTAGATATATAAAAACAGTAATAGAAAATGTGTATAATGGACACAATAATAAAGATACAATAATAGTAGGTTTATTTAAGTTCGATATAATCTGCCTCATCAATCTGACTGGTACTGCACTAGGCGAACCTGTATTGAAGTAGAAATTTCGAACAAAATTAATTCATGCGATGTCTATGGTTTACCAATACATATGGATAGTAAGTTAGTAAGTAAGTCCTATAAAAACAAAAACAAACTTTACTCATCGTCCATAGTACAATAATTTAATACAAAATTCGCTAGACTTGGGTGAGTTGACTGGATATTGCACGACCTATGTTGAATATTCATTGTTTAGTTGCGATTTTAGATTGATTTAAATGTTTTATTACACAATAATAGTAGGTAGTAGTATAATTTTTATATTGTTTGAGGTTTCATTAGGTATTCTATTGATTTGTGTCACGCGTTCTTTGTATTTTGGGTAGTATCTAGTTTTCGTAGTATTTAGTTGTTTTGTTTAAAGAGGTAAGTCAAGATTGTTTTGGAGTAAATCTGTCAAATATATTGTGATTTAACGATATCTTTAGTGCTTGTTTTTAAATGGACCTTAAGGATAACTTTCATGATTAGTTTTTGTGAATCTGTGGGAATCTGGTAAGGAGACAACGGCGATAACGGCGGTAGAGTGGTCAAGGCGCGGGTAAGTGAGTCGACACCGCGTTGGTGGAGACTGGATTCGTGGATGTGTTCAGCACTAGTGAACGTGAAATCTTCCGGGTACTCCAATGTGAACAAGGTAGCCGAAGGTGCAATAGACCTATCGGCAGATGAGCGGGAGATGAAGGCCGGCGACGATGCCGCGGGGCCAAGGCGCAGACCGGCAAAGTGGTCGCAGGGTCTAGGCGCGTGAGGTCAGCGCTGGCCAGGAATGATAAGCGCTAAGGTGATCTCAAGGCGTCCATTATTGTAGTCCGTGCAGAACTGAGTGTAGGTGAAGTAGGTCCTGTAACGGTGTGGTGAAGAAGGCACGGGACATGACGCGTGGGAACCGGCGGCCGATGTCGGCCGCTTCGGCAAGCAGTTGGAGCGCTTGCATTGTCACTCGTAAAACTGCTAATTAATGACTGATTTATGATCTTGGCGAGCCTCATTATATAGGCGCCCAAATGCATCGAGAAAATTCCAGAACTGTAGGTAGAAACGCCGAACGCTTCGCATTACGTCTAGAGTGTTCCCGCTACAATGCATTTTGTATTAGCGGGCATTCTAGAATATTCTCATAGCGTGGCTACCAAAGATATTAGAAGAACGAGATGTGCTATGAGCAGTTCATACTGTGTGGAATTGTTTTGCCCAGTGTTGCCGGTTTTGTTCACCAATACTACTGCACACCTTCGCTTACGCTAAGGTATCCGCACTAATACATATAACAGATTTCTGTGCGTACACGTCCCGACAGCATTCAAAGTACCCTAATTAGGTAGTACTCCGCCTACGGTCCGGCGGCCAACATAGCATACCTCGTTCTTCTAATATCTTTGGTGGCTACAAATCTAAGGCCGAGAGCGTTGCACTACCCGATGCTGTTATTCCATATTCGATGGTCGATTGGCGTAGAGTATACAATTTATAATATTTTAAATTATTGATTCAATATAACAAATAAATTAAGCATGGTTTGACGAAAGGTTTTATCGGATGTAATTATAAAAATAATAAAATGTGGTGAGTCTCTGTTTTTAAGTACGGTTCAATGAAATCTAAAATGGAATTCACTTTGACTTTAAAATGCTGTAGTCACATTTATCCGGATGCTACGATTGATAATTTTATGTCAAATGTACTTCATGAAAGCAAAAACTTAACGAAAACGGATACCGTTATTCTGTGCCCAGGTAAACAAGATAAATCGCCGACAAATCTGTTAAGTAATCTCCACTATATAATACAAAATCTTAAACACACAAACATCGTTATACACCCAGTCAAAGAAAACAGATACCTTAATGTGTCCAAGCTGAATTATGAAAATAAAAAAATAGTTCTTATGTTTAAACATGCTAGTTTCACTGACCAAATAGCATACCATCAAATAAGAAATCGCCCTGAAAGTATATTAAACAGCAAATACACGCAGACTCCAAAAAACTGGGATCCGGAAGCAGAGAACGGAAACAACATAATCAGGTAGACGAGAAGAAAACAAAAATAAAGAAACACATAAGAATTAAAAAAATTGACCAATATAAACCTCCCTGTACTTCAAAAGGTCAAACTTCTCTGTCATTCATGTACTTAAATGTAAGAAGTTTAAAAGGTAAAATTGAAGACATAGAATGTCTACTTAAATCCACAAATTCCAGTTTCAATATTATTCTGATGAGTGAGACATGGCTGAAAGAAGGGGAAGTAAAGTACGTAAATCTAGAAGGTTACCGGCATGAAGCATCCTGCCGCCCACAAGGAGCTGGAGGTGGAGTGTCAATATTTATCAAAGATACCATGGACTTTAATGTAATCAACAACGTGTACGACTCTGACAACAACTTCCTGTGGATACATATAAACAAACTTAATTTAAACATAGGTGTAGTGTATAAAAAGCCCAGTACTAATTATCAAGACTTTTTGGATAAACTTAGCCCCCAACTTGAAGCACACAAAAGATGTATTATTTTTGGAGATTTTAATATAAATCTACTTGACTCAACAAATACTCAAACACGTAAGTACACAGACACAATTAGATTAAATAATTATAGCATCCTGAACAAAATAAACAACAAATACGCGACACGCATTACAGATAATACTAACACAATCATAGATCATGTACTTTCCGACATCACACTTTCGTACTCACTAACAAACTGCGATAATGCAATATCCGATCATAATATACTACTCCTGGATGTCCTTCACACATACAGTAACACTTCATCCAAAACGTCTTCGTATGAATATAAACGTATTAACTTAGATAACCTAAAAAAGGATATACTTCAGAATCCCTTTCACTTCAACGTAAATGAGGATTCGATATCAAATTTTAACAACTTTGTAAACTACCTCAAAAATAAAATAAACTCCAATAGTACACAAAAAAAAACAAAAAATAAATGTCACCCGGATTGGATAACCAAAGACCTTTTAAAACTAATTAATAAAAGAAATAAATTACACCTTAAACTAAAAAAACAACCGGGAAGCGTACCATTAAAAACAGAATTCATAAATATACGTAATAATATTACTAAAAAAAAAAAAACTTTAAAACAAAAACACTACACCACCCTCTTTAAAAATTGCGAAAATGATTCGAAGAAAACATGGAATCTAATTAATACCATACTAACAAACAAGTCAAAAACTCTCAACAAATCTTGTAACAAGATAATAATCAATAATGAAATAATCTCAAATAAAAATGATATATGTAAACATTTTAACGACTACTTTTGCAACATTGGGTCCTCATTAGCTGATAACATAAAAAATAAGCCCGCACACAATACAGCTAACGAAATAACGTTAGAGCATAATAGTAATCAATCACTATATCTTCAACCTACCACGGAGGTTGAAATAAACAGAATTATTAAATCACTTAAACCAAATGCAAGTGCTGGCTATGACACAATAAAATGTAAAACAATACTTAATCTGTCCGAACTATTGGCTCCCCCTATTTCAAAACTAATTAACCAATGCATTACAGAGGGGACTTTTCCAGATTGCTTTAAAATTGCGAAGGTAATACCAATATACAAATCTGGATCAAAAACGGATACGTCAAATTATCGGCCAATCTCAATTTTACCAATTCTATCAAAAATTTTCGAACATGTAATTTATGAAAGATTAAACAAATTTCTGCTAAACAAATCACTGCTATATAATAAACAATACGGTTTCAGAAAAAAATCAAATACTCTTTCGGCAACTAATGATCTAATAAACAAACTAAGAACCAGCATAGACAACGGAAATTACGCTATAGCAATCCTCGTAGATCTCCAAAAAGCATTCGATACCGTGAGTCATGTGATTCTACTAAAAAAAATTGAAAAAATAGGTGTAACCGGCCCTGCTCTCCAACTCATTAAATCGTATTTAAATAACAGAATGCAATATGTCAGCTTAGATAACAAAAACAGTCAACACAATAATATAAATTATGGTGTACCTCAAGGATCCATATTAGGGCCTCTCTTGTTTCAAATATATATTAACGATATCTGTCAGTTAAACTTAAATGGGGAAATTTTTTTATACGCGGATGATACTGCTATATTTTACTTTGGTAAAAACTTAGAAAACTTACTTGAAAAAGCCCAACTGGATCTTAATAAATTAAATAACTGGCTAATTAAAAATATATTAACTATTAACACTAAAAAAACAAATTACATGATCTTAAGTTCACAAAAAAGAAAAACGCCGTCTCATAAACCTTTGCAAATAGAAGGAAAAAACCTACAAATTTCAGATAGTGAAAAATACCTGGGACTTCATATCGATAAACACTTATCTTTTAAACACCACATACAAAAAGTAAAAGAAAAAATTATCCCACTAATTGGTGTATTTGGTAGAATAGCCCATCTTCTACCAATACAAGTAAAGAGGGGATTATACTTTAGTTTAATTCAATCCCACCTAAATTATCTCATAGAAATATGGGGAAACACAAACATCACATATCTAAACGAAATTCAAATAATACAAAACAAAGTTATAAAAAAACTTTTTAACTATAGACCAGATACCCCCACCAAAAGAGTATACCAAGAAACTAACTTACTTAAAATTAGAAAACTGTACGAATACAACATATGCCTATTAATTCACAAAATCCAAAATGGCCTCATACACACAAATACCTCATTTATGAAAACATCACAAGTACATGACCACCACACAAGACAACACAATAAATTATACACAAATTCAGCAAAGACAGAGTGTGGTAAAAGAAACATAGGCCATGAGGGTGTACACATATATAATCTCCTTCCTGATAGCCTGACAACCGTAAATAGAATAAATATATTTAAGAAAAAACTGTTTGCCCTCAAGATCAATGAGCAAAACCAAAATGCTCTTACTTAAGAAAAATATGTTACTTAGGTAGTAAACCATAATTATTTATATAAATATTATTTTTGTTTTTAATCAATGTACACTTAAGTTAACAAAGCGAAATATGTATTTCTTTTAACTTAATAAATAACTAACTAAAAAAGTTTTAATTGATTTTGGAACAATTAATACAAGCGATAACGTAGGAAACAAAATTATTTTATTTATTAATGTCTTTATTTGACAATTGTATTTCTGTTAGTTACTTTTTTAAAGATATTTCGGTTTTTTAACGGTGTTTATTTGTTGTATATTGTCGGCATTAAATATGTAACAATTTCTAGATATTTTTATTTTTTGAGCTTTATTTTTCAATGTAAAGTTGTTACTTAAATTTTGTTTACTTTGATACCTTGATAGTTTTAAGATTGCTAGTTAATGACACGGTTGTGTCGAAACCGGTAGCAAAGTAAACAAAATTTAATTAACAGGTGTTTATTTGAATGACAATTTTTTTATGGTATTTCAAATTGACAATGTTTATTTGTGAAAGAATGATCGCGAGGCAATTTTTTTTAACAAAAACTTTCAGCTTCATAAGTCCTACAATTATAATAACTAGTAATTTGAGATAATATTATAAAAACTGAAGAATGTTAACTACACCAGTAAGAAGAGCTACCTATTGTACCCATATCATCAATAATTAATATTTATCGCATGAAGAAATGTATGAATATTTCGTTAGTGACACATTATCGTGCTAGAGTTATTATTTATTTAATAGAATTACTTTTCTATACGTCAACTAGTTTATAATAACAATTACAGCCAATTGTAATAATTACAATAAATTATTTATTGCGAAAATCTATCGCAATACATGGAAACAGAAAGCTTAATCAAAAATGATTTAACGCGAAATGATTTAATTGAATTGAAGGTGATCACCAATTAACAAAGGATAATTACATTTTATTCTGAGATTATTTACATGCTAAGACAGCCATTGTTCTATTCAAAGAATACCTTAATAATTATCCGAGAGACATGGTGGGGGCGGCAAACTCCTCGGGAATTATCAGCGGCGTAACAGATACGGGGTCACACAATTCACACGTGTTGTAATCAAGGGGAGGTATTGTGCGGGTTGTTTGGAGGCTTTATTTATTGTTGCCAGAAGGGGTGAGAGGCTTGGCGGGTTGTTTCGGATGCTTTGGGAGAAAGGATTCTGATTTATCGCTTTGTATGATGTGAATGAGAAGATAGCAGCGAAATAGGATACACGAGATTGGCAATGCCATTGGAAAAAATACTATTAATTTTTTTTTTTTATATTTGTGACTATCAAAGATACATAGTAGGTATTGTTACATTAAAAAATTGTAGTAAGGTATGTGGATCCTTTTTTATATATTTTGGCTATGGTTTCGGTGTGTTGCTTTTAATTCATTGAAGCATTTACCTTTGTGTATTGGCCATATTGCCGACACTGGATTGTTTGGGTCTCTGCGGTTGCCAAGCCTGCGTATTAGTAAGAATTTATTATTTGAAAGACAACCCAGGGCTTTGAACCACCTCTGGACTGACTGAGAACGGATCCTAAACACGTGAATAACGCAACTATTACTTTTATTTTTTATTTTTTTTTTTATTAAAAGTATACAATACAGAATATAGTATATTATATAAAGCATTGTACTCCCAGGAGTTAATAAAATCATTGCGGGATTGATACGCATTACATGAAACATATAGCTGTATGTATTAAATAGACATATGATGGGACATACACAACATTATTATTTCAGATAGTCATTAATAAGATGAAGTTTGAGTATGTTAGTTTGGGTCTTTTTACATTGACTTGCACATTTGATCTCGTTGGGTAGTTGATTATATTTTGTGTGAGCTATGTTTTCTGGGGATCTTAGTCCATATTTTGTTGATTTGATTTTTGGTATATGTAATTTGTTGTGATTTCTTGTGTTGTGTTGGTGTACGTCGTAATTGTAATAGAGTGTGGTGTTGGAATGTGCCGAGTGTTGAATTACTTGTAATATAGTTTTCGTTATTTCAAAAGTGGGAATGGTATTAAAAGGAAGTATTTGGGTGTTTCTGTAGATTTCTTTGACATGTGTGTCCCAGGGTAAACTGAAAATATTTCGCAGGGCTCTATTTTGGACGACTTGGACTTCTGAAATCATTTTTTTTGTAGCAAATCCCCAGATTCCGGCGAGATATATTAGATGTGAGGGAATCATAGCATGGTAAATCGATTTTAATAGAGAGGGAGGAAGTAACCCGCGAAGTCTATATAGAACACCAGTTATAGGAGTAATTTTGGATAGAACATGTTTAAATTGGTGATTCCATGTGAGTTGTGAATCAATGAAAAGGCCAAGATATTTTGTAACATCAGCCCTTTCAAGGCGGTTATTATCAAGACTTATATTAAGACTTACTTCTTTTTTATTTGCAAACAGTATGTAATGTGTTTTTTATGTTTAGGCTAAGTTTGTTTAATCGCAGCCAGTTTGCCAGGCAAGCTACATCCCTTTCCATTTCCTTTTCAAGTTCGTTTAAATCATTATTATGATAAAGAATCACTGTGTCATCTGCATAGAGTTGTATTGTACCCTTAAGT
The DNA here is from genome assembly GCA_026573805.1 of Hesperophylax magnus. Lineage (NCBI taxonomy): Eukaryota > Metazoa > Arthropoda > Insecta > Trichoptera > Limnephilidae > Hesperophylax > Hesperophylax magnus. The sequence continues at coordinate 11,182,110 of JAIUSX010000012.1, forward strand.
CCCCATTTAGCAATATCATTTATATATATTAAAAATAGTAATGGTCCAAGTACGGAGCCCTGAGGCACACCACATTTTATCGTTCCCATGCTGCTTGTCCCTTTTCCAATAAAGGTCTGACAGTGTCGGTTAGAGACGTAGCTACACAGTAACTTCAGGGGAGTGCCTACTATGCCTAGGTGTTCTAGCTTCTTTAGTAGTATCCCATGGTCAACCGTATCGAAGGCCTTTTTTAAATCTATAAATAAGCCTGCAGCATGCTTACCCTGGTCTATATGCTTTTGGAGGGCGTATGCAAAATCGAAGGCAGCACATTTTGTGTTAGCTTGGTTTCTGAATCCATACTGTTGGGATGCGAGTAAATTGTTTGATAGGAGATATTTAGTGAGCCTAAGCTTAATAACCTTTTCAAAAACTTTAGAGACAACAGAGAGGATGGATATAGGACGGTAATTAGAAGGATTTTTTTTGCAATCATCTTTGTAAATCGGAATTATTTTTGCTATCTTTAGTTGATCTGGGAAGATTCCACTATCCAGGGATTGATTAATAAGAAAAACAAGGTGGTCAGCTAATATATCTTTGCAAAAGTTCAGGTACACTGGTGTAATTCCATCTAAACCTAGAGATGCATTAGACTTTAGTTGAGAGATGATACTGAGAACTTCTGTTTTATTAGTTTTGGCCATGTATAAGGACTGGATTGCTTTTTGATCCGTGTTTATAGTGATAGAATCATCTGGATATGATGCAATTGTAGCTGCTAAGTTTTCCCCAACTGATATAAAGAAGTTGTTAAAAGTTGAAGCTATCTGTTTTGGGCATGTTATTTCTTCATTCTTAATGAGAAGACATTCAATTTCATCTTTCTGGGGTGTCGAGCTATTTGTTAGAATTGCATTTATTATTTTCCATGTCTGTCGCGGATTACGCAGGTTTTCTTTAAATATAGTCGTGTAGTATTTGGTTTTAGCATATCTTCTATAGTTGGTACCTTGATTTCTTGTTTTATTTCTCAGTGCTATGAATATATCACTTTGCTGATTTTTTTTCCAGATTTTAAACGCATTGTTGCGCTGTTTGATAAGTGCATTTAATTTTGCATCAAACCATGGAGTATTACCCCTCCGTTGGTCTCCTATGCGTAACTCAGATTTATGTTGGGATGATTTTATTGCTGTTTTGATGTAGTCATTAAAATTATTATAGTTTTCATTGGCATTACTGGTGGTTTCGTGTGGAAAGTTGTGGGATTTTACATATGTTTTTAACATGTTTTTATCAGTTTTGGTGTTGTTTGAAAAATAATGTATTCTATTATTAGTGTGATGTTTCAAGCTGTTTTGGTAATCTAATATCAAAATGTTATGATCACTTAGGTAGGCATCTTTATTTGCAGTAGTTGAGGAAATATTTTGTCTGTTTGAGATGATATGGTTTATTAGAGAGGTAGAGGTATCTGTTACTCGTGTAGGATAGGATGTGTTACATATGAAACAGTTGTATGGGTCTAGCGTGTTGATGTACTTAAGAAATGTATTATTTTTTTGAAGAATGTCAATGTTGAAATCACCAAAGATAAGGGTATCATTTCTACAGTTATTTAAAATAGATTCAAGATACATTAAGAATTCGTTAATGTTTGAGGTAGGCTTTCTGTATATAACATAAATATTTAACGGTTTAAAATTTCTATTACGGATATTAATTCCTAAGAAAGAATTGTCACTACAATGTTTTTCGATAGTTGTAACATTTAGTGAATGGTGCGTGTAGAGAATCACCCCTCCTCCTCTTTCATTGGTGCGAGACGCAAATGTACTTTGGTAGCCGTCGATGTTGAAGAAGCACTCCTCACCATCTTCCAACCAGGTTTCGGATATTGCAAGTACGTGTACAGTGGGTTTGATGCTCTTTAAAGTTTCTTCAATCTCGTCAATTTTATTTTTGATACTTCTCGCATTAAGATACATTATTCGAAGGCTATTTTTTATTGGCTTATAGTCTTCAATTTTCTCATATTTGTATTCATTTATACTGGCCTGGGTCCCGGATGCTGTAGTTACAGTTGAGTTAGCCATAGTCAACTCTCTCCATTGTGCGTGACATCATTATGGTACGGTAGGGGCAGTCCCTATCGTTCGATCTGTGTTTTGGTGCCTCAATTTTGCCTTTGGCCATTTTAAAGCAGTTCCAGCACCGGAATTCTTCTTTTTGTTCCTTTTTTGTGCAGTCAGATGATTTGTGTTCACCAGCACAGTGTAGACAACGATCTTTTGATTCAGTACATCTCGCGGCGGAGTGACCGTATCCCATGCATTTATAGCACTGCATGATTGGGCAGCTGTCTTCGACTCGGACTCGCTGGAAACCTATATTTATTCTTTCTTGTTTTAACATAGCTGAATGTACTTCTTTTTTGACGATCAGAATAACATTTCGTAGCCTATCATTTTTCCTGTTGTTTGTGAATCTTAGAATTTTAATAGCTTCTTTATCATTTCCAGTGGCTTCGTAGATAGTATCATTTTGTTGCAAGATCATGTCTAATATTTCAGAATCTTGTGTTTCTTTTTCGATCCCCTTCAAGATAACATTAGGTCTAAGACGTTTGCCCTTATGAGCAACCAAGTTACCATTGGTCAGCCCTGGAATTGCTGTTAGGATCTTCTGTGCATCTGACTTTTTAGGGCAGGTAATTATGACCTTGTTATTTTTGGCCTTTGCCATACCACTGACACCCACTCTGAGGTCGGCTGGATTGATAATATCCTTTATTGTTGAGGTGATGGATTCTGACGTCGCTTCTTGGTCTGATGACGACACTATTACTGCATGTCTGGTGCGATCTCCTCGATTCCCTACTGCCGAGGCGTAACTGAGTAAGGGTTCTTTTTGAGCGTTGGCGCAGAAAGCTGACATTTCCCTACAGTGTCTTTCTTCCATCTTCAGTTGACATTCTGCATTCTACACCTTGGTTTCAAGTAATTCAACTTCCAGAGCATGAAGTTGTTTTCCCAGTGTGGCTCCTTTCTCAATTATCTCCAGTAAAGATGAGATTATTGTGTCGCGGACTTCTTTGGTTATGTTATTTTTGAGAGGCTCGGCTGCTTTCAGTGCCAGAGTGGCAATTTGGACAATATTCATGGCTGTCTCGGACTGTTTCGTTTTCTGGAGAGTAGTATATTGGGGGATTTCAGCAGAAGTCATAATCGGTTTGGTTTTGAGAGGAGGAATTTTGTCTTCGTTGATAGATGGAAGCGCTGGACTGGATTCGTGTGTTATTGGTGAGGATCTTGTAGTAGAGGAGAATGTTGTTGCGGTGGTGGTAGAAAGAGCAGAGTTGGTGTTAGTGGGGATTGACGCTTGTTTATTAGTCTTAATTTCCTTCTTTTGTCGTTTATCCACAAATTTTCTGCTTTCGGCTCGGGTTTGTCTTGGGAACTTAACTAGTTCTGGACTGCTACTGCTCCGGATTATCGGTGACCTCGGCGTGGTTACCGATTTTTTAAAAGGATCTTTAGCCCCTGGGGGGGTACACGGGGGATCTGCCATTTAAAGTTTATTTTAATGTTTACATGTCACTAAGACTTGTATTGTATTTATTGTAATGTACTGTTTTTTTTCACTTGTATATTTATTAATATTTATGGAAAAAAAAAAAAAAAAAAAAACGGTAATTATTTATTTGGAGTTAATGGGGTTCGAACTGTCGTTCTTTGAAACTCGGCGCTAACGCGTTCGCCTCTAGTCCAAATTCCACTGTTGTTATACCGTCAAATAATAAATTATTATAATAATAGTGTCAGCACTTGGGATTTTTAAGAATTTATTTAAAATTACTTTAATAAAAAAAAAAGAGTTTTTTTTTTTTTTTTTTAGAATGGGTGAGATTCGAACTGGTTCTCGGCTTTGGCTTTGGCTTTGGAGACCTCACCTTGGAAATCTCGTAATTGGGAAACATTTTCTGATCCTAGACACCACAGCTTTTTGTTATGGAGTCATAATTAACAAGGTCGCTCTTGTTCTGCAAGTAACATAATTTTTTGGAAATCCAGCAGAGATTTTATTGCTGTCTGCCACGCTGTTACTTCATCGTCTACAACGTCGTCACTTCAAGAAACAATCGGAATCGCACCATAATAATAGTAATATTTGGTTGATATGTATAGCGCTGTTTTTAACTGTGATATCATCAGCTTAAGTAGTTTTTTTTTATTTAATATAAACGTCTATAATTCAGATTTCAATAAAGCCAAACCTTTTCAGATGCAGTAACTTTCCAGTGCTTATGCCTCTTTTAAATTTTGACAATATTAAAAAACATTTGTTTGTAAAGAAAGAATAATTTTATGAAATTTTTATCACATAATCAAACGATAGCAGTATGATTTCCTCATCTCCGTATTCGTAGACCTTATCTTCAAATTCGTTGATTTCCTCATCTTTATGTTGGTAGACCGCATCATAACTTAAGTCGATACATTTAAAATATTAAAAAAGATTCAAAATCGTTTTGCTGATTTATTCATTTGTTAAAATAAATGAAAAAGTTTAATGAAAGTATAAGGATAAAATTCATCCAATTTTGACGTTCATGTACGGGTTCTGTGAAAGTCCTATTCAAGTTTTGTTAATATATCATTATAATCTAGTTACTTGACAGAACTGAAATAATAACAGAATTTGAAAAGAACTCTCACAGAACTGAAATTTGAAGAATTTTTCAAAATTTTTGAAATAACCCGTCCTAAGGACGGGTTGATTAGGAGAATTTGAACAATTCTTCAAATTTCAAGGTTAATTTTCAAGTTTTGGGAAAGATTTTTTCAAGTTCTGTTATTATTTCAGTTTTTACAAGCAGCTAGCTTATAACGGTATTATAAACAGAACTTGAATAACACTTTCACAGACGTTGAAATTTGAATTGTTCTCCGAAACAACCTGTCTTTAAAGTTCGTATGTTCAAAATCTTAAATCTCCGAAAGTTCTTCACCGATAGCTTTGAAATTTTAACACTACGTTGAATTCGAATACGCGTGTATTTTAATATACCTATATCATAAAGATTTCACCTAAGACAGGAAAAAACACGCTTTTTTAAAAAAACACACCCATCTGTAGGACACACATGCTGTTTTTCAAAAACAGCACAGAAAAGCAAATCGCGCCATTGTTTCTCTATCTGCACAGACAGACTGACCAACAGCAATTATATGTATTATATTAATTATGGTTTGATTATAGTCGGTAAGTATGTATTATAATTTTGACAATTACAACGTTTAACATATTTGTAATAAGCATTTACTTTGTGGCTTGTCATAATTTACAATAAAAGATATAAATTTGTTTTAGACCACTTTAATTTTAATTGCACTCTACCGGTTTCGGAAGCACCCTTCCTTCGTCAGGAGAATATTAATACTAGGTCCAACGATCATCTTTTATTGTACAACGTTTTATTTTATACAAAGAGAGCAGTATATATTTTTTATAGGTTTAAATAATATTCGACGTGCACATCTCGCATTCTTCACATCAATGAAAGTAGCTTACCTAAATGAAAAGTTCTCGTAGTTAAATGAAAAGAAACGTGCTTTTATTTTTTGTACGCTCCCTTTATTAATTTATCAAGTCACAACAATGCCGAGAATTGACAAAGCAACATTGTCATTATTTTTATTCCCTTTGTTAGTTATATTCTTATAAAATTATATTCCCTTTCTTCGAAAGCTTTATGAAAGTCACGGTTGGTATGCAGAAGTTTTAAGATGTTTTTTTTGCTTTAAAACGTTGTTTAATCGTTCCTCTATAAGTGACGTGATGGACGATGGTGTGAAGAAACTAGGTTAATAATAAGATATCATTATTTTCAACTAACAATTGTACACATTAGTTAAAATTGCGGTACGCATTACATTCTCTGGCATATTTAACAGAACGTTCCCTCCAGACTTTTACCAATAATTCTTGCGCCTATTTGCAGCGAAAATAATGGGATTTTTTATCATTTTGTTTGGTTAAAATTTAAAAAAAAAGTTTCCATGTCACTTCTGACAAAAAAATTATGCAAGCACTCTTGTACTACGTGAGTTGCGAAGTTCCTCACGTTCTAATGCTGTCAACCATTGTTTTTCAAACATTACATTTATTGCCTGCTCAAATTGACTAAATTCACAGATGACCTCTTCTTGATAACTGATCGCTAGTTTTCATCGCAGAATATCCAGCTGTTTTTTTACGTAACTGTCACTTTTCCATCTGGATACCTGTCAGATGAAAATGGAGTAGATGAAGGAAGAAGCATTCAGTTGTCCCTCCCGAAAGTCCCTGCACCCACCCCTTTTAGACCACCCAAACTTTCCTGTCTTGACCCATAGACGGTTAAATGGACCCTTCTTTAGATTCTGTGAGCAAATCTGTTGTTTTGGCCGGCTAAAATAGAATTTCCTTCTTATTTAAGATATATTTTTTGGAAATAAAATTGTACCTAGTCGTTCCTCAGTAGATGCTGATATTTATGCTAATATAACCTAACTAACTAACCATTACGTCGTTTCCCCGCAGGAGTAGGCAGAGAGCACGGCCCGCCAAACAATTCGGTCTTGGCATACTGTTTTTGGCTCATTCACATTCATACATCGTATCATACATACCCTTCTACTATTTTTGACATCCCGAACTCAACCCGACTCAAGTATCTGATTCGCTTGATCGTGCCATGTCTTCCTAGGGCGTCCCTGACTTCTGCCACATATGTTCTCCTTACACTTCTTTCTTCGCTCATTTGCTATGCAAGCCCAAAGTATATAAGCGTCCCTTTATTAATATTAATCATTAGGCTTATGTCAGCCTAGCACTCTTTGCGGATCTCTTCATTTTTCACTAGATCATACATGGTTTTACCACTTATGATCTTGTGCTATCTATTATTTCTACAGCATTCAGTCTGCTTTCATCCTTTTTCTGCTATTTCTATGCCTCACTTCACTACATCAGGGTAGGTACCAACATTCCATTGTGGATTGTTAACTTCGCTTCTTTGGATAATTTTATAGGTATTAATAAGAGTTTTGATCAAAACACTTAAAAAACGCGCGGAATTGTTATTTGTGTTTTCCTTCTCATTTCTCTGTATTAGGGTATTTGCAACCTTCTCCTAAATAACCTCTTCCTACCCACTCTACCTTCAGCCTTCCAAAACACCTCGATGGAGTATTTTCAAAAACTTTGAATGCCATTGAAAATGTGAAAAATCTTTAAAGTTAATTTTTAAGACATTATAAATAAGTAGGTATATAGAAAAAAATGTCATTTTAACATTTTCATTCATAATTATTGATTTAAGACACAATCTAAAACCGCACATTCCGACAAAGTTCCAACTGGACACAACGTCACTATGACGTATGTACGGGACGTGTTTGCCTGCACAAGAAAAGACTGTAAATAATAAGCACCGGCACACATCAGTCCTCAACCTGGGTAATGATTTAAGTAAAACACCGTGAGGTGTTCTATCCAAACCATCATAAAAGATAGACGATTCAAATCAAAATTCACATTTTAATTACAAGTATTGTACTGGTATACATAACGTACAAATAGCTTATAGGTACTTCCTATTTTTTACAGCCAACCCAATTCACAAGAAATAGTTATATGTATTTCAATACAACTGGGATTTAAAACACAGATAGAAAAATGAGACAATCGGAATTTTTTAAGCGATAATTTCAGATTGGAGCACATTGTGCATCATCGCACCATACGATACAGCGAATGGCGTAGGCGACTGCTGAAGCAGTGGCCAGTTCAATTGCTAGCCAGCCAGAATTGGCCGGCCTCTAGGTTGTCAGCATCAATGGCTAATTCAGTCAGTAGCCAGGAAGAATTGGACAGCCTCTAGATTTTCAGCATCAATGGCTCATTCAGTTGGTAGCCAGGAAAAATTGGCCGGCCTTTTGGTTGTCAGCATCAATGGCTAATTAAGTCGTTAGCCAGGAAGAATTGGCCAGCCTCTAGGTTTTCAGCATCAATAGCTAATTCAGTTGGTAGCCAGGAAGAATTGGCCAGCCTCTAGGTTTTCTGCATCAATAGCTAATTCAGTTGGTAGCCAGGAAAAATTGGCCGGCCTCTAGGTTTTCAGCATCAATGGCTAATTCACTCGGTAGCCAGCAGGTAGTCGTCAGCCTTAAGGTTGTCAGCATCTGTGGTCGGTTCAGTCGGTAGACAGCAGGTATTCTCAGCCTTTAGGTTGTCAGCATCAATGCAGCAAGGTTTGGCCAGCCTCTAGGTGATCAGCGGCAGTGGGCAGTTCAGTCGCAGGAATTTAGCGGCGGCATGGTCATTTGATTGAGCCGGCACACGGAGACGCCCCATTATTGTAATGATGACAGATGCGTCTGGCTCAGCTGAGTACCGGCCGTAAACAGCTCGTTGCAAATAGTAGTAATCTTTAAAATGATTGTGCCGTGATGGAGGAACAGAAGCGACTACAGATTTCAGTTGACACTCAGGAATATATAATTTTTTAAATTATAATTAACAGATCGCGTTTTAACTGGAGGTGTTCCGTCAACTCGTGGTTTTTAATCTTGAATGAGCGAATATTGTGTTTTAGGTTCTATTTATAATTTCTCTTACAAGTTCTTGTGACGTCAATATCATCACCACAACTTGTTTATCGTTCCAGACGCAGGTGTCTTTAGGTGCGAATAATATTTCGCCCGGCGACTGGTTTTGTCGATATTTTAATTTCAATTTAGAAAATAGGGTTATCGAACTGTTTCATGTTATATTCAGTATTTTTGCCGCCTGGTAACAGATTGATATATTTTTCAACTGGTAAATATTATTAGTTGGAAAAAGGGGTCATCAAACTTGCAGGTGTTAAACTTTCGCCGCAATTAAAATTAAATGCAATAAAATAATTGTTCATGTTAGATACAACGTAGAAAATGCTACTGGTTTGATTTCAACAATGACGTTCGCTAACGAAAACAAACATTTCAGTTTGGCGGCGTATCAGAAATTACACAGTTTAAATCGTTATAGAAAATGTATTCATAAATTAAACGTGCCTTAAATTAAACGTAACGTAAAACAGTAAAAAAATCAGTCCACAAAATTCAGCTACAGCATCTATAACGAAAACGATGTTTTATGCTGTCACTATTATTGTTAACCTCTAAGAATTCGACGACATTTATTCCATCATTCACATATTTTTCATTTTCATTGTCTTTTCATTCAACTCATGAAAGTTGATATGTTGTCTAAAACAACCTTTCGAGGGTGAAAGTCTTCTCAATATAGTAAACAAGTGACTTCCGTACCCTTACTTTAACACATCGTGTCACTTCGATATGCTGTTTGCCAGAGAGGTGTCCGTAGATTCCTGACAGTTATTGCATTAGTCTCGTGACACTAGCAGCTGATCCGACAGGTGATATGTGCGACATCCATAAATCATTTCACAAACGGACAACGATAATACATACCTTCCCCCCAATGGCGGCTCGTGACTTTTGGGTTTACTAGAGTACTAATATTACAAAAAATGGCATTATTGATGTTGTTGCAACATCACAAACAATTTTTTTGTATATTAACACTCTAGTACACCCAAAAGTCACGAGCCGCTACTGCTTCCCCCCTGCAAATAATACTGCCTAACTACCCAGCTTACGAACGCAAACAGTGAGAATTTCATTTGAAAATATTGTTTCAGAGCTTTTCGCTGTAGACATTCCCATTGAAAATAATTTCGACCGTTTTATTATTGTTTTTTTATCATGCTTTTTTGAAAAAAAAATTTTTATTTTGCTGAAAATTGCATTGATGGGATTCAATCATGATTGAAGGTGTTTTATGCCTCTTTGTTCAGCAGCTTATTTTCATTCCAACTCCGCTATAGGCATTTTTAGACTGATGCATTTTCAGCAAAATTACGGATAGTGATAATAACGAATGACTCATGTGAATGCAAATATGAATGAATGGTTAAATATTTACTAAAAACTTATATTCTATCATTTTATTGGCAGCGCATTCAGATTGACGGTTACGTTGTGATTACCGTGTCACAAAAACTGACCACTCTATAGATGCCAGCGAACAGCCTATGGCGATGCGATACCTTCTCTGTCGAACACAAATTTTAATTTCTTGTAACCAACAGCCTATAGCGATGCGATACTTTCTTTGTCGAACACAAATTATAAATTCTTGTTACTAACAGCCTATTCAACAGCTTATTCTATTCAGCCTATTCTGAAACAATACCTTTTCTATCGAACATAAATTAAAAATACTTGTTACCAATAGCCTATAGTGAAACTATACATTCTCTCAACAGTTTATATTGAAGCGATACCTTCTCTGTCGAACAAAAATTATAAATTCTTATTACCTAACAAATTGATTCCGGTTTTATATAATACTCTTCACAGAACTTTAATATTATTATTTCTAGTGGTTCTTTGAAAAGTGAACAGTGCCCATTCTCTCTAGCGGAATAAAAGGGTACAATCAAGCACGGCTACCATCGTAATACGATTGATTGGACATGGAACACATAAAAAAAATTATGTACAGACGAAATGCAAAGTGGTCGAGTCAGCACAGGAATTACGTTGTTATTTTGGCATTTGCTCCTAAAATTAACAATAGCACTATAATTTTTTTAATTTTTTCTCCTCTTACCAGCTTACCAGCCTTACAATAGGCACATAAACACAGCTTATCCTACTTTACAGTCATAAAATTAAACTTTTATTTATTAAATTATTGCAAAAGCAATCCATCTAAAATTTCAGAATAACACACGAAGAATCACAGAGCTGCACAGTGCACATGCAGCACCTACCGTACTACCGTTAATAAGGTATAAAAAGCGGGAACTAAATATACAAAATTAGTACTTGTACTTGTGAATGCGACGCTTATTCAAGGAACGACTCGTTTGTGCTAGTGTCGAAAAAGACCATGCCTTTCGGCACAAATCATAAATGTTGCAATCAGTGCCATCTGTCAGTACCTCTATTAATTAATACAACTATACAAACAAAATAATAATTATCACTACATAAATATTGGCTTTTATTCAAGCAATTGTGTTGTCGAAAGGTATAATATGCATTTTACATATCGAGTAATGGACCTAAATGCATAAAAAACGGTTATTTGGATAAGCAATCCTAACCAACATGGGATAAAGTCAGAAACTGGTAATTAAAAAAAAAATCGCGTAAACTCAGCACAACAGTGGTTTTAAAATATTTAATTAGCTGTGTATCTTATTGGCTTTCCTGATTATCTATGCGCGCCACTGCCTTTTATGTATTATCTTGTAATATTTTATCAATGTTATGTAAGGAGCGCTGTAGGAATATTTTTAAGAATGAATTAATGGATTTACGAAATTACTTTTTTAAATAAACGTAAAATCACTTTGCGGCATGATTGTAATTTTATTATTTTTAAGTCTACTGTAGGGAAGCGTACTTGAAGTGAAATAACATAAACTTCGCTTTAAAAATGTTATATTATTGTAATTATTATTATATGCCTAAACTAATGCGTACTCAATGGATATCGAACAAAAACAATCATATTATGTTCGTAAATATTTGCAAAATAAAAGCTAAATTTAACGAAATTAATTTGAATATATCTTTTTATTTGGCTATTCAAAAGAAAAACATTTTGGTTATCGTAAAACCTACCCAAACAAAAAGAAAATATAACTTCTAATGCATATATGAAGTAAGAATAAAATGTACACAATAATTTTGAAAATTTTATTTGCGGACAAAAGAGGGTCTCAACTTTCAAACGCAAACAATCTTCATTCTGTGAGATAAAAAAAAACTTATACAAAAGAAAAAACAAAAATTCAGCTTCCCGGCATAAGAAAAGGGATAAAATATGCCAGGAGGACATGACATATGTGTAGGGGAGATATACGACAATGGCAAGTTCCACAAAAACGATGACGATTCTCACTTAAAATCATGTGCCACAGGAGCACCGTTGGTATTCTGGGAATATAAAGGTACCTGTTCAACTTAGGGAACCTCACATGAATATTTTAATAAATGTTTATTGGGGAAACAAACAGTTATTGAAATAATGTAAAAAATATGTTATTGAAATGATTACATGTTAGATGGTTGCATGAACCGGTAAAGTTTACGAATGAAATTTATATTATATACAGAAAAAAATAAAATAGAATTGATGGAAAAGAAAACCTAAAAAACACGATTAAAATTTAATAGAGAGATAATGAAAGTAACTAAGTACTGATTTAAAAATAATACATACATCATAAAAAAACGTAAAAGATAAAGAAAGAAGAACAACATAATGACTATGAGAAAATAGCTTTACGCAGCTGGGGTTCGTAATCAACAACTTGATTAAATTTTTTCCATTATAAATTTAGTAAATTTACCTGGAGAACAAATGGAAAATATCAGCATTTGAAAAGATATTGTTTTATTTTGTGCACGTCCTTCTGAAAAGTGAATGTTGTGGGTAGTTAGTTTTAAGTGTGGGGTGTGGAATTGTTAAATGTTGTGTATAATTAGTGTTGGAGGGAGGGATGTGGAATAGTTGAATGCTGTGTGTAATTAGTTTTTGAGAGTGGGATGTGGTAAAGTTGAATGTTGTTTATAGTTGGTTTTTGAGAGTGGGATGTGGTATAGTTGAATGTTGTTTATAGTTGGTTTTTGAGAGTGGGATGTGGTATAGTTGAATGTTGTTTATAGTTGGTTTTTGAGAGTGGGATGTGGTATATTTGAACGTTGTTTATAGTTGGTTTTTGAGAGTGGGATGTGGAATAGTTAAATGTTGTGTATAGTTAGCTTTTGAGGGTAGTATGTGGATTAGTCTTAGTTAGTGTTCATTTAAGTCTGCAGTAAATTGTCAGTCCGTGGATTCTAGGATATTTGGATTATTCATGAGGCTTTTGCAATAAAATTAATAATAATTTACTAAAAATGTAGATATATTACATGTATTTAATCACAACAGTAATACATACTTTATTGACAAAATTTTATAAGAAACAACTTTAATTCGGAAACATAAATAGCAGCTATTATAATAAACCCAATAATAAAGCACAACAATTACAACATTGTAGAATTGTAAATAATAAATTGTGTTATTTTTTTATAATGAAAAACTAATGTTTATAAGACAGGGTTTTTTTATACATAGCACAAAGGATAACAATTTATTATAAGCAATAATTAGTCTCCCGAAATATCCATACAAATTGAAAATATCTCCCGAGTAAACATAATAAATTATGTGCGCTGTAATAATAATTTATAATATCCCGTTGATTTAATTTTATTTAACGCAGTCCAGTCGACTAAGTTATGAAGTTAAGACGTCTAACGACGTAGACGATTTAACTACAAGACGCACAGTGAGTGACTTAGTTTACCTTTTCAATCTATCAAATTGCAGCATGGACGCCCTCGATTTAACGAGCTTAATTAATTTGCGTATATCTACCCGCGATACCCGTTTAAATGCTCTATATTTTGTTACCAAATCTGCCAATAATTACTTCGTAAACTCTCCAATTCACAGGTTTCATACACTTGGAAACAAATATAGTTCAATCGATGTCTATCGTTTACAATCGGTTTCCAAATTTAAAACTAATATATTGGAACTTTTATAATAAAACAATAAACATCTAGCTATTGCACCTCTTATCGAATTATTTCCCCAAGATTGACACAATAATAGGTGTAGTCTTCTTGCAACTACTACAACTGCATTATTATTTCACATGTTATTACTGTCATCATTTAGTAAAAATGTTATTTTAATTTTATTTATTTATCAATTTACGAACTGGCTGGCTTATGGAGCCCGCTAGTTCGTGAATAGATAATTGAATTAATGAATAAATATATACACTAGCTTTATGTGTCGCATAGATATTATGTTAATACAACTACTACCTAGTATGTTCATATAAACTTAACATTTTTATAAACAATTTTCGTCTTTATACCTTAGAAGTAGGCTTATACCTACACACTATCATGTTTACATTTGCTTTTATATGTCAAATGGTGAAGGTAATATTAGTGCTTTACTATTCTATATTTATAATCTTCGCAATATTTTTTATATAAACTATGTAAAATATGTATGTAATAATGCAGAACGAAATTAATTATATAATATAATAATTCAAAGGCCTCATACACTATGTGTCGTATGATATCATGTTACTGCTGCCACTACCTAGTATGTACAAATACAATTTACATTTCTTTTTAACTAATTTACGTTCGTATACTTTAGGAGTAGGCATATTCTTATTTTTATACAACAGGTTTATACCTACAAATAATTATTGTATGCATTTACTATTTACTTGCTATAATAATTTGTCAAATGGATATGGTTATATGTATTTTTGCTGTTACTATTGTAAACTTACAAATCTTCAGAATATTATTTTTTTATGAAATATGTATGTAAAAGTCCAATGGGCTTATAAATAAATTAATAAATAAATATTTAACGTAGTTAGTTGACAGTTATTATAGAAGTACGTAATAATCAATTTAAAAAAAAATAAAATGTACAATGTATTTTTCTTTTGGGTCATAAAAAAAAGTTTTATTCCATTTTATCTTATAACACAGAAATCAGAAATTTTTGCGAGTTAAAAAAAAATATCTTTGAATAGTTCTTTCTAATGGCACGGTTCTTTCTTAACCGAAAATATTATTGGTATTATTTCAATCCTAATAATATTGACTAAAATACAATAACTATAACATTAGACTCTCTGTTTGTATACTAACAAGACGAATTTAACATCAAGTAGGTTAAATAATACTATACATTTTCCCTGAGCATTTCTCACAATAGATTGTTCTATTTTTATTTAAATTAGCTCCAAACAGGAGACCGTGAGGAAAATAATTGCCTGTTACATAATTGGTGATGCTGTGCAGAGGGTCTTTTAAGAAAGTAAGAGAGATAAAGTTCTAGGAAGGAAACAGGTATGAGGGGTCTGTAGGAATCTAGTGGTCAATGCTTCCGGGAGTGACGGACGTATGAATCCTTTTCCTCGGTCGAGTCCTGATTGAGAAGTCACAAGATCTTTCTCAACCAGTGTCTTCCGATCTGGCCCGCCATGCAGTAGACAGGCAGACGCATTCGTCGCCAAGACCTAGACAAACCTCAGCCTATGAACTCGAGCACCCCTGCTAAGTCAACAAATGTAGTGAACTACTTGGGGTGACATATGGCAAAAGTGTTAGTAGAGAAAATGAAATTTATTACATTTATTTTTAAGTGGATTCCACACTGTGGAGTCCTAGACAAACCTCAGCCTATGAACTCGAGCACCCCTGCTAAGTCAACAAATGTAGTGAACTACTTGGGGTGACATATGGCAAAAGTGTTGGTAGAGAAAATGAAATATATTACATTTATTTTTATGTGGATTCCACACTGTGGAGTCCTAGACAAACCTCAGCCTATGAACTCGAGCACCCCTGCTAAGTCAACAAATGTAGTGAACTACTTAGGGTGACATATGGCAAAGGTGTTGGTAGAGAAAATGAAATATATTATATTTATTTTTATGTGGATTCCACACTGTGCAGTCAGTAAAAACCCGAAAAATTGGGATAATTGAGGCTGAAAGGAGTAGAGAAAGTTAGAGAGTATTGAAGGAGGAGAGATGTGTAGATTTTATTTAACGATATTATATTCGGATATAGCCACGAAACACGACCATTGTCATTATTTGAAGCAATAAGCAAAGTTTCGATTTCGATGGGACTGGTGGTGCCGCATAATATTTAAGAGGAACGGCTGCGCGGCTCTTTTCATAAACAATTTAATTTTTGATTGGAGGTTAAAACACGAAATCAAACTGAAAAACTTTTTTTTATTCCAAAAGTATATCAAATAGCTATCGGACATGTGCTACATTATTTTGTTTTAAATTATAAATTATTACAGAATAACATTTTTTTATTACACGATTAGAGTCTCCTCTGGCAATTATTTGTGAGTAAACAGTAATTGTTTAACACTAGAACAACCGGCTACCGCTCTATACCTATAAAGACCACGACTGTCATATTGACGGCTGAACATATGTGACATATGTTTTAGTGTAATATAAAATAAGCAAAACAATAATTAATGAAATTTATTACTTTATTAAATTAGGTACACATTTGGTAGAATATAATCTTTGGGGATCCAGATCCCACTACCATCTCACTGTCACTACCAGTAGTGAGATAATAAAATATCATAGGTTGATGTGTCACAGCGTTTATTTTGAGTCAGTAAAGTTGCGCAGTTGTGAGATGACTCCGGATCGATGACGACGATACCAAGGGTAAGCGTCGATGACGGCAGTGGTGTGGTCGAGGCGGTAGTCAGTAGGTCGACACCGCGTTGATGGAGACCGGACTCGTGGATGTGTTCAGCACCGGTGAAGACGTAGAATCTTCTAGGTACTCCAGTGTTGATGGACCTGGTCGGCAGATGTGCGGGAGACGCAGGCCAGCGACGATGCCGCGGAGCCGAGGCGCAGACCGGCGAAGGTGTCGCAGGGTCTAGGCGCGTAAAGAGCGCAGCCAGGATATCCGGAGCCAGGGCGCTGATGTGATCCCGAGAATTCCATGATAATCCGTAGTTTGTGCAGAGTGTAGGTAGATAAGTTCCTCTGGCGGCGCGTTAAAGTAACGGCGTGACGCAACTCGGGAGCCGGCCAGTCATCAGTCTCAGTAGGCAGCAAGCAGCCGCAGGGCTCGCAGGTTGGTCGCTCGTAACATAGTTATTGGAGGTGACTTTAACGCTCGCTCCCCTATGTGGTTTGACGATAATAATCACAGAACGGAACGATCAGACGCCGTTGGAGACCTAATTGCTGCGCAAGGTTTATCACTTTTAAATGAAAATCGTTACTTAACCACTTTCGCAAACACAAATGGGGAGAGCAAAATAGATCTAACTCTCTGCTCTGGATCAGTTGTGGCTAGGATGTCTAACTGGATGGTCCATGAAAGTGCTATAATTTCTGATCACATACTAATTACTTTTACTGTGGGGGTTCAGAAGACCCAAGCTCCGAGAACCTCCTGGAACTTTAAAACCACAGGGGCGAATTGGGATAACTTTGGGGAGGCTCTACGTGACACTTTAAGGGGTGTGATGGACCAAGGTCTTTCCCGAGGTAAATGATATAAACCGTCATAGTAGAGCCATCTATCGGAACAGACACATATGAATTACAGGGAACTGCATACAAAGGTGGGAGGTTTTCTTTAGGGTTGCGACGGAAGGGTTGAATTGCCCAATCATGATTACAGAGAAAAAGGGGGCGCGACTTTCTGACAGGACAAAGAATATTTAAGAGAGGGGTGTGTTTAGGCTTTGATTTATATGGCATCGACCTTGGAAATATTCCCACCGAATGATTAGGTGAACGCACTAGCTGGATCCAAGGCTGAAAAACTTGACATTTTTAGGGGTTCAAAACCTTTTTTTGAGGCGTAGCATCACTGGGACGGAGCGAGGTTTGGTGGTAACAGGTCTGTTACTTGAGGTTAAAAGAGGGAGAAAGGTGTGCGATTTCTGACACTCGAGCGGGTTAATTTTGGAAAAAAATTCGAACATGGCTTTGCACCATTTAGACATTAATAATCATTCACGAAAGTAATAAAATTTACACGGGGCTTATGGAAAAAAAATACATTAAAATTAATGGGTTAACCACTAACAGAGGAATTATGAGCGAGTACGTTTAGCTTTGTTGTGACAGGGGCTTGAAGTCTCTGATTAATGTGAGGTGAGAGGAGAGACAAAGATAAAAGATAGGCGTGTGGCAGTATCATTAGGGTTAACACCCATAATTGCAGAGAAGAATCGTGAAAATCGAGTAATAGTTCTTAAAGTAAAACTGGCCGGAGGAATAAACAGGATATCAAATCGAAGCGGTCTCGGACGGAGGACAAAAAAAATAGCTGACATAATGTGTACTGGGACATTTCAACTAGAACGAGTACCGAGGAGGTTGAAATAATCGGTGAAAAGTGAGATAGTTATACTAAACCAAGGAAAAGGAAGGTGAATAAATGTGCAATGTAAGAGACGACCTTACGGAAGGGATTTAGCATACGGTGGAATAGGAATGATTGTCAGAAGTGATCGATTCGGAAGGTAAAGGGAGGAACGGACGTGTACACCATTTAATTCGACAAGAGGCGAGTTGGGAGTTCTATTCTCACACAGGGGATAGGAGGCAAAAGAGAAGCTGTAGTGAATGTTCTCGAAAACGGAGAGTTAAGAGGAAATTTTTGGCTAGTTACGCGTAAGGGGATGTCTTAGCGCACTAAGGGAAAGGTCATCAGAACACACGTCACGGACCAAATAGGAGCGCGAAAAATTTAAATTAGAAGAAAGGGTCAATTCTGACGGATTAGAAGACACCTACCAGATGAGGCGAACTTGAGAATTTCGCCAGTACGGCCCTGTGCTGTGAGACGGCAAATGCCCGTTTTTTCTGAGAAACGCAGAAGTATAGACCTGATAAGTTTTAAGTGACACAGAGGAGATTGGGCGAGAAAGATAGAACCGTAGCGCTTCGATAAAGGTGGGATTGCAATGACAAACGTAATTAATTACTGTTATAAAACAGCGTGCACGGGCACAAATCAGGATAGTTCGACACAAATCGCCGGGGACCTTTTAAGGAAGGATACACGTCGCGCTACGTATTAATATCACTTGGTAATTATTCGTGGACTTAGAAAAATTTCTAGTCAAACAATGAGTTAAACAGAGTTCAACAAATCGCCGGGAACCGTTCAAAGACACGTCGCGCTACGTCTTAATATCACTTGGAAATTTATTCGTGGACTTAGAAAAATTTCTAGTCAAACAATTAGTTAAAGATAGTTGAACACAAATCGCTGAGGACCTTTTTAGGAAGGATACACGTCGCGCTACGTATTAATACCACTTGGTAATTTATTCTGGACTTAGAGAATTTTTCTGGTCAAAAACATACGGTTAAATTCAGTGTTTGAAGAAATGATAAACCGGACCTTAAAGAGTTTCGAAACTACGAACAATTAGTTAGACTCAGTGTTATTGACGTAATAATTAATTCAGGTTGAAAAATTTTATTGGTTTAAATTCAGTAATTAAAAGTAATAATCCCTGAAATTCCTTCTCGAATAAAATTAAACGCGATTGTTATGGATTTAAATAAAGTCACGGATTATGTACAAAAATTGTAATCAAAAAAAATAATAAACCCAAAAATTTCTTCTCGAATAAAATAAAACGCAAGTGTTAGAATCTTTCGTTGGGACTTTGATGAAGTCTCGGACTAAAGTTAAATTTATAATTGAAAATCTATATACCTTAGTGTCTTGCCATCGCGTGTTAGGCTCGGTCGAAGCCGTGTTACAACGAAAAAATTTTCAATAATTACTAGGTTAGGGAAGGAAGATCGAAGTGCATTCATTACGGCGAATAGCGGGGGTAACACAATCAAAATTAGGGAAATAAGATAGAAACTATCCAATAATTAATTTAGTGGTTATGCAGGTGCTACCCAAGGCAACGGTTGTGTAGATCCCACCTGGATGTTTGCTATTTAGCGGGTAGGAGCCGGGTAAGTGATTTTCATTTCCAATTAAGGTGTACCAGTCTAACCTAGAACGTGCGCTGCTGATATCTGTCGACTAACAATTACCACTAATCCATTCTAATATGTATATCAAACCAACATGTCAATTTTCAGGATTCCCCGACAAGATCAATATTACCACCCTCAAGCCTTACCTCATTCCCAAATTTAACCCTCGATTAAACTTCATAGTTGGTAAATGTCTGATAGTGTCGCTGTAAATCCGTAACCCACAAATACGGACTAGTCAGAAGGATTTTTTGAAGGAAAGAAGGAAGGAGGACTGGGGGCACGCAAGAGATGATTACATCTCTTCAGACACGTGTCAGTAGGGCTAGGAAAACCTTCAAATTGGCTATCCTCTCAGCAAAACGAACTGCTTGGCATAATTGGGTTAAACAAGTGGGTAACGCCAACCCGTGGGAAATCCACAGTGCAATCGAAAAAACGGGAAAAGGATCTGAACGGTATTTGACTAGTATCATATCGGATAATCCCGCTGGGAACTCTGAGAGTACCAATGTGACCAGCACTCTTAATAGATTGCTGGATAAATTAGTTCCACTAGACTCAGTAACCGTGGAAAATGACCACCACAGATAAGAGCTCTGTCTCGGCTTCCACCTAGGATCCTCGACAATGAGGACAGAATGTTAAGAATCTCTAAGGCCGAAATTGACGTTATAATCAAGGGTTTGGGTCCGAAGAAGGCACCAGGGCATGATCGACTTAACGGTATAATAGCGAAGAATGTCTGGATCCATGCCAAGGAAGAGTTGTTCCAGGTTATGGAGACATGTCTGCGTAGAGGAGTTTTCCCTGCGGAATGGAAAAGAAGTGTGCTCAAGATTATCTTAAAGGGTAACGATAAATGAAGAACGGACCTGCTCAATTACCCTCCTGCCTGTTTTTAGCAAAATCTTGGAAACACTCATCAATAATCGGTTGCAGCAAACTCTTTCCCCAGCATGTGAGCGGCAATTTGACTTCATCCCTAGGAAATCTACCGAGCATGCCATCATGTATGAGCTTGAATGGGTGAAGGTCTGTCCAAAGAGGTACGTAATTGGAATCTTCTTTGATATCACTGGTGCCTTCGATCATGCGTGGTGGCCGATGTTGATTACTAAAATTAAAAATAGAGGTTGCCCACAAGACCTTTTCAAAATCAACTGTGACTATTTAAATGATCGTATAATAGAGATCGCTTACGGGGATAAAAAAATAGTCCGGAAGGTTGATAAAGGATGCCCGCAAGGCTCCATTTTGGGAACTAAATACTAGAATATTAATTTTGACGACTCCTCCAGGTTACCCTTACCTAAGGGATGCACATCGGTCGACTACGCTGATGATAAATTGTATTTGGTCTCGGGGGACAGTAGAAAGGAAGTGGAAGGAAAGGATGAAGAAGGTTTGCGTGCAATCCTCAGCTGGGGTGTGAGAAACAAGTTTAATTTTGCCCCCCAAAAGACCGTGGGACTCTTGATGAAAGGCTCCCTCAGTAGGAGAAGAAACCTTTTCATCAAAATGGAATCCTCCACTATTCACTTTGCAGACTCAGTCAAATATCTAGGTGTCACTCTAGATCGATCGTCCTCCTTCTTAACTCACGTTAAAGAGGTCTCCAGCAAGGCCCAGGCCCTTTTCTTTAAGCTGAGAAGAATCTTTACAGCTGAGTGGGGGTTAAGTTTCCCTGCGCTGCGACTACTTTATAGGGGTATATACGTGGCTTAAGTCTCGTATGCCGCCTCTGTATGGGAGCACCGTTTTGGGAATTCGCTTATACTCTCGGCTCTCAACAGGGGTCAGCAAACCCCCTTGCTGGCGTTCTCCGGTGCATACAGAACCGTTGCTTCGGACGCTTTGCCCGTGTTGGCCGGTATTTTACCAATCGATCTGGAAATCAGGGAAGTTTTAACAAAAAAGAAGCTCTCCAGAAGACTACCGGCTACACACCTCGGCGTAATTCTTACGCTGGGTGGGGTAGGGACTCTTCCTGGTCTACTGAAACAAATGAGTGACTTATCACTCAACGAGTGGCAATCTCGATGGGATAGGTCAAAAGTGGGAAGATGGACCTTCTCCTTCTTCCAATCAGTTAAAATCAGAATGGAAGGAGCTTACATCAAATTGGATCACCACATGACCCAAATATTGTCAGGACATGGTGAGTTCAGGGGGAGACTACACTATTCTCCCTGTCTCCGCACCCAAACTGCATGTGTGGCAGTTCCGATCAAACCACTGAGCACATTCTGTGGCACTGTGAGATTATTATGCAAGAGATGAATTATTGGCTGGTTTGGATGTAACAACGAGACCAGTTTGGAATTCTGATCTCGTTTCGAACATGGTGAATTTCGAGTGCTTGAGGAAGTACACAAAAATGTAGGCCGAGAGATGGTCTGATCTTAGAGTCGAGAATTCAGATTAAAATCAGTAACTTTTAATGTCAGGTTTTGCTCCTGGCCTCATCGGACTACGGGACTATATTACTGTAAACATACCGCTATATGTAAATTTAAAAAAATTCTTTTGATATAGTTATAATTAGATTTTCCTGTTTATTTTTGCTAATTTTATTGGCATTATGTATATCTTTATCATGTATAATGATCTACCTTTTTTTCGAGGATGACCTGTAAATATTGCGACAGTATAAATCTATTTCGCAATTTTCTTCTTTTATTGAGTTTCGTATTATTGTTTTTACAGAGTTAAGTACTTGCTGGTAGCAGAACTGAACTGATTTCTTTTTTGTTCTGTCCAGTGTACCCCAACTCTGGGGTGGCAAAAGACCTCTTCCGTGCATACTCGTCTTGGACGACCATTTTGCGATGAGGGATTGGTGCCGTTGCCTGCCATCAGTGCCTCCCCTGAGGTCAGGAACGGGACTGAGGATGGGCTGATCGTTTATGGTGACCTTCCGCCCTGCCTCCAGGTTCTCCGACGCTTTCTCTTCGTGGTCTTTGGGATCTTCTCAACCCCAACTTACATCTTTTGTCGAGGCACAACCGATTTCCTGGCTTAGGGGCGCGGAACCTGATCCTCGTGAAACCTATCCAATGCCCTGCTTTCTCCTCCTAGGACTGCCTGAGAGCGGGTGACGACACCCCCCCACTAAAAATGAGGTGCACATTTCACCATTTTCTTTTGTCTCATAATTTTTCATTTTTGCAGCTGGCTGTAAATTATTATTTTTACCCGTTATTGTTGATACCTTGTACATATGACCTGTTAAACTAACCAAATAGAGTAGATTTTACTAACAAGTTACTAATACGCAGCACTTGCATACTGCGAATAACATTGTATCCATGGACATTTTGGAGGTCTTGTTTTGAAATTTTAAATATAGACTCGTTATATCAAAAAAAAATTAGCGTTCTTGCAAGAGCTCTGCAGGGGTACCATCAGTACCTAAAACAAGGCGGGGAAGTGGTGGCCTCCTCCAGAATGGTCACTCGTAAAACTGCTAATTAATGACTGACTGAGTACATCTCGATGCACCTCATTTTATAGTCGCCCGGTGAATCAAAAATATTCAGACTTCTAGGTAGGAGCGCCGAATGCTCGCATTGTAATGCTAGCATCGATACAAAAACATAAACGAAACGATTGTTTGGTGACTTGAAATACGTGCGCAGAGATCAACATGAGATAAGTTTTTTTTTTTGTTTTTTTTAATTTTTATTTAAGGTTATTAACAAAATCATGTGCGCTAGAATGAGAATACTTACAACTGACACCAATGACAGGTGACCAACCAAAGTACAGATCGTGTTTGAATTATGTACGATACTGAAAGAAAGAGACAGACAGAAGAGTACAATTATTTTGCGAGGTGGAATGAGCATGTTGTAAGCTTGGAGGAAAGAGGTTGATAACCGCATTGGCCCTAGTCACATTGATGGCGGTGGTCTATGTAGGATAAATCTTTATATTAACAAAAAAAAATAAGATACATTCCAGTTTTTTTCACTATGGTCGTTATATCAAAAATTATGAAAAGCAAGAAAAAATCAAATGAATAAAATAAATGTTAAGCAAAATATCGTCACATTACATCAGAAAGCCGTCGAACTGACGGCTACGGTCTTTCTAGTGTTAAAAGCAAAAATTTACTCCATTTAATATATGAATATAAAATTAAAAATTAAAGTTTATTGTCAAAAGTATTTTAATAGGCGTAACACAAATTTATCGTTAATTATTATTTGCACATGAAAATTTCTACCCAAAAAAACCTTTTTTTACAAAGTTATATTTTTCATTATTGTTAAACAGTCAGTAGGGCAAGATTAAAAGAAACTAAAAAAAATCTCACTAAAAATGAAGTTAAAATCATGCGAAATTAATTTCTTTAATGGCATGTATATCATAATTTAAAACACAAATATATAAAACGGCACACCTACATAACATATAACATCTTCCTATATAAAACCTACCCTTAAGGATTTTTGCTTCACCCTTTGAAAACAAAATTAATTTTTCAGTTTGGTCGGGCATTTTGGCCTTAAATCCAAATTTAAGTGTATATAAAAAAAAACCATGCAGCCGTTCCTCAACGTTATTTTTATATCAATTGAAGTCAAAGTAAATATTATTTCTCTTAAACCAAATATGAGGATAATTTCCTTATTTAAAAAGCACTGTTTTATTAAAGGTTAACAATAAATAAAGTCACTCATACGAAAATCGCTGTACCCTTAAAAAAGGTTACCTTAAAAGTTCTACATAGCAGATTTAAAACTTTATTCATTATTTACGACAAATATTTTATTAAGACACTGAAATCTTCTACGCTGCCTTGAAGGTTCTAAGAAAATCTGCTTTGAAACTTTATTCGTTACGAAAAGGTATATAGACATCAAAAATATATTGCGATAGCCAAATTTTCTCAAAAACGAACTTTCATATGAATCTATAGTTTTATAAGATGACACACGTTCATAGTAGCATACTTCTTTTCAGTATCTTTCTGATGTTGAATTTCTAAAATCGAGACTATTTATATTTAACCTTACCTAATCTAACTTTGGAATGAAAGGAAGACATTCAGTGTAACTAAATAGCTATATTGTTTTAACCTATCTAATTTTAAGTTCCGTTACCGAGTTCAAAAACTTCATTCCGCCTCCAAGATGACACGCCAGCAATACGGTAACATTCGAATTAATTACACGTTTTTCAGAAAGTTTGTTATAAAATAGTTGATGTTTCAACTGAGATATTACAAAAATAAATCACTGTATTACTTTTGGCGGTAAAAATCTCAAATTATTTAAGATCAATGAATGTGTAATCTTAATTCTGAATTCTTATGTCTTATATCTGAAATAAGGATAACAAATTCATTGATCTGAAATGATTAGAGAATTTCACCGCCAAAAGTAATAGAGTGATATTAAATATTTTAGAGTGAGTAATAGATTTTATGGGTATTATGCCGTACTACGCTACCTTCTTCACTATTTAACCTTTCGGACAGCATTACGGTGTCCATCATTAGGGCAGATATGTAAAAAACAGGTTTTTACATATCTAACATGACACTCTTCGGACAGCACTATATGGTGATGTCTGAAACGTTGGTTCAAATCCCAAACATAAAAATAATATTGTGTTCTGTTAAATATGTTTAATATGATTTCAGTAACATTTCACAATAATCCATACATGTTACGACAACTTTTCACTAACCTTTTACTGTTTATAAAACGACCTATAATACAAAAGTTTTTGTTATCGCCAATAGTTGGGCCAATAATAATGAGATTTTTATTAAAAAAAATTTTTTGCAACATTTCGTTTTCAAGTTGTTTAATTTTTTTGTCCGAAAGGATATGAAAAAATGTTTACAAAATATTTGGCAAATTTTTTAAGCTTTAAAAAGATGCAAAGCATTGGTTACTTTTATTCTTCATACCATATATCGGAATCCGTCTTAAACCAAATGCGCACGGCAGGGCGTAGAGGGGACGTGCGCAGAGTCAGGGGTTTTTTGGTGACCGATTTGTGGATAGTACTTATTTATACTTTTAAATTGAAATAATGTGTTATAAAACATTTTTATTACTAAATAGAATTTGAAATTTACAAAATACAAAATTATTAAACTTTCCATATTTTTTAGAGGTCAGAGAAAAGTATTATTCACTGGGCAACACAGTTATCTTCAAATATTTCAAAAGTATTTAGACGTGTTGCTGCGGAATTACAGAGACCACACATAACAAAACACTCTAATTCTGCCCTCCGCCGGCTACATTGCTTTAGACCTTTAGATTTTGTTTTTATTTATTTATTGATTTATTAAATTGAATATAATTACATTTAATAAAATATAAGATATGGGTAGTCCCACAAAGCTGTGACAATCAGCTTGTCTGTAGGTTCTACCATTTAATGTTATAACACATAATACACATTAGCTTAAGTTTAAATATTAATACCAAATATAATGTTTAGGACAGATAAACAAAGATTTGAATACTCGCTCCGCATCGAAGGAGTACAGTCGCGTAATTTTGTGACAAGTAAATCAAGTAATATAGTTTACATTAATAACTCGCCCACCTGGGCGCTCCATTCCATCCAATATGGAAACTCAAGAAATTATTAAAAACATTAAAGACTTAATAAACAAGATCACTTCAGTGAAGGACTCAAAAATAAAATTAACACTGGAACAGAACATTATATCACTGGAAGAAAAAATTCAACATGAACTAATAAACCTACAAAAAAAGATTATAGAATTACAAGAAACTAATATTAAAAACAATCATCACTACGCACAGAAACTAGAAGAAATTCATAATAATAACAAAAGGACATATGCAAATGTATTAGGTGACAATAAAAACTTTGTGAATACAAGTGCACACATCCCAGAACAGAAGCACGCCATCATAATTACATCTAAAAACACCTTGAAGGCCGAAGATATAAAAATAAAAATTCAAAAAAACATTAATTTAACTAAAATAAAAGTTGGAGTAAATGGAGTAAAAAAAATCGGAGAACAAAAATTATTGATCTCATGTCAAAAAAAAGAAGATGCAGAAAAGTTAACCGAAGAAATTAATAAGGTAATTGGAAAAGAAATACTGGCCGAAGAAATAAAAAAAAGAAACCGTGTTTAATGTTGAAAAGGCTGCAATGCCAATTGACTGAAGAGGAAATTATAGATGGGATTGTACAACAAAATGAAGGATTAACCCTGGAAGACAAAAACAATATCAAGCTTATCAAAGAATTAAAAAACAAATACAATGAAGGAAAAGAAAACGACACCACTAACTACATTATTGAAACAACCGGTAAATTAAGAAAAACGCTACTAGAAAAAAACAAAATAAACATCAAATTCCAAAGAGTATACATAGAAGACTGTAACCCGCTTACTCAATGCTACCACTGCCTTAAGTTCGGCCACACAGCGCAAAGATGTCTCGCCAGGACGCAGCCCCCCATTTGCCCTCATTGCACAAAGGAGCACATTCTGTCTAAATGTGAAAATAAAGAACAACCTCCAACATGCAACAATTGCTGTGCTCAAAACAAAAGATTTAATATGAATTATTCTACAGAACACAGAGTTGATAGCATGAAATGTCTCTATCGGCAAAAAATGCTTCAACTAGCTAGAGAGCGCATCGACTATGAATAATACGGTAAATTTCATTTCTTTAAGCTCTAATCTAAAACTTAAAAAATGAATGATTTTTTATTTAACGCATTAGATAAAAAAATGTATATTGAAGAAAATTTATGTCAATCTATGAAAGATTTTAACTTAATTTGCACTGAAAAAGGATTTACCCTATTTCATGTCAATATTAGAAGTTTAGAACGAAATATGGATGAATTAGTTATAACATTAAAAGAATTAAATTTTTTCCAGGGCCTGATTGTCTTAACAGAGACACACTCTGCAGGCGAAATCAATTACACTATTCCAGGCTACACATACCATGCGACAATAAACAAAATAAACAAAAACTCAGGTATCGGATTATTTATTTCTAACCAGTATAATGTTCTCAATATTAAAGAAATAATTAATGTTAGTAATGTTAACATATTAAATATAGAATTGAAAGACGTAAATAAATATTATAACATTATTGCTATTTATCGTACGCATACATCGATAGTACCTCAATTTATAGATGAATTAAAAAATATTCTGTTAAATTTTAGAAATAAAAATACTATTATTGTTGGAGATATGAATTTAAATATTGCAAATGACTATTCTAGTAAAGATAAAGACACATATCTAAATATGTTAGCAGAACTCAATTATTTATCGTGCATAAATTCTTATACTAGAAATGTCAAAGGTCAACGCCCCTCATGCTTAGATCACATTTTTACAAATATTCCTGATATCCAAAATATAAAATCAGCTGTCATTCATACAACTATCACTGATCATTATTCATGTATTTTTAACTATAAATTAAGCAATCCAACTTTGCCATTATTTAAACAAAATAATTACTCAAAAAAAGTACTTAATATGGATACATTAAAACACCAATTAGAATCAGAAAATTGGAATAAATTATTACAATGTAATGATGTCAATATATGTTGTAAAATGTTTGAAGAAAAAATATCTAAATGCATAAATGACTCGACAAATAATAATATAATAACCAAATCCAAAGTGTCGAACTTGAAACCTATAAAACCATGGATTACTCATGGTTTAGTAGTATCTGTACGACATAAGCAAGCTCTTTACAAATTAACTACTCAACAACCAAATAATAAAAATTTACTAAATCATTTTAAAGCATATAAAAACAAACTTTCATATATTATAAAAAATACAAAACAAAAGTATTATAAACAAAAGTTGAATCAGGCTGAAAATGATAGTAAAAGAGTGTGGACAGTTATAAATGAAATAATTGACAAGAAAAAAAACAAGAATAACGACATCGCTACTATATCTCATGACAACATGAAAACATGTTGTAAAGAAAATCCTTCAAAAGCTGCAAACATATTTAACACCTTCTTTGCGAACGTAGGGGAAAATCTTGCCAATCTCATTCACACTGATCCAAATATAACATTTCCAGACTGTAGTATTGATACTGACAATAATATATCAACATTCCAAGTCACCACAGAGAACGAAATAATATCAATTATAAACGGTATGCAAGGAGGTTCTGCCCCGGGTTTTGATGGAATAACAGTTAATATTTTAAAAAATATTAAAAATCAAATTTCTAAACCGTTAAAACACATAATAAATGTAAGTTTCCAAAGCGGAGTGTTTCCATCAATCTACAAACAAACTACCATTACTCCAATATTTAAATCTGGTAACCCAGAAGAAGTTAGCAATTACCGACCCATATCAGTAATCTCGAACATAGCAAAAATTTTTGAAAAGATAGTTAAAAAAAGGATAAACCAATTTGTAAAATGTAATAAATTAATTAATGAAACTCAGTACGGTTTTATGGAAGGTAGAAGCACTCAGGATGCAATTGCAAAATTAACTAGTCTTGTTCATAATTCATTAGATAAATCATTAAAATGCATTGGAATTTTCATAGATCTTAAAAAAGCTTTTGATAGCATATCACACGACAAACTTATAAGTAAATTAAGAAACATTGGATTAAGTGGTACAGCTATAGAATGGATAAAAAGCTACCTTTTCAAACGCCCTCAAGTCGTAAAAATCAACGATGTACTTAGTCAACAAAAAACAAGTCACTTCGGCATACCTCAAGGTACAGTCCTGGGACCGTTACTGTTTATCATTTATGTAAATGACATATTCAATCAAAGATTAAATGGAAAAATAATATCTTATGCTGATGACACTGTCATAATAATTGAAGGTACTGATTGGAATAATGTTAATAACTTAGCAAATACTGATATTAATATACTGAAAAATTGGTTCGATAAAAACCTCCTCTCATTAAATACTGAAAAAACAAAATGTATCCCATTCTCTATCAACAAATTTAAATTAATACCAGAATTAAAAATTATAATACATCAACTTAAATGTAACAGAACTAATTGCAATCAAGAATGTTCTATACTTAGTCTAACTTCTGAAATTAAATATCTTGGTATATATATAGATCAACATTTTAAATGGAAAAAACAAATTTGTGAACTTGTCAAAAGAATTAGAAAATGTATTTATATATTTATAAGACTTAGAAATATTCTTAGACTAGAAAACCTAAAAAGTGTGTACTATGCAATTGTACAATCTATATTACAATATGGTATTATTGGCTGGGGAGGAACTTATAACAATATATTAAATCCACTTAAAATAGTTCAAAGATTGATAATTAAAGTAATATTGAAAAAACCATCCAAATTTTCTACTGAGATTCTCTTTTCAATATTCAATGTACACACAATAGACAATATATATAAAAAATATTCAATTCTACAAATTTATAAAGAAATACAGTTAAATAACTTACAATTCAATTCATCAGCAAGATATCAAAAAACTATCGAAATCCCAAAACTTAATACAAAGCACACTTAATACAAAGCAACACAAGGATACCTATCTCTATCTAGGTATAACATATTTCAACATCCTTCCATTATATCTAAAAAATATTGAAGATATTCAGGAATTTAAAATAAAATTAAAAAATTACCTAAAACTACTATAAAAATCCATATCTTACTCTTATTATTATTTCCTTCAAATCTTGAAACTGTATTATTGATAAATCTTGCCTATTTCTTACTTATCCCTTTGGTTTTGCAAATATATTATTTACTTACTTACATGATTACATATAATTGAGCTAGGATTCACTCACCAAACACAAGAGCCTCGTCTCTTTATGGTGAGGAAAAGCTATTATTATTTACCTTTATAACACTGTATAATATGTATAAATTGTATATTTATTGTAAAAAACATACAAATATTAAATAAATTAAAATAAAATTAAAATAAACGTTTTGTTCATTTAATAACCACTTTTTTGTCAGTTTAGGGCAGGGTTCCTCATTATTTTTAAAGTTAAAGTTTTCGTTAAATTTGTTATAAATCACCGGTATCAAATAGTCAAGTGTTCTGCTACCATACTTCCGCCGCGTTCTTTGTTGGCGGAAGTCTTTCCAAATTTACTTTACATGTAAGTGACATTTACATTTTAAATTACTAAAATTTAAAATATCTAGCGTCGTCAAGGTTTTAATATTTCGACAATCCGTTCAAATTTAATAGAAAACGTTCACCATTTTCAAAGAGCAAGTTCATGTGACTGAATAAAATACTTGCCGAATCTTTCAAATCTATTGGTGTTGTCATTAAAATTACAGCCTTCATTTTCCGGATAACAAGAAAAGAAGAGGTCATGTTACATGGGCAAATAAAATTAGTTTTCTTTGATCACCTTACTTGTGTACAATAAATTGAACAAAATAAACTGTACTGGTTGGTGTTGGTAGAAGTGGCAATTGAAACAATGAAGCAAAGAAAACTAGTAGATCCGTTCCAACAACCACCTTATGTACATCTTAACATTGCAATCTAAAGAATTATGTCTACCATATTACGGGCATGAGCCTAGTATGGTGGTTGTACGAGACAACAAAATAATTGTATCATTTAAATTTTCATGAAACACAAAAAAACTTTAAGAGATAATGATATAAAAAAGATGCAAAATCAACATGATCTTTTTTGGAAGATATTACACACTGACTGACACCTTTGATGGTTATATTTTTGATAACTAGGGAAAATAAAAGTTATCGATGTTATGCATCAATTAATTAATTTATTCCAAATTTGGCAAAAAGATATTTCGAAAGATTTTTTAGTTTTTCTTCAAATTTATAAAATATCAAATTTAAAAATTTTTTTGAAATAAAATATATATTTTTTAAAATAATCTCATTATTATTTGCTATTGCAGAAATCAAAAAAATTAACTTAAAAATACTTTTAGGTAATTTTACAAGAAATTAATTTCTGGAAATATTTTTTAGTTTAGGTGATATGGTAGCTTTAGTAGAACCTTCAATTAAAATGCTTGCCGGGCACAAGGGGGGAAGAGTGGGGATTTTTGTGAAAATACTCTGCAGTGGGTACTATTAACCCGATAAAAGTCATCTTTCCGTAATTTTTTCCAGTTACAATCATATTTGCCTAGTTTCGTAGTCGACATTGTATAAAATTTGTAACTAAAAACCAAAACATTGTCAATTTACACTTAAATATAAAGAAACAGTGGTAAAGTCGGCTGTTATCCTGGGTACAGGAAGGTTAACTAACTAAATAGCTTTATAATTCGAATCAGTCTTCCATATAAAAATATATTCGATACAAAATGATAATGTATGTATTACTACGTCCACCCACTAAACGTTTCCAGACCACCAATTTTATTACGAGACTTCACACAAAATCGTAAATGGAAACTTAACATGCCGAAACAAAATAATTCGGATTTTATTTCGCTCTTTGTAAGGCTTGTATTGAGCCATTGCTTTATTGCCATATAATAATATACATACTCTTGGCTAATAAACGTTTTCCATGCACGGAATCCTTCAGAAAACATGTTGTGTTCATTTTGTATGATGGCATGCTTCCGTATAATTGCTTGTCATTCCCTGAGGGAAGATTTTATTGAATTAACCTTCTTTTCTGTTATCCCCTTATATTTCTGTTTTCATTTCACCCTTGCCGCTTGCTTTCTTTATATGTTTTCCACCAAATAAACGGAACCCATCGGGAATAAAAAAAACTCGACATGGCATTCCAGATGAGAAATGGAATTGTGTTATTTATTTTATCTTTATACAAAGATGTTGACATGCCTAGAATATTGAAATATAACGTTATAGAAAAACATAACAATTTTTATTACATGAATTGCTGAAAAAATTAGCCGCCACACGATGCCTGGCAGATGTGAAACATCGAAATTGATTTTTATTGGAGGAAGTGAAAACGAAAGTAAACAAGTATGTATTTAATTATTATTAAAATACACATAAATACATTACAAATTAAAAATTCGTGGTCATTTAGAATAGATTATTTTCCGTGCGGTCCCGTTCCCGTGCAAGAACGTCGTCCCGTCTTCCCATACTTGCTACGCAAGACTCGGTTATATCCCTCTAGACGCACCAAAAGATGTTTCGCATTAAAAATATTATTCTTCTATTTTTGTTATTTTTTTATACAATTTTTTTAAGAATATTATACCCTAACATACATTTGTTACTTATTTATATTTAGCTACCGGTTTCGATGCATTCGTATAGTTAACAAGCCTTCATAAAACTGTAGTTAATATAACTCTTCTAAAACAAAATATTTAGAAATTGTTATGAAATGAAAGTCAAAAAAATACAAAAAAGTGTGGACTATCGGTAGAAAAGCAACTTTTGTGTAAAATCAATAAAAATAATCTCATTGCTGAAACCAAAAATGTCGCAATAATTATTTTCATATTATAGAACAGATCTCAGATATATGCGTGAAAATAAAAAGGTAAAACTGATAAAGAAAAAATAATTGATTGAAAGAGTGTTAACCAAAGAATTGTTCACAAAGCTATAATTTTATTCTACAAAGTTCCTTACAATTTACTATCAACTTACTTTAGAGACAAACTACTTACAATAAAGACTTCCACACACATCATACAAGACAGAAAGAAAACATTTTAAAAAATCACCCAATTTTTTACGTTAAAAAGGAATATAAAAGTAAAGTTTAGTTCCTGATGAAATAAAAATGTACCTAGTTTAAGAAAACTCACAGAAAAATGTGTATATAATTAGTATTAGAAGTGTAAGTTAAAATGCAAAAACGTACCACGTCACATGACCAAAAAGTAGATCTATTAGTGTAATCATTTTTTTATGTAGTTACGTAACAATAAATAAATGATCTAGCCTCTACCTATAGCAAAATTAGTATTTTTTTAAAGAATTGTGTACTCTTGTCATATTTTCCTTTACTTTCTTACCAGTATGGCGTATCGTATGCCGTATTGTATGCTGACGGTCAAGTATTCAAAGCATATATTTTTTGATATTCATAAATGCTTGTTCTAAGTACTTAGTATTTTCTCAATACGAGAGAGGAAGATCAATTCATATAAAATAATGCAAGCACACGTGCAATGAATAAAATACAAGAGTAAATTCTTTCTCTCGACATAGCTCGAGCACGGTATGTTCGAGACGTAATCACATTTTCCCGTGCAATGTCACCGGTTCGCAAGAAGATGAAAAATAAGACAGAGTGAAAGGAATCGGTTCTTTTCTGTTCGAGGAAATACATGTATAGTATTCTCAGTTAATCCTGAGAGTGAATCGGGAGCGATCCCCCAGAAAGTTGATCCAATCAAGGTAATTGGCGTATCAACAGGAGATATTATTAAATGTTTTCTAAAAATTTTCAATGCTTTTTAATGTATGGGAAAAATCCCAAAGAGATGCTTTTGGGAAATCGCTGTCCTAGTTCTTGTATGTGTAATAGACCTTTTTTTGCAAAAATGAGTTATGAATGCTAATATGTACATAGCCTATTGCGCATTAATGAAGTTCAAAAAAACATATTTTTGGTTTTTAAGTGACATTTTTAGCATTTTTCGAGTGCCAATATCCACTCAAGGAACAATGTTTTAGTTCTTATTTGTTCAAACTCCCGGATATTGAACATTCAAACACTCAACGTTAAGAATATAATATTTTTTTTAAAGTTCATTGATATTTGTTCAACATCCCGCAGAAGGTTGAGGTCTTGAATGTTCAATCTCCACATTCAACCAATCAGGAGTCGGCTAGTTAAAATGTGCTGCCATGTTGATTTTAAGTTGTTTTCTAACAACGAAATTGTTCCACTAAAAATACGTTTAATTGCGAATTTATACTGTTATTGAACTAAAAACTGACTTCACCGACTCCAGAATCAATAAACCTTAAAACAGTAGCTCAAATAGAAACGAAAGTCTTAAAATTATGTCATTTATAGGCTTTTTCACCATATTTTACACGTACTTCTTGAATTTGCTAGGTAAATATACAGGATTCTTAATTTATTATTTATTTATTTACAAACTTAGGACTTTTACCTAAAATGAGTATTAATAAATTATATTAGTGCATTAAAACTTATTTTTATTCAAGAAATACAACAAAAGAGCCAGGACATGGAAATGTGCAAAAAGTCGACTGTCCTCATAGTCTGATTGAAAGACATCTACGACACATATTTAGTCCGTTATCACTGCTGAGAACGCTGCTATAAACGAAGTCCAAATATTTCAATTTTGAATTCATTCAATTAAAAGTTTCCGATTTTTTTGTTTTTTTAGTCACATAAAAACCAATAAACATATTCTTATGTAGGAACTACAATAAAACCAACTAGGCACACGACTAACAATAATAAATGTGATGTTAAATAGCGCACACCCATATCCCAAATCGCGGGATATTATAATTTTAGGATTTTAAGAGCTGAACGTATTTAAAAATAATATTTTACTCATGTTAATCAACATAAATAATAAGCTCACAGCAAATAAGACCTTCCAAAAGAAAAAAAAGCTTTCTAAAGTTAGTAAACTTTAAAAATCAAATGTAGGTAACGAAACAATAAAAAAAAAACAATATTTTAACTGTTAATTGAACTTTAATAATTTTACGCATCACTCGGGATTTTTTTTATGGAATACCGCACACAGTCTCAACTGCTCCCAACCATCTGGAGCCAGTGAGACTATGTGTTAAGATTTTTTTGGGCTTGATGAAGTCTTCAATAATAGACGCATGGCTTTTTTTTGTTTTTACTGCAAAAAACTGCATTTTTACTTTATTTAATGTTACAAAGAGTTAAATTATTCCCGACCCGGGAAAAACATTTTTACTAATGGTTTGCAGACCATAATGACTGCTTGTTACTATTTTATAGGAGAGAAGAAGGAAAAATCCAGTCGGCGAGGCTTTTTATAAACTAACCAAGTAAAACACATTGACAAGCTACATAATTGTAAACACACACTGTCAAAGAAAGACAATTGATAAGGCAAAACATCTGTTTTATCTGTTAGCCCTAGTTTTACCTCTGACCGCTAGGTGCTAGGCAGGAGCCTGTAAAGTAACTGGTGGTGAACTTTGCTAATGGTTCGTACATTTTTAACACTATGGAATCCCCAATTGGGGTATATAAGTTTATTGTGAGTCTGAAGGTAGTGTGAAGGGGGAGGAGATGGAGAGGAGAAAGAAAGGAAGGAGGAGGAAGGAGAAGAGAGATGGTATGTGAGTATCTATTCAGATCTGATCACCAAACACGGCTAAAGCCATTTCAATTCTTATGGTGGTCTTTACACCATATTTTCCTCTCTGGAACATGCCGCAAATAGACTATATGTTATTTTAAATGAATAATTTGTGAAATAACATAAATGAATCAAATAAAATTTACTTGCGCACGCCGGGGTTTGAATCCGCGACCTCCGGATTTCTAGTCAAGAGTACCCCTAGAACACGGAGGCCATAATACGTACGTCGTAAGAATATTTCACATCACGCATGCACCGACAACCGATTGTAGTATATTAGCGGTAGGTACCTTTGTACTTGTGCATTGTTTTCAAACTTACAAAATATTTGGATGATTTATATGGAGCAGTTTTTGTGAAAAATCAACTCAAGGACTCTGTTTGTATATTTTAAAGTAATACTCTAAGTCAACTTCTAACTAAGATAAAAGTAAAGTGTTTGAAATCTGAAAATCACCCTGTATATACAATTTACCACTAATTGGCTAATTGCACAAAAAATACCTCAAACTTATGGGAGCCGAATTGTTCAATCTCCGGACGATATGTTCAATATCCAAAATAATCATTCATCATTTTTCATGCCACGTTCAACGTCCACCTTTAAATTCATAATATTGGCATATTATAGCTTCAATCTTCGAAAAATGATCTTAAAAAAATTTTTGTTACACATATGTCTTAAACGAAATGACCAAAATCGAAGATTTTTTAGAATTTGCCTGTAAAAACAAAAAAAAAGTCTCCTGTAAAATTTGCTAAATGGTCTATTGAACATACAAGCACTAAGGCAGCGAAATATAACAAAAATAAATAAGACTTATAACCTAAATTGTGGCTTGTCATAACAATAATAAACTCAACACAATAATATGTTAAAAATAACTTTACTCATTAAAAATATCAAATTTCGAAAGAACCCTTCCTTCGTCAGTACACAATTAGAAACGGTTTTGACGATGTATGGGTACTTACAAAATTAGTCAACAATATTGTTAAATGAATAGGTAACAAATTATTTTAATACTAACGAAGACCCGCGAAAAAACATGAAAAAGTCACGAGCAATTTTAGCAAAAACAAAAATATTTTTTTGTTAAAAATATTACACCAATAGGTTCTTTAGCGCTTGTCTGAATTCTTCAATGCTTTGTTCTGAAAAAAAAATGAGTTCCTTGGAACGGAACACGCATGACAGACACACATACGAAATTAATTACCGTAACAAATTATTGTATTGCTAAATGTATTTTAAACGTCAACGAATTCTGCTTTACGGGAAAGGTGTCCAGTAATCAAAACGCTGACATTCTAAAAATAATCAGGTAAGCAATGGTAGTTTTTATTACAAAAATATTGCATAGTATTGTACAGCCAGATGTGGAACCTGGATCCCGAAAAGAAGACTTTATCTCCATCCATTGCTCATATTGTAAAAAAAACACAATTAAAAAAATATACTGAAAACCTAAACTAAATAAAAAAAACGTAAATAAATAAAAGAAAAACAAAAACAAAAATTTAAAAAATAAAATAAAAATCTTAGAAACTAAACAAATAATACCTCATCCCATACACACAAGCAATTGTTTATTATGGGAGAACATTGAAAAATAATAAATATTAATCATATCATAATATCTTTCATCTTATTACTAGTGAAATATATATATGTATATCAACAAAAAAAAAAAAATTGTATGAAGCGGGAAAATTGCTTACGGGTACTGATGACATCCACGTGGAAATGCAAGGCTTCCTTATTTGAACGCCTACAAAGGGATGACAAATATGAGATTCCAAAATTGATCTTGCAGGGGAAACATAATACATATGTATATATCAGGAGCGACGAACTCCATGGCAGGAAGTAAACTCTAAACCGAGAGATTGTGTGTTCGAACCAAATGGCTCAAGTTGTTTATATTTTGAACTGATTTTTAAATCCATTTCTTTTTTTACTTTTTATTTTTAAACATATTATTTTTTGTTTTTAATATTATTAATTTATTATTAAATTATATTGTCATTTAATTTCCAAATATATTTTGAATAAATAGATAGCCTATAAGTGGCATCACTACTGTTTGATAATGCCTTCGAACATTTTTATGAATAAAGTTATAATTTAAGTATAAGTATTGGTAAGATTTGTTTGGGCTTGATGAAGTCTTCAATAACAGACGCATGGTTTTTTTTGTTTTTGTTGCACAAAACTGCATTTTATTTTATTAAATGTTACAACGAGTTAAAATTATTCCCGACCCGGGCAAAACACTTTTATTAATGGTCAGTTGACCATAATAATAATAATAATAATAATTGGATAATTGGTAGAACACCGTTTTTGTGAAAAATCACCTTAAGGGCGAATAATGACTGTTTGTTACTATTTTATAGGAGAGAAGAAGTGAAAAATCCAGTCGGCGAGACTTTTTATAATCTAATCAAGTAACACACACTGACAAGCTAATTATCAAAACAAACACTGTCAAAGAAGCCAATTGATAAGCAAAAAATCTGTTTTATCTGTGAGCCCTAGTTTTACCTCTGACCGCTAGGTGCTAGGCAGGAGCCTGTAAAGTAACTGGTGGTGAACTTTGCTAATAGCTCGTACATTTTTAACAAGTATAATAAAACTTTTGTTAAAAATTGAGTTCAACCAAAAATTAAACCTGATAACAATGAATAAACAGCAAAATAAAGGATTATAAATTTTCTTTTCCTCCCAGAGAAAGATGTTTTTAGTACAGCCCTAGTGTGTGTTAGTAATACGTTATTTAGAAGCTTGGAAACTGTGTGGTAGTAAAGTAATAAAATCCATTCATGAAAAGATTATAAAAACAATGAGATTTAAAAAAAATTTTATATTACACATTTTTCAGAAATGCCAATAATGAATTTAAAATTTGTGTATGGCCATTCTTTCGATAAATATCGTAAGAGCTAAACAATGGGCTCTTTGATTCATTCATGTAAAAAAATTGTTCTATTTAGGTAGGTACCGACTTTACCAGACGAGAGGGTAAGAGATTATAAGGTAGCCCAATGTTGGACATGTTCCCCTTCTGCTCTTACTCCTCTCTAACTAGGGAGGGGGAGCCTCTCCCCAATGTTCTTCCCGATGTTCTCTCTTCAACTCTTACTGTTTCCTGTTTTACCGTAATTTTGTATTAATTTAGCCCGGAGGAAGGTTCAGGCTGAACCAAAACCGGCAGGTTTATATATTCACAATGAAGTCGGGTTCAAAGAAGGTGTTTTCAGCCAAATTTTGATTATGAGGTCGTTTAATATTTGTATAGAACACGTTTTAAAGTAATTTGTTTTTGGGGTATTATGCCGTGTTGCGCTACCTCCTTCTTTAGCCAACGTTTGGGACAGCATTGCAGTGTTTTATCAGGGCAGATGTGTAATTTTGAAATAATTACTAAATTACACATCTGCTCTGATGATGTACACTGCAATGCTATCCGAAACGTTGGCTAAAAAGGAAGTAGCGCAACACGGCAGAATACCCCAAAAACAAATCACTATAATACTTTTGGCCGTGAAAATCTTAAATCATCATCAACACGTTTTATTCTAATCAGACCTCCAGAAGTGACTCGTATTGACACGAAATGTTCAGGCATGCTTAATGTATTTTCTTAAAAACATGGATTGACTTATAGATATAATAAAATAGATTATAACCGTTATAAATATCAATAATCAGAATTTTATTACGCTTGTTTCGGCGTGATAACGCGAAAAATAATCTTTCTAAAAATATAAAATTTTAGAGACCATTCCGATCCCGCTACAAAATCGAGCAAGCTGTTTCGAAAAATGCCTTTGGTTTATTCTGACGGGGTAGTCTTGTGGGGGTAGGTGCTATTCCAACCCTTGATGTGCCGAAAAACTTAACAACCTACAAAAAGAAACATACACTCAACCCGAAGAATGCCGTTACTTTCCCGTCTCATTTACTTTGTCCCCTTTACGACGGCAGAAGGGTTGGGAAACCTTTGAGGTCGCTCAAATTAAATTTTATTGTTGTGATATTTAGAACTTACCCGAAATATTTACCGAGTAGGCAGACCTATGACTAATCCAAGTGATAAAGAGGAATAACTTCTGTTTTAGACTTGTCGTTTTGGTTATATTTTTTATTCTTTATTTACTTTGGGAAAAATAATTCGGTTGAAGATATTATATTATACTTATTTCTGCTTATCAATATTATTTCCACGCCAATAAAATTTTATAAAACATAATAATTTCGGCGTCCGGTCTATCTACGACCGATTATCACTGTAGTTCATTGAACTCACATTTGTTTCGAACTAAAGTGTCGATTTATTAATTGGAACTGATGTGCCAAGAATTCAGACATAATTTGATAATAATAGCTTACGTAACTACTGATTCAGTAAAAATATTCAGGAACAAAATGTTATCAACTGCACTGTTGTGTCAGTATTTTTTTGTTCTAGATAGTTCTGCAGCAATTTTCCTTGTTCGGAAGTATTCTTTTCATAAACTTTCAGCTTCACAAAACCTACAATTAGAATATTTTTCAGTGGTCAATTCTGTTTTTGTGACATTTTTGCTCACTCACACAATTATGAGTTCGTATACAAGACAGAAAAAAATAAATTTAAAAGTGATACATTATCTTTCTTCAGAAAATATCACATGTAATTATAGTACCTACCTACGTACCTTGCGAGAAGAAGTACGAAAGTTGCATCCATAATATATTATATATATATATCATTGGGACTACAAGTCTAGTTGAATTTTAGTTGGCTATGGAACGTCTCTACTCTAGACGATCTCCTGCTTTTTCTCTCCACCAAATAGAAATAATATTCAAATTTATTTCATTAAATATTGATGAGTCACACATTCAAAAATGCGTGCCTTTCTGACCACCCTATATTATAATTATATCTCGTCTTTGAATTGGGGAGTGGCGTCATTATGGTTTAAAAGGTTTCAATTGAATTAATTTATGTGCATGATAAATTTAAAAAACATAATATAATTAAGAAAATAAGAAAGAAATTATAAACTTTAAAAATATATATATATATATGTTATGTTATGTTTGCTAAGTTTAATAAATATTATATATATATTTTAAACTAAGAAAACATAAGATTTTAATATAAAAATAAATTGTACTTATTAGGTAATGAAATAATGTGTGCGTAATGTGCACTCAAATGAAGATTCATTTGTGTTTGTGGCAAAAAGGCCGTGGTTTTCAGTACAAATCACAAATGATGTAGCAAGCAGTGTCATCTGTTAATACCTCTATTAATTACTTATAATATTAAAATCATACCGTGTTTACTCTTTCATGCAGTTTTGTGGTCGAAAAAATATATCGCTTATTTTTTTATGTAATATTTAGTAATTGGCTTGTAATATGTTTACAAGATGCGGTTAAATGAACATATTTGAATTAGCAGGTAATCCAAACCAATACCGGTTAAGTAGCTTAGCCGTTCTTAGCGAACACTTTTTAGTATCAATTAATTCGCGGTTTTTATTCTGCCTACCCTGAATAAAAACGTTTTACACTTCAATACGGAGAGAAACCTTTTTGATGGTTAGCTTTGTATACTTTTTTTAATGTATTCTGTTATGTTAATCTAGATTTTGTAAAAATTTTGTAAAATTTTGTAATCGATTCAAAATAGAAATATTTATAAGAAACAAAGAAGCTTCAAAAGTATCCATTTTCATTTCAGTTTATTTAGAGTGACGTGGGGTTATTTTTACAGTACAATTTTTGTATTCAAACTCTTTATATATTGTATAAGAATTTACTATAAAAACACATAAATTTGTTTTTGACCACTATAGTTTTATTTTGACTCTACCGGTTTCGGAAGAACGTTCTTCCTGTAATTCCCGTAATTACCCCTTCCACTTTGTCCACCCCTACCTCAAACACTTAAAATTTTTGTATATATATTTCAATATTTTGTGTAGTAGATCAGTTTTTAATATTCTCCTGACGAAGGAAGGGTTCTTCCGAAACCGGTAGAGTGAAAATAAAACTATAGTGGTCAAAAACAAATTTATGTGTTTTTATTGTAAATTATGATGAGCCACAAAGTGAATGTTTTTTTACAATTACGTATTCGAATTTGTTTGTTTAATATGATTGACTATTTATATATCGCAAACAAACACAGAAACATCACACGGTTCATAAATCAAATGGTCATATAAAAAGCGCACAAGCCGTCGACTCACATGTGGGGTAAATATACTCACGGAAGGTTATAAGTATACGCACTCTGCGTTTAAGTGAAAAATAACCTACCCGGATGTTTCCTACGTACTTATGCACGCGGAATCAATTAATTAGTTAATCAATCGAGAAAATTAAATATGTCTTGTTGAAATATGTTTATTTATGCTTTATTCACCGACATAACCACTAACCACTCTACTTCCCCCTACACACTTAACATGTTAAAAAAACTTTAAAACAGAGATTTATGGTTATCTATATGAGAATTGCCCAGTTTCACCCGCGAAACTAACATTATTCCACCAAAATTGTCATATACCAAACCGTCTAATTGGTTGCACAAAAGCACTCATCGATAACAAATGCGAAACATGAAAAAAGTTATGCACTTGTGATATTTTATAATGTGGGCGTAGACACAACTGTACCCAGGACCTGCTTCAAGGCAACCCAAAACTACACAGAATTGAAAAAAGAGCGCAGGTAAAGATTGCATGCATTTTTGCAAATGTCTTCCATTACCCACCGCGTACAATTATCCCACGTGGCTCTAATAGTTTATTTATTTATTTACTCGCTTACATGTCCATGGGGCTTTTGGGTCCACTGGGTACATGAAAGGTTTACAATTGTCTACAAAATTGTTAGAAATATACAATAGTAGCAAAAAATTATTTTTACATTATAATGGTTCACAAATGGATAAAATTAAAGAAAAAAACAGTATTAGTAATAAACTAAAATTATTAGAAATAATATCTCATATTGCAAAAAATATTTTTTTTAATGCACACCAAATAAGTATACTTATTGCAAAAAGTAAATATCTCTATGTTCAGATAGGTTGCCGACTTCTTGTTCCTCTCTATCGATCATCTTGGCTTTGTTCTATCCACTTCTATGTAGATACATACACTTCCACCAAGTTTCATTACGCTTGGAAGAAACACGTTGCATACGTTTATCCTGCGACATAAAGTTCTACATTTTTCATACATATTTCATATTTTTACACTGAGCGGGGGACACAAGTGTTGTGTTTCTCACATTTCTATAAAATATATTAACATTCCACTCCATGTTTTTAGAATGACATACCTGAAAGCGTATAGTGACTTATGGACGTTGAATATTGAACTTTGGAGATTGAACAATGAACATTCAACATTTAATTTATTGAACATTGAACAATGAACATTCAACATTTAATTTATTGAACATTGAATATTGAACCTTGAACATCGAACATTGAATGATGGATATTGATCAATGCACTGTGAATGTTTGCCTTACCGGAAACTTTTACAAAATAATATTTTCACGCGTTTCATCAGCATTTTCACAAAGAGGTATCATCTTCTTCGACAAATATTTCTATTGCGTGAATTTAAAATATATGTGCACATGGTTTATGTCAGCATATACGTACACTGGAAAAATTGTACAAAATACATGAAAAATGACATGTTATTTAAAATAAAAATCATTATATAATATATAAATGGGAACAGGTACATACATATTAAAAAACGCCAATTTCAAATTAAAACGTTCTCAGAATTTTTGCAAGGTATAGTTTTCAAATTTTACAATTGGTTTTAGATAAACGATACTTTGTAAAATAGCCCCACCAAAACAAATGAGTACCATAATTATTTGAATATATCCCATAAAATATTAACAGTGAAAGACAAAGTTGTGTAAATCAGAATATATTATTACTTTGTATTATTACACAACTGAATTAAAGGACTCACAAGTTAAATTATATTATGAAAGGAGAACACAAGCAATTTCCTTTCCTGTCAACGAATATCCTTCCGTTTTGATACATTTCCCTGTACTTATAGCACCAAACTATTAAAATAATGTGTGGGTGCCAAGAACTACAATCTTATTACTATTTCCATATTTTGTAAGCAAAGCAAGATTTAAAATAGGAAAATTGTTAGAAGAAACGACATAGTTTTTTTTCTGGTAGACAAGGGTATTGGAAGAACAGTTTTGTACTTTTTATTAAAACAATTACTTTATAAAGTAATTGTTTTATTTTTATTTGTATTTTTTTATAATAACGGGTAGTAATCCTTGGCTTAAGAGAGGTAAGGTTCTCGACTAGCAAGCTGGAGGTTGCGGGTTCAAATCCCAGCGCGCGCAAGTATATTTTATTTGATTAATTTGTGTTATTTCACGATTTACTTATTGAAAATAAGATTTAATTATAAAAAAATAATAAGCACGTTCTATTGCGGAAGATACTCTCAATATCTTCCGCAATAGAACCCTGGTATCACCATTCAGAAATGAAACGTCGCTTGAAATGGTTTTGGCCGTGTTTGATAACCAGATCTGAATAGCCAGGCACTTCCGCAACTTCCTCCGCCCCACAACGTTTCCCTCCCCACAACTTCCAGCCTCACAACACACAAAAATTAGGGATGCCATAATCTCACTAGCTTCAGGCGGTTGGGAGTAGTTGGGACTCTTACGCGGTTTCACGTACATAAATGTTTCATCTAAGTTTGCAATTTAATTCATGTTTGAATCTTTGTTTTAAATAAAGATGGATGCTTATTTCGGAAAATAAGTCGGTTGTATGTATGATTCCAAGAAACATGTGTCTCAAAAAACAAAAAAAGGAAAATGGTTAATAAGTTTGGTGGCAAAAATCGGGCAA
Organism: Hesperophylax magnus; assembly: GCA_026573805.1. Classification (NCBI taxonomy): domain Eukaryota; kingdom Metazoa; phylum Arthropoda; class Insecta; order Trichoptera; family Limnephilidae; genus Hesperophylax; species Hesperophylax magnus. The sequence continues at coordinate 11,227,097 of JAIUSX010000012.1, forward strand.
ATGAAAGTTTTCGATTGCCATTCTCGCTCGCACCAAAGTCTATTATATTGATTTTCAAATAATTTTAATCAGATTCTTGATTATGACGTAAATACAATATAAAAAATATATATATGTACCACACAATGCCAATGTTGGTAGCCTATTGTAACCTTTGTATTATGATGAATTGTATGAGAAAAGATTTTATTCGTAAAATCCAGGTATAAAACAACCAGAAGAGAGATAAATCTTTGAATGAATTTCCCTTCCTACCAGAATAATGAAAAAAAAAAGATAATTATATTGCAAGATTTGTAATGAGCCAATTTGTAACGAACATGCCAAACCGAGACCATGACAATATTTAAACAATGCTCATTGTGAAAACAACTTCGTTATTATTTTTGTACAAAAATGGTTTCCACAAAAAATATACTCACGTTTCCCAAGATTATATTTCTAAGGACCAATTTCACCGAATAGCAAAATGCCAAATAACGTTTTTGCCCTTTCCATATTTTATACTGAATTTATTAACCTTTCGTTAAAGCTTTCTTAAATGTTAAAGTGTAATAAAATACAAATTTAATTAACGACGGGCGAAATCTGATCGTCTGGACGGTGTAGGCCCTCTGATTGGTCAAATTTAAATTGTTTGTTTCGGGTGAATTCCGCATAGGGGACGTGCAGGCAAAAAATACCACTCTGGCCCTTAATTTCAACCAACCGTAAGGTTCATTTCGGTTTAAATATGGCCGATACGCACGGCGGAGATGGCCGACAGAACCACCTCTGGCGGTATAAAGAACGAACCAAATGACTGCCGCGAATATTTAAATATGCAGTACACATAGTTATGCAAAATTGCTTGACCATTAACAAGCGTTTAGTAAGAAGATTTCTTCTGGAAGCTTATCACTTTGTGATGGCATTATTTATTTTATTAAAACACAAATAACTTTGTTTACATCACAATTGAGCATGTTATTATTCATTAACTTCTTCCTGTTCCGTGTTTTAACAATATATACTCACCCTCTCTCTGTGAATGTCCTAATATCTATCTATTAAATGTAATTGTTGTTGGTTTCACCTAAAATGAAGCCCAAACAAGTGCTGCCCGCAGGGCCTAGCAGCAAAAACCCGCGGAGCGGGTTTTTAACTGCTAGTCTATAATATCCTATATGGAATGTCTGGGACTGCACTAACCTCCCCACATACCGGAATAAACACCTTATTATTATTATCTATCATATTATTACTCTATGAATATTAAACGCGCAGAGCGGGTTTTTAACTGCTAGTTATTATTATTACCCTAGCATCTGGATGGTCTAGGCCCTGTGATTGGTCAAATTCAAATATTATGTTTCGGGTAAATTCCGCTAACTTGAAAATTAAGACCCGATTTCATACTAAAATAGAATCGCCTCATAATAATACGAGATTTTTTCAAAAGCATCGTTTTTGCTCATATAATTTTTGGATAATATCGAAGAAAATATGTTTTAGAAAGTTAAATCCATTAGATTAATTACATTACAGTAAAAATTATTCACAATTACGTTTTATGTATTTGACGTCTGTCAAGAATCAAATGTTCTAAGGTTCCTTAAAAATGTCAATCCCTCCTTTACCGGCCGCTGGAGTAGTTTCCCTATTGGCCGGCAGAGCGCATAAGAGCGATACACAAATACGTACAATTTCATTTATTCAAACAACGGTCATTATTTACGTAAAACTACAGTTTTAATACCATTTACAAATAAAACTATCATTTGATTCAACTTAATGACAATAAACAACAACTCTTTGCATGTACGATTTTGAACAATATTGATATTTTATATTATTTACGTAAATAATAATTTCGCACTATTTTGACAGAACACCGATATGAAGTTAATAAAAAGTTTAGTTTTAGTTAATTATGAAGTTAACGCATAATACGCGTGTGTTTGTAGGAAGTATAGGCACTGCCAACCCAATAAAATAACATGAAACACAATCGGAAGATAGAAACGCTTCGTTGATTGTAAAATTAGCCAACAAATATCTTATCTGACATGTAATTATATGTATAGTAAAACAATCATTTTGCTAGGTATATATATTTATATAATGGTATTTATATATAGTAATTAGTTGGAATCGCTGGACAAGGATAATACGAAATATTTTTAAATAAAACCTTTCCTTTATTTTAAAAAATTTCCCAAATGCATTCAGATTCCTTTTATATTAATTAAGGTAAATCAGAAGGTATTATTTAAAAATATTTCGTATTTTCCGTGTCCAGCGATTCCGAATTTTTACCTATATTTATTTACCTTTACCCGTTTAGCCGGGAAAGGTAAAGTTTTACCCGAACAACTGTCATACTTATTATGCCTAAACTCCTTCCTGATCCGTGTTTTAACAATATATACTCACCCTTTCTCTGTGAATGACCTAATATCTACCTATTAAATGTAACTGTTGTTAGTATCACTTAAACTGGGCGAAGCTCAACCAAGTGCTGCCCGCAGGGCTTAGCAGCAAAAACCCGCAAAGCGGGTTTTTAACTGCTAGTAATAATTATTACCCACAAATCAATAATTAATTGTCGTAAATTTGTCGTCAGTTGGACTAATTTTAATGATATTTTCTTGGAATGTGGTGATATTTTTTAACAAAATTGAGATAAATTATTTATTAAGACACTTTACATACAACAGCAGTAAAAAACTGACGGAGAAAATTGGTTGTTTATCAATCAAAATAAACTTACGCCCAACTTTATTACAAAAATGACAATGCTAAAAATACTAATTACTGCAAATTCATCAATCTACAAACAACAATTTTTTTTCCAAAAAACATCCAAAAGCTACTACTTGTTAGATTATGTTTTCAATCGTTTAGTAAGTATCTTAAATGTGAGCTCTGGTATTATGAATTTTGCACTGCCTTTTTATTAGCTTCACTTTGACGCATCATGAATTTCACTTATTAAAAACAAAACATGTCTTCAGGTTTTCCAGTTGTTCAATTAAAAAAAGCGTTTTGGAAAACGTTTGAAGACAGGTAGATTTCCTTATTGGGAAGAATTCGTGAAAAATAATCTGAAATGCTACAATCACACAACTTCATTATTGCTCCAAATTTTAACTACTGCTATAAGATTCTTTTCTTTTGTAATGACAGTGCAGAAAATAAGTTGTAAAATTCTCCAAAATAGGCGTATAAATTTTCTAAAATTACTAGACAGTTAAAGAAACTAAATTGGCTAACCTTGAACCCGTTAATATTTAAACATACTAAATAATAATAAACAATCTATTACCAAAATAAAATGCAATAAGGACATTCACGGATATAACCAAAGAACGTACAATGAATTTAGTCTACCAATAAAGAATAACGTCCATACATGTCAGCAAACTGTAAAATTCACCCGCCATAACACAGGGTCATCCCTAGCATGGAGGGTGAAATGTCACAAAAAACCACATGTACTCTCTTAATCATGTATCAATAAAATAAATAAATAAATATTACAGTTTAATATACAAAGGAATGCAATATTATAATGCGCTGCCAGGAAACAATAAAATATTCAGACTAGAAACCATATTATTTAATAAAAATGTGATAATGTAGGTTGTATGTAAGTTACAGTAAATAAAATATATTTACGAAAGGCTAAAAGAAAACAATTAATAGTAGTAATTACTATTACGATCCCCTACAAGGGTGATACGAAATATCCGGTTAATAAACTTAGTAATTATGTATAAAAGCTGTTAGACAGACGCTGATTGAACTGACTGATGTGAATATTCAGAATGTGCGCAGAGTATAGACAATGTGCAAGAGAGATGTGGAGAAACGACGGTCGTGTTTGATTTATTATGCTATCCACTCTGCATAATAATAGCGCGTGCAGTTCCTGGCCAAGTGTGATAGGATATTAGAAGTAAGTGTCAATTTTACTACGTTTGTCGGTAAAAGGATCTTTAATATTATGTTTAGCTGATGATAATTTATTAGGACGACCTATTTTCTCACTTTTGCAACAAAGTTGAGTAATTATTTTTTTATTAAAGGTAAAATTATGTTTTTATAAGACAAGGCTTTTACGCAAAGCACAAAGTATTAAAAATTATTATTAGCAATAATTAATAGCCTGAAACACAAATGTAAATCGTAAAAATCTTCCGAGAAAATATAAATGCCGCTGACGGGAATTTAACTAGCAAATTCTGATTGCTGGTCAGTTGCACAGCTCCACTGTGCTACGTCGGCTTATTTCTAACCGCCAAATAATGTAATAAATACTAGTATTTATTTCAACAATTATTGATTTTGATTTTTCACCTGAAAGCAACTTACTTAAAATGAAGCTTCAATTTTAAGCAAAAGTTTCAGAGTTCATTGAATTTTCGTTAGAGAAAGAAGCACAACCGAAAATAGTACGTATTTTAAATAAAATCTTCTTACAAGCGTCAGCGACTCAATATTACTTATATTATACTTCTTCTGCAGATCTTTATTGGCGGGTTAAGACACTTCTCTAAAAAACTCTGAAACAAATTTTTGATAGTTTTTAGTATCAGTATTCTATAAACTATATTCTATACTTTCATTTCAAATCGCCTCATTTACTCACAAACGCCATCCGTAATAATTCGAACTGCCAAGGAATTACGTAATACAGGGCAGGCCATTAAAACGTCACTTTATAATGACATTACCGCTTCATATAACATGCAGGAAATTGCACCCGACGCTGTTATTACGGCGGTTTGTAATCTGGGAGACGTCTGAAACAGGGATGACAGCGAGTCGTAGAGGGTGCTCTCAAACTGTAGGAATATTAAATTAGTCAAATTTTTGTTTTTGTTTTGAGATGGGCTGTCATTTCGACTTTTATTTTATCCATGAAGAAACCGGTTTCATTAATCAGAAAGTAAAGTAATCAGGTAGTTCTCTTTTGAGAATCCAAATTTGTTTCCGTTGTGAGTTATTGAACTCTTTAAAATTGAATCAAATATTATAAAAGAACACGCCATTTCGTCAGATCTTTTTTCAGTTTTCTATGATGTGCGTTATACTTGTATGAAATTATTTACGTTCATTGAGCCCAAATTTCTCATTTTAGAAATGTTACTGCATGAGTGAATAATAATCTATTCAGACAGGCGATAAAGTAAGCACCCACTCATAATATAATATTTTAACAGATAATTTTTATAATAGTCTTTTTAAAATTTAAGTTATAATATCCCATGATTTTCCACTGGTCTGCGCTAGTTATTTTAATGAAATTGATAAAACTCGTTTGAAATTGGGTAGTAGGTAACTTCAAGTTACAATTTATAAAAAATAAAAGTTATTTTCGATTCAATATATTCTTATAACAATATATTATACTATGCACGTGCGTGGTGGTATCTTCGTCAGAGAACAAATCGAAAACTAACGGCTCATTTTCCCTATCCAATGGAGTGATTTTTTGGCATATTTTGCCACTGTGCAAAAAAGTTTTGAGTGATCGCTTGTCATAATTGTTTCAAAATAATCTTCTTAGATTTAATTTCTTCCATTGTTAGCGCTCTCTTTGACTCAAACTAATCTTAAAAACAAAATAATTTTACAAAATCTTACGAATATAAAATATGATTCTAATCACCGTACACAAGTCAAATTGCTTTTGCAAGGTGGAATTACTGGCTCGACAAACCGACGGACCTTAGAAATTCATTTTCGGCGCTATGAGGCATTTAAAAAATGTATTTGTCTGATCCAGGCTCCCATGCGTTACTTTCAGAGATAAGAATTACTAACTTCATTAACACGTGTAGGCACTGTTTACTTTTAGCCCAATAAAAAGGGAAGTAATTAGCGCAATCAGTCAGTTCTCCAAAGACATTCGTGAAGTTTGTGTTTCATTTGCGAAATAACCCTCAAAGTAAAACCTCGAGTAACCTTCAAAAGGAAACAAAGGCAATTTACAGTCGATGTAACTGGCGTAAGTGTCTTGCACACTATTGTTATATTTAAATACACGACAATATTTATTTTATGTTCACATGTTTTATAAAGTCGTCGAATCATAACTCAATAAAATTTTAATTTAATATGTGCTAAGCCAAATGTTCAAAAACAAACAAGTTAAGAAAAATAAGTACAAACTTTGAGGATATCAGTATTGATTTACTTATTTTCTTTAGAACATTCTTTGCAACAAGGGTCGATGCCATAAATATAGATCTTTGATCGCACCCTTTCAAGAAATCCTATTTATTTTTCAATTTGAAAACCGCTGCTCATTCCCATTGGGCATAGAGCATGAATCGTGCCCAGGTCACCGCGGGAAGCAAAGTGAACATAATGGGTAGAATATCAGAATCTACTGAAAATAAACCACATCGAGAACAGTCCACATGATTGATCGGTCATCTGACGGTTGGCTGATGTAAGTTTGTCCACTCTGGTCCTGTGGGATATTCTAGCATTTTAGGTCTCTTTGTGAATTTTTAATTGAAAATCTCTATTTATTCACCTCAATTTTCCCACTCAATTAACATCATTGGTGTAGGTTTGAGCAGATTCAAGTGAATTTAAGTAAATTTTTACGCCTGGTTACTAGAAAATTAATTGCGTTCACCCACTAATTTGCCAGTCTTTTTTTCACGAACAGGGTTCATATTATTATTGAATTTTCTATTAGTTATTGAGTCCTGTTTTCAGCAATAAAGGAACCATATTAAATATAATGTATATTCAGACATACCTAAGTTTAACAAGTATTATATTTATTTATCTCAAATGAAAATATCATATCCGCTGAACTCTTGGTGATATTATGTGATAAAATCAATGAATATATTTGTATTACCAAATTAAATATATTATTAATAAATGACATTCCTGTTTATTTCTTCTTGAATTTCGTATCTATTCTTCAATAATACATCTGAAGTCCTGCTTAAATAATTAATTTATGTTGTTCGGGGTAAATAATCTTTAAGATTTACTTTTATTTTAAAATGTTAGTACGAGTAGGTTGTATAAATATGACATAGAGCGTCCAAAAACACATCATATGTATGTATTTAACAAGATCATAGTATGTATTTAATTTAAAAAAAAATTATTTAATTGCAAATGTTGAGGTATTTTGTATGATAATAAAAATAGATTTTAAAGTCCTTCCATCGTGGAATTACAAATGTATGGACATAACTTACACTAAAAATCAAATTATTAAAGGACTTGGCACTCTTGGCAGTAGTTTATAGAAGTTGCCAAAGTGTAATGACTCAATACAGTGTTTATTTCTTACCGAAACAGATTGTAAAGTCTCTATTTAAGACTTCAAACGAGCAGAATTACTTTCGGGAAATGGTGAAAAACTTTGACCTCATATTACTAGAATCAATACCCTTTAATATTAATAATACGTCGAACTCCATTAAAATATTGGCAATATCAACAACGCTAGCGTAACATGATGACGTTGACATTTTCCTTTCAATGGCGGCAAATTTATTTAGTATTTACTGGAGATTTTTTGAGCTTTTTAATTAATATTTGGATCTGTATTGAAAAAGATATGAAAAGATGTCCCGCAAAATAGATTGTATATGTGGAGTTTACGGACATTATACAAACAAAAAAAAAACTTCAAGTCGATTTTCAGGATACCTAAAAACATGGACAGGTTAGTTGATGAAAAATAATACGAGTTCGTTAAATACTACCAAATAAAGTGTTGTTGATTACATAAAAAAATGAATTGTACCATAAAAAATATAATAAAATGTTTAAGGTTTATTCAGGAATAACAGTGTTAGTTCCATTTGGCATTCGCTTATGTTGAAGTTATAAATCATCGTCATTGTTGATGTTCAAAAAACATTTTTGTAATGTTTTTATTATTGTATTATTTATTGATGTATAAAATCAATATATTAATTTATACTGGGTTTTTCGAGACAATCTCACTCAAGAAGAACATTCCAGTTATAAAAACTCAGTTAATACCCAAATAGGTACAGCAATTACACAAATCTATTCAGACATGGGACATATATAATAGAACATAATACATATTTTTTATTTATTAAATATCGTCAACGTTGATATTTATTATATTTTGTATATTGATGAATAATATCATTATATTTTTATATATGTAATCTACATTTTTTTGTTAATTTTATCACAATTGATTAGTAATTTATTACACTTCTAAGCCATAAAAAAGGTTGAGCAAAAAAAAACAGTTTGAGAAAGTAAAATAAAGAACATATTTCGTTTAAAATCCATTAAAATGTATGAAAGAAAACAAAAACGCACAACTCACGCCGATAGGAGTCGCTAATGTAGCATTTTGCCATCATGAAATGAGAAATATCCGAAATTGGAGGGATTCTTTATATAATAGGTTTTTCTGAAATATTCCTTAAAACGGTTCTACCCATTTTGAATATTATGGACTTGGTATAGGTAAGACGATATTTTAATACATCTCGCGTACAAGCTACCTTTATCTTCGATGCTGATATTCCCTTTGACGAGAAGAAGGACCACATACCTGGGAGCCACGCTGTGAAACCAGAAGATATCTTCGGTGGCACAAAGATAACCCTGGTGAACTTCATCAAAATGCTTGGGCTACTGTCAAAGGAGCAAGACGAAACATGGGAGAGGAGAAGCACAATGGACCTGTGGCCCGACTTCCCTTTGTGGGAGCTAAGCAGTGCATCTCCGTATCAATAATAACAATATTCCCATGCAAGTATCAAACGTGTCATTCACGGAGTGAAGTTCAAACATTTTTTTATATTTATTATTTATTAATCCATTTCAATATTTTAACCTGCCTAAATATCAATACAAATTCTTCCATCTACCTCTTATTCTGTAAATTATTTTAATTCCATAATTATATTTTTCTTATTTCGCATATTTCATATAAATGTTAAAATAATTTTACTACTTTAAAATCTTGTGATTCTCTGGACTGTGATGATTTATTCGATTATTATTGTAATTCTTTGAATTGTGTTAATTAAAATTATTCAATTTTCACAATAAGGAAGTTGAGTGAAAAATATTTTGACTTATAAAAAATTTGTTCATGTAGATCAAAAAATATCGATTCTAAATAATTTTTTTTTATTATTTTAATATAGATCATATGGGTTACATTAATACACACATATTTTGCAAAATATAATATTAAGGTTCATAATTGGTCATGTATACCTTATCAGAAAAGAGGAGCTCTTGTGCCTGATAAGGGAGCCACGATTCTTACTTAGATTCAATGTTATAATATTATGTTATGTGTAAAATATATAATTATATATATATATATATTTTTTTTTTAATATAAGTTTTTTTGGAAAAAAAGTTTTATTTATTTATTTGTTCTTGTTGGTTCGTAATACAGCGCAATTCGGAAGGGAGATTATTGTAGTTTTTTATGGCTTGGTAAATATAATGGTTTTGCATTTGAGTTGTTTTAAAGATTGGCGTAATAAATTGATTTCCATTTCTCATGAGTTTGTAAAATTCTTGATATTCTGTGTTATTTTTTTCTTTACACATTTTTATAATGGAAGTTTGCTTAAATATATCATTAATATTTGGTACTGGAAACAATTTAAAAAGCAATTTTGTTGGGAAAGTAGAGTTTTTTTTAAGTATTACCTTTATAATAATTTTTTGCGAGACTTTTACTGAGTTTAGATTGTTTTTATAAGATCCTCCCCAACCTATGATTCAAATAAATATATAAATTATAAATAATAATATATAATATATTATATTATAAATATATTTCTATATTATTATTCTTATGCTTGGTCCACACCGACGCCAACCTTCCAACTTCAAACGTTTGGACGATCGTGTGGAGGGGTAGTTCGTGCGTTGGAAGTTCGGGTTGGAAGGTTGGTTTTTGAGTTGGCCTGGGATCGCCTTCGAGGCGATCGCTACGGCCAACTCTATGGCCAACCCGCACGAACCGGCCGTCCGAGCTGTCCACACATCTCTGCAATCATAACAAAATTGACATTTGCGTTTAAGTGACGTTTACGTATTATCTTTTTCGCGCCAATCCGTTAACACATAATGGCAGAGTGGAGTAACGATTTAATATTGTCGCTCGGGTTGGCAGCAGTTTCTCTAGATGGCCACCACACGATCGGCCAACCTTCCAACTCTGGAAGAACCATTAGAATTAGTTAAACGTTCTTGAAAAAGCATTCAATAGCAATAAACTGAATACGCTCCACGATTGGTCGAAAGAATTCTGACGTCACATGTGTCGTGACTTGTACGTACAACGGATCACCTATGGTGCATCTCTTTCTATTACATGAGAGATGGTCGGTTTAGATGAGAGAGGTGTATAGGCCAAACGTTTTTTTGGGTTTGTCAAATATATGTACGTATTTGTTGTTATTATTATATGAAATGGATTTCTAAAGATACATATTCGTATAGTGCTTTATAATAATATGTTGTTTATTGCATAACTTAGAAGTTTTTATTATTATACATGTCACATAACATGTGATACACTTCAGGCCGCCGGCCGCCCAGAAAAGTCTCACAGTGAACTGGGCTGTAAACCGTTATTTCACTTTTGGTCTTTACTTTTCTGCGCGGTGGTCCTGAATTCGCGCGTGGCAAGTCAACAAATAGCGACGGTAATACCGTACCAGGCGGGAAAAGCAAATATTCTAACTTAAAATATTAATTTAACTATGAAATCTTAATAAATTTTCTTTTTTTTTAATAACATCAATTCTAATAGACGGTTAACATTGGTAAAAAAATTACTGGAATTCCTTATTGAAGAATTTTTTTTTTTTCCATACAAAATCCTTAAGCGACGTGGTTCTTACAGTTTGAATGACGTAACACCCACACCCCGCCTCTTACCGCTCGGATTCCGCTCGTTTTGGCGGGCTTAATAAAATTCAAACTTTGAGAATTAATTTAACTATGAAAACAAACTTTAAAAAAAAAATACTCGTATTTAAGTTTGAATGCGAACATTGAAAAAAAAAATAAAAAAAATGGACTCAACTTCCTTATTATGGTAATTCTTTCATATTTTTTAATCTATCTAAACATATTAACATCTTAGTTATCTGTACTGTCTCAACTCATTTAATATTCTTAATTCATTCAATCGAAATTTTATACTTTTGGAATTTAATCGACGATATGAAAATATCAATCTTGTTAACTGTATCCCTTATTCTTAAACTGTAAACTTCACCCGCCATAGCACATCCCTATCATGGCGGTTGAAATAACATTCAATATGTATCAATTAAAATAAAATAATTATTATAAACGCCTGAACGGGCTTTTAAACGTTAAATTATTTACTGCATGATACAGACATGACAAGAGTTTTTTGATGTTTAGCTAACAAAAAATAAAAATTTAAGAAATGAACAAAGTACATGGCAGATATAAAGTTGCATTGAAATGTACATCACATAAGAAAAGAAAAAAAAACAGAAAACAGTTTTAAATTGCAGATGGCATAAAAATAATTATAAAGGTTTACGATGTATAATTTTCAAGTGAACAATTAGAAGAATTAAAAAGTATATGTAATCGGTCGATGCTCCTAAAGAATAATATTATGCTATATAAAAATATCATTCAGATATCTCTCAAATACATGTTACCTTATATTAAATCTGTCGATATTTGAGGTTAAATTGTTTCGAAGTAAATGAAGACGAGAAAAAGGTGCATGTATGTGGTAGTTAATCGCGGAATTATTGTTTGCAGAATATGAATATATTTTGGTTGGTTGCTGGAATTAGTATTTGAAAGTCGATGCAGGAGTTCACAATTTCACGATACGGTATGACAGTAAAACATACAAACAGAGTTACAAAGCTAAGATTAAGAATGTAAAACCATATTAATGTGACTTGAGTGATTCCGCTTATGTCCCGAGCAAGCTTAATGTTTCTACATATTTCTGATAAAATTTCTGATGAAAACGTTTTTTCAAATAGCGAAATTCTTTCTTGAACAAATAATCAAGATTTTTGGCCTGTCTGGAACATAGTAATCGAAAGACCTTATTTATTATATTATGTTAATTGGTCATAGCTGTTTTTGAAATCGACATAGATCACTCTTGGGTAGAAGAGTTTTATAGGCGTGTTTGCGTGACTGAAGTACGATCAATTTTTCTTTTATCCTGGTAGCGAGACGTGTCGTTCATTTAGTTGGTAAAAGGGAACCTATGAGATTTTGCCCACCGAATATAGTCGGAGAAAACGCGCCATGTCTCCTTTCACGCGAATATAGTAATGCAGTTAAATTTTATATAATTGTATACAAATTTAAAGACAATAATTATTAATATTATTTGTCTACTGAATAAAAGTCTTTGTTTCGAACACGCTTATAAATTATTTATAACTATAATATCTCTTTTCTTCTTCTTTATGTGCCGTATCAGGTCCCGCCGACGTTGGCGATCACTCTAGAAAATGTCTCTTTGTCTTGCGCTGCCCGGAATAGCTCCTCCACACTTCTAATGCCGGTCCACTCTCGTATATTTCGCAGCCAAGAGATTTGTCTTTTAAAAAAATAATATTGATATATTTAAATTATTCAGTGTGATTGGCTATTTCGGTCTCAAATCCAAAATTATTTTTATGTGAAAAGGCTGCGTAGCGTTTCTCTTAACCTGAATAGGGCCTAAGAATCAAATGTAAATCAGCGACATCAGTTTTCTTTCAATTCAGAATCAAATTTCTTGGGATTATCTGTACAGCAAATAATAACACAAATATGCCCTTAAGTATATCAAACGCACGTATGTAACGAAGTTGCAAAACGAATTCACATATTCTCATAGTAAAACACCCAAACCGAGTTGCGAAGATTATTGTTGAATTGTAGAGTATAATGTACTGGGGAGAATTTAATATCTCCTTGTCTACGAAATTTTCTCAGCGAAAAACGAAAAAATAACTTTCGTTTTGCGTATATTTCCGTTTGGTATGCGAGAGAGTATTCTGGATTCTAGTTGCCCCAGTATGCGAGCAGCCGAGGAAGAGAAGATGTATGGGCTTTGTAAATGGTAGAGATTTCTTATTTCTGTAAAATATAGGATTCTCGCTAGATATTTTAAATTCTCGCAGATTGTGCCTCTGAACTGGGGTCGAATCTATCACTACTGCTGTAGAACATAGCGAATCCAGCAGCGGAATAAAATACCTATATAATACCTTTCTCGGAACAGGCTTTGAGTTTTTCGTCCCATATTGAAGATGTTATTTATTCAAAACAATGGAGATGTTTTTTGTCGAAATTGATGTCATATTAAATGTCAAACATTTTATACGTAAACATACTTTTCATATTAATTCTGATAGCTACTTCCTGGCTTTGACCGAAAAAATTACAATTCATCAAAAATATGCGCTTATGAAAAAACCATACCAATGTATGGGGGAATCATTTAACCGGGACTCTTACTAATGTAATGGTGTACTGGATGGATCAAAAAATAATTTCGTAAGTTAAATATTTTTGTTGGACACAGAAAATCGAGACAAAATTGTCGAATTAAATCAATAAATAAAATTTTAACGGAATTGATAAAAATCTCGACGCACCCACTACCCTTGATCGCCTTTCTAAGAGGGGTTTGCAGGGGAGTATTCCAAGCTAGTACGAAAAACTTTTGATTCTATCGGTGTGCACAAAGGCATTTAAACATGCCCCCGTTAAAATGATTTACCAGCACAAAAAAAAATACTATCCCGACTTATATTTTTCACGGTGACCGGATAAATCATCAAAATGATAATTCATCTTTAAAAAGTTATATAAAGTCATTGAAAGTGATGAAACAAAACTTTATTAACTGGGTTAAGTAGGTTAGGTTAGGTTAGGTTAGGTTAGGTTAGGTTAGGTTAGGTTAGATTTAATTTATTTTTTTCATCGATTCTAATGACTTTACATCACGTGTGTTGAATTGTCAATGTGTTGAGTTATCATGAAACCATTTTTCACATGTAAATTAAAATATTAAAAATGATTATAAAGCACCGTAGCAAATAAAAATATGTTTCGGATTGAAATAACTGCCAGGTTTACCTTCTAATTGCAGAAAAATAAGTAAAATGGATAATTGTTAATGCAATAAAAGCTTATCAATCGAGAGTTTTTGCAGCTTTAGAATTCGAGAACAGGGTATATAATATGTAAATGGAAAAATGTAAGTAGTTTAATTTTATTTAAATAATGACTTTCCTGGGATAATTTATCCGATTAGGAAGCAAGAAAACATTTTATCGGAAAAGGGAAGAGAAAGATACAATTTGATTCCTTTTTTACTCCCTGAGAATCATGGGAATAAGGGACACAACATAGATATAATAAAATAAGGGTAAATGACCTTCTCAACCGGACCCAAGGAATAGAATATATAATAATATATTATGTAGAAATTTATTCAACACACGTTTGACCCCTGTCTTGGTGCCATCGCCATATTCGGTTTATATTTAGGGCCGGGTTTGTACCCCATATAATGGGATGCCTGGTTGTTTTTGTTGTTGAGAGCTCGATTTCTCGGATTGCATTATACATATATACATACTAGGACAAAGCCATGTGAACCATTGTCAGGATTTTGTGAAACAAAATGATCTTATGTTAAAATAATCCATTCCTGATTAAAATGGAATTAACAATTAAAGGTTGGGCTTTATTCGGGGTTTTGATAATTTATCCCGTCAATTTTTAGAAACAGAGATTTATTAGAACACTCCTCCAAAAAGAATGTTTCTTATTTTTAAATAAAACTAAAATTTCCTCTAAAATTAAAAGATTTATAAGTATGTACCTACTTAAATACCTACCGACTTAATTAAAAATCATATGTTAGGAGACATTTTTTTAAATTTAATAAAGTAATTAAACCATTTTTCCAAATAAACGTTACTGTCTCAATGACAATTCTTTTTTTCAAACATTTTCTAGGCAGATATTAGATAACCATAATATTGAAAAAAAAACTTAGAGAAAGTCCAAAAAACACGACAATTTTGCATTTGAAAAAATAATCTATACTGAACCTTGAAACTGGCCTTTCAAAAAAGAAATTAAACTATTTTTCCAAATAAACGTTTCTATCTCAGTGACACTTCTTTTTCAAACATTCTTCAGACAGGTAGGACTAGTAATATTGAACAAAAAAAACTTTTAAAAAAGTCTAAAAAACACAAAAAATTCCCATTTGAAAAAATAATCTTAAACCATTGAAACGATCACCATCTTGGAAATGGGAGGTACAAACAAATTTACAAACGGACGAAATGCTAACAAGTACATCAAAAGGCTTCGTTATGCTCCGCCAACTATTTGCCCGGACCAACCATTTAATCCATGAAAATTACATTATAAAATATTACACGATGGTAATCGTCCGCCTGTCTATTCTGAAGTATCAGAATATTGCTACTAGTCTCTTAAGCCCCAGGGAAAAAGAAATATAACGGGGCGGTGCAGGTAACAAAAATCTGACAAGCGCGAGAATAGCTGCTACTCACGTTAATTAAACGCGAGAGGAATATGTCGTATGAAGTACTCTTATTTTTGTTACCACTTAATTGGATTGTAAGCAAAGTGTGCAATTGAATGCGATTAACGTGTGAAACTCCGAAGAACGTTTAAAAATGTGAATTAATGCAAAGTGTGGTGCATTGACGTGAGAGTAGATGAAAAATAGTATAACAATAAATACATGCTTCAGAAACATGAAAGGTATACATTAGTTCAAACTGTTGCAGCCAGTGCAGCATATTGAAGTAGTTCAGAACATACCTACATAGAGTTCGCACACAGACACCAATATTTTAATCCTGTGGAAACTTGTCCCCTACGGTTGCACAAATGCACCAGCAGCAAAATGATGGTTTTATATTAATAAACAGTTACTAATCTTAGTTATAAGCAACTAGTTATAAGTCACTAGCTATCAAACTTAGTTATAAGCCACTAGTAATAATTCTAAGTGATAGGAATATATTAAATGCATAAATTAAGTTGTTAAGCGCCCTTGAAGTGATTTTTTCACGAAAACGGAGCTGTAGAGATAATCCCATCATTATTATTATTACCGGGATTTGTTACTCATCAATGTTTGTGTTTCTTCTTAAAGTAGAGACACAGAAAATAAAAGGGTGACAGTCACAACTGGAACTCAAACGAAGAGACTTTAGTCTTACGGGGACTGGCATCTCTACCAATTGAACTATTGCCACCTAATTTCACTCCGTGTTTTGATCAATCTCACGCTACCATTTTTTCAATAATTAACATTATCTTCAATTATTATCTCCTATTTTATACTTTTTTTAAATTTTCTTTGCCTTTATTTCTTTCACGCTGTCATTTTCATTGAAAATTGGTGATATCGTATTATTTAATAATAAAATAATACACTTAGGTTTTATGGGATTTTTGTATTAAATGAATAAATAAGTTAATTCCAATAAATTAAAACCTACAAATGTCTTGATCGCATTGGAAATATTTGGAATTATGGGTTTAAAGATCTCAATCAAAAGTATTAAAGTATTTCTATCTTTCCTTGGAAGTTTCCATACGTTTGGTGACTTATCAGGGATTCCCGAGCTCCTGGGGTGAGGTTTGTCCAGGTCTTGACGAAAGATGTTCGTCCAAATCAGAAGAGGCCGGTTGACAGAGACTTTTTGATCTCTCCAACTGGACTCTCTAATGCCAGTGCCAATTGAAGCGCAGTGGGAGTGATGGATTTATAAGTCTCCTGGCCACACAGATTCCTATAGACTCCTCATTTATTTTTACTTCCTACAACTTCCTTTCCGTCTTTCACTTTATACGACCCTCCACACAGCATCCTCTAAGATAAAATAGGCGCTTAGAGATTTTTCCTACCAGCACCTCCTATGTTAAGTTAAAGTTTAAAAAAATTGAGCCTCTTACGAACATATTTTTTATTTATTATTTTTATGGAAAGATTCTTCGACATCTTGAGAATACCTGACAAAATATATCTGCTCTATCCGGGAACAATTCTCTTACTTATTCCCTATTTTATGTTGTTTCACAAGACATCCAGTTTTATATTTGCCAAAGATTCACTCTTGCTTCGTATAGTTAACACCAAAGATATTAGAAGAACGAGATATGCTATGTTGGCCGCCGGACCGTAGCCGGAGTACTACCTAATTAGGGTACTTTGAACGGTATCGGGACGTGTACGCACAGAAATCTGTTCTATGTATTAGTGCGGATACCTTAGCGATGCCTTAGCGTAAGCGAAGGTGTGCAGTAGTATTGGTGAACAAAACCGGCGACACTCGGCAAAACAATTCCACTCAGTACGAACTGCGCATAGCACATCTCGTTCTTCTAATATCTTTGGTTAACACTCATAACGCAACATACATTTCTGAATCCGTAAGCTTGTTTTATAGCCAAGAGCTTGCATGCATTCCACAGGAGTTAAAAATAACAATTTACATGCGGAAGTTTGGCGAAAGCTCAATAGGTTAAACAGGTTCCAACTCGTTAGTATTACAAACATGCTGGGCATTCGAATGCGTATACTTATGGCGATGTATAAAACATGGAACACGATGTCAATTTATTTACCCCCTTTATCGAGTTGCCTTAGGGAAATTGTCCAATGTGATGCCCCAGAGAGTTAAACGGACGAAGGGATATACCAAGTCGAAACCAAACAACAATGCTTACATTATACCTAGATTCACTTGTACTAAATTCCAATGCATATTTATTCAGAATATTTTTAAAATCAATTATTAATTAGTTTCTTTGTACGTTCCAAGTACAAAGCATAATTAATATGATAATAATTGCACAGTTTTCAGTCTTCTCTCCTGGGTTACTTACTGAGACATCCTGTTGTAGTTTTTATTGTTTGTATTTAGTTTCTAGTTGTCTTAAAATTGTCTTCGTAATGTTTGGAAGCTGACTATTACTTCGTTCTCTTCACCATTTTTTAAACTTTTGTTCTAAATAAAATCATTTCTGTTATTTTATTGTTTGATTTGGTAAAACATTATAAAGCTTAGTAAAAAAAAGTAATATTTCTTTGTGCAAAAGATAAACTGGGAATACCAAGCACATATAAAAAATATTGGTATTATAATTTAACACCAATATGTATTATCCTATATTTTATAGTCGATATACAATTTTTTAGTCCAAAAAATATACATACAAAAAGGTTCATTTTGATGTTGCTTGAATTTTAGTAACTAGTAGTGCGATAGAGCAATTTTTTTATAAGCCGCAAGATATTTTATTAAAAAAATCAAATTTCAATACGTATCTCAATAACATCGACTCCATTGTATAACTTCTATGCAGATAATTAAATGCAAGTATTTAAAGAGGTAGGATTGGGCGCAAATTTGAGTAATTTGAAAGAAAGTTGCCTGTTGTATGCTAATTACGGGGTGCTGATGCTAACAGTATGAAATATCTAAACGGGGAAAACTTCCCTATAAAAAATATTACAAATCTATCAAACATCTCGTAATATATTCGTTTTCCTGTTAAAAACGGGATTATATGCCAGTAACGAATGAATTGATAGGTATCCTCTTTTGAAGTAAAGTGCCTAAAACCATGCTCAATTTTCCCTCTTGAAATATCATGGAATGTAAAATTAGAAAATATATATGTACCAAAAAAGAGATCTCGAAAACCGAACCCCGATTCAACTGTTTGGAATGCTACTATGCTAACCATTGAATACACCATCAACTGCTATGGTTACGGTAGCATAAATTCATCAAAATATAGGTACTTATGATAAGTAAGAATTGATTTTGTTTTTTTTTTATATTAGAATATTACGTACATGGCATCCGAAATAATATTGTTTACAATAAATTATCGATAACATTGAAACAAAATAAGGCTTGATGTAGAGTCACGTGGGGTAACCGTACGCAGAGTGTAAGTGTTTGCAGTGATGTTTCCGACAAGATTGTGCCTGTTAAGCGCCCGCGCGTTCCTTAATTCAGTAGCCTTCTGGATCGCGCCGAAGCAGGACATGTGTACAGTGGATGCTGATTTGTCATTAAAAACTGGTAGGTAAATTACTTTTTTTCGTGCTTTTCTTAAATTTTTCATCTCTGTTACCGATGTGTGCTATTGTGTAACCAGCTGTGTCAGAGCGACGTGGTCTATGATAATTTTTAGTGAAATATTGTTAGTTAGACGGCTGCAAAGTGATAATTCTAATAAAGATAACCACTAATCTGATTTTTAAAGTTTATTGAATTTTGGGGTGATGGGGTAAGTGTGCTGGTGTAAGCGTTCGCAGTTGGACGAGTGCAAGCACTTACCCCGATAGATAAAATTGATTTTATAGCATAATATATTTCAACTCTCGTTATTTTTTTACAGTGAAATATGCCACGTGTGTACGTGAGAAAGCACCCGGAGAGTTCAGTTTGCACTCAAGAGCAAAAAGAAACTGCAAAAAGGCTTATGAAAGAGGGGGAGAGTCAGCGGGCTGCTGCAGATATTGTTGGGATCAGTGAAGCCACTCTGCGTAAGCGCCTAAAACTAAAATTAATAGCAACTTCAATGGGGAGATATCGTCCGACATTTACACCAGATGAAGAGGTAGATTTTTAGATAAATAGATACTCAATTTTTCGTGCAGATGTCATTTTTTCATTCAGGCCGAAATCGTTATTTATTGTAAAAAAACTGACGAAATGTTCTACAGCCTGACTATGCAGACAATGAGAAAAATTGTTTACGAGTATGCTGAAATCAACAAGATTGAGAACAGATTTGACAACATTACAAAAACGGCTGGCAAGGATTGGGTGTATGGATTTCTAAAACGTAACCCTGTTTTAGCTTTAAGATAGACTACTCCCACAAGTATTGGGAGAGCTATTGGGTTTAACGTTGTTCAAGTTCGGCGGTTTTACGCAAACTGAAAAATGCTTGCAAGTCTGAAATAATTATCTCAAGTCCCTATAAAAAGAAACTTCAGCAGAAGTAGACAGATGCAGATGCAAAAATCGTCCGAAAACCAATATTTAAAACCATGGAAATCGGATGACCACCTCTTTTCAAGAAAGTCACACCAAAAAGAATCACCACAAAGCGTAAGGCGGGAGATTCCAGCCTGCATAACTGTTTAAACAGCGCACAAAAACAGGCTTCTAAGGACTATTTTTGCCCACAATGCAAGGAGAAATTTCGAGATCCACCAACAGAAGATTGGATAGAATGTATTGTGTAAAGCATGGTGGCATGAGAACTGCACAACTCTTCTCGGTGCGAACACTTACCCTACGGTATGCGTATACTTATCCCGCACACGGGGTAAGTGTACGCAATCGACATGCATGTAAACTTTTTTATATAACTGTTTGATTTATGAACCATATGAGGTTTTTATATTTGTTTTAGATGCCTTAATAATCGATCATATTAATAAACAAAAAAATGAGTAAAATACCTAAAGCTTTTTAATACAAAAATCCCAATGTACAAATTGCGCACGGTTACCCCACGCGACTCTATAGTATTAATGATTGGAGTAAAGTTAATGACTGAAATAGAAACTCACCCCGTTGCAGTTACGATAAGAGAGTAGAATACGGTATGATTAGAGATGCATTATCTTACTTAACAAGTAATTCATAATAGATAAACCGAACAAGAGTCCTAACTGCTACTGACCGTCTGGGGCCAGTGAGACTATGGCAACCACAATAGGGGTATATTGTGAGGTGAAGGCGATGGGGAGGGGAAAGAGATGTGAAGTGGAAGGTGGGCTATGGCTATTCAGATCTGGTCACCAAACACGTCCAAAGCCATTTAACGTAACGTTTCTATTCTGAATCGTGGTCTTACACAAGAGCGGTTCTAAGAGTATCTTCCACTCTGAAAAGTGCCGCAAGTATACTTTAATGTTATTTTTAATAATTTGTAAAATAAAACCAATTAATTAAATATTTTTTTAAAACTTGCCGGCCCATGATATGAACTCGCGACCTCCAGCTTGCTAATCGAGAGCATTACCTCTCAACTACGGAGGCTTGTGACCTATATTCTACAAACATCGATCTCGGGCGAGATAATTCAATCAACTGGGGATTGGAAGGTTTCATAAAAATACCATCATTTTCAGGTGACATATCTACAATAGGTGTTTTATATAAGTAGGGCAGGTACGATATTGCACAAATATTGAGTTTTTCTATCCATCTCGATTGCACTCTTGGCATATACCCATTTATTTTACGTACGTCCAACGCGAACAATTAAAGGCCATCTTTGAAAATAGTTTTCAACAAACGTTAGCTTCGTAATTTTGTGAGTTTTGTGAAACGTGACTCACAACAACCCGTCTGGCCTCAGCCTAAGCGTTCAACATAATAAATGCCATTAATGCATACCAGTTTTGCTCAACACTTCTACACATACAATGGAGTGATGTGGTTTAATCAATTGGAAATGGAACTGAGGTTGGAATCTGACCATAATAAATTCAAAAATAGACTAAACAATGATATCTTAAATAGTTTGGCTACCTAGAATCGCATTGGCAATTGATTAAGAATACTTAATTGACAGTTTATTTTTTTCTTTTTTTAAATTTATTTTTTATTAAATATATTTAGAAATATTATTATTTTTTATCTATACACGTATATATTGTGTTATAATTTTTAACTTTAATTTTTAATAAACTTCTCTATGTTCCCGCCTTTACACACGAGTAATTTAACTCTCGTAAAGGTTATATATTGTATACATATATGTGATTTACAGTTTTTTAATCAATGTTGCAGGCTTAATTACTCATAATTATGTTACATATGTATGTATACAAAAACTAATTAAAAAAAAAAAAAAAATAATAAAATAAACATTCTATTCCTCTCAATCCTCTACTTAATTCTTTTTTCATTGACCATGCTTAACAATTAACTAATTTCCACTTATAATTCACAAATAGATTCCTTGTAACAAATCATCAGAAATAAATTAAAATTCTGTTTTTTACTCTAGATTCTAATTGTGCTTTGAGTGTTGCACTAATATAATACATACGTAATCATTAGTTTGTTAAAGCTTTGGTAAATATATCACATTCGTACCCATCACATTAATTTAAATTATCGTACAAGTTCCAATTATACGAGTTACGAGTTTCAATTTTCTAACACTCACTCACTCAAACCTATCTTTTTTTTCTAGCATGGTTTTTAGTTATGTCTGTGCTAATCATATTTGTTCCCAACACAGCTCGTTTAAATTTTCCTCGTGTGATATAATAATATTATGACCTTATACCCAAGGCTTAACTCTACGAGTGTAATCCTATTTCTTATTTGCCGAGCTTTTGCGCATATTTAATGTGATACAAAACTTGATTAGATTTAAAATTTATGATTCTGAAGCAATGACAAATAAAATTAGATACAATATATTCTATTCAAAACATGCCAACTACTATACCATGTTTTTTAAAGATTTAATTTTGTTTGATATCACGTAATCTCAAGGTATTTCGAACTACTAAATTTACCGGTAGCCACCTAGGCCTGGCTTTATTCCTCATGTTCATCAATGATACTCGTATACCAAACTGCTTCGATGTTGTCGAGGTATTGCTCTTTGCTGACGAAATTATGATTGCCAAATTCCAAAGTCAAATATTTGTATGTTTCAAGATATACTCGCAAAAAAATCTGTTGTAATGTAGAAAAGTGCATAACATTAATTACTCTTGATAACTCGTGTTTTATTCAAATATTCAATTATTGACAATGAAGAGTAAGGAAAAATCACGTAAATGAGAGATATTTGCATTA